>OZ002733.1:11031047-11660569 GCA_963924305.1 Polygonum maritimum | reverse complement strand
TCTCCTCTCCAAACTCTCTCCTCTCCAAACTCTCTCCTCCTCCCTCTCCTCTCCATTTTCTTTCCTCTCCCTCTCCTCATGCCGCCCGCCCTCCCTCTACGACGCCGCCGTCGCCCGCCCGCCCTCCCTCTGTGTCGCCGCCGTCGCCTGCCGGCCCTCCCTCTGCGTCGCCGCCGTCGCCCACCCGCCCTCCCTCTCGGTCGCCGTCGTCGCGCCGCCCTCAGGTTCGTCCCCCCATCTCTCTCTCTCCATTCTCTCCCTCTCTCCTAGATCCGGGCTCGTTGGAGCCAAATCCGGGCTCCTACGAGCCAGATCCGGGCTCCTACGAGCCAGATCTAGGCTCGAACGAGCCAGATCTAGGCTCGAACGAGCCGGATCTAGCCAGATATGGGCTCGTACGAGCCGGATCTAGGCTCGAACGAGCCAGATCTAGGCTCGTACGAGCCGGATCTAGGCTCGAACGAGCCAGATCTAGGCTCGGATCAGCCGGATCCGGCCTCGAACGAGCCGGATCTAGACGGATCCGGCCTCGAACGAGCCGGATCTAGACGGATCCGGCCTCGAACGAGCCGGATCTAGCCGGATCCGGCCTCGAACGAGCCGGATCTAGCCGGATCCGGCCTCGAACGAGCCGGATCCGGCCTCGAACGAGCCGGATCTAGCCGGATCCGGCCTCGAACGAGCCGGATCTAGCCGGATCCGGGCTCGTACGAGCCGGATCCAACCGGTTGGATTTTTGGGATTTTTGGGTTTTTGGATTTTTGAGGGTTTTGGATTTTTTAGATGACAAGTTTACTTTTCGGACTTAAGTGATGACAAGTTTTGTTTGTGGGTTTAGGGTTTTTGAGTTTGTGGGTTTTTTGGATGACAAGTTGAGTTTAGGGTTTTTGAGTGATGACAAGTTTTGTTTGTGGGTTTAGGTTTTTTGGATGACAAGTTTGTGGGTTTAGTGATGACAGATTTGTTTTAAGGGTTTTTGAATGATTTTATGGGTTTGGATATGTTTTTGGATTTTTTGGATGACAACTTTGTGTTTCGGATTTAAGTGATGACAAGTTTTGTTATGGGTATAGGGGTTTTGAGTTTGTGGGTTTTTTGGATGACAAGTTCATTTTAGTGTTTTTGGGACGATTTTATGATTTAGGGTGATGACAAGTTGTTTTTATGGTTCTGGGTGATGACAAGTTCGTTTTTATGGGTTTTGGCGATGACAAGTCCTTTTTAATGTGTTTTGGTGATGACAAGTTGTTTTACGGATCTGGGGGTGATGACATGTCTGTTCTAATGTTTTTTGGATGATTTTATGGGTTTGAGTATGTTAGATTTGTATATATATTACTTATAATTATGGCCTATTAGCTCAAATGGTAGAGCAATGTGCTTGATGCACAATAATGTGGGTTCAAATCCCACATAGGTCAATTTCTGAACTCGTCATCACCTGATGACATGTTTTTTACGTGAATGCCTGATGACATGTTTTTTACGTGAATGATGGGTTTTACCTCAACTTGTCATCTGATGACAAGTTGAGGTCGTGAGTGGTGAGTTTTATCTAAACTGGTCATCACTGATGACAAGTTTTTTGTACGTAGACTGATGACAAGTAGCTTGTCATCTGATGACACGTCACTTGTCATCACTAATGCCACGCCGGCCAACGCCGGTCAACGTCGGTCAACGTCGGTCAACGCTTGATGGGTGATAAGGGGTGCTGACGTCATCAATGGCATATGATGACGTCATCTTGTAATTTTGAAAAAAAGGTAGGGGCAAGATTGGAAAAAAGCCTATGGGACCTCATTGTTTTTCCTTGTAGCCTATTTACTCCATTTTTGCTTGCCCAAAGCCCATGTACACAAAATCGTCTATAATTATTAGATAGGATAAAAGTGTAATTGAGCAGTAGACATAATTTATTTTAATCTATGATAAATTGACAATGAGTTTCAAATAGTTGTTTGATTCGATGGGTCGGGTCACGTTCTCCAAGGATCCGTCTTTGAGCATCGCAAGAACCAGGATATGACTCGAGATGGCTCGAGCCTAGGTGTCGGCGATCCAATAATGAAGAAGGCAAAGTTTATACGATTGAAAAATAAATTTAAAGAATAGAATTGAAAACGACAGTGACGCAGGGATGACAAGGAGGAAACGTTTCTCAATCAATACTCACCCAAACATGCTTGAAATGCAGTTCAACTTGAATAGTAAATGCAAAACATATATGAGTTGCCTCAAATATGCACAAATGAGCCAAATACAAAAAATAGAAAAAAAAAACTATTAAATATAGAAATAGATAAATAGACGCTCATTAAGACTCGAGTAGACCAGGTTTATTTTTATTTTTAATTGAAGATGTACAGTGTTTTATGGCTATTCTTCATATAATGGGTCGGCGCATTCTTTTCCCAATGAGTGGCGTTCCGATCAGAGTCTGGTCAATTCATCACCAGTTTTTCACAAAATTGAGTCAGAGGAGAACGCGATTAGTCCATTTGGAGAAAGAAGAGTCGTGTTTGGTACGACGACAGTATTCCCGTTTTAGCCTGGTCACCGGAGCTACCATTTCATGGCGGCGTAACCACTAGGGGTGTTCATAGACGGATATCCGATCCGTTTAGCCTAAACAGATCGGATATACCGGATAAAAATTCTCAAAAGTGATATCCGTATCCGATCCGGATATATCAGTATATCCGATTTGTTTATCTATGATCGGATTGGATATCCGACATGGATATCCGATTTACCATTTGGCATGTAGTTTTGTAAATAAAATTAAGTTTAAAACACGAAAATATGACATTATGCTAAGAAAAATATATAATTTTATTGGATCGGATTGGATCACGTTTCGTCGGATTTTAAGGGTAAAATTCTATTCCATATCCGGTCCATTATCCGACTAATTTTTCTCGGATCAGACCAGATTCGGATAATTTTCCGTTGGACTCAGATTTTCGTGGATCGGAATGAACGGATCGGATATTTATGACCATCCCTAGTACCCACCCACATCGCAAAACTGATCATTTGTTTTAAAAAAGGCCTTTTCTAAACAACGCCCACATGCCTTTTCTAACTAGCACCCACCCTACTATTAGCCATATATATATAAATTTGTCCAAAATTACACCTAACCATTTCCATTCTTCTATCCCTTCGGTCCTTCCTCCTCTTCTCCTCTTCACTTCCTCTTCTCCATTCTCTCATCAAATCTACTACATATCACAAGTTTTATCAAGCAATCTTTCTACAAATCAAGTGTACAATCACTTGAGGTATGCTTTATGTCCAATTTCAACAAATTTCATTCACCATAGTTTTCTACATTGATTGAATTTAGGGTTTTTGATTAGTTAAGGTTCTTAGGATTTAGGATTGTAAAATTCAAGTGGGTCTATGAATCTAAATGGGTCTAAATGAGTCTCTATTATATTGGAAACCATTGTCGTAATGTTAAGCTTGTTTTCGTATGAATTGTTTTCGCTTCCATCGTCGGGTCTTTGGGGGAAGACGATACAGCATGCCCTTTACGGCAGAGGGGCCTCTGGCCTTAAAGGCGGGCGCGCCAGCTGCCGTTAAGGCAAAAGGGTCGCGTGCCTTAAAGGCTGGAGACCCACTTGCCGTTAAGGCAGAAGCACCGCTGGCCCTAAAGGCTGACGTGCCTTTTGCCATTAAGGCAGACGGGTCGCTGGCCTTTAGGGCTGGACTTTTTCAATTAAGGCAGACAGGTTACTTGATTCTATGTTGTTTTCCTTTTCAGATGTCGACTCGTGAAGAGACGAGTAGATCAGCACGTCATCGTCGTCGTGATGCGCATAAAGATCAACATGTAGCTCAGGCTCCGCAAACAAACATTCACACTTATGGTAGGAAACATCGACGGACTGTCATGTTCAGTGAGGCTTTTATCTCATTCACTTGGAGCTGGAGCAGTGAGTGATATTGAGTAAATGCAGTGTCTAATCTCAAGTGACCGGTAGTCAGCCAATCTTTCAAAGCTGAATGTTGCCCTTCTACCCTGTAAAACAGAATATTGAGTACATGACACATAATTAGATAGTTATTCATTGTAGTAGTACAAGTAGTGCCTGAAATTTGTGTGAAGTGTACATACCTATTCGTCGTGTTGCACTGTAATGTCAAAACTGTATCTGTCCAAGCCGAGACGATTCTTGTCTTATATGGTTCAAGCCACTCTCTTCTTACATATTCTATGAGTGATTTCCTAGCTCTCCATTTCCTCTCAATTCTAGCCAGCTCATAGTTGTATTGCACTTCAGTTGTCACCTTAAACAACACTCTATAGTCAGCTACGAAGTTTGTGGTAATTGCAGCATTCTTGGTGATAGCCTTTGCTCTCCCTTCAATATTTTTCAAAATATGGAACCTACAGATGAGATGTTTTGCAGTAGGAAACAAAGCATCCAATGGATTCATCAAAGCCTTCTCTCTGTCTGTCACAATGCAAGTGGGCGTCCTCTGTGCAATTCTACAAATCTGTGCAAGCTGAGTTATAGCCCAAGTGTAATTTTCTTCTCGCTCATGGGCCAAAAATGCACCCGCCAGAGTATAGTTCTTCCACGTTGAAGTGCACCCGACAATTTCCAAAAAAGGCATGTTATACCTGCATAAAAATTCATTTGTAAAATCCGAAACACAAATAAAGAAAGAGCTAGAAGAATCAATATTCACATATTACCCACTTGTTTGTGTTGTAAGTGGAGTCCAACAGTAAAACATAGGGAAATGCCTTCAAGAGTGATATGGAGTCGGGATTGGCAAAAAATATATCTGTAACCTTATTAGTCTGAGAGTCCTTTGCATGTGCTACAAAGTAGTTATTTTCTCTGGCTTTGTGGAAGAACTTTTGGACCACAGTTCTACCTTCCATCCCTTCCCTCCTTATGGCATATCTAGAATTGTACACTTGCCTCTTGCTAGTGTAGTTCAACGGAAATTTATTCAATGCCACGGCGACTTGGTTCGCTGTACAGTTGCTCTCTGTCATCATCTTCACCACATTTTTCTTAGCCGGTGTGAGTCTTCCAGCTAGTGGATGCCCATACAAACTAGATTCAAGTTTATGGTTCTGAAATCCATTTACAACAACAATCTTCCACGATCCTCTAGGCTTCTCATGACACTTCAACCTAAACGGACAACCACACTTCTTGTTCGTGCACCCTTTGCGCACTTTCCGATCTCCACTTCTAACTGGGGTGTGTGTGCCTTCCCTCTCACAATATAGCCAAGTCTTCCCACAGTGAGATGCATCCGACTTTCTGTCCCGGACTATTTTTAGGCACATATTATTTTGAATACCAACAGCTTTAGCCCAAGAAATGACATCCTCTCGGCTGTGAAATGCCGCTTCAATAGTAAACAAATGTGAATAATCATCTGACAACTCTTCAACATTCTCGACTTGATTTGAAAACTGTGGATGGCTGCTAAGAGGTGGAAACCCAAACATGGTCTGTGTAAGGTGTTCTTGTTGGGTTGACACTGGAGCTACTTGAGGCGAAAACCCAAACATGTTCGGTGCAGATTGTACAGGATCGGTTGGAAATGGGGTTGCATTAAATGGATACCCAAACATGACCAGGGCTGATTGTACGTGTCCCGTCTGTAATGGTATAAAACCTTGACATCCATAAACGACCGATGCATTTGGAAATCCAACAACTGGTGTGGATTGTGGATCAAAGCAGAAGTCGAATGTCGGTGTTGTGGAAGATACATTTTGGTATGCACTTGCATCACTTATCTGAAGGTCGTCAAGTCCAATGTACACCTCATTCTCCTCCTGGAACGATGTCAAAAATTACGTAAGTTTCGAAAGCAACTATTCGATAAAAATGCCTTAACGGCAGAAGGACCGAATGCCTTAAAGGCAAAGGGACCAAGTGCCTTAGCGGCAAATGGTCCTTATGCCTTAAAGGCATGTGGTCCTGCTGCCGTTACGGTATATGGTACAAGTGCCTTTAAGGCATTGCTTTCGGTCTTCTTCTATGGATTATAGGGATGGTTTCCGGTTATTCATACGATTACATTTCAATACATTTTTTTGGACATTCTTAATATCTCACTTGAAACTATGCATTTAATAAACTTACATTTTTGAAACAAATCAACTCTTAACTATTATATCTCATTTTGTTTACTAAATGATGTTATTATCAAAAGTTCTACATTTTCTCTTAAAACAAGTTCAAACCTCCACTAAAATAGAATAAAGGTTTTACATGACTTTTTATGCCAAAACACAACGAAAATATTGAAATAGTTTAGAAAGAACAAACTTACCTCGTTGTGTACTATTGTAAAAGAGTTATCTCCCACATCGAAGTTTTCTTTCCAACCCTCTTCATCATCCATTTTGAAGATGATTTTTGTTTTTGAAAAGAGAAGAAAGGTTGGGAGGTTTTAAGGTCGGTCATGATGTTTAAATAGGTAAAAGAGTACAATAAATATCGTTAGGTGGACAAATTAAATGCATTGAATGCGATAAACTAAAATTATGTTTAGCCGTTAAGGCAAGTGGTCCATCTGCCTTTAAGGCAGATGGACCACCAGCCGTAACGGCCAATGGACCGTCAGCCGTTATGGCATAAGTGGGCGTTGCGTAGGTCGTAGGTCCTATTAATAGGGTGGGCGTTGTTTAAACACTCCGTTAAAAAATAAGTTAATGTGGAAGGGCTAACATGTCCCTTGAAATGGTTCAAAACCCCCAGATTTACGCGCCTTTCCTTTTACGGTTTACTTTCAGACTTAAGGAATTACCTTACCAAACCAATCTTTGTGGGTGGGCTGGACAGATAATTGGGCCATGAGCTCACCCAAAACACATATTCATATAATGGGCCTGCTCATATTCGTACATTACAAAAAAACCATCCCGCGTTTGATACGCGTTCAATCCGCGTCTTTTCAAAACGCGTTTATTACGCGGCTTTTCAAAACGCGTCCGACCGCCTTTCATATCGTGGTTCCTGTCCTATAAATACCAGAGAAGGGATCCACACAATTCTTCACCGTCGGCATATATTTCCGCCTCTCGTCGAAGTGGTACGCCTCTTTTTCCTTTCTCTGGCCCTTCGCTACTCTTGAATTCAGTATTAACGGGCCCTCAGATTATAACGGTCCCTCGGTTAGGTATCGGTCCCTCAGATCTGTAATTTTTTTTGATGCCTCGTTAGGTTTAACGGTCCCTCAGTAACAGTCCCTCGGTTTCTTGATGTTTTACATCAGTTCCTCAGATTGTATTAGTCCCTCGGTTTCCTGATGTTTTACATCGGTCCCTCAGATTGTAATAGTCCCTCAGTTTCTCTTGATGTTTTGCATCGGTCCCTCGGATTGTAACACTGCCTTGGTTTCTTGATGTTTTACATCGGTCCCTCAGATTGTAGCGGTCCCTTGGTTTCCTGATGTTTTACATCGGTTCCTCACATTGTAACAGTCCCTCAGTTTCTCTTTGATTTTTACATCGGTCCCTCGGATAGCAACGGTCCCTTGGTTTCCTGATGTTTTACATCGGTCCCTTAGATTGCAACGGTCCCTCGGTTTCCTTATGTTTTACATCGGTCCCTCAGATTGCAACGGTCCCTCGGTTTCCTGATGTTTTGCATCGGTCCCTCATATTGTAACGGTCCCTCGGTTTTACATCAGTCCCTCAGATTGTAACGGTCCCTCGGTTTTACATCAGTCCCTCAGATTGTAACGGTCCCTCGGTTTCTTGATGTTTTACATCGGTGCCTCATATTGTAACGGTCCCTCGGTTTCTTGATGTTTTACATCGGTGCCTCATATTGTAAAGGTCCCTCAGTTTCCTGATGTTTTACACCGGTTCCTCGGATTGTAACGGTCCCTCGGTTTCCTAATGTTTTACATCAGTCCCTCGGTTTTGGATGTTGTAAATCAGTATAACGGTCCCTCAGTTTCAGTTTAAATGCTTGGTCTGCTCTAAATGGTTGGATGGAGTTATTGTTTGGAAGTTGAAATTTGGGTAATCTGATTTCATACTCAGGCAAGCTCATGATAGACTTTTGCCTTTTGTTGTGCTTGGTGAATTGTTTCAAGTGATATAAATTTGCTATGATCACAAGTTGGCTAGTAAAAGGTTAATTAGATTGTGTTCAAGTCCCCACTATTTTGCTCTTCAATGAAGTTGGCTTTCAAGTGAAGGAAAACTATACTCTATTTAAAATCTCTAATACATACAGAAGGTTAAGTTTGCCTACTGTGTTGCACACAAGTCCCAACATTTTGTTTCTTCAAGCAAGTTGGCTTTATGTGATGGAAACTTTTGTAGAAACTGGAAAACAGAAAGCCTAGTATTTGGCAAGGAAAGTAGCAACTGATTGTAGCAACTCTTGTTTTTATCTTGAAGCGCTTATGCTATAAGTCAAGACTATATACTTATAATTAAGTCGGAATGTAAAATGAATAAATGACTTGGTGTACAATTTTTGTCAGAAGAAAGCCATTTGGTAAAGAGACCCTCAAGCGTAGCAGCATCAACTACACTAGGCTGTAAGTGCAACTCCAAATTTATTGTTGGTGACCCTGAATCATCTTACCGTAATAATATCAATAAGAGGATACTGAATGCATATATGTGGCCATGTGGGGGTGAATGTGAATTCACATGAAGACAAGTATCTAAATAGGGGAAAAATGAAGGATATGATCATATGACAGTGGGTGGGAAGTAGGACGACTATTTAAGTACTTCTCAGTTTTTTTTGCAATAAGCATCTTTTTTTGTGTTCATTAAGAGAGTTTTGAATTGACTTTTCTCTCAAACATAGCTCTAGGAATAAAAGTTAAGTTTGGTATTTTACCAAGCTGGATTTTAAGTGATGAATCACTACTACTCTATTCAAAAGATTTATCCAGAAAGCTCAAGTGATCTAGAAATTAAAGAAAGCTCAAATTTAACTTGTTGTACACAGGGTCCTGATACGGCGATATTTAGTCCCTTCAACCAGATTTCAATCAATAATGAAAAACTACTATATTTAGTCCCTGATATGGTGATCTAGAAAGAAAGCTCAAATCTAACTTGTTGTACACATGGTCCTGATATTTAGTCTAACCTGTGTTGTACACAACTACACAAGGTCCCAATGTTTGGCCCCTTCTTGCATATGTTCCTTGCATTTTGCCTTAGTGAATCAGAAAGGATGTCTTAGTGGTTCATGTTCAAGTTGGATATTTTTTTCTTAAAAGTTTGGCATTTTGATTACTTTGTTGTAGTGAACCATTATGCAATCACTTAGAAGGGCAAACTAGCTACTACTAAAGCGCTGATATGTTTTAATTTGGAGGCTTTAAATATGAGAGAGCCCTTTTCCTTTTTTAAAGCACTAATATGTTTGTTACACTTATTGGATTTTTCTGTTCATCCTGAAATATGCTTAGATACCATGTACTCCCTACCTACTGAATTGCCTCTTGTTAATTGTTGATTCTTTTGTCTTGTATCAGTGGAGGTTAGGTTTTATAGCTAAATAGGATTTTTTTTTAATTGAATTTAGTATAGTCAAATTCAAAAACTTTAATAAGAAAGATTTTACTATTCTGTTCATAAGCTCTGATAAGTACTCAAGGTCCTAACATTTTGCCTGTTCAGTGAAGTTGGCTTTCAAGTGATGAAAGTTTAAAATCTCTGATACATATGAAAGGTGTAAGTTTTAACCGTTTTTGTTACATAGTGTACACAAGGTCTCAAGATTTTGCTTCTTCAAGCAAGTTAACTTTCAATTGATGGAAACCACAACTCTTTTAGAAGTTCTAACAAGAAGGGGTAAGCTAACCTCTGTTGCTGTTGATTTAGTGAATCATAATGCATACTCTGCATTTTGCCTCTTTAAGCAAGTTGATTGATGGTTTTCATGTAAAGGAAAATTTACTTTCCTATTCAAAAGCTCTAATTTAAAAGGGTAAGTCACACTTTTTCGATTGATGATAAACTATGACTCTATATATATGTGTGTGAAGAATCTCTAATGGGGTAATTTCTTATCTGTTACGTTCAGCTACCACTAATGTGGGACCAATAGTTTGTGAGGTGTAGTCTCTTAACCAGTAAAGATGAATTTGGAGTATTGATCCCCTAGATGGCTTGCTTTGTTTTTCACCCCTTCTTTTTCATCTGTTTGTCTCTCACCTCAAGTGTATAGGCACTTGTAATGCTACCTCTTACAAGATACAATTTGTTTACACTCTCAATTTGAACAGTCTGATCAATAAATTTTCATTTCCTTGCTTACCTCTTGAAGGCACTCTCGACTTTGGGGTTGTGTTAATTGTATGTGAACTATTTCGGTGTAGAAAGCTGATGATGAGGAAAGTTCTAAAGCAAGGGAAGTTAAATTGTATCAGAAGTGACTGATAAAATATGTATACATATATATAATCTTGGAATTTTAGTTATGTTTGCTCTTTTGGTCTAGGCTAATTAGTCTTTGCCTTAGTTGATGCTCTGCTTAGAATTAAATTTGGCCTAAAGGTATCAGGGTGTGGAATGTAGCATGAGGCTCTTACATTAGATATATGGAATGTATTGATTCATTTAGTTGATTTTCTCTTTCGGTAATACAGGGATAGGATGAACTGATGAAGTCATGTTATGATTAATGCATTTTGTAGCTTATGTTAAGGCGTAAATTTGAACTTGATCATTGTACTTGTCAATTCCCTTTGCTAGCTTGTTCGTGTAAGGCTTTTGTTGGAGTGTGAGAGTTGGTTGTTGCTTCTTAACTTTGATTTCAAAGTTCCTTAAGTCCTTTGTACCACGTACTACAATGAGTAATTAAATTGTTGGACTAGATTTACCAGTGATAAATGTTAAAAGCTGTTGTACTAGGTTTTCCTTTGTGAAATTTGTTGAATAAGGTATTTTTCTAAAAAAATATAGGCTTCTGACGAGTTCATGATAGTGATGTATATTGTGCATTTACTATTTTCTAATGAAAGGGAACTGTAGAAGGACAATTTAGCATACTCTTAGCGTACACTGTAATTTTATTTCTTGTTAAGGAAGTGAGTTATTTTATTGTATCAGGAGCCTTGTATGGAAGGATGTTCTAGCATATTCCTAATCAACCAAAAAGACAGTACAATGTATGTACTTAATTAGAACTATAACTGAGCTTTAGATGATTCAGCAAAGAGAAATAGTACTCTTGTGCTGGAAGAAATAGTACCCTTGGTTTTTATGCTCGTTTTTGCCCCTCGGTTTGGGTGACTCGTATGGGTCCTTTGATTAGGATGGCTCGTATTAGTCCCTTGGTTTTGGATGCCTCATATTAGTCCCCGAATTCATATGCCTCATTTGAGTCCCTCGGTTTGGATATTTTGCGTTAGTCCCTCCCTTGGTTTTGGATATCTCGTACCTTGGTTTGATATTAATTGATGAACCCTAAAATGTTTGCATTTGTTTTTATTTCTTGATCCCAAATCTTAAGCTTGCATATAATGTGAACATGTGTGTATGATGTATGCATATAATCAAGATTTCTTGTGTAGGAAGAAACATGTATGTATTACTTTGTATCTCCACTGCACTGCATACTTCTCTTAAATTATTGTGCATCTGTCATATGCTTTATATCTCATGCATTGTGCCACCTAGACCTTCTTTTCTTACCCCATTAGTAATTAAATTTAGTTCCGTTAACTGTGTTGATATATATGTGGGGGTGTCAGGGTGTGTGTGTGGACGTTCTAGCATATATATATATGTTCATTTGAAAGTTGAAGTGGGTAAATCAGGAAAAAGGTTATGGATGCCTAGGTTGGTCCCTCGGTTTGCATGAATGAAAAACTCTAAGTGGCTCGATAGAATTACTATTTGAAAGTTGAAAATGGGTAAACAATGGTGAGGCTATGGCTTGCTTCTTTTTTTTTGAATCCTTTTGTCAAGTTGTATTGAGAAAGTGTCCTTGAAAGGGGGTTGATGTTTTTTTTTTTTTTTGATGAAAATAGGGGGGGTTGATGTTGAGAAGCTAAAATGATACCTCTTACAATTTACAACTTGTTTTAGCTCTCTCAATTTGAACACTTTGGTCAATCCTTCCTCATTTCCTTGCTTGCTACCTCTTGAAGCAAAGGTAGATAACATTTATTCGTAGCATGTGAAAGCAATCGCATTTTCTATTTCCGTTTCAATATATAGTAATAGATAGATATGATAATAGATTTCTGGATGATCAAATTCATGTAAGAAAAACCTATTCTCAGTATGGTTTGCATTGTCTTCCAACGTCCTGCTTGGTTATTAACTACTAAACAGTAAATATGCATCCTCATGTCTTCGGGGAAGCGAATGCCGTCGCCGACTCCCTCGCCCGTTTAGCTTTTGATTTCCCGCTTGGTTGTCATTTTATTGTTGAGCCTCCTTCGGACTCTTTACCTTTTTTGTTAGAGAATTCTGAGGGTTGGACTTTCTCTCGTCGCCCGAGAGACTAGTCCGTCCCCCCCGCTAGGGCCTTGCCCTTTGATCAAAAAAAAAAGAGCCAACGATCTGAATTTAGCTTTTCAAGATTCAGTGTTCTTGTACACGTATGGATGGCGATCTTGAAGACCTATCATTCATCAACCATCAACTTCTTCTCCATGAGCTATCATCTTTTGAGTACAAGGTGCATACAATTTAACGTTTGAAGGAGTACTTTTACAACATACATATACAAACAATAAGAAACCAATATACAAAGCTTCATTAAAGCAAATTTATTGCCAACTGCTAATACTTAGTCTTCAACAGCCCTCATAAGCGAATCGGATGACGATGACGAAGAACCAGAGGAAGAAGAAGAAGTAGACGAAGACGAAGAACCAGAGGAAGAAGAAGAAGTAGACGAATTAGACGTCGGCTTAAAACCCACAAGAGCACCAATAGCCACCATAGCAACAACCGCGACTCCAACACCCACAACGATCTTCTTAGCAACCTTAAACCTCCCAAACCCTACCTCATCATCATCATCCTTGTACTCAACCCCGCATTTCCCCAACACATTCTCAAGAACCGAGCCATTGGGTCCTCCCCTATAACCACGATCACCACCACCAACATCACTACCAACGGCTTTCTTTCCTTGCATGAGCATGGTTTGATCTTTTGTCTCCGCCAATGGAGGATTGTAACTTGTTCTTGGAGATCGCCTAGGGAACGTTATGGTGAGAATGCCATTAGCCATCTTCGCATGAATGTCTTCAATGTTGCAGCCCTCGGGAGCCCTAGTTTCCTTGTAGAAACGTTGCTTACTTAGAACTCGGGTGACTTGGTGATCTCTTGCTTCTTGCAAGGGTCTTTCTCCGCTGATTTTTAGGACACCGGACGAGTTCACTAGCACTTTTAGATGCTCTTTCTTGAAGTCTGAACATAATATACATGGTCATGAAACAAAATATTGAGGACGTTCGAAATAAAGGATTGTTAAGATTAATTACCAATAAAAGTGATGGATTAGTTATTAGTTTACGTACCTTGAATGTGGACGAGGAGCAAGTCTTCACCTCTCTTCCATTCACAATAAGGTTCGAAATCTTGGTAAAGTGGTGTAACGTCAAAATTGGCCGAAACTGATCCTGGCTTCATAATTGCTGCCATTTCTAGTTGGATGATCGATGAATACTATACTTTTTTTCGTAATTTTGGAGGGGGAAAACAGAAATGAATGTGTAGCTCTGATCTTGAATTGGGTATCATGTGAGGAAAAGCTCTCGTTTTATAGATACAAAATGCACGATATAATAATAAAGAGAATCTTGATGCATGCATTTTTTGTAAGATAAGAACTAGCTAAGGTATACCTCTCTAAGAAATAATTGTTTTCTTTGCCTTGAAGTTGGTATTTTCTTTGGATTGAGCACAAGGGTATGCATTGCCCAATTGCATACACATTATGGGTTGGGTTACCACAATATATATTCTCCTCTTCTCTTCTCAAAGTGGCTTTCCTCTTGCATGGCCAAATCACTATGTATAAGTTAGGTAATTCCAAGGTAATTAAATTGAAACCTTGATTAGCCTATTCTCATTAAAACTTTGTGGTGATTCCAAGGTAATTAGATTAATGATTTCTCCTTCGAAATATATCAAGTATATATAAGGATTTGAATCAAATGAAAATTTTCCTTAACCTATAAATTGTAAATCGAAGATATACGTGAACCCAAAACACAAATAATTGAATTCTAAAAAATATTTGTGATTTTATGTTATTATGTGTAGTAATCTTGTCCATAATATGATATATTGAGAAATTGTGCTATCATATGTATTAATACGCTCCATTAAAAAATTGATTATGTTCACATATTTCATCCCGGTGTTCACATATTTATGTATTTTATTCACGTTTTCAGTTTATAGGATAAGAAAAATTTTCACTAGAATCAACCTCAATTATATAAAACCAATATATCACCATATGTATAACTTTTTTGTATCAATAGTTTTCTGGAGGAAAGCCCTAGTTTCACTCTAGCATGCATGGGCTTGCATATATGCCAAGTGTAGGAATAATTTTGTATGCTCCCAACTTGCTAATTTGTTAAGGCAGAATACATAAGCAGACCTCCGTACTTACAACTTTTTCCCTTTGGACCCCTGTAAAAAAATTGTTCAAACAGACCCCTGTAATGCCCCCAATTTTGTCTATTAAACATTTTTGCTTGCGTGGCAAAACGCGTTATTTACAAACGCGGAGGAAGAGAGTTAGGCCAATTTTACTTGCTGACATGGAAAAAAAAATTTAAAAGGGGCAATGGAAAAAAAAATTTTAAAGGGGCAAAATAAATAAAAGGGGAAAATTAGGGTTTGCAAATTGGAGCAACGTGGGGGTTGGAGTTGGGGACTGGTTCGGCGGTGGCTCGTCGCCGGAAGCAGAGGAGCCGGGTCGGTGAAGTTGGGTTGCGACGACGAGAGGAGAGCCGACGGCTTCGGGCTGCAGATTCGAGCAGAGGAGGACCATCACCTGGAGGCGGAGGAGTCTAATGAGGAAGGGAGGGAGACGGAGAGGGAGGAGGTCCGTTGTAGCGAGTGGGGGGTCGTTACAGCTCGACGAGCTCCGAATCGGAAGTGGGCGAGGTCGATGTCGACAGAGATGATGAGATGGAGACCAGATCTGGACCGGTTCGTGGATGCGATGTCGACGGCAGGGAAGCGGTTCTCGTGGAAGGAGCGGGAGACGTGCTGGAGGACGATGGCGGTGGCCGTGGTCGCGTTGTCGACCAGGGAGATCTCGTGGAGGCGGGAGGCGTTGATGAGCGGGAGGAGGAGGCGGCGCGAGCGGTCGATTGCCGGGCGGAGGAGGTTGAAGTAGAAGAGGTCCGGTTGGCGGAGGAAGCGCAGCTGCCAGGCGTGCTGGGCGGAGAGGACGGCGGCCGGGCAGCATCCGTAGCTGCCGTTGTTGACCCGGGCCACGGAAGGGTCGTGGTGGGAGAACGGTCGCCGGACTTGGTGGGATCCATGGCGGTGGCTTTGGGGAGGGCAAGATGCAAAGAGGAGCGTACCTCTTTTCCTTTCTTTTTTTTTTAGCTTGTTTCACTTTTTTTTTAGCTTAATTTCATGCTATAATATGAAAAATTAGCCTTATGTGGCTTAGACCCCGTTTTATGTGGCTTATTTGGCAAAAAATTAGCT
The DNA here is from genome assembly GCA_963924305.1 of Polygonum maritimum. Classification (NCBI taxonomy): domain Eukaryota; kingdom Viridiplantae; phylum Streptophyta; class Magnoliopsida; order Caryophyllales; family Polygonaceae; genus Polygonum; species Polygonum maritimum. Next base: position 11,644,899 of record OZ002733.1, on the reverse strand, counting down.
TGGGTGGCATTACATTTTTATTACGTGGATGGACAGCTCAGGCGCGTCCTACAAAACGTACCAGTGTTGTGTTCAATAGATAAAATTGGGGACAGTACAGGGGTCTGTTTGAACAATTTTTTGTACAGGGGTTCAAGGGGAAAAAAGTTGTAAGTACGGGGTCTGTTGATGTGTTCTGCCAATTTGTTAACGTATGTGCGAGGTTACTTTTGTATATGTTAGGGAAAAAAATGGTGAACTCCAATTGGTTTCTCATAGCAGTACTTCTTACATTCTCCTTAACCATATATAAGAAGGTTAGATCATCTACGATCTATAAGTTAGATTCAAACTCATGAAGATGTAAGTTCGAACTCGTAACCCATCATCACCTGCAAACTAGATTGTTAAGGTCGTTATGACCAGGGGCGGAGCGAGGGAGGGTCCTGAGGGATCACCGGACCCCCCAACCCGCCGGAGAATAGATTAGTATACCGGAGGAGGAGGTAGAAGACGCCGGTGAAAATTAGGGCCGGCGAAAGCCGCGAAACTGTGATCGCCAAAGGTTGAAGAAGGACTTTTTTTTTAATTTAAAGAAACACTTTCGCTTCTCCGCCGGCCACCGCGATCGAACTGCTTTCGCTTCTAACACCCTACTGCAGTACCGCCGACGTCGCTCCTGCCTCCACCGGCCACCGCGCCTCCGCTGCTCCGCCTGCTCATCCCGGACTACCGGCCGAATCCGTATACTTCTGTCGTTTGTTTAATTTGACCAAAACTTGCTGTCGTTAATTGGCCAAATCGTTTGTATAATTTGATTGTTTGATCGGTTGCTGTCCCTAATCCGGCCCTAATCATAATTCAAATTCGCCTGCTGATTTGTTTAATTGTTTGCAAAATTGAATTACCTAGGGTTTATTACGTAGTAGTGTTGAAACTGTTGCAATCTTGAAGAAAATGGCTGATATTGGTAGTTGCATACTATACGTAGGGTTAAATCCGGCCCTAATGCGCCTGTTGATTCAAATCCGGCCAAATTGAATTTAAATTGAATTCAAATTGAATTCAACTTCTGGACTTTATTAGATTAGACTACTATTAAATTATGTAATAGATCATAGCCTTTTTTAATTTATTGTTTATAGAATTATATATCATAATATATTTTGATTCAAAAGATTATCATAATATGTTATTTTATTTGTGACCCCCCTCACAAAAAACCTCTGGCTCCGCCACTGGTTATGACTATAAATCGCTTTCATTAAGGAGCACGGATAATACACATACTTAGCAATTGCTCTCACGTATACCACCATTCCACAAACTAATCACAAAGTTAAAACGCTACTTCAAGAGCTCACGTAAAACACACATGACACCCTAACCTATTTTTTTTTTTCTTGAAACAAAAACAGAAATAAACAATGCACCAAAACGTTTGTCTTTTTTTTTTTGGTCAAATCCAAAACGTTTGTCTTGTGGTGGGACTAGGGAGAAAGAGGAGGAAATAATGCAGGTGGGGTAGAGGGGCCAATCATCATTTGAAATGACCAAATAAATAAAAAAATGCTATTTCTAAATAACGCCCGCCCCACTTTTCTAACTAGCACCCACCCCCACTTTTTTCATATATATGTAAATTTGTCTCAAATTACGCTCATGCCATTCTCATTTCTTCCATCTCCTTCCTCTTCTCTTCTTCTCTTCCTCTCCTCCATTCTCTCATCTTCAAATCCACTACATATCAAACAATCTTTCTACAAATCAAGATTACAATCACTTGAGGTATGCTTTATGTCCAATATCAACAAATTTCATTCACAATAGATGAGTTTTTCTATATTGATTGAATTTAGGGTTTTTAATAGTTAGGGTTCTTAGGGCTTAGGATTGTAAAATTCAAGTGGGTCTATAAATCTAAATGGGTCTATGCTGTTTGGAAACCATTGTCGTAATGTCCAACTTGTTTTCGTATGAATCGTTTTGGTTTGCTGCCATCGTCGGATCTTTGGGGAAGACGAATCAGCATAACCTTTACGGCAAAGGGGCCTCTGGCCTTAAAGGCTGGCGACCCCCTTGCCGTTAAGGCAGAAGGACCACTGGCCGTAAAGGTTGGCGTGCCCTTTGCCATTAAGGCAGACGGGTCGCTGGCCTTTACAGCTGGACTCTTTCAATTAAGGTAGACGGGTTACTTGATTCTATGTTGTTTTCCTTTTCAGATGTCGACTCGTGAAGAGACAAGTAGATCAACTCGTCATCCTCGCCGTGAAACGCATAAAGATCAGCATGTAGCTCAGGCTCCACATACAAACATTAACACTTATGGTAGGAAACATCGACGGACTGTCATGTTCACTGACTCATTGCTCGCAACAGTGGGCAACTCAGAGCACGAAGTTCAGACATCATCGTACGAGACTGTATCTGTCCAAGCCGAGACGATTCTTGTCTTATATTGAATACATGTCACGTAATTAGATAGTTATTCATTGTAGTAGTACAAGTAGTGCCTGAAAATTGTGTGAAGTGTATATACCTATTCGTCGTGTTGCACTGTAATGTCAAAACTATATCTGTCCAAGCCGAGACGATTCTTGTCTTATATGGTTCAAGCCACTCTCTTCTTACATATTCTATGAGTGATTTCCTAGCTCTCCATCTCTTCTTAATTCTAGCCAGCTCATAGTTGTATTGCACTTCAGTTGTCACCTTAAACAACGCTCTATAGTCAGCTACGAAGTTTGTTGTAATTGAAACATTCATGGGCAAAAAATGCATCCGACTTTCTGTCCCGGGCTATTTTTAAGCACATATTACTTTGAATACCAACAGCTTTAGCCCAAGAAATGACATCCTCTCGGTTGTGAAATGCCGCATCAATAGTAAACAAATGTGAATAATCATCTGACAACTCTTCCACATTCTTGATTTGATTTGAAAACTGTGGATAACTGCTAAGAGGCGGAAACCCAAACATGCTCGGTGCAAGGTGTTCTTGTTGGGTTGGCACTGGGGCTACTCGAGGCGAAAACCCAAACATTTTCGGTGCAAATTGTACAGGATCGGTTGGAAATGGGGTTGCATTAAACGGATACCCAAACATGACCGGGGTTGATTGTTCGTGTCCCGTTTGTAATGGTATAAAACATTGACATCCATAAATGACCGATGCATTTGGAAATCCAACAACTGGTGTGGATTGTGGATCAGAGCAGAAGTCGAATGTCAGTGTTGTGGAAGGAACATTTTGGTATGCACTTGCATCATTTATTTGAAGGTCGTCAAGTCCAATGTACGCCTTAAAACAAGTTCAATGATATTATTATCAAAAGTTCTACATTTCCTCTTAAAACAAGTTCAAATCTCCACTAAAAGAGAATAAAGGTTTTACATGACTTTCTATGCCAAACTCCACGGAAATATTGAAATAGTTTGAAAAGAACAAACTTACTTCGTTGTGTACTATTGTAATCTCTCACATCGAAGTTTACATTCCAATCCTCTTCACCATCCATTTTGAAGATGATTTTTGTTTTTGAAAAGAGAAGAAAGGTGTGGAGCTTTGAGGTCGGTCATGGTGCTTATATAGGTAAAAAGGTACAATAAATATTGTTACGTGGACAGATTAAATGCATTAAATACGATAAACTAAAATTATGTTCAGCCGTTAAGGCAAGTGGACCAGACCACCAGCCGTAACGGCCACTGGACCACCAGCCGTAACGGTCAGTGGACCGTCAGCCGTTATGGCATAAGTGGGCGTTGTGTAGGTCGTAGGTCCTATTAATAGGATGGGCGTTGTTTAAACACTCCGTAAAAAAATAAACTTTAATTTCGACCGAAAAAAAATAAAATAAATCCATCCATCACATTCTTTGTAGCATGTGAGCTGTTTTTCTTGCTCTTTGAATTAAAGTAAGCAACCGCATCTTCTTCTTCCCTGTCTCCGCCTGCCTTCACCATCTCTCTCTTCCAAACTGAGAACGAAGAAAACCTGCCGACAAAAGATCTTCTCCACCTTCAACAATGCAGGTTTAGTCAGAGCCTTAGCCGTTTGTGTTTGATTCTTTCGCTTCTGGAAGCTTGTGAGCTACCTCTGAAACGGGGGTGAACTTTTCAACTTCTTCTGTTGGTTTTGAACTTGCAATTTGAATGTTTTCGGTTTTCATTGCGCAGACGAGAACGATTCAGGTCTCCAACCTGTCGGATCTAGCCACTAACAGAGAAATCCATGAGTTCTTCTCCTTTTCTGGCGAAATCGATCACATTGAGATCCGCCGGTTTGCTTGCTCTCTCTCCCTCCCTAATGTTTCTGTCTGTTGTTATCCAATGGAGACGTTCAATTCGGCCATTTATTGATCTCGGGGGCAATTAATTTGTGCAGAGAATCGGGGGAAGCAAAAACGGCATTTGTTACATTTAAAGAAGCCAAAGCACTTGAAATTGCTCTTTTGTTGTCGGTAATATTCTATTATCTTGTATATTGAGCTCTTTTCTTCTGACCAGTGAGTGATTCACGCCAATTTCTGTTTATTTACTCAATTAGTCTTACTTTCAACAAATTCCAGTGTCACTTTATAAGCTATGCAATCAAAAAAAGTCTTAAAATACCAATTGGTCCCCGGATTGAAGATTGTGTATAGCTAGGTTGTTTTTATCAGTGGGTATATATTATATAAGTATGTTGTTCATGTGCAAATAGCCCATTCACAAGCTTGAATGAGAGCTTACTTTGTTCCTGTACAGCTAAGTTTTGGTTTGAAAAGTTAATGCTATTCTCTGATTTCTATTTATCAAGTCTCGCCATTCTAACGCCTTAAAACTAGTGGGGAAGCTTAGGTGTTGGATCAAACATTGTTGAGTTAGCTCTGTTGACTTTGATTTGCCTATTACTCCTGTTAGGCATGCATCTGTATATGATCCATGATAAATAATTATGGCTTTGTTACCATGGTATTATATGCGAAGTTCTTAGTTCATCATTTCAACGTTTACATTGAAGTATCCCCTGGCCAATATGGTGTAACAGTGTCTGTGTGTAGTTGGGTACTTGGGTCTAACTTATTATCTGTAAGTTCCCATACTTTAGCATACTAATAAAGACTTGAGAAATTGAGATTTGAGAGTAGCTGCCGTGTGATTTTTTCTGGTGTGAGGAGTATTTTAGATTACTACATAATACATATTGTGTATGTGACATGTAGATGACTTCAACTCATTGCCATTGCTGAACCCTATGAAACTCATTGCCTTGCTCATGTATTTTCATATGTTATTTATTGCAGGGGGCAACGTTGGTGGATCGAATTGTAACTATTTCACTTGTAGAAAATTATGTAGTCAAACCAGAGGTAATGTAAAGTTTGTCATCAGATACTTGCATACACTTTTCACATCCTTCTTGCTTTATCATTACACTTTGTTGTATTCTTTCAGGAAGAAATGGTGGTTGGGAACACTCTGAGCACAACTACCTTAGAAGATGAATCACCAGAAGATAAGGTAGGTGTTTAAAAATTCTCTTCAAAATTACAACTTCACCATATTGCAAGCCTTTTCAAAGTTGCTTTCCCTATACATGATCACCCCAAAAAAATTGAGCTGTATGACATCTTGCTATAATGAACTATTATCATAAATGAATTTTCAAAAAATTATTCACACTCTTTATGTGTATAGCTCAGAGTATTGGAGCTCTTGATTAATGTCTTCATTTGAATGTGGTGCAGCAGGTCCATTCTACATCACCTCCAAGAGTATATGTCACTAAAGCTCAAGAAGTTGTTTCAAATATGATAGCCAAAGGTTCTGCGATCAAACAAGACGCTGTTAGCAAAGCTAAAGCATTTGATGAGAAGCATCGATTGACAGCAAATGCTTCTGAAAAGGTCATTTCTTTTGACAAGAGAGTTGGTTTAACAGAAAAGTTCAGTGTTGGAATATCGGTGGTCAACAAGAAAGTGAAGTCTGTAGATGAAAGGCTTCAAGTATCAGATAAGACAATGGCAGCATTATTTGCAGCAGAGAGGAAAATAAATGACACGGGATCGGCTGTGAAATCAAGCAGGTAAATTTTCCTATATGTTGTAGACATGATTTGCTGGCACTGCCTTTTTTTGTTTCCAGATATCAGGCTTTGGCATGTGCAACAACTCCTGCCACTTCTTCTGTTGTCCTATTTCTCCAAGATCTGTCCTATGTTCAATCTGAAATGCTATGACTTCTGAGGTTTGTCATTTAGATAGGATTGTGGCACAGAGAAGATGAGCATCTTTTATTAATGTTTAATTTTCAAGATTTGGTGTCAAGATCCTCACTTGGACCATATATGTATGCAATGCCTAGAGATGCTGCCTCCCCATGTTATGAAACATGTCAGGGATCCTGCGATGCTTATACACTAGTCCGAATGAGAAATTAGATATTGTAGTGAAACACCTCTCTTGTTTTTAGTAACAGAAGTACATCCTGAATTCTTATTGACATTTGATAATCTCTAATCCTCTAATGTGACTGAAATCAGCAACCATATCCTAAGGCAAATGGTGCATTGACAGGTACGTTGCTGCCGGGACAACTTGGTTCAATGGTGCATTTAGCAGGGTAACAAAGGCAGGGCTATTTGCTGGTACAAAAACCAAACAGAAATTCAATATGGCCATGTCTAATCTGACAGCAAAGGTAGCTTTCTTTGAAAGGTCTCCCTATCAACTTAGATTGTGGTTGTTTGTTCTTTCATGTTTTCATCGCTTGATTCACATGTTTGTATGTTCTTAGCGCTCAAACACAGATTTCCAACTTACCATTGTCCTTTTGAGTCATTCTTCTCATGATCCTGTTGTGATATTTGAATTTCAGGATCCAATTGCTGCATAAAGCACTGAATTAGTGAATGTTAGTTATATAAAGATGGATTTGTTGAGGAGCTGAGTCAGAGCCCCTTATTATTGTTGGATTGAGATCAGTTGCAGGAAATTTTTGCTGCATCTCTTCCTGTATCTGTATCTTCTGTAATTGCTGCAAAGTGCCATTGTAATTCCTTTTTTTTTTTTCCTCTCTCAATTCTTGAAACTTCTGTAATTTTGTTGTTGACACTACACCAGTTTTGTGCTCTCCCAGAGTTATTAATTTCATGCTTGATTTCTTCTTTATCTCACCATTCAGAAAGTCTGAATCAGAGTTAAAGCATCAATCTTTGAGTTAGGTCAGACACATTCTTCACACAGATTGATGTAGAAAGATGAATGTCATTCATATAAATGTTTGGTAAGCACACTCAAATCACATGCCTTGCCTTCATATGGCACATACATTATGAATTTAAACATTTACCTAAAGCTTATATGGAGCTTTAGAAGGTTAATCTTCATGATTTGGATTTAACTGTGTAATGTGACTTGGTGTATAGGTGTACAGATTGGCGACAACCAATCAGATGATTGATGAACATTTAAAATTTGTAACTTGGAATTGCAAGGAATTTTTCCTGGTGCATTTCTGTTGAAGAACATGCAGTTCCAGCTATTGATACTTGGCATTTACTCCGTCTCCCCTAAATGGTATACTATGACAAACGAAGGCAGTATGGCATATAGAATTATCCTGTTTTTCAACCATTCACTCTTAACTCTCAAAATGACAACCCTTGTTAGATAAAATTCATTACCGTAATTACTGCAAAAATTCTACTGTAAACCATACATCACAGCAGAGTTGGGATTTTTTTTTTTTTTGTTCGAAAGTTGGGATTTCCAATATGATAATTGGTTAAACTCATATAATGATAGATAGTATCAACCATTTCCAAGGCTTCAAATGTTGAAACATAACGTTCATTTTTAAAATAGTTTATCGGATTTTCTAACTTAAGGCATAAGATAAGCCTCACATTTTAGAAAATTTTATTATTTCTATTTATTGATGATTAAAATCTTTTTTATGATATATTTATACATTTCTTTTCAGGATTTTATCATTTATATATGTCCTTTAGGAGAGTTCACTCAAATTCTGTAGGAGTGTGGGTGTGTGGGTCCATTAAATGGACGGTATATGCTTGATGCTTCCGTTAAAAGTACAATATCTTAATTAAATAGTACGGAGTAAGATTCTGTGGCACAAAATAAACTACAAAATAACTTCTACCAAAAATAATAAACAACAAAATAATGATATACTTTTATTTGATGGCTTTTAATAAGATAACCATCCCAACCACATTCGCAGTTTTTAGAAAGCTTACATTGAATAATTGGTTTGGTAAATGTTATATTGTGACCAACTGACGTATTTGTGGCAGCTTAGGAAAGAGACATATTCCGCATTTGTGAATTACATAAACAAAGATTGACGTCTCTTATAATTTTAAAAGAAAAAGAAATTGTAGCTGCCATTTGATGTGATTCAGTGATTGATTGGTTGTTATATTTTTTCATAAAATTCCATGCTTGGTCAAAATTGATACCCTTAACGTAGTTACGTCAAAGACCCTCCACATCCGTCGTCAAGGAAGGGGTGTAAAATACTAAAATGCATACAATATTAATAAAAAAAAAATTAAAGAGCATATGTTTTGATTTATTTCGGTGTAAAAAATACTCCTCAAAGCTGTTAGGATGCTCTCAGTTTGGACAGTGTTGTCGTGCGTGTACACAAGTAAAACGCGGTGTTTTAGTGTAATTAGACGTGGAGAGAAAAAACACTAGAAATAGGAGAAATATGAATTAATAGGTTGAATGATATAGATAAAAATTGAAATATGATGCATAAATAACGCAAGATTCTGGCGTTAGCCAGGCAAGAAGAAGCCTTGGAAGAACCGATAGACAAATCGAAAAAGTGTGCTCTAAGTCGGCACAACTTTGAATGCAGATCAATCTCCTCTATGGCTAATTTCACAAATTTAATTGATTCCTATGACTCAATTAAATCAATAAATACTTTCCAAGTTTGGTTAAGAATTTACCCAATAAATATTTTTAGTCAAAAGAATATTATCCTTTTTACTACAAACATCATCACTTACATCACTCCTACACTCCTAACAAGTAAGAGGGACTAAAAACGTAATGTTTCAGGTTACCTTGGCAAAATAGCCTGCCCGAAAATTTAAGAAAGATCCAAGAAAATTAAAAACGGTGATATTTCAACCGTCAAAGGGACACGTGGCATGTTAATATGGTCCTACGTGGCATGCAGAGTTCCACGTGTCTTAACGAGGAGTCGCGAGAGACGTGGACCTCAAAAGGGCCATCTCCCCGAGCTCCGAGTTTATGAGTTATGACCTTTACGTCCGTGCACGTCAAATACCTCACAAGATGGAGGGCATTTTGGTCCACTTGAAATTTTGATTTTTGACGGAAAATTTCAATATTTTTCAGCTTCTCTTTCCTCAGCCTCTTCTTTCTCCTCGGGAGAGACGTCCGCTTTCTCTCTCTGTGTGCTTCGGTTCCTTAGGGTATATTCCATGGTCGATGCTTCAGTATAGAACGCATATAACATTGCCATAGCTGGCGATTTCTCAATTGCAAAGACATTGCCGAAGGCGCTTAGGTCCGGATTAGTTGCTGATTCGCTCTCAACTCTTCCTACCGGATCCTGAAGAATACATCGATACAGGTGTTTGCTTTGTTATCTCTCTCTGATTCTTCATGTGTTTCGTTTCGAATCATTTTCATTGGTGTATATATGCCGGAGTTCTCGTTTCTCGAATTCGGATCTTTCAATTTCGTCGATTTGGAGCTTTTTTGATCAAATTTTCTCGTGTCTCATCGTGTGCTATCTGGAATTTTGATTTTGATGAACCCGGGGCATTGAATTGCCTGCAATTATGCTTTGAATGTTGAAATGGAGTGGTTTTTTGGTTGAATTTTGTCCTCATTATGTTTAATTTGAAGATCGTTAGGATTGGAGAATAATCTTGGTGTGGTTTGGTTTGAGTGCCCTTCGGAAATGTGGATTGAGCTTCTTGTTTAGGCCTCGGAGCTTTGATTTGTCAATTAGGTTCTCAGAATTTATCCTAAGGCAGATGCTTTTTGTTGGTTGAGATCATTTTGGGCATGCCTTGATGCTGAGGCAATTTATGGCGATTCCATACTTTGTGGTTTATTACTGTGCCAATCTTCAATTGGCTTTTACCTTGCGTGTCCCTTTTTCCATTCTTTGGTTAAATCCAATTGAGCTTTCTTTATAAAACTAGGATTTTGTAATGAATGGACTTCTGCGTATTTATTAAGCAAAAGTATTCCATCGTTTTTGCCTGTTGTTTCACGGGTGGTGTTTTTCCTTTTTTTGCAACATGTGTCAGCTTTGCCATTAGTTATGTTTGCCATCCTTTAAATTGTTATGTTGCATTCTTTGCAAACATGTACATATGGCTGATAGCTATGTTCAATTGCAGCAGCCTTTTCTACCTAGATCTGCCATGGATTCTTTTAGGGGGATCAAATCAGAAGAGAATGCATAACAGAGTATCATAATTCAATTGGTTGATGCTAAATTATTTCATCACAAGGATGGCAAGTTGGCATTTCACAATGAAGGTCCTGAATGTGGCACCCGTGTCTTCTTTCTATCAATGAAGCATCTCCAAATTGGTTATTGGCTCAAAACATTCTCCTGTTCTATTAATTGCTCTAAAGCAGTAATCTTTTCGTGCTATTAAAATCCGGTCCACTCGTTTTCAAGTTTCCGATCTCAGAGGAATATTATAGTATTGTAAACTAGTGTGTGTATTACCTTTTAATACTTATCCATGGATGGAGTCGGCTCACCTCATGGGCAAAAACATTGTATCCAATCCCGTACACAAAAGTCTTCATATGGAGGAAATCAGAAAGATCTATTTCTTGTGGTAAGAGAAGGCTCACTTGCTGATGTTGACTTAGCGTTGGCACAAATTAAGAAGAGTGGCTGTTCCATTAATTCAAGGAACGCATTTGGCCTTACTCCTCTTCATGTTGCTACCTGGAGGAATCATGTGCCCATTGTTAAGAGGCTACTTGTGGCCGGTGCTGAACCAGATGCCAGGGTTTGTTCTTCTCAACTTACTTTATATGGTGTTCTTTTTTTTCCTCCGGATTGTGTGGTGATTGATATAAAAAATATTAGTGGTTCTTGAACCTTTGATGTTCGTATCATAATGGCTTTTACTTTGGTTTTTTAGTGAAATACTTACATTAAAAAGGTGAGGATCGCTGACATATAGCTTCCATTTCTGCAGCCTCAAAATCTAGCTGCTTAAAAATGCAACGAAGTTTAAGCGAGTTGAAGTAGTATAAGTGTGTATTATATCACTGTAATCTGGATATCTGAGGATTGAGCTATTTTGATTGCTGTATCTATACAATAAGTTTATGAGACCCCATGGATCTTTGGACCAGATCTGATATTGTCTTATTATTGCATTATAGCTGCTATCTTGTTTTATTAGGTGATAAAATTGGAGTGCCACCTAGAATGGGGATCTTTGTTGCATTAAATATATGCATGATTTGGGGAGGGTTAGATAAATATCCATTTAAAAAATTCAAAATTTGTTGAACAAACAATCCCTGGTGGCTGTAATTTGGTTAAGAACTACATGAATAAATTCTCATCAACTTCTTTGATTCGTGGTATCATGTGCTACCCCTTTTGCCGGATCACAACACTTCAAGTCATTTTTCCTAGTGTTATTTTTCAGCTTTTATATTTTATGAAACGAAACTCATTTTTGTTCTTTCCATGCTTTGTGCCACATCATTTTTTGTACTATTTCTCTAGGACATTTGGGGCAGTAGCAGCAGTGTTAGTAGCTATCTTTTATATGTATTCCTCATATTATCAGGATGGAGAATCAGGATGGAGTAGTCTTCACAGGGCTCTTCACTTTGGCCATCTTGCTGTGGCTGGTATACTCCTTCAGTATGGTGCTTCCACTGTATTGGAGGACTCTAAATCAAGAATACCAGTTGATCTTCTTTCTGGACCCGTGTCACAGATTCTTGGGGATGGAAAAAATTCTGGTATCTATTCTAGTCTTACTGCATCTAGATTTTTATGCAATACAGCGTTTGTTGGAAATGAGGTTTAAGCGATTGTTTTGCTTTTTCTCTTTATGAACAGTGGCTACGGAGGTCTATAGTTGGGGAAGTGGTGTTAATTATCAACTAGGAACTGGAAATGCTCACATACAAAAGTTGCCGTGTAAAGTTGATTCCTTGCATGATTCGGTTATCAAGCTGGTTTCTGCTGCAAAGTTTCACAGTGTTGCCGTTACTGCACGTGGAGAGCTTTACACGTGGGGATTTGGTAGAGGTGGTCGGCTTGGTCACCCTGAGTTTGACATTCATAGGTATGATGATCAATTCTTCCTTCTAAAGTTAAAAATGACAGACCCACACTTGAAATATAAACTGAGTGCAGTCATACATGCCTGTATGAAGTTGATATCAATGATATGCGCTAAGAATGTCACTGAAGATATTTTGTTCTCTCTTTCACTTCCGATTTTATATTGCTCATCATTTATATTCTGTAGCCTTGTTTAATAAAGAATTATTTCACAGTGGACAAGCTGCAGTAATTACTCCCAGACAACTGATATCCGGTTTGGGTGCCCGCCGTGTCAGAGCAGTGGCTGCTGCTAAACATCACACTGTTGTTGCAACAGAAGCTGGGGAAGTTTTCACCTGGGGATCCAATAGAGGTATATCAACTGTTGCCCTCATGTGAATCGATCTAATGTATGTGTAGTTACATGTATTGATATTTCACAATTACTTTCAGTTATATCTAGTCTTCATTGGCTAGGTTTTGTTTCCACTCCATATATATATTCTTTTTGATGAATGACTATGTGGCTTGGAAGAAAACAGAACTTTTTAGTTTTTACACAACCTTGTGCACAACTTCTTGCATTGAAAACTAATATACTTGGCTATGTATGGTGTATTTCTCCCAGAGGGTCAACTTGGTTACACTTCGGTTGACACCCAACCCACTCCTCGGAGGGTGACCTCCCTTAAGTCGAAGATAGTGGCTGTTGCAGCAGCAAATAAGCACACTGCTGCAGTTTCTGATTCTGGTGAAGTATACACATGGGGATGCAATAAGGAAGGCCAACTTGGATATGGTACCTCCAACTCTGGCTCAAACTATACCCCAAGAACAGTTGATTATTTAAAAGGAAGGGTGTTTACTCATGTTACAGCTGCAAAATATCATACAATTGTTTTGGGGGCTGATGGAGAGGTATGCATCATGCTAGTGCAGCTGTGCAGTTTTGTTATCGCATCCTCTTATAACTGAATGTATTATTTGTTTGTGAAAGAGTTCAAGATTTCACAATTCTAGCCCAGTGTAATATTCTTCTTGGTTTTGATTGTAGATCTATACTTGGGGTCATCGACTTGTAAATCCAAGACGTGTCGTCATTGCTAGGAACTTAAAGAAACATGGAGGGACGCTTATGAAGTTTCACAGGATGGAACGGCTTAATGTGGTTTCGATAGCTGCAGGAATGGTGCACAGCCTTGCTTTGACTGAAGATGGGGCTTTATTTTACTGGATTTCATCAGAACCAGATCTCAAGTGCCAGCAGGTTAGTACATAAAATGCTTCATCAGACTTGTTACACTCTGTTTTAACATGTTATTTATGCAAATTTATTGGTTGTTGTAGCTTTATTCAGTATGCACCAATAAATTGGTGAGCATCTCTGCTGGTAAATACTGGTGTGCAGCCGTTACATCTACTGGTGACATTTACACGTGGGATGGGAAAAAGGGCAAAGACAATCCACCTGTTGTAACTAGGTTACATGGTATAAAACGAGCTACTTCGGTCTCAGTTGGTGAAACGCATGTGTTGGTTGTCAGTTCTGTCTATCATCCTGCTTATCCTCTTAGTACAACAATCAATCCCCCAAAATCTAAATTAAAGATTGAAGATGATTTGGATGAGGGTTTCATGTTTAGTGATTCGGAAGTAGAGGGTGGATCATCCTCTGTGAAAAAGGATGATTCCTACCAGAAAGTTCCTAGCTTAAAGAGCCTCTGTGAGAAGGCAGCTGCAAAGTTTCTGGTAGAACCTCGCAATGCCCTACAGTTGCTTGAAATTGCAGAGTCATTGGATGCCACTGATCTCAGGCAACACTGCGAGGTTTGTTAATCACTTTTACTCTTTACTTATATAAAGTCTTTGGAAGTTAAAACATGTTTTTTCCATGATGAAGGTTTTGAATTTATGTTCAGATGAGATGTCTGTATTCTAGGCTGTTGACTAATGACTGAACTACATCTCTACAGGAAATTGTTGTTCACAATCTTGACTACATTTTCACTGTATCTTCACATGCAATTGCAAGTGCACCACTAGATGTACTGGCTCGTCTTGAGAAGTTGCTAGATACAAGGTCTTCTGAGTCTTGGAGCTATCGCCAGCTTCCAACTCCTACAGCTACATTACCTGCTATCATTGATAGTGAAGAAGAAGATGAGAGTGACTCACTCAGGTCTAGAGGCAATGATATGGTATCAAATGTTTCAAAAGATGCAGGCAAACTTAGATCTCGCACCTTTTTACTATCTGAAGATGATGCCAATCAAGAAATGATCAAGCAGGTTCGAGCAGTGCGTAAAAAGTTGCAACAGATTGAGATTCTTGAGGCCAAGGTGTCGAAGGGTCATGTTCTTGATGATCAGCAGATGGCTAAGCTGCAGAAGAAATCAGCACTTGAAAACTCTTTATCTGAGCTTGGGGTTGCAGTTGAGTCGACAGATGCAAATTGTTCCTCTGTGCAAGATGGTAAAGCGGAGAAGAAAACAGATGCGTCCAAAAAACAGAAAAAGAAAAACAAACAAAAGCCAAAACCCGAGGTATCGTCCAGTGAGTGTACAAGTGAAGTGGGATCAAGTCCATTGAAGGGCTCGTTAGATATTGAACTTCACATTCCTCATCTGGAAGTAAGTTTCTTATCCCAGTAACATTATTTTGATTTAGAAATATCGGTCTTTCTATACTATAAGCTTTAGAGGCACAAGATTGGAATTCTGTTTTAGAAACTATTACCTCAAATTGGAAAAAATCTTACAAAATCCTTTGCAATTGACTTCTGAGATATCATCCTACCTATGCCTAAAATCCTACAAATAAATACTAACTTTTAAGTTATTTTTCTGACAGCAGGTAGAAGAACTTAAATGTGTTGTGGTCAACCAGATTACCAAAGAATCTCCTAATTCCTCACAGAGGCCTAGCTCACAAGACTTGAAAAAGCTGAACACTATTCCCGGGTCAAAGAAGAAGAACAGGAAAGGAGGGCTATCAATGTTCTTGAGTGGTGGTCTTGATCATCCACCTCCAAAGGTTGCACCGCCCCCTCCTTCACCAAAAAGTGAAGGCCCTGCCTGGGGTGGAGCTAAGGTCCCTAGTACGGCTGCTTCCCTCCGTATAATCCAAGACGAGCAAAGCAAAACTGGTGTAAATGTGGTGGGAAAAAGCAAGGATATAAAGGAACAGATACTGGAAGAGAAAAGCAATGGTAAATTTTTGCTAAGATCTTTTCTTCCTTCAAAGCCTATACCTGTGGCTGCATCTAGCAGTCTACCTGGCTGTGACGGAGATAAAAACACGCCTCCTTGGGCTGCTTCTGGAACGCCACCTCAGCTTTCTCGGCCCTCTCTTAGGGACATCCAAATGCAACAGGTAATTAGATCCAAATCTATATAAATAAGCTGCTAAGTGCGGCATCATCTTTTGGAGATAATATAATGTTACAGTTTATATTTTGATTTGGAAAAATGATTGAAAATATACGAATTATTGGGTATTGATAACTAAGATTACAAACTTTCAAAAACTATCAAGATTAGCACTATACCAAAATTTACTCGAATAATTTTCTGAGTTTAAATTCGGATGAATAATTTGACCTAGAAGCTAGGAAATGGGGATAATACTTTCAACTAGAAAAATAAATTATGCAGTAAAAACTATAAACTGGAAACACATACTTGCTAGTCCAAATTTTCTTTTTTGGTTTGTAAGTTATTATATTAGTTATTTTTAAATTGTTATTATATATAGCCATAAAATGCTAACATCTACTTTGGTGGTGTTTCTAAATGTGGCACAGGGAAAGGTGCACTCTGTTTCTCACAGCCCCAAAACCAGAACAGCTGGATTTACAGTGACTACGGCCATGGGCTCACCATCAGACTCTGGTAACTCGAACAGGTGGTACAAACCCGAGGTCGACTCACCTTCATCCCTTCGCTCAATCCAAATCGAAGAGAAGGCAATGAAGGATCTCAAGCGCTTTTACAGCAGTGTCAAGCTTGTCAAAAACCAATCATGACGTTCATATAAGAGTAGAAACACCATATACTTGCTCTCTCGCCCGGGGTAACTTTTGAACCTTGCATATTTTTTTAAAAGCTTCCAGTATCAAGGTTAAAACAATCCTCCTTCCACCTTTTAGGCAACATTAGAGTTGTACAGATGATCTTTGTACATTGGGTAGAATTTTTCTTTTACAAGTTCCTCATCATAGAGCTGTACAATCGGTGTTTCTTCTTCCATTGGTTCAGACTGCCTTCTTATACATGTGCCCAAGGATTGCTTTTCGGACTGAAAATGGAAGAGTTGTAATAGAGAGCTAGATCTGGTTACCTTGTCATGGAGGAGCCAAATGAGATCTTTTCGTAGGGACAATGTTAAAAATAGTCCTAATAAAGGAACAATAAGGGTGAACAACTGAACATACATACCCGGAAAACTATGTGTATGTGTGTTTCATGACCTTGTTCATTTTCTTTCTTTTGTACAATCTAATCCATTGTGTAAATATACTCTGTTCCTCCTCGGAGCATAACATTGTTGCCAATGCTCAAATTCGCATTATGCTCTCTGAATTGCTTTCAATGAGGGTAAGATTAACAACCCCTATCTTTCTCTTATATCCTTTTGTATTGGCTATAGGGTTTGTGATTCTATCATAATCACTACATAAGTACATATGCACATATACGTACGCACTTACGTTAAATGGAGAAATATCAATCAATCAGCCACTCAAATCCTAGCATGCCTTGTTCACGTGTCGGTATAATAATACTTGAAAATGATATTGAATGCACGATACAGCTTCGAAATCATGGCAAGACTTTTTTTATCACGTGCTGAAGGACCACCTGCACTTCCTCGTTCAAATGGTCTTTTTTAACAAAAGAGCATCCCCAAGTGGCCAGTTTACACTTTTAAATATGACGAATCAAATAATCGGGTTTCGATTAAGTTATTGTATAAGCTAGGATTCTTCTCGGATTAATCAAGATTTGTCCAAGATATTGGAAAATCGCGGGAAAGTAAGTTTTGAAATGAGGTACACCCATCGAAATTTTAATCTCGACAATGAAGGCTGATAAACCTGATATGTAATTTTCTACTAACTTATAATTACGTTAGCCTCACGTGCTTGACACGTGATGATGGACCATCTCTTGGTTTATAAGACAACTAATATCTCCTCTCGCTCACTTGTGACCGCGGAAGGAAGCAAAAGAAGAACAAAGTTTAGACATTCGCATTCATTTGTAAGTTTTCTACTTGCACTTTGCTCTTCCTCCCTCTTCCTTTTTGCATCAATTACTTATATCCTGTGATTATTCTCGTATTTTTTTTTGTTAATCAGATCTTTTGCAACTTACTCATAATTGCTAATTATAAGCACGCAATGGCCATAACTTTGCAGTTACATATGATGGTGTTTGCATGCTGTAATCAACAACCCATTTGGTTGAATGAAATGTTCATCAGTTCAAGACACAAAAAAAAGTACTCCCTACGTTTCACAATAAGTGTCGTTTTAGCTCTTAACACAGTTTTTAAGAAAAGCAATCATTAACTTTAAAACTTACAACTTTTTCTTAATCTTATCACTCATTACATTTTTTCGGCCAATGAATGAACAACTTTAGTCAACAAATACACATTCCAATAAAAATTATCATTATTCACCCCTAATAAATCACTTTGAAAACCTAAAACGACACATATTATGAAACAAATTTTAAGTGTTAAAATGACACTTATTGTGAAACGGAGGGAGTATTACAATTCTGCAAATTCATGTCCAACGAGTTCTGTTTCTGTGAGAAAAATGGACCATTTAGCTGCTAGTTTTCTGTAGTTCACCCAAACTAGCTAAATTATAAGATTGTAACTACTATCTACCACTCCAATGATTAGCAGCTACAAATGCTTGTTCTACAAATAATCAGCAATCAACCATCTACCAATGGATTTATTTGCATCTTTTTTGAGTTAATTTCTAAAAAATATCGATCTTCAACAGATATGCACAGAAGAAATGGGAAGAACGTTTTTCTGGGTGCTACTATTATCTTGCTAAACTTTGCTGGCTAAGGGAGAGTACATGAAATACAAAGATCCCAAACGACCAATCAATGTTCGAATTAAGGATCTGATTGGTCGAATGACATTGGAGGAGAAGATTGGCCAAATGTCCCAGATTGAGAAGACTGTGGCCTCAGCTGATGTTTTGAAGAAATACTTCATTGGTTAGCTCTTGTTGTTAAAATGCAATCATATCTACGGTATTTTCTCAACTTCCTGATGATTATTTCTTTTCTGTTGTGGTACAGGGAGTGTGTTGAGTGGTGCAGGGAGTGTGCCAGGCCCACAGGCGTCTCCGGAGGCTTGGATTAGCATGGTGAATGGCTTTCAAAAGGGTGCTTTATCTACTCGTCTTGGGATACCGATGATCTATGGGATTGACGCGGTTCATGGCCATGGCAATGTCTATAAGGCCACCATTTTCCCTCACAATGTTGGCTTGGGAGCAACTAGGTAATGGATCAAGATTTGGTCTTCTTGTGGATTGATCTTCTTGTTCATTTTTGTTTTAGTGTTTTGTGGTATATACTAGGGATCCTGAGCTTGTCAAGAGGATTGGGGCTGCAACCGCTCTTGAAGTTAGAGCTACCGGGATTCCTTATGTGTTTGCACCTTGCATTGCAGTTAAGTTTTGTGGGTCAAGTAGGTTTAGTACAATGATAATCTTTATACAACTCATAGGAGTTCACATTTGCATTATACACTTGAATCATGTTCCATATAATGTAGGTTTGTAGAGATCCAAGGTGGGGGAGATGTTATGAAAGCTTCAGTGAAGATCCTGATCTAGTCCAAGAAATGACTCAAATCATACCTGGTTTACAAGGAGATATTCCGCCTAACTCTCCAAAAGGCGTTCCATATGTTGCTGGCAAGTAAGCATTCTTTATTTTCTGCTCAATAAGTCATATTTGCTACAAGATAAGAAAGAATCAGTAGCAGGTAATTATGTATTCATAGGCAAAAAGTTGCAGCTTGTGCTAAGCATTATGTTGGCGATGGCGGAACAACCAGAGGAATGAACGAAAACAACACCGTTATAGATTGGCATGGACTACTTAGAATCCATATGCGCGGCTACTTCAATGCAGTCAAAGATGGAGTGGCCACTGTCATGGTTTCTTACTCCAGCTTAAATGGAGTCAAAATGCATGCCAACCATAATCTCATCACTGGTTTCCTCAAGAACACCTTGAAATTCAGGGTACAATGCACTTAACTACTTAAGACACATGCTTGAGCATTGCAATTTATCAAATTAGACTCCTTTTGGACTATAATTGATAATGCATCATAATGCAAGAGTTTCTTTGTGATTGACTTTATTGCCTTTGGAAACTTCGTATCAGGGATTTGTCATATCCGACTACCAGGGCATTGACAAGATCACTAACCCGCCTTTCACCAACTACTCTTATTCCGTTCTGACTAGCATCAATGCTGGAATCGACATGGTAAATACTAATTAGCGATTCTTGCATCAACTGTATACTTTTGTATTTGGCTCTATGTAAAGAGGATTGTGTTCTTGGGTTTAATGCAAGATAATGCATTATATGGTGTAGTCCAAGCACTCCCTTTGACACGATTTTTTCAGGTCATGATTGGATTCGAGTACACAGACTTCATCAACGACCTGACATACCACGTAAAGAACAAGAACATCCCTATGAGCCGGATTGATGATGCAGTGAAGAGGATCCTAAGAGTGAAGTTTCAAATGGGTCTATTCGAGAGTCCTTTGGCTGACACAAGCCTGGTAAACCAAGTAGGAAGCCACGAACACCGAGAGCTAGCAAGGGAAGCCGTCAGGAAATCGCTTGTCCTTCTCAAGAACGGGAAAAAGGAAGGGGAGCCAATGCTTCCTCTTCCAAAGAAGGCATCAAAAGTACTTGTTGCAGGGATCCATGCTAACAACTTGGGATACCAGTGTGGTGGATGGACAACTACATGGCAAGGACTTCCTTACAACAACCTCACAATTGGTACGTTTACTACTCAGCTTGAGTTGTAACATAAGAAGGCATTTTAGTATTGACCACTATGACTTCAGCTACTTGAGAGATAGCCATTGAGTATCGACCCAGTAAAATGTTGTAATTAGATTATGTATCTTTCATTTTCCAGATGAGAAAAATGGACATAAACCCGCTAACAAAAAGAGTGCCTACCTTTTTTTTTTTCTTGATTATAGGAACCACGATCTTGGAGGCAATATGGAACACAGTTGATCCGACCACGGAAGTCATCTACAAAGAGAATCCAAATTCCGAGTTCCTCAACTCGAACGACTTCGCATATGCAATTGTTGTAGTAGGAGAGCCTCCGTATGCAGAAGGCTTTGGGGACAGCAACAACCTGACAATCTCAGAGCCCGGTCCATCGATCATGAAGAGCGTCTGTGGGTCGGTGAAATGTGTGGTGGTGGTGATCTCGGGCCGCCCGGTAGTGGTGGAGCCGTACTTGGAAGCCATGGAGGCGTTGGTGGCCGCTTGGTTGCCGGGCAGTGAAGGCCAAGGAGTGGCTGATGTGTTGTATGGAGAGTATGGTTTCACAGGGAAGCTCTCTAGGACTTGGTTTAGGAGGCTTGATCAGTTGCCTATGAATGTGGGTGATCCACATTATGATCCTCTTTTTGAATACGGGTTTGGACTTACCACAAAGCCTGTGAAGGCCCAACTGAATTGACATGAAATGTAAGGTGTAATAGAATAATGTATGAGAATTGAGAAGAGATCATTCTACTGTCAGCAAAATCAAGCACCAAACAGCCTGAAAATTGTGCTTAATCACTATCTATTTTAACGGTGGTGGAACAACGGAAACCAACGGTAAAACGATCATCCCTATAATTAACATTTGAACCTCCCCAAAAAACAGCCAAACCTCACCATCCCCACAATTTTTGCTCTATCCTTCTTCCAAGTTTCCAACTTCTTACCCCTCCAGGAAAAAGGATCATAAAAAAAAACCAAAAGAAGTCTTAGAAATTGAATTTGAATATTTTTCCCTCCTCCATTTTGGCTCATATTGATCCTTCAGAATTTGTGTCTCGTCTCAGCAAATTCATTTCCATTGCCTCCCGTAATACCAAATCTATCATCCCCTTTGATCTTGATGGACGATGGAGAACAATCCCCCTCCTGAACAACCGTCCACTGAGACCGCCAATGGCAATCACGTCGTCGTCGATGAGACCCACCAAAAGCTCAAGCTTCATGCCAACGACGTCGATCAATTCATAGCATCTCTCTCATCCGTCCCCGAGAAGGCCCATTCTCCGGCCCCGGAGATCCCCTCATCCGTCCAGACCTACGCTGAGACAGTCGAAACCGTGTTGGAACAGAACGATTCGAACTCGTTAGCCGCCGACCAAGTACTAGTAGACTCCGTTGGCCGGCTCGGCAAGCTCAACACCCTGTTCGCCGAGTTCTCGTCCGGAGAGGAAACGACGTCGTGGCATAGCCGGAACAGCGTGGTCCTTCAGAAAGCGATGACGACATTGGAAGACGAGCTCCGGAAGCTTCTAGAAGAATTCGTCCCTGATTCGTCGTCCCTCCAGACCCCGTCGTCGGAGAAGACTGAACCGAAGTCGGCGAGGCACCACCACCACCACCACAAACGCCAGGAGTCCGATTCCAGCAACCACAAAAACCACCACCGGAGAAGCTCTTCCAACCCCGTGTCGGAGCCTGACTCGTACCCGACGGAGGACGACGATTTCCCGGCGATCCCGGCCGAAACGGTGGCCCAAATCCGGTCGATCGCCTCCGCCATGACCGCCTCGGGGTACGAGACGGAGTGCTGCCAGGTGTACGGGGTCCTCCGTCGGAACGCCTTCAAGGCCGCCATGAAAAGGCGAGGCTTCCGGAAGCTGAGCATCGACGAGATCGGGAAGATGAGCTGGGAGCAGCTCGAATCGCAGATCGCCACGTGGAACAGAGTGGTTCGCCACACGGCCAGGATCCTCTACCCGCGGGAGTACGGTCTTTGCAGTGAGGTCTTCTCCGAAAACCCTCCGATTGGCGAAGGGATCATGACGAATCTCGCCAGAGCCGTCGTCATCCTCTTCCTCAACTTCGCGGAGGGGGTCGCCATGACGAAGCGCTCCGCAGAGCGACTCTTCAAGGTGATCGAGATGTACGAGAGCCTAACGGAGCTCAGATCCGCCATAGAAGGATCGAAGCTCTGTGAAGAGGCCGGGAGCGAGACTCAATCGGAGATCTCGGCCGTTCAGGTGAGGCTCGGGGAGGCCGTAATCGCCATTTTCGCCGATCTTAAGGACTCGATCAAGAACGATCCGGCGAAGAACACGGTTCCGGGAGGGGACGTGCAGCCGCTGACTCGGTACACGATAAACTTCCTCCGGAACGCCTGCGAGTTCAAGGACTCTCTGGAACTCGTCTTCCAGAAATCGGCCGGCGGCGAGGGCGAGAAAGGCGTGGTGAAGGCCAGATCGCCGTTCGCGGCGGAGCTGGTGAGGATCCTCGGGATGCTGGACGCGAATCTCGATGCCAAATCGATGCAATACAAAGACGGATCTCTGCGCTGCGTGTTCTTGATGAACAACGGCCGTTATATTCTGCAGAAGATCAAGGATGCGCCGGAGATGCACGAGCTGGTCGGGAGGGCGGCTAGTCGGAAAAGGTCGACGGAGCTGAGGGCGCACCATAAGGCGTACCAGAGGGAGACGTGGAGCAAGGTGCTCCAGTGCCTGAGCCACGAGGGGCTGCAGGTGAACGGCAGGGTGCATAAGCCCATCCTGAAGGAGCGGTTCAAGAGCTTCAACCAGATGCTGGACGAGATCCATAAAACGCAGAGCGCGTGGGTGGTCAGCGACGACCAATTGCAGTCGGAGCTTAGGGTTTCGGTGTCGTCGGTCATGATTCCGGCGTACAGGTCGTTCGTGGCCAGGTTCGGGCAGTACTTTACTCCCGGGAGGCAGGTGGAGAAGTACATCAAGTACCAGCCGGAGGACGTTGAGATCACCATTGAAGGTTTGTTTGATGGAAACCCTAATTCGGTGGGGAAGACGAAGAAGTGAACTTCTTCTGGTCTTTCGACGTGCGCGCGCTCTTCTTTTATTTGTGTTTTTGTTTTTTTATTTTGATGAATTTATTTATGTAAATATACTTTATATATGTAGATTAATTAATATTTTTCTGATGTCATTTTTACGCTTTATTTTCTGAATTATAGCGCCATTTGCCACACTATGCTATAATGTAGAGATTATGGGTAGAGAAACTAGATGATCAACAATATTTATAAGTTGATTTCATGACTCTATAAAAGCATGAAATTTTATCGTGAATTGTTTTAGACGTTATCTAATCTCGGATTTAATCGGATCGGCCTAATTGACAAGCCAATAGTCAAGATAACAACACATTACAAAACAAATGTAAGTGATATAGATGTTTAGTAGAATTAGAGTTTTTTTTTTGGTCGATGATAGAAATCAAGAGTTGATGCCTCGAATCCGTAATTTGTAAATGATAAGCCTAACAAAAGAAAGACAAGTTGAAATGAAGGACCTTATCGTAAAGACTGAGGGGTCAACAAAACGCATATCTTACTCGAAGAGACCCCTGCCAAGGTTGAATCGGTATTCTCTCATTAACTCGGGGGTCATTAGAGAAATCATACCGCACTATTTGCCACTCATCTCACATGGTAAGTTAAGGGGAAAGGAGAGGATGTGCTCGTCGCGTGGAAGCACGAACATGCAATCACCATGTTAAAAGTCAGCCTCTACGAGTCGTGCTCTCGATCGATCAATATGGCGAAGAATGTAATGCCTTGTAGCATTCTTATAAACTCTTCTTGGATGTCCTTTATTGCATGGATAACCAACAATGCCTTGTAACATGGCCCCTTTTAAATCGACATAGGTCTACTTTGCTCCCTTCAGACCGTCATAAACTGTGTGTGCAGGCAACCTTCCAAGAACAGCCTGTTCATGTAACATTCACATGTATTGTTGTGATTGATAATTGCTACATAAGCGTCAGATTGACCAACCCATTAGCTGTGCATTTGGAATGATTCGGTTTGAAAGTGTTGACGAGGTGTAATTAGCACTTGTGTGACCCTTACCAAGCTTTGTTCTATGGATTATCCAGCTGTCCGGTTTGAAGGGGCAAACACAATATGACAGATCTAAAAATATGTTCTTGACACAAAGTATATACAGTATATAATTATACTTGCTTCTTAGCCAGCATTTTGGTACTGCACAAAGCAAATAGAATATACCCAACCCACAAACAATCATTCCTTATTAAAAAATACTACTACTAACAAAAAAAATCTAAGGTGAAATAATTGATTCACTTTTCTTGATACTTTTCTAATGTTCTGTATGTTAGGTTAATTCTGTAGGTTTAATCTTCGAGGTAATTGTTTTTTTTCAATGAAAATCGAGGTAAAGTTGATACAAAGTTTAAAGTTACAAACTAAAAATTGCTGAATTTGGATACAAACTAAAAATTGCTATAAATTTCTGTCTGCATTTTTAACAAATTAATTACTACACTTTTTTTTTTTTTTAATGTTTCGGAGTAAAGTAAATTAATTATTGAGAGGAGTTTTTGCAAGTAAACACAGACAAGAAAAAGTGGACAGCAGGAGAGTTCACCTTTGTAAATCGGCTTGACTCTTTCTTCCCGTTACGCGTCTTTCCAATACAGCAATACAAAGTACAAACCCCCTTTCTCTCTCCAACACAAACAGCACATTGGATCCAATCAATCCCTTAATTCAAGAGGGCTTGGGGTTGAATTGAGAAGAAGATTGCACGAATTTGGTAGAAAAAATCTGGATTCTCTGAAGAGTTGGAGTCGATAACAATCAACCCTAAAATTCACGCCTTTTTCCGCTCCGCTGTTCTTCTACTGTGGAATCTAAAATCTAGTCACCGCAATCCACGCAAAAAGAGCTGGTTCCTTCAGTGCGCTATAGATCCGGAAAGTTTATAATCTTCTTTTGAGTGCTGAGTTCGAATTACAATCGAGCTAATCCACCATGAACAACCTACTTTCGGTACTCTTCTAATCACTTTATCCTCTGGCTCTCTCTCCTTTTTGTTGTTGTTGTTGTTGTAACAGTTGCATTGCCGTTCTTTGTAGCTTGAGTTGATCTATGTTCATCTGATCTGGAGATTTTGGTTGTTTGCATTTTGTATCTATCTGATTTGAAGCTTTTGCGTGAATTGCTGCTCGTTTTTCCCCTGATTTGGATGCTCGATTATCGTTGACGTTTTGATGCGCATCACATCGGATCTGGACGACAGGGACTTTTACATTACGTGCTTTGTGAATTAATCGTTTCTCTCATAGTTCAATTCTTCTCTTGAACGTTCTTGTCTGGCTATGTTCACATGTAATTATCTAAAATACAATATTTGCTCAATTCTCTCCCTCCTTTATGGCTCATGGTATCTACCTGTAAAAGGTGGCTCCAGTGTAGTTGTCTCTCAATTCTGAAGGTTGGAGGTACATGTCATGACAAGTGCCTGTAATGGTTTCTAATTATGGATGAAGCTTTCTGCTTCAATAACATTCCCGTTGGCAGCTCTTGCCTGTTGAGTGTATTTTACTTTTTTCAAATGCCAGTGCATGGGGGAATTTCAGTATCCAGAATCCATATTAATCTAGAGTTAGTTTTATTGGGGTCTAGATGCTGCTGATGTTTTTGTTTAGTCTTATTGGGGTCTAGATGCTGCTGATGTTTTTGTATTGTGATGCTTATAAGTCTTGGAAGAGGTAGCTTGGTGTTGAGTGTATGTTATTTGTGCTATGCTGGTAAATTTTGTGCAATTGGATACGTTATTACTCTATTTGAAGACGATGAAATGTTGCAGGAATCTTTTGAGATCAATCGTAATCAATCTTCAAGAAGTGGTGACATTGAGCTAGGAAATGCTGCCCATTCAGGAGAACTGGCTTTGGAAGGTTTCTTTAAAAAGGTACAGTGTTGTTGTTGCTATGTCATCTATGATTGCCAGCTAAAAAAAAAATATTGTCATCGTCATTTTGTTCTTATATGTGCATGGTTTTTTTTTGCTAACTATGTTGCATATATGGTTTGTGAGTTAAGTTTCGTATTGTTACTAACTTCAGGTTCAAGACATTGATAAGCAATATGATAAGCTAAGTACGCTACTGAGAAAGCTCCAGGTATGAATATCGCTTGTTTTTCATTTAGTTAACTAGGACATGTACTAGCTCTAGACTTTTGTTTAATAGTACAGAGTGACCTCTCTTAGCTGTCTTTTCTTCATAGCCAAGAGTAAAACTTATTCTTCTTTGAGTTGATCTTGAAACTTGTACATCCAGGATGCACAAGAGGAGTCAAAGTCTGTTACTAAGGCTAGTGCTATGAAAGGTACTTCTTCAATTTGCTATGTTTTTTACATGCCTATCGAATGCATCTTGAATTAACCTTGAAGAGACTTTGTGAAAGAAACATGTGACTGCTAATAAGTTTATACATGCATGCTAGACTATTACTATGCAGTCTGCATGCATTCCTGCATTAACTGTACTATGCTAATTTAATGATGGAAAACCTGCATTCTGAAGCTATCAAGCAGCGCATGCAAAAAGATGTGGATGAAGTCCAGAAAATTGCACGTGCAATAAAATCAAAAATTGAAGACCTTGACAAAGATGTATGGCTGTTTCTCAATATTCTAACCTTATAACTCTATGTCTAGAGTGAACAATTAACTAGTTGTTCTATTTGTACCAGAATTTTGCAAGCAGGCAGAAGCCAGGGTGTGGAAAAGGAACAGCTGTTGATCGCTCCAGGAGTTCAACCACTCTGTAAGTTGGTGTGAATTACCTGTTACATTTCATTTTGTCATCAGTCTCCTTGACTCATCTTTAAGAGCACAATCAAGTAATTGTTTGGTTTAATGTGAATACAAATCTAAATTAGTAATGTGATCATTGCAGGGCATTGAAGAAGAAGTTTAAAGACAAGATGGGAGAATTTCAGACTCTGCGTGAAAATATTCATCAGGAGTATCGTGAAGTGGTGGAAAGACGGGTTTATACAGGTTTGTCTCATTGCTTCCTTGGTGGCAATAGTATCACTATTGATAGTATTTACTAATTACCATTTTATTGGTTTCTGTCATTTTGCAGTGACGGGGAAACATGCCGATGAAGAAGTAAGTTTTGATAAGTTATATAATTGTTTTTGAGTTCTTATAGTTTCTGTATATATTTTGTGCAGTTTCTCATGTGTGGATCTCATTTATGGACAGACAATTGATCAGTTAATCGAGACTGGTGACAGTGAGCAGATATTTCAGAAAGCAATCCAGGAACAAGGGCGAGGCCAGGTTTGTCACCTCTCCAAATGCCTCAATTTCTGCATCCCACTTTAAGAAAAACCATCAAGTGACAAAAATGAAACTGAAATTCAATATCTTGTCAGTGGCGGCTTTCTTAAATGGGCACAGGAACACAGGTAGAATGTTAAAATCCCTTTTGCAATATCTGATCTCTAATCAAGATATTTTGGTCACAGATAATGGATACAGTGTCAGAAATACATGAGCGCCATGACGCAGTCAGAGAAGTAGAGAGGAAACTCCTTGAGCTACAACAGGTATGTTTTCATTGGATAATGGGAAATTTTCAAGGGAGCTTAAGTTGCAGATAAGTTTTGTAATTTATCAAGCTGTAGTTGGAGGATGTTTTTCTTAGAGGCCACAAGCAGCTTGCTAGCATGGGGAGAAAAGTTTGACCTAACCTGCTAACCATATTCTCAATGAGTCCCATGACCAGCAGAATGCTTGTCCTGTATAATTGAAAGAAAAAAAATGAAAGAGAGAGAGCACATCTCTGGGTTCTTTGTGCTGCACTATCACATTTGGTTTTTCCTGCATTGCTTGGCCCATACCATCCTACCATGTGGCAAAGATAAAAGTAGCATTTTTGCACTAGCAGTTAGGAGAGTGTGTATGCGGTCATTGAGTACTCTGTGCATGATTGTTTCATGTTTTGATGACCTTGTGCTGCAGATATTCATGGATATGGCAGTTTTGGTGGATGCACAAGGAGATATGCTTGACAACATCGAGTCTCAGGTAATGCCCATTTCTTCTAGACCATATTTTTTCTTTCACAACTTGAAACTGTTCATGATGGGATAAAAAGCAGTGCAAGTTCAATGTCTTAACTAATGCAGGCCCCATATTTATGGTAGTAGCAATGATATTATGTCTCCATTTACTACTACTTGTTTCTTTAATAATTGGGTTTGGTGAGATGAAATACAAATTCTATTATCACAAACTGCATTCATTCTGGTACACTGTTTTCCAGTGTGAGCAAAATACAAAATCAGGCGGCTCTTTAGATTGAATTAAGGAATGTTATGTCCATAAAAGTGTATAATATGTTACTATTTTGTTTAGCTGGTGGTTAGCATGCTATAATATTTGATATTGTACAACTAGTTCATTTTCATTCTCTCTATTTGTTTAACAGTTTCTTTCGACACTTCCCTAGTAAATTTATGATACTAAATGAGCCATTACCGCGGAATTTGGTTTTCTTGGTATAAATGATCTGATAAATGGAGCTATAACACATTGCAGGTGTCCAGTGCAGTAGACCATGTCCAATCAGGAAATACAGCTCTCCAGAGAGCAAAGAGCCTACAAAAAAACTCGAGGAAGTGGATGTGTATTGCCATTATAATCCTCCTCATCATTGTCGCTGTCGTTGTAGTGGGCGTGTTGAAGCCATGGCAAAAGGGAGGTGCATAGTTTATTGCTACACCCCTCAGAAATGCAATGTATACATACAACAAGTTGCCACCTAAAACTGCTGCCTGTGAATTCTCTGTGACTGTGTCTTATCTTCTCTACCCCTCTTTTTGAGATTGGTCCATATGTATTATTCTTCCTTTTGAGTTGAAGTGAACCCATGACCATTGACAAGCCTTCTGATATTTTTTTGTTCATTCGGATATTCAAATTATGAAACGTAAGAGCTAGATCAAACTTTGCTGGCTAAATTTGGTGTTTGATTCGGGCTTCTGAACATGATGTTACAGTGACTGACTTCTTTCTTGAAAGTTATGTTTTCTGGTACGGAATTATGCAAGTACTGTTGCCGGCTATATCACTACCTCTTGATTTGTAAGTTAGCCAATGAATTTACCTTTGTGTACGATTGAAAAACTCTGCCAATTACAATTTTCAAATATATAGATTATACATGAACACTTTTGGCGTATATATGATAAACGAGTACAAATATTGGCAGGGTTTAGAGAAACCCTCATATGCCTATTTTCATTCTTTGTAACGCAACACAATACACTC
This sequence comes from Polygonum maritimum, assembly GCA_963924305.1. Classification (NCBI taxonomy): domain Eukaryota; kingdom Viridiplantae; phylum Streptophyta; class Magnoliopsida; order Caryophyllales; family Polygonaceae; genus Polygonum; species Polygonum maritimum. The sequence continues at coordinate 11,615,171 of OZ002733.1, read as the reverse complement.
GTATAAAAAGAGCATCCTTATACAGCCACAAATTTTCCACAATCTCTGCAGAAAATGGTTACCGAGGTCTATCTTACCTTTGGTTCGCGTAAAACTGACAAAATAAACCTATCTTCATGATATAAATTGGTTCAAGAACCTAGAGTTTATTTTAAAAATCGTTCCCAACTTACAGCAAATGCAACATGAACAAAATACACAGATGGAACAAAGAAACGTCCCGAACACAATGACTCTTGTAACAAAAATACTCACGTTTTCTAGCAAATTCAAAGCAATGCTTCATATAAAAAAAAACTTAGATCCTGCAAACAAGTACACATCACCTGACCTGCGTTGGAGAGCAGAGCAAACCAGAAGCATCAGCCCCAACTACCGAAAGCTCGCAAACATTACACAACTCGCCCTCCTGATTGGGCACGAAATGTGAACTGCAGTACGGGCACAAAACGTTCTTCTGGCCTCGGTAAATTGGCACGTATGTGGAACCGCACACCACAAACGGGTTTCTGAAATCATAATTCAGTTGAGCTGCATCAACCAAATTCTTCTCTGCATTCTGCAGAACTTGCCTAGCAGTCCTTGCTTGATTCTCAATTGTAGGGTTCGTCTCGAGAAGCCGTCTTGCAAAATTTGCAGCAGTGCTGAGATTCCTCGCCTTATAGGAGACAGTCATAGCGTTCAGTAAAGCAAGCCTCAGGTGCGGCATTTGAAGACTGCAGTGAGTGAAATAAGCTGCAAGTTCCTGCTGACGAACTGGGTTATCATTTGTCTCTCTCCTCCTCAGCTCCATTTTGAGACCTAACACGTACTCTTTTACAATGATTACTAATTCCTTCACCTCATCAACTTCTCTTCTGGATTCTACAACTATGAGAGGGATGGTGTGAAGAATAGACAGAAAGAGACGAAGTGCTTCTACGAATTTCCCAGCAGTTGTGGCTTTGTATCCAGCCTTTAGCTTCTCTTCCAACTGGGAGAAATTGTAGATAAGAGCAGGTGGGCCCCTCACATTAGGGTTAGAATTTTCACTACATCCCCTTTCTACACCAGATGATATCACAGGGGTCGATGAAAACGCCTTCATGTAGCTGTGACTACCAGAACTGAGATCAATAAACATATTCCTCAAAGGAGTGAAATTTCGAATTCCCAGTTGCCTATGTAGTAGTCTCATTGCAGTGTCAAAATTTCCAGCAGCTACATGTTCTGCAGCAAGAGATGATTTCTGCGTCCAGATTTGGCTCCCAGGCATCCCAGGAGTTGGAACCACAAAAGCCGAAGAACGACCGGCTGAAGCCTTTGGTGTAGTTTCATCAACTGGCAGATCCAAATCCTCAAGACCCCAGCCTCCCTCTTCCTCATTATCATCATTTTCATCATGCCCCATATCTGAAACATGGTCACCTTCTTGAACATATTCATTAGCATCAACCATGTCAATCTCTTCAGCCCAATCACCCTCAGCACCTTCTTCTTCTTCCTCACCAACATCTCCATTGGCCATATTACCCAGCCCTCCTTCAAAGATTCCCTTCATTACTCTTAGCAGAGGCCAATCACCCCCACGTAGAATAGGTGTGGGGGGAATCAACAAGGAAGGCACTTTTCCTTCTGGCAAGGAAGGAACATATCCTAGCTCATCAGCTATCCTCTCAGCAATATCATGAAGACCATGGACAGAAGCAGTAACATAAGCAAGTGGCAAATGACCAGAATTCTCCAAGATCTTAACTCGCTCACGAATGTCGCCAAGATAGAGAGCATTGTGGAACTGACCCATGATGTCATTCTTGACCTCAGCTATTTTCAGCATTTTGGAAAGCTTGTCCATATTCCCAGTTATAAGATACAGAAACGAGAGCCTCTCGAGATTCTTTGTCCTCTGATAAGCATACTCAACAATTCCAGAATTGCCTTGACGAAGAGCCTCCAGGCCTAATCTGTACCAGTGCTCTTTCTCGTCTATCTCCTTTGCTGAAGCAACTGCTATCTGAATATTCCCACTCTCGAGTGCCAAATTAAAACGAGTCCTCTCATCTTTCACAAAATGCAAAGCCACTTCTGGGAAGCCCTTCTGCTGCAGATAAGCAATCATTGCCTGCCCTACAAGCGGAGAGCTTCTGATCATACTCATAACATGGTCATATCTTTTCTGCAACAAAGACAGCTTGAATATATATTCAGTGGCATCAACAGCTATGGCTTTGCTTTTCCCATCTCGATTCAAGCAAAATATTGTATTTCCTGTCACCTTTGTAATGTAAATTGGAACATCGAGTGTTCTAATTATGCCACTATCCCCATTTGGAAGACAATATTTTATGTGATTCAGGGTTGCATAGATGAAAACCCCATTTTCATCCCAAGCTCCACTCTTAACACGAATTGTCTCATGAATTGTGCACTGATGCACAAGGTTCTTGTTTGCAATCACTATGACATGTTTGCTGAGCAAGGCGACTTTTTCCATGTCCTTTGACCACAAAATATATTTAACAGCAGGTGCTTGAAGCTCCCCAAGAACTGTTCTTTGCTGAAGATCAAATATAACAACTTTATCGTCTGCTTTACATAGCAAATTACCTGTTCCAGCGTAGAAAATTGCATCAACAACAACGGGTAACGCAGTCTTTTTGACAACTTCATTCTTTAGGTTTTTTACCAACACTTGATTGCTAGCCTTGTCAAGTACTGCAAACCTATTACGAGCTACAAATACAGCTGAAGCTCCTGCACCCTTCTTGGCTTCTTGGAGCGCATCACCTCTACCAAAGCTATCTTTAGGTATGACATAGAGCTCATAAGATCCACCATCAATATCAGAACATATAAGAACAGCATTCTCTGTAGGACTATATGACAATGTTCGAGGACCCTGATTCAAGGTGGTGGAACCAGGCCGACGAATTGGAATCACTTGGGTGTCCTTTTGAGTAGAAAATTCGAAAAAACGCAAGAACCTGTCTTTAGTATAAAACATAGCATCACCATTCACAGAAAAAGCAGGTCGTTCTCTCTCCAACTTAAATACAAGCATCCCACTATCATGGCCAGCTGCAAAAAGATTCATTTCTGGATGAGCAGCAAGAATCCAAAATCGATCATGCTCTCGCCGGAATGTCTGGATACCAGTTCGCTTGGTTACGTCCCAAATACGAATACTTTTATCTTCTGAATTGGAAATAATGATATCCTGCTTCGCATGAAACATAACACATGAAACATTGTTCATGTGTCCTCTAAAGGCATCCACCTCCCAAGCCTTTGTATCTGAAAGAAAGAGTCATTCTTGTCAGAGCACATATGTATAATAGTTTGTAATATAATCTAAGAGCATATAGCACATTAAACTCTAAGTTTGTAAGAGCAATAACACAAGTTTAAATTCACTGACTGAAGTAGTTCGTTTTAATCATAATTTTAAAATAGATTATTAATTACATTCGATTCCTACTTAACAATATAAGCTGTAAAGTTGTTGGAAAGCTGTTCATATGATTAAGACATTTATGTCCTCTTCTGGCAATTCCACCTAATAATATATGTTCACTCCGCACACTAGAGAGAAATAATATGTAAGAGAATGTTCAAATGCGAGATTGTAAAAAGAAAAAAAAAATCAGTTGTAAAAAAGGGTTGTGGTTTTAATTTACCATTCATTCGCCACAGTTTAACCTGGCGGTCATCAGCCCCAGACACAATCAGTGGAAGATTTGGATGGAATGCAGCCCAATTCACTCCTCTATCATGTCCTTCCAGGACATATTTGACAACAACATCAATTCCTCCAAAAAGGTCACTGTTCATCTGACTCAAGTGCAGAATGTCATCACCAGGGGATGCTGTATTCTTCTTAAGTGCCCCAATATCCCAAACACGAATAGTTTGATCAAGAGATGCTGACACGACAAGATCATCTTTGGGGTGGAATAAAGCGCACATGACATAATGGTTATGACCTGTCAAGACTGAAATGCATGTCCGCGACTGCCAGTTCCATATACGAATAGTCTGGTCATCACTGGCACTCACGATCCAAGGATTCTCATGATGAAACTGCACCGTACGGATATAATCCAGGTGTCCAAGAAGTGTAAATAAGCACCTATGCAGTTTGTAGTTCCAAACTTTAATTTTGTAATCATCCCCTGAAAGATTGACAAGAAGAAACATTTAGAAAATGACCCATGGCAATAGACATGTATGCAGTAGCTGACTGGACAATTTGGCCAACATGACACCCTCGACTAAACCTATAGAATCGTATTCAACTTGGACCACAAAGGAGCTAAGCATATTGGTATAGTATAACTTTCGGACCAAAAAGCATCACTCTTAATATTCAAATAAAAATCACGGTGACACAAAGTCATGAGCACCAAATCTCAGATCAAGTTCATGATTACATGTAGTTTGATGCAAGTGATCTGAACTGCAACAAAGAAAGCTAGTACTATTACACTCAAATCTAGAACCACTCAACAGCTATCAAACATTTAAGAAGTCAAACCTCTCGCTTCTTAATGTAGACAGACTTCTCAATGTGTAGAATCAATCCTCGATACCACCCAGTGAATACAAAACATAAAGATGATGGGCAGAAAAAGATACCTCCAGACACAAAAAGCGGCTGAGAATTGTGGAAATGAACACCACGGACCGGGCCTTCATGTTCATCAAACCGATCAATGAGCGTGCCCATCCTATAATCCCACAGCTGGATCACTCCACTGTGAAGACTCGCCAGGATCCATGGTCGCTTGGGGTGGAAACTCAATCCCTTAACCCTATTGCTTTTGGTCTCGAATTTAGTCAACATTCTGCCAAATCAACGATCTCCACTGTTCTCAACACTGTCAAACAACTCAGAAGAACACAATTCAAACAAAGCAGAACTGTAAAAAATAAAAACAACCTAGTGAATGTCAGATCAAAGTATACAACTCATCAAATAGAATTCCGCGTGATTTTCAGCAATTAAAAATTGCGGAATCTGATCAACCAAGCATATGCAATCGACAAACGCCGACAGAAACGTCGAAACAGGCACCAATCGAGTCCCACGCAGATCTAGTACACTATGAAACTGACAAGAGAAATAAACCTATGAATGGGAGACGATTCATCTTCAAACAGTGCATAGGAAACCTAACAATCTGAATTGAGCAGAGACTAACAAGCGATGGGATCGGCGGAGGAGAGATTGAGAAGGTATTAACCTCTAGAAGTCAGATCTGATCAGCGGAAAGAGCTAAGAGCCGGATTTGCTCACACGCATGGGAGGATCGAAGAGGGAGATTTATACACCAAATCCTCTCGTAGTCGCAGTTGCAGAGAAACCACCGAGAAGTAAACGAAATAGCGGGAGGAAGAGGGCAGGGTATTGGATTTTAGAATAAGGATCCTGTAAAACTCATGTTTATGGTAAAACAACTAAACTAATTAAGGGGGCGTTTGGGGTGCAAAGTCTGCAAACTAGATGTTGGCTGCATTTTATTTGAGGAGGAAAGCATTCAGGTGTATACTCCCACAAGGAATAGTGTCACCCTATAACGTCCCTACAAATGAGGTTCCTAAAAACCGGATGGGAAGACAAAAAAAAGAGAAAAAAACGTCACAAAACGGATCAAAAATGTAGTCTGAAACAGAATTAACTTCGCGGAAGACATGTGAAATACTCCAACTCTGAAAATAGCCATACAAGTACCGAATATCGGTTCGGGCAAGCTCGATCAAGGAATGAAAGATTTCATGGGCAATCAAGGTATTATCGTGAATATTTCATTTGTTTACGAATGTTGATTGCATTGGTGTATTAATTTGCCCATTACATTTTTTTAGTTTGGTTGTTATTATTCTAGAAATTGTTTGGTATATAGTGTTGTATAGACTAATAAGTCTATAATGGTTTGTCGAGATCGGCTTATTGTATTTTGGCAATAGTGTGATGCATGTATGGTTATTTTTTTTTAATATTTTGCCTGGGAAATAGAGTTTTTCATTGCTTTGATTACATCAGGGCTTATAATATGCTAGTATTTTTGTAGAAGCAAGTTGACATTCCGTCAGGTGTCAGCGATTTGTCATCTTCTATATCAAAAACTGCATTTTTAATTTCTGTGTTTGTTATTGGCTTTGTGGGCATGTAATTGTGCTCACTTGCGCTTTTTTTAATTTTACATTATTGTATGCAATTTGGATATGTTAATATCTTGGTATTGGATTCGAGTTTGAAAGTAGTCTCATGACATGGGTACCTTCTCTAGTTGTGATTTCTTTTATGTTAGTTTTATCCCGTTTGGTTAAAGTTTGTATCTTTTTTTCATTTAAATGTAAGTGTATTTTTTCCTTCTTTATTTCCAATATGAGTGGTGATATTGGGATAGTCAAGCCAATTTCCTACTCAACCTTTCTTGTTTTTTGGATCAGCGATTGGTTTTGTTGTTCAATCATTTCCTACTCAATCTTTTTGAAAATATTTCCAAATGTTTGTTTGTTCCATTCTTTCGCTTTAGCTTTCAGTAGTTGGGTTTTCTATGTAAGTTTGAACATATGTGATCCATTGGGATTATATCTCCATGCTTGTTTAACGACATTTTAAAAATCTTGTCTAGCTATCCACATCTTTTCGAACTTGAATGGACGGGCTTTTATGATGTGACCGGTGGGCAGCCCACAAGAGATTGGGCAATGGTCTGATGGTGAGAAATGATGGGTTTTTTTAGTAATGGATGGATATCATTGTATAGTTTGAAATTTTGAATCAAAGGAAAAATTTCTTTAACTTGTAAACATTAAACTGTGAACATGAAATTGAAATACGTGAAAATTAAATAGATATAGGTCTTGTTTCACTTTTTGGGTTAAAATTATTTTTTGGTTGATAAGTGAAGTTTTGGGTGGAAAATTTGTCTTAAAAAACGTAAAAGTAGATATGTGATATGGATTGTAGAAAAAAGTAAAATATAATTTTTAGAGGAAAAAATTGTGTATGTGAAAATTGAACAAGGGCATACGTGAACTCAAAACATAAATATGTGAACTCTAAAAAAAATTGTGATTTTGTGTTATTATGTGTGGAAATCTGATCAATATTGGAGTACATGATATTGAAAATTGTGTTATTACATTTATTAAAACGATCTATAATAAAAATTGATTTTGTTCGTATATTTACTTAATTTGTTCACACTTTCAGTTTATTAAAACCTCATAATCTTGTCTAGTTTTTTGAATGTAAAATTTTCCATGCTGTATGATTTTCTCCATGTGAATTTGCTTCCGATGGTTGGAAGTCCACTAGGTCACAATCTTTCTTACAGTTAATGAGTCTTTCGTATCGAAAGGGGGTTGGAAAAGCACCCCCTAGTCATAAATTTCATTCTAATCTGGGTTTGGATAAAGAAGTTTTTTATTTTGGATAATATATTCCCTTTTCTTAGAGTTTTGGTGGAAAATATGCAAAGATGATAGCTGCTTCATGGTTGTTCTCAATCTATTTTATATTTAGTATAAAACGCTCGCCCGGGTGGGGTGCGTCTTCATGGTTTCATTAAGGCCTCGTTCGTTAGTAGCGGCCTTGAGGAGCTGAAGCGGAAAGTTCCGATTTTCGCTCCGTTCCAGATGTGTTCGGCAACCCTCCGCTACGCCGATGAACGCCCATTCCGCTAGGCGTTTTCCGCTGTCCGCTCTCCCCTCCCCCCCCCCCCCCCAAGGGGACAACGTTTTCGGTAGCGTTTTTGGGCAAAATGGCTCCGCTACTCAACCCTATTTTCCACACAATACCCCCGAAGCCTCGGCCTCCATTCAGATCTGCGAATTGCCCCCTGCGATTGGCGAGAAAGGAGTTCGCCGAGGCGAAGAAGTAGAAGGTCGCCGTCGTAGAAGGTCGCGTAGCGCAGAAGGTCGCCGCCGGTGAAGGTTTTCGCTCTCCTCACACTACCCTTCGTTCTGATTTCATCCCAGTTTGAATTTTAGTTTTGCTTTTTGGTTTCGATTCCAGTTCCATTCCAGTTTCGATTAGGGTTTTTAGGGCTTTCGATTCTAGTTTCGATTTTTGGTTTTTAGGGCTTTCGATTTGGGGTAAAGCTAGATTTGTGGTTAGGGTTTTCGAAGATTCCTTCGTTGGTGAAGATTTTTGATCAAGATTTGTGGTTAGGCTTGCGTTTTCGTATGATTGCTTGCTCATCTTGCGTTTTCGTCTGGCATTTTGCAGGAGTGGATTAGCTTTCTCTGATCTTGGCAGGTATGGATTCATTACTACAGATGTTTCACTTGCTTATGATATTGGTTATTTTCATGTCACTTGCTATATTGAAATGGAATACGTGCTGTTATTGTTGGTTGATTATCTGCCCTAGATCCATACTAGTCCCCATTTTCTTGTGTTCAGTTCCCATTCTTTTGCAGTGACAGAGAGTATGTGATTGGAAGGCGGATTAGAAAACTCGTGGCTATCTTTTTGTAATGCCATAGCTGAATTGGGTCTTAATTATATTTTCTTGTGTTCAGTTCCCATTCTTTTGCAGTGACTGAATCTTGTTAACTTGGAAATGAGCATGTTTTCCATTTTGTAATTTGGATGAGAATGTTTTGTCTCGGATCGAACTTTTTGATTAACTTAAATTGCTCTTCTCCTATTTCATTCTGATGGTGTTTGTGTGGTTCCTGTATGCTCTTCAGGGTATACCAAGGCGTGTAGACCTCTATTATTCGAGTTGGTGCATTTGTCCAGGTATCTCACTTGACATTCATATCTCTGCCTTCCTACAATCTCATTAACATTCAAGGGTTGATAGTCAAGGCAATGAGAATGAATAGGCAGATCATATTCTTCCTGAAAATTTGTGATTGTGTTCTTTGGACTCTGATGTTGTCTCACATGAGTACATTGCTGTGTTGTTATTGACTGTAAAGGGTTAGGTAATCACATTGGGCAAATGCACTGATTTAGTCTTGAGTTTCCTGTTTTTTTTTGGTCTTGGAACATTTTTATTTGTTATACATATCAAAATAAATTGTTTCAGTTTGTTACATCCTAGTCTCACCTAAGATCTCAAAATTGAGAAACAAAATTTAAAACTGGACACTGGAAACTCAAAGCTTGAACCAAACAAGAAACACAATTAAAGCTTAAAGCATATCTTATTTTTGCCTTTAGTTTCCAAGTTGTGACTCATTGCTACATATTTTCAATCTTCTGAGTAAAATGAGAAAACATGTTTTGAATCAACTAGTGATTACTAAATTGTGTTTGATCTCATGATTGCCTGTAATAACCAAATTCTGCTCATGTAGGATGTCGGACTCCAGTGAAAGTTACCAGAGTGGAGACATGAGGAAATATGAACACCATTTCCAGCAGGGGTCTGGCATGCTCTACGATGATATACGGCTCGATAGGGAACTTGATCAGATTGGGGAGGTCTGTGATGAGCTAGGGACAAAGCTGATCCGCTACATTGAGGACCTGCGTCGGGAGTGCAGTAGTTTTCACCGGCAGGCCCGCGGATTGGAACGTAGAGAGTCGGAGCTGGAGGCTGCTGTGGAGGTGTTGGCGAAGAGACTTGGTCAAACCGACAAAGATAACACGCGCCTTCTTGCACCAGCCAATACTCACCCCTTTGTGATAGGCTTCGTAGCCGCGTTCCTTGGGAGTTTAGTTGCAGCTTTTTTCCTACGCCGTTAATGAAAATGATGTGCTCTATTTTAAACACTCTTATTGTTTTTCTTTGTTATGGATATTATGCATGATGTGTTGATGTTTGGGTGGAGACTTTTGTTTGCATGTTATGTTAGGATGTTATGCTTGTTGTGAATGTTATGATGTACTGGTTGTTGTAGTTTGCATGCTTTTTTATCTGCTATTATCTGCTTTTATCTGCATGTTTGGATGTATAAAATTGTTTGAACTCCTTTGTATCTTATGAGCCTTGCTCCCAGATCAGTGTCCTCATCATTTTGAGCCTTAGTCCCAGGTGAGTGTCTTCAGACCTTTGCATACTTTACATTAATACTTGATTTTGGAATTGGGAATACTGATTGTTTGCTTTTCTCTTACCTGGTTTGGAACAGATCCGGCTTTGTTGGTTGATGTATGTTGAATAAGAACAAAACAGGTACATCTGGATTGCTTCCCAATTTATCTTTGTGTTGCAATCTTTTTGGATTCCCTAAGCTCCTAGTTTTAGATAAGTAATCTTTCTGGATTCCCTAAGCTCCTAGTTTTAGAAACATTCAGCTCTGTTTTTAGATTCATGTTTTGAGAAATCTATCTTCTTCACCGCTAGTTTAATTTGGGTGATGACTTTGCTTTTACAACTGTCCAGATTCCTTGAAGATTTTGAATTGTTTGTGTATACATATTTTGACTTTTTGGTGATTTCATTACTGCTTTATCATTTCAATATTTTATCTGAATATTATGTTCTCGTACAAGCTAGTGATATAATAATTTGTTTGTACAGGTATCTGCTGCCTCAGCGTGTTGGGGTCTTGTACTCACTGGATAACTTCAATCTCATAGAGGCACGTATGTCTTCAAAGCTTCTTTATAATAAAGCTAACCTTTGTTTCAGTATACCCTTACTAGTAGAAATCACTCTTCAACTTTATGCTTGAAAGGTCCTTCTATATAACCTCATGACAAGTTAATAATAAACCTCACCTTGATTAATTTTTGAAGTTGCTGGACCATCTCAGCTTTATTATTTACACGAGGAATTTTGTTTTTAACCCTTACTGCCGTTTTTATCTGCAAGTTTGGATTGAGAGTGAGCTAATTTCGGTTTGAATAAGACATGCTTGTAGGTAAACGATGGAAAATCATAATTCCCTCAGATAATTCTTGCTTCTGATTTTTAAGGCTTCTTCTACATGCAACCATGCCGTGTTAAAATCTCAAATCTGATTTTTAAGGCTTCTTCTACTTGCTTCTGATTTTTAAGGCTTCTTCTAACACCTTATATTGAGATTGAAGGTCCATTTGTTGGAGCTTGTGGACATTAGCCTAGCAAATTTATGAAACCGATTGATTTTACTTTCTGTCATGCTATGAATTGTATACATTGTTTTATTTTTATCTTCCTAACTCATTCATTTATAAGTTGGATTGAGTTGCCAAATACTCATCCATATAATATGCTTGTATTGTCTTTTCCTTGCTGAGCAGTAGGCTTTTTCTTGGTGAGTTTAGGGTCTCCAGCTCGGAATAGTGAACACTTAAATTTTATGATGCTTTTTCAGCTATGCTTATGACTCATGCATAACAGTCAAAAAAGCAGACTGTTGCCCCTTCAATCCCACGCCTTTCATTGCTGCATTTATTGCATGCATGCCACCCTACCTATGTCTTTTCCTTGCTATTCAATGCATAAACATAGCCATGACAGGCTACTATTGTGAGTTTTTAAAACAACATTAATTTATTCCCTTTTTTATTCCATTTCCTTATCTCCAGGAAGTCCATAAAAGGGTTGGTTTGGGGACACCGACTCATAACAGGCACGAAATCCTTCTTTCATCACTTAGGTTATTGCTGAGGTTTGCATGATCACATGTTTTCACTATTTTTAGCACTGATTAATCTGATCTTGCATGCCATGATTATCTTTAACCCGATCTTCTTTTGTATTGGAACAGGATGGCGCTAGATAACGATGAGGTCCTCTACAACATATACGTTCAAGAGAGGGCCAGGATGGAGGAAACCCAACTCACCAATTGGAGACGAGTGGCAGAACTGTTTACACAGAGGACTGGGCTGATTGCTACTCCCACTTTGATGAAGAACCGGTTTGACTTCAACAAGAAAACGTGGAGACTCTATGTAAGTCTGGTGTCAATGGGGATCCAGTTTTCGTGGAACCAAGAAACCGGGTTGCTTGAGGCTGATGAGCAGTGGTGGAGTAATGCCATCGAGGTTAAACTTCTCTTCCTTCTTTGGTATTTGTCCTTTTCGAGGCCTTGTTTATAAACTGATTTTTTTGGTGAATTGAGTTCCAAACTTTGATTACAACTAATGTGATTATTTGTTAGGTGGCTGGAGATATGGCGAAAAAATTTAGGAGGAGGAATGTTGAGCGCAGGAGTATTGTGATGTGGGAGGAGGCCTATGGGGGAATCAACATGCAGTTTCCGGTGCCGGTGATCCCGGAACCAGCTGCCGTTGATGATGCAGACCCGGACTCGGAGTAATGTTGTGTCTTTCTGTTGTGTCTTTCTTGCTGAGTAGTAATTTGTGACGTTGGACTAATATGTGGACTAATATGTTTTCTATGGTGGACCTAAACTTGCCAAGTGATGTTAGTTTTCTATGGATGATGACTTGCAAACTGTTGTTGTATGGATGATGAATCGTGAACTTACGTGAAATTATGGTTGTTTGTAATATGTGTTCTAGCTGGTTTGTACTCATCTAGTGCCGCCAAGTGAATGTTGTAATATTCGGCTTTGAGCATATGTTTATATTGGTGGAAATGTATGTGCAATTATGCATATGGCACTGAGGTAAGATACTTGCAGGTCAGAAAAGTTGGGCCTGTTTGGACGGCAGGTTAGGTCTCGGGATATGCCGGAGAGAAGGATTGGCACGTCCAACATGTTTATTGGCATGCGTCGCTTGGCTCAATCTATGCAGGTTTGGATTCATCAACCCTATTAAATTCCTTGATTTCCCTTGGTTTCCATATGTATTCCTATTAATTTCTTTGCTTTCCCTTGATTTCCATATTTATGATTTTGATATTCTATGACTTCCCTTGATTTCCATACTTATGGTTTTGATATTCTATGAATTGCCTTGATTTCCATATTTATGCCCTTCATTTTCCTATTTGAGTGTATTTCCCTTGATTTCCCAATTTAAGTGTATTTCCCTTGATTTCCCTTGATATTCTTGTGTGATTTCCCTTGATAACCTATTGCAGCAAACGATTCTGGGCAATATGTCAAGCCATGAAGAGTCGGTCGGCAGCAATGAGGTTGTGGACATCCCGCCACTGAATGTTACCATTGTTGGTCCGGTAAGTAACTAAAATTTTTTGGTCGTCTTTGGTGTATGTTTTTTCACTCCTCCGGGCCCTAATTCAGTCCCCTACTTCAATACGCAGGGAGGATGGCGCCTGTGGGGTAAATGCAGACCTGATGTGCCCCTCAGGAAAATGCTCAGAACTTATATCCGGCGACGTAGCCGCCACTGCGACAGGGTCGAATTCTATTTCGATGGAGAAGAAATCACTCACCTACTCAACACAACGACGCCTAATTCCGTAAGAACTTAGTTTTGAAAGTTTGGTGTTGTCTTATGAGCCTTGTTTTTGTCGTGCCTGAGCAAATACCTTGTTTAACATGATGTTGGTTGGATGGCTTTAATTTTTGGCAGCTCGGCCTGGATGATGGGGACGAGATTATTGCGGTGGAGTTCAGTGAGCATGGCGGCGGGACGGGTGCCGCATCTGACCCCATCCAACTAGACTAGAACAAGTTGCTACTGTTTTGTGTTCCAAGGCTAATCGGCCTTGTGTTATGTCAAGCTTGTATTTTGGGTCTCAGCTAATTTCATGTTCTTATGCAAGAACTAGTTATCGCTCTTGTTAAACGTAGTTGGTCGAACCAGATCGAGTTGTACCTTGTATGCGTGTGTGCCTTGTATGTGCTGTTGTCGTACATGTTATGTTTGAAGAGAAATTATGACCAAGTTGGTGCAAATTTCCCCCAAAAATGTGTTCAAATTTACTTTTGTGAGTTGTCATATATGTAGTGCATTCAAAACTGACTTCTCCTACAGGACATATATGTGATGTTGTCGTATATGTCATATTTTCCCCTCTTTAATGAGTAGGTCATGTCTCTTCTACTGCTCAACCTGACTTCATCCCTAGCCTCATGTTCACCTGCATATGCATATGGCACTTCAAATCAACAATGCAAATAATTTTTTTTGTTTTTTTTTTTGGTGGAACAAATTCAAGCTTATGGGGTCTTTATAAGCTCCTCTTTTGTTGTTGAACCAAGAACATCTTCACTCCTCATCACCTCAGAACTCCATTGGTAATGTTTCTACTTGGTTTTTGCCTTCTCGTCTACACGTTTTACTTCTTGTTTTCAGCCCTTAACGATCTCTATCCCAATGTTTTGTGCAGGATCAAGATGGCGTTAGAAAAGTGGACCACATCCAATGATGAAGATCTCTATGACCTCTACGTACAAGAGAAGAGGATGATGCCCCCGAACGATCACATGAATTGGCCTCGAATGGCGGAACTCTTTACTCAGAAGACCGGGCTGGATGTTACCCCCAACTGTATGAAGAACCGATTTGACTACAACAAGAGGAAGTATCGGATGTGGGTATCCCTGAGGTCAGCTGGGGTCGAGTTTGTCTTTGATGAAGCAACCGGGAAGCTAGTTGCCGATGACCAATGGTGGGAAGAGGCCATTCGGGTAAAGTAGTTTATATTTGAATATCTTCAATTAAGCAAAGTGGTTATGTAGACACCCCACTAATGTCAACCTCGAAATAGGTGGGGGGAGACACAGCTAAGAAGTTTAGGAGGTTCGATGCTGATCGCTCGTCTATTCTTAAGTGGGAGGAAGCCTATGGGAGACATTACTATGGGAGGTTGGTTCCTCATGCATCTGCTCGTGCAGCCGTCGTCGATGATGCAGGCCCAGCAGAAGATTCCGAGTAGTTCCTAGCTCCTCTTTGTGTTGCAAGGATCCAAACTTTATGTGTTGTACTCGGCTATGGTTGTTTGATTGTGATGTTGCACCTTTTGTTCCATGTTGTGTGGATTGTGATGTTTGTCTTTTTATGATGTGTTCCAAGAAGTTGAGGTCTCTAGCAACCTATGTTTGTATTATGATCAATATGTGTGAACTTTGATGATGTTTGAATGACTCTTTGTGTATGACTATTATGTATGACACGCTATGCTCGTGCAGCGTCCGGATGACCCTCAGGATCGACCCTGGGGGGGTCGATCTTGACCCCCCAGGGGGGTCGATCCTGGAAGGACCGTCCTTCTCTAGTAGCTTATTCATGTTCCCATTCATGTAGTCATTGTAGATAAATGCCAGTCATTCATGAAAAGCAAAGCTTTACGTGCCAGAAATACCAAAACATGTTTCTACATGGAATGTTTTGAGTTCCCATGACCAATCAAGTGAGATATATACAATTTTACAAATTCATGCACAAAAGGCGATACGCTGTTTTTTCTTTCCAGTTGCAACCCCTCACCAGTATCGTCCTGCTCTCCAAATCTCAAAGGCGATAGCATCTCTGAGATGCTTCATGCCACCCGGTGCGTTGTCCCGGCCTCGTTCCGGCATAATCGGCGGGGGCAAGTCTGGGTCCTCGTAGTCATCCTCAAGGTAGTTGTCCTTCACCCGGTATCGCAAAATGAAGTTGTGGATGCAAAAGCAGAGGATCATTAGGTCGATCTGGGTGTCCAACTCATAGCTAGGCATGCAGACCAACATACGAAACCGTTTTTTCAGGATGCCGAAGGACCGCTCAATGCACCCCCTCAATGACGAGTGAACCTTGTTGAACGCTTGTTGGGCAGTCTTCGGGGTCGCGTTCCGGAACTCCGACAAATGGTATTTGACCTTGTTGTACGGCACCATATAGCCTTCACAATCGGGGTATCCCTTGTCGACAAGATAGTATTTCCCTGCATAACAACGACCATGAATTATGTTGGTACCCACAAATGTAGCTATATAATCGAGCCTCAGTGAAGCAAATTGAACCAATTACCGGGAGGAGGGTGTGGGAAGTTCATTTCGGGTGTGTTAAGAGCATGGTCAAATACGCGTGCATCGTGGGCACTTCCTTCCCACCCAGCCGAGACGAAGGTGAATGACATGTCAAAGTCGCACACGGCCATAACGTTGAAGGAACACACTCCCTTTCGATTTCGATAAGGCAATTGATCGGCTCGTGGCACGGTACATGAAACGTGAGTTCCGTCAATACACCCTATAGCACCCTACACGCACAATATAAAACAGAAACGTAGCCCATGAGCAATCCCGTAAATTACGTTAACCATAACAGGCACGAAACATTTACCTTCGTTTAGCATTACCTTGAACAGAGTGTACCAAGTGTCGTTCTGAACTCGATCGGGAATAGTTGAGAACTCTGGATCGCGGGGCTTCAACATGCGTCCAGCTAGCCCAGCAGACCCACTCGACCGCCCCGTAATCGAGTCGAGAACCTCGTGGATGGTTCGGCTTATGGTGTCCCCAGACCGCTGAAACCTCTCACAAACCGCCCGGTTCGAGACCCCTATTGAAATGGTGTAGAGCAGAATCCCCACCTTCTCTAATACCGTCATGTTCCTAGAGGGGCGTAGGCCATGATGCTGTTGCAGCTCATCGCACAGTTTCATGAGGACGTGCCGCTCCATTCTGAAAGCATTTATGCATCGCACCTCGGATCCCGAATCCATTATCTCCCGCATCCATAGGTAACCAGTGAGGGGTGACGTGTAACAGGGGACTTTATGAACATACTTTCTATAGTATGAATTGTTCAAGCGCTTACGCTTCCGAAGGAGAAGAAGGGCGAGCAAGCCTAATAGTTGAATTTGCTCTGTAGACAACTCCTCTTCTGCATCGATATCCATATCCTCGGTCTCCATAGTGCCCTATATTCATGAAACCAAAACATGTTTTTATTTGTACCTTGGCTATAACTATGAACACTATGAACCCAAGGCACAACATATGCAAACCGAAACACATAATACACAACAAGAGAGCACACACACACATATACCGCAATACACCGAAAACTCTAGCAATATTCATCATGCATGAACCGAAACACATAAATGTCAAGTGAAGTTAACCCGCAAAGCATTATACGGGTGTTCGAGTACGGGGTCCAACACCCCAACAACAACCAACACATGCACCCAAAGGGCACACACAAAGTCTCCATCACACATGAAACACACACAATGTCTCTAATAGAAAAACTGAACTTGCATCACACAATCCCCTCGAAATCACTCACTCAGACGGTCCCCGGTTGCTTTCTCGTACTTGAATTTCAGCCATGTGTACCGGTCAGCATCGGTCTTCAACGTCAGGAACAGGCGGCGTTGGTGGTCGTCATTCATCTCATCCACAGCATAGCACCAGAGGGGGGACGGATTCTTAATACTCCCTTCATCCACCATCCGGTAAATCACGTTGATGGCCTCGTCAAGCGTCCTGGTTGTACAGCCGGAACCCTTGTTCTTGCTCGTCAAAGAGCCCTCCAACAGTGAGATCACTCGGGTGCACTCATTGCCAATATCGTCATCCCGTTCCTTGACATACGCAGCACCGCCGGATGTTCTCTTCCTACGCTTACTTGGCTCGTCACTACCTCCATCTCCGGTCGTCTTGTCCACTATCTCCACGGATTGCGCCTCAGGAGGGGAATGATTGAGGAGGTTATCGTCCCTAAACTGCTGGAGTAACTCGTTCTCGTCTAAACCGTCATCCATATGGACAAGACCTTCGAAGCTACGACTTGGCGGCGGCGGCGTTGCATCCGGTGCTTGTGACCGTGACTGTGTCTGAGCATTTGTCCTTGACTGTGACTGTGACTGGGTAGACCGTGCTGGAACACTCATATTAGCTGACCGACTTCGCTTCCCGGTAGCGACGATGCTACCAAAAAGTGTGTCCCAAAGCTCACTCAGTTCTGGGTCAGGGGGGTTCAACTTAAACCTTCTTAGCCTCGGGTCCTCCTATAGAAAAATCACATTATTAGCCACGAATAACCTACGATACAAGAGTCTATGAATTTGTTCAAACGAATGTGTTACAAAGTTTCTCACCTTGATCTTTCGATCCCACCATTCATCCGTTCCGGTAACTGCCGCCTCACCTGAACTCCAACCCAATCCGGTCTCATCATTTCGAAGCTTGCACCATAACTTCCATATCTTTTTCATGTAGTCGAACCTGTTCTTACATTGATCCTTCGTGAACGGTTTCGTAAACTCTTTGGTAAGCTTAACGGCAATCTCGCCCCAATTGAAGTGGGTAGAAACTCCATTTTGCTTATGGTACTCCTGACAAATACTGACCAGTGCTTTGGACTCATCGGAAGTCCATCCCGCGCCCTTTTCGTTGGATTCAAAGTCAATTGCCTCAACGTCAATGCCCTGAGACATTATGGCCTATTCTTTGCCATGAACCCAAGCAACATCAAAGAGTACACATGACATATATTCCATACATAACTTCATTCCCACAAAACATATTCACAAGCAACAGACAACAAAACTTCATTCCAACTTGTGTAATAGATTCACAGGCACACATGATTTGGACCACCTTATTCATAAACACATCAATAGCAAAGGCCATAACACACTTCACCCCAAATTCAGTACATCAATTCACAGGCAACAGAGAACAAAACAATGGCTATAACACATTATTCCAATTCAAATTAGGGGCATCATGAACAAATTCCTAAACTTCACAACGAAGAAGTAGTATACCGGCTTTGTGCTTCCAGGAGTGAATGAAGGCTCGACGGGAGCAGAATGTTCGTTCCAGGAGCTGGACGAAGATGCCAAAGAGGACGACCTAGGTCAAATTCGTCGATGTCAATGCGTGTGACTACAGCTTTACGGGCGTACAAGGGAGAGGAAGAGAGCACGAAATGGACTTACCGAGCGGCGTGGAAAACGGAAACCCAGCCGGACGTTGCTGCCGACTATGCCAAGGAGACCACCTGCAAAATACGAGGGAACGCCGGCTGTGACTACGAGAGGACCACTTACCAGGCAGCGGAGAGATGCAGTTTCCGGTGCCGGACTCGCCTCATCGCCACTCCTCGCTGTCGTCGGTTTGTGGTCAGGGCGCAAGGCGTTCAACGAGTGAAAGTCGGACATTCAATTCCCAATTGAATGAAGGTAAAGTGAGGGGGTAGTGAGGGTAAAGTGAGGGTATGAATATTATATTATTTGTTTTAAAATGTGGGGGTATTTTGGTCTTTTTAGCATACACTTTTCGGGATTCAGCTAGGTATCTTACCGAACACCCATTTCAAGTTTTTCTCCATTCCGTTACTGAATTCAGTCTCAGCTACTTTTCGGATTCAGCTTTCAGTTCCAGCTGTCAGCTTTCAGTTCCAGCTTTCAGCTAATTTAACGAACGGAGCCTAAGCGTCCGTTCGGGTATGGCATCTTGGAGCAGCGGACGAGTTTCCGCTGAAGAGACGCTGCAAGTCAAGTGCCCCCTAGTACCCCCAGGGGAGAGCGTTTTCGGGAGCTTTTCTGGCTGGCCGTACACCCCATCGGACGACAAAATTCCCCCGATACCCTTCTTCGACTATGCCCAAATTGTGCTTCGCCGGCCGACCGAACACGTCCTTCTTTGTCATCGAAAAATTACCAGACGTTGGCCGAACACTTGCGAGGTCATCGCCGCCGTTAACAAACTGTTGAGTCGTCACCGGAAATGTCATGCCGGAGTGAACGCCAGGATCTGAATCGACACCCGCCGCCGAGAGATGGCCGCTTGTCACCGGTCGTCGGGAGATGGCCGCTCGTCACCAGTCGCAGGGATCACCGAGTGGTTGCTGCTCTTTCCAATCAACGAGGTTTTGTTTTTTTTGCTCGTTTCAATTCTGATGTGCAGGGCAGTCCTCTAGGGATTGAAGGGTATTTTCGTCATTTGCCGTTAGCCATTTCGGTAAATCGCTAGTTACAATCCCGAACACTCATTTTGTTTTTGACTGAATTCCGCTACTAATTCATTTCAGTTACTTTCCAGTTTCAAATTTCAGTTTCAGTTACTTTCCAGTTTCAAATTTCAGTTTCAATTAGGATTACGAACGGAGCGTAAGTGCATGAGATTGTTAGTGTACAATTGAAAAACGCTGCTAACTACAATTTCAAATAAATCAAATATATAGATTTAATCATTTATGCATTAACACTTTTGGTGTATATATGATAACCAAGTACAATTGTTTGCAATGTTTAGAGAAACGGTTGATCATTCTTCTCAATGCCCTAATGCTTATATTCGTTCTTTGTAACGCAGCACAGTACACTAGTATAAAAAGGGCATCATACTAAAACAAGAAAATTTCCACAATCTCTGCAGAAAATGGTTACCGAGCTATATCTTACCTTTGGTTAGCGTATGATCTGACAAAATAAACCTATCTTCGTGATATAAGTTGGTTCAAGAACCTAGAGTTTATTAAAAACATCGTTCTCAGCTGACAAAACAGCAGCAACATGAGCAAAATAGACAGATTAAACAAAGAAACACGTCCCTAACACACCGACTATTGTAAAAAAAAATCCCCACGTTTTTCTAGCAAATTCAAAACAATTCTTCATAAAAACCCCTTTAGATCCTGCACACAAGTACACATCACCTGACCTGCGTTGGAGAGCAGAGCAAACCAGAAGCATCAGCCCCGACAACCGAAAGCTCGCAGACATTACACAACTCGCCCTCCTGATTGGGCACGAAATGTGAACTGCAGTATGGGCACACAACGTCCTTCTGGCCTCGGTAAATTGGCACGTATGTGGACCCGCACACCACAAACGGGTTTCTGAAATCATAATTCAGTTGAGCTGCATCCACCAAATTCTTCTCTGCATTCTGCAGAACTTGCCTTGCTTTCCTTGCTTGATTCTCAATTGTAGGGTTTGTCTCAAGAAGCCTTCTTGCAAAATTTGCAGCAGTGCTGAGGTTCCTCGCCCTATAGGAGACAGTCATAGCGTTCAATAAAGCAAGCCTCAGGTGCGGCATTTGAAGATTGCAGTGAGTGAAATAAGCTGCAAGTTCCTGCTGACGAACCGGGTTATCATTAATCTCTCTCCTCCTCAGCTCCATTTTGAGACCTAACACGTACTCTTTTACAATGATTATTAATTCCTTCACCTCATCAACCTCTCTTCTGGATTCTACAACTATTAGAGGAATGGTGTGAAGAATAGACAAAAAGAGACGAAGTGCTTCTACGAATTTCCCAGCAGTTGTGGCTCTGTATCCAGCCTTTAGCTTCTCTTCCAACTGGGAGAAATTGTAGATAAGAGCAGGTGGGCCCCTCACATTAGGGTTAGAATTTTCACTCCATCCCCTTTCTACACCAGATGATATCACAGGGGTCGATGAAAACGCCTTCATGTAGCTGTGACTACCAGAATTGAGATCAAGAAACATATTCCTCAAAGGAGAGAAATTTCGAATTCCCAGTTGCCTATGTAGTAATCTCATTGCAGTATCAAAATTTCCCGCAGCTACATGTTCTGCAGCAAGAGATGATTTCTGGGTCCAGATTTGGCTCACAGGCATCCCAGGACTTGGAACCACAAAAGCCGAAGAGCGACTGGCTGAAGCCTTTGGTGTAGTTTCTTCAACTGGCAGATCCAAATCCTCAAGACCCCAGCCTCCCTCTTCCTCATTATCCTCATTTTCATCATGCCCCATATCTGAAACATTGTCACCTTCTTGAATATATTCATCAGCATCAACCATGTCAATCTCTTCAGCCCAATCACCTTCAGCACCTTCTTCTTCTTCCTCGCCAACATCTCCATTGGCCATATTACCCAGTCCTCCTTCAAAGATTCCCTTCATTACTCTTAGCAGAGGCCAATCACCCCCACGTAGAATAGGTGTGGGGGGAATCAACAAGGAAGGCACTTTTCCTTCTGGCAAGGAAGGAACATATCCCAGCTCATCAGCTATCCTCTCAGCAATATCATGAAGACCATGGACAGAAGCAGTAACATAGGCAAGAGGCAAATGACCAGAATTCTCCAAGATCTTAACTCGCTCACGAATGTCGCCAAGATAGAGAGCGTTGTGGAACTGACCCATGATGTCATTCTTCACCTCAGCTATTTTCAGCATTTTGGAAAGCTTGTCCATATTCCCAGTTATAAGATACAGAAAGGAGAGCCTCTCGAGATTCTTTGTCCTCTGATAAGCATACTCAACAATTCCAGAATTGCCTTGACGGAGAGCCTCCAGGCCTAATCTGTACCAGTGCTCTTTCTCGTCTATTTCCTTTGCTGAAGCAACTGCTATCTGAATATTCCCACTCTCGAGTGCCAAATTAAAACGAGTTCTCTCATCTTTCACAAAATGCAATGCCACTTCTGGGAAGCCCTTCTGCTGCAGATACGCAATCATTGCCTGCCCTACAAGCGGAGAGCTTCTGATCATACTCATAACATGGTCATATCTTTTCTGCAACAAAGACAGCTTGAATATATATTCAGTGGCATCAACAACTATGGCTTTGCTTTTCCCTTCTCGATTCAAGCAAAATATTGTATTTCCTGACACCTTTGTAATGTAAATTGGAACATCAAGTGTTCTGATTATGCCACTATCCCCATTTGGAAGACAATATTTTATGTGATTCAAGGTTGCGTAGATGAAAACCCCATTTTCATCCCAAGCTCCACTCTTAACACGAATTGTCTCATGAATTGTGCACTGGTGCACAAGGTTCTTGTTTGCAATCACTATGACATGTTTGCTGAGCAAGGCGACTTTTTCCATGTCCTTTGACCACACAATATATTTAACAGCAGGCGCCTGAAGCTCCCCAAGAACTGTTCGTTGCTGAAGATCAAATATAACAACTTTATCGTCTGCTTTACATAGCAAGTTACCTGTTCCAGCGTAGAAAATTGCATCAACACCAACGGGTAACACAGTCTTTTTGACAACTTCATTCTTTAGGTTTTTTACCAACACTTGATTGCTAGCCTTGTCAAGCACTGCAAACCTGTTACGAGCTACAAATACAGCTGAAGCTCCTGCACCCTTCTTGGCTTCTTGGGCTGCATCACCTCTACCAAAGCTATCTTTAGGTATGACATGGAGCTCATAAGATCCACCATCAATATCAGAACATATAAGAACAGCGTTCTCTGTAGGGCTATATGACAATGTTCGAGGGCCCTGGTTCAAGGTGGTGGAACCAGGCCGACGAATTGGAATCACTTGTGTGTCCTTTTGAGTTGAAAATTCGAAAAAACGCAAGAACCTGTCTTTAGTATAAAACATAGCATCACCACTCACAGAAAAAGCAGGTCGTTCTCTCTCCAACTTAAATACAAGCATCCCACTATCATGCCCAGCTGCAAAAAGATTCATTTCTGGATGAGCAGCAAGAATCCAAAATCGGTCATGCTCTCGGCGGAATGTCTGGATACCAGTTCGCTTGGTTACGTCCCAAATACGGATACTTTTATCTTCTGAATTGGAAATAATGATATCCTGCTTTGCATGAAACATGACACATGAAACATTGTTCATATGTCCTCTAAAGGCATCCACCTCCCAAGCCTTGGTATCTGAAAGAACAAGTCAATCTTGTAAGAGCATGTAGTTTGTAATATAATCTAAGAGCATGTAGCGCATTAAACCTCAAGTTTGAAAAGAGCAACAACACAAGTTTACATTCACTGACTGAAGTAGTTCGTTTTAATGATGATTTTAAAACAAGTTATTCATAGCATTCGATTCCCACTTAACAATATAAGCCATTTATGTCCTCTTCTTGCAATTCCTCCTAATATAATATTAACTCTGCACACTAGAGAATAATAATATATTGGAGAATGTTCAAATATGAGATGGTAAAAACAAAATCAGATGTAAAAAAGGGTTGAGGTTTTAATTTACCATTCATTCGCCACAGTTTAACCTGGCGGTCATCAGCCCCAGACACAATCAGTGGAAGATTTGGATGGAATGCAGCCCAATTCACTCCTCTATCATGTCCTTCCAGGACATATTTGACAACAACATCAATTCCTCCAAAAAGGTCACTGTTCATCTGACTCAAGCGCAGAATGTCATCACCAGGGGATGCTGTATTCTTCTTAAGTGCCCCAATATCCCAAACACGAATAGTTTGATCAAGAGATGCTGACACGACAAGATCATCTTTGGGGTGGAATAAAGCGCACATGACATAATGGTTATGACCTGTCAAGACTGAAATGCATGTCCGCGACTGCCAGTTCCATATACGAATAGTCTGGTCATCACTGGCACTCACGATCCAAGGATTCTCATGATGAAACTGCACCGTACGGATATAATCCAGGTGTCCAAGAAGTGTAAATAAGCACCTATGCAGTTTGTAGTTCCAAACTTTAATTTTGTAATCATCCCCTGAAAGATTGACAAGAAGAAACATTTAGAAAATGACCCATGGCAATAGACATGTATGCAGTAGCTGACTGGACAATTTGGCCAACATGACACCCTCGACTAAACCTATAGAATCGTATTCAACTTGGACCACAAAGGAGCTAAGCATATTGGTATAGTATAACTCCTGGACCACAAAGCATTATATTCAGATATTGGTATAGTATATTGGTATAGTATAACTCCTGGACCATAAAGGAGCTAAGCATATCGGTATAGTATAACTCCTGGACCATAAAGGAGCTAAGCATAATATTCAGATAAAAATCAAGGTGACACAGAGTCAAGAACACCAAATCTCAGATCAAGTTCATTGTTACATGTAGTGCAATGCAAGGACATCTGAACTCCAACAAAGAAAGCTAGTACTATTACACTCAGATCTAGAACCACTCAACAGCTGTCAATCATGTAATCAGACCACCCACATCTTAATGTATACAAACTTCCCAATGTGTAGAATCAATCAGTACGCAGACCCGGTAGATACAAAACATAAAGATGATGGGGCTGACATGCATAAGAGAGAGAGAGAAGACAAATAGCAAGAGGCAAAACAGTTGCAGCAAAGTACCTCCAGACACAAACAGCGGCTGAGAATTGTGGAAATCAACACCGCGGACGGGGCCTTCATGTTCATCGAACCGATCAATGAGCGTGCCCATCCTATAATCCCACAGCTGGATCACTCCACTGTGAAGACTCGCCAGGATCCATGGTCGCTTGGGGTGGAAACTCAATCCCTTAACCCTATTGCTTTTGGTCTCGAATTTAGTCAACATTCTGCCAGATCAACGATCTCCGCAGTTCTCAACACTGTCAAACAACTAAGAAGAGCACAATTTAAACAAAGTACACAACTCATCAAATAGAATTCCCCGAGATTTTCGGCAATTAAAAATTGCGGAATCTGATCAATCAGGCATATGCAATCGACAGAAACATCAAAACAGATACCAATCGAGTCCCACGCAGGTCTAATACACTATGAAACTGACAAGAGAAATAAACCTAGGAATGGGAGACGATTAATCTTCAAACAGTGCATAGGAAACCTAACAATCTGAATTGAGCAGAGACTAACAAGCGATGGGATCGGCGGAGGAGAGATTGAGAAGGTATGTACCTTTAGAAGTCAGATCTGATGAGCTGAAAGAGCTAAGAAACGGATGGGAGAGATTTATAGACCAAATCCTCTCGTAGTCGCAGTTGCAGAGAAACCACCAAGAGGTAAATGAAATAGCGGGAGGAAGAGGGCAGGCATTGGATTTTTAATCCCTATTTTTCCTTTTCCTTCCTGATTAAGATTTTTTTTTTCTTAGCATATCCATTTTTTTTCTTAGCATATGTGTCTTGTTATATCTACTATAATCATCAATATCTATCTATTATCTATCTATCTATCTATCTATTCTATCATAACTAACTATATACTAAAGCGAAGGTTAATAAATAATATTTACCACGACACGTGTCACCTTCTCATTGGACTGCATCATCCATCTTTATTAAAATAATTCAATTTGTTTAATTGGTTGAAATTTCATTATAGACCCCACATTAGATTCTTCTTATCTATTGATTTTCATTTTAATTATTTTTTTAAAAAATTTTATCCAAATCTATGCATAGAATAATATTAGGAGTAGTACCGTAGATGATAATATTATGAGTAGTACATATGATATATGTTGATGGTATGAGTAGTACATATGATATATAAATAAATTATATATATGTACATTTGATTTTTATTTGATTTTTTCCCCAAAATAACTATAAAATAAAAGTATTAATTATAAAATAAAAATACTTATTTATAAATATAAGTATTCACTCCTTATACGACAAAAGTATAATATTGCAAATCTTTGTTCGATTAAAAGAATGTATTATAACATAAATAATTGTATCATTAAAATAAATCCAAAAAGAAACGAATTATATAAAATAATACAAGATTTTATATCAAACTATTCTTTTAAATAACTTTATATAAAATTTAAGCAATTTTTTACTCAAATCAAATCGTGCCTTCAAGGCACGGGACTGTTACTAGTTACTATATACTAAAGCGGAAGCAAATTCTGTCACCATATTGTGTCACATCGTCCTCCTTATTTAAAAATCTATCTTACTAAATCTTGATTTTATCATAATCTTATACATACTTAATTAAGATTTTAGTTCTATCTTATAATTTGAGTTGTTTATTTAATAATTCTATCCATATTTAAAATTTCTATTTTATCATTATACACATTTAATTAATACATATATCTATCATAAACTTTATTTAGAAAAACTTTCTTTTGTCATGTATAAATCATAATCATAATATTTTACCCATTTAATTAAATATCATATAAACTATAGTTTATTTTTCGTAATTTTATTATGGTAATTTTTTAAATCATCAATGGTAGCAAATTCTACCACTATATATGAGAACAAATATTCATTATATTAATATAATATATAAAATACATTTTTTTACTATCATATCATATTAAAATATCAATAAAAAAATTAGATGTTATATTTACCATATATATCGCTAATATTACATATTGATTACGCTTTAGAAAAAAAGATAGATTTCTTAATTAAGATAATGATTCATTAACATTTTTATTAAGTATTTAAATTTTTATCATATAATGATTTCTTAATATGTTTTCAAAAAAACAATAACATATATACGAGATAATTTGGTTTTTATTTAAACTTATTTAAATGTTAATTATGTTTTCAAATTATCTTATTAAATATCATCTATGTATTTAATATTATAATATATTAATCTGAGTTTTTATTTAAACTTATTGATTTTTATTATATAAGTTAGTTTACGCAATTTAATTTAAATAACAAAATATTTGTATCAATTTTTATCAAAATGTGATAATGCATCTTATCTTATGTCATTCTTCCTCAATTATTTAAATATATGTTTATGTATATATAAAAAGTAATATATAAATAAAAATTTTATTTATATATATATTATGATATACAAGAATTATGTCATTTTATAATCCAAAAAATAAGCGTTGTTTTAAAATAAAGTATACGTATGATAATATTTGCAATTGTTATAGTAAATCCATGCACAAAGCAATAAATAAATAAATAACACCCCCGTACAGGGTACGGGTCATCTGCTAGTATATTATAAAAGCCGATCGTTTTTGAGCCACTACGTTGATTTTGGCCCCACTTGATTTTAATTTTTTTTTCAACTTAAATAGATAATACAAATTTTTTATTTTTTATTTTCCTTAATTATCCTCACTTTTATCTTTAAAGCCTTACTATCTATCTTTAATTTTATTTTCCTTATTTGGTTAAAAAACTAATTTGATAGTCAAAGATAATGATTTTATACTCACAAAATTTGAGTTCGGACCTTAATTATCAAAGGAAAGGGACCATGACAGCTTTTTAATAAATATATTATCTTATTTTGAAGTTATAAAAGCCTATGGTTTAGAAATAATATTATATTATATTTAAAATATATTATAAAAAAAATCAGTATTTGAATCATAGTTGTGCACGACAACAAGTTAAGCTAATAGCTTTTGCTCAAAGAGATATTGAGTAAAAAAGTTGGAAGTCATATAACTAACAGTTATTTAATTAATTTTAAATATAAAAAAATTATATAAAAAATTGTTCTCACCACACCTTTTATTTTTTATATATTATCACACTAGAATTTCCTCGTTTGTACATGTTTTTATTTTGCTTACCATAAACTCCTTAAATTAATTATGGACAATGTTAAACAAAATCTTTCAATATATATTACATAGAACTATGAGAATCTTATGAATTAATTTTTTTTCCCTTATACAAATTGTGCTAAACAAACAAATTACTTTTACCCTAGATAAAATCTTCACATTAAAAAATATGTAATGTTATTATATAATTTAAAATAGCCACTACCTTTATTTAATTGAATTTTTATTTGTTTCAACCACTCTAACAAGTTTTGGGAATCTATTTTAAGAAAATTGTCACTTTTATATAACTATTATTGGGTGCCATTTTTATTGCAAAAAATGTCTTATAAAAGATCATGACTCAAAATTTTAAATTAATAATTTCATGCAAATATTTTATAGAACAATGTATGTCTAAAAACATGTAAAATTATTAATTACATGACAATTTTTACCTGCCATATCGATCAATTTTGTGGTAATGACTTTTTTATACATAAAGTCTTTCATTTATCGTTACTCATAAGAGTGCAATCAAATATTATTGACTTTTCATACAATTAAACTAGTTAAGTGTGGGATGAGGGATAATTAGAATCAGATTAATTTAATTAGGCAGGAAATCCTACAAATCTTAATATGTTACAATTTTGTTTCTATATTAAAAAAAGGTTATTAAGGTAATTTAATAGTGGGATGTGTAGTAAAAATATATGATGTATAAAATCTCCGTTTAAAAATAGTATTTCTTTATCTTGAAAAATATCAAAATTTAAAAAAATTATACATATTTTAAAAGGTTTTACTTCTAAGAGTAATTTTAGAAGGAAAAATATTGTTTTGGAGAAGTGTAGTAAGGTCCGTATGATTTTTTAAGGACTAACTAGTTTAACCCCCGTACAATGTACAGGTAATGTTATTATAAAACCAATTTAATATAGATATGTAATGTCAATGATCATGTTAAAATTATAGGATCATATATATTTATCTTCGTATTATGATTGAAGTTTTTTTACCAATAGTAAATCAACTCATAATATATATAAGTTGGAGTTTAAAAATTACTTTATGATAACTATCATGTTTTATGAAATAGTAATATTTATGGGAAAATTATAACTAATTCTTGGTAATGATAATTTATTTTTTTCGAGATAATTCATAATTTTTGGTAAATTATAATCAATTTTTATGGGATAAGATTATATGAGATTCTAATTACCTAATTTGTATAAAAGAGAGCCCGATTGATTATTTTATTATTGAAATGACACGTGGCGCAAATTTTTGTGAAGACATTGTCTCCGCTTTATACTATAGGTACTATAGATCAATTTTCAAAGAAATAAACTGAATATTTTATGTAGTTGATAATATAGCATCAATTTTTTTTATGAACTTGTGTTATACAAATGTTTTCTTGTCTTGAGATTACGAAGACATAAAAAACTCAACCAGAAAACGTTCATGTTCATGGTTTTTGTGGTCACAGGTCCTTCTTGTAGAGGGTCATCAAACCATGATATTAACAAGGCTCATGAATTGTACTACGATTTTTTATAGCCTCAAATTCCCCGACGAGCATTGCTGAAAACATCTTGAGAAAGTGCCTAAATGGTCATCAAATCAGATTGAGAACGTGAATCGCTCCACCACAAGCTCAACTGCTCAGGAACCGGGAGCTCCAAGAGATCATGGGTAGATGTTGAAGGTGATGCTTCCAACCCGTATCCGGAAACTCCAACAAGCATGTTCAATGATGGCCATATTGAATGCTCCATATGCATTAAAAAAGCTTATTAGTCCAACGAAAGGCAAAGGCAAAGAAGTCGCCTCAAGCTCCGCTAATGTTGAGTTATTGGAGTGTATGACGGAGGAGAAATTAAAATTGGAAAAGGAGTATGTTGTTTATAAGATGACTAAACTACAACACTAGGATAAGAAGCTCCGAGCCAAGCAAATGAGGGATTACGCAGCAATATGTACGGATGTACCCCTATTGAGCGCGACGTCATACGCTCCAATATGACAACTTTTTATTGATTTACAATATGTAGTAAGATGCTCATAAAATCCTCTCGATAATAAGATGTAGAAATAAGATCCTCTCGATAGTATCACATAATTGTCTTACATTTATTTATAAGATGCTCATAATGGGGAGGCTACCCACTACAAGATATCAGCTACCGCTACCAGCTACCCACTACTCGATACCCTATACCCACTCATGCACCCTTCTCCCTATAAATGTAGTAGAGAGTCAGTTGTGTTATCTCGAACACCACTCCGAGCACATTCGGTACCTAATAATTACGATGAAAAATGAATTCAATTAACAAAATTATTTTAGCGATTTATAAATTGATTCTAAGATAGACTAACACCTTACCGCTATAAAGAAGTTCCAGGTGAAGAAGCCGAAGAACAACCATATATAGGGTGGCGGACACCGTAAGAGAAAGAGACAACCAAAATGGCATGGACTCTACACTCTTGGTCCGGATGACCCTCCCTTGTAAATAAAACATTTTTCCATCAATAGTGACATAAATATAACAAAAAATTGGCTTTTCAGATGTTTTTCACCAATACTCACTGATGGACTCCTCTCCCTATAAATGTAGTGCAGGGTCAGCTGTGTGATCCCGAATACAACTCCGAGCACATTGAAGACAATTAACAAACTTATTTTTACAATTGATAAAAAAAATATTTTAAATATTAAAAAAATACAAAAAGATAGACTAACACATTACCTCTATAAAGAAGTTCCACGTGAAGAAGCTGAAGAAGAACCATAGAGTGGCGAACACCGTAAGAAAGAGAGGGAGAGAGAGAGATTGCCAAAACGGCATGGACTCTACGCTCTTGGTCCGGATGACCCTCCCTTGTAAATAAAACATTTTTCATTAGTGGTGACATAAATATAACAAAAAATAGGCTTTTATAAATCAAATATATTTTATACTTACCATAACAGAAAGAGGGGATGTAAAAAAGCATACTATGCAGATGGTAGTAATCCAGGCCATGGTGTTCTCTCTTGCATCGTCATGCGTCAAGAGAGACACCAATAGGATAATAAGACCCAGAACTACGAAGTACATCCCTAAAATCAAACAAACAGTCTTCTTATGCACTTCATTAAAACAATATCTATATATTTGATGTTTTTATAGGTGCTTGTAGAAATGTATTGCTCTCAGCCATCCAGATTTATACCTAACCCTAGTTCCAGTCAGTGGCGGATCTAGAACCCAACGGATGGGTGGCGGACTTTGAACGAACTTAATAACAAAAAAATTAGGGTGACAGAGTAAACTAGTTAAAATCCCAAAATAGTTCATAACAACTACATTAAAAATAGTTTTGAAATAAACAAAAGACCATATCATGTATGTCAAACTACATGAGACTCTTTGGTGCGAGATAATAGATATCATTTAAATTAGCTTCCGATTAAACATTCGTACTTAAAATATTGACATTCGAAGTTTGCGGTTGATTAACACATTGTGAATCAATTGAAACTCGGACTTTTTGGAAAATATCTCCATTATAATCAACAAAGAAACCTATCAATTAAATAGATCATAATTAAATATTATTCTAAATAACTATACTATATTAATATCATCATGAAATCTACTGAAATATAATAATATTTAATTGAAAAACTCATGGAGTAATATTCTGTTATCCCTCATAAATTCATTATCAACAACGTATATGTATATCAGGAGTTGCCGAATGAAGTTGTTGATCCCAATTGCAGTTTGCACAATTAAATCAGGGGTTGATGTGGGCCTTTTAACTTTTCCCCTAATGGGCATAATATCATTTTTATTTTTTCAGTTAACATTCGCCCAAAACGACGTAGTTTGCAAGACTAAATAAAAAAAGAAGATTGCAAAACAGGCTGAACGACGTCGTTGCTAAATGCCTTCTCCTTTCCCCTTCAATCGATTGAACTCGTCGCCGGCCGCCAAGCATTAGCAACGGTGAACGGTGGATCTGCGATTACGTGTTTGACTGCTCGCCTCCTCGCTCTCCCACTACTCCTCGCTGCCATTCCGCCCCGCTCCCGCCCCGATCCGCCCAGCCACATCGCCCCGCTCCCACTACACCTCACTACTATTCCGGCGCCGATGGGAGGGCGGCCGCCCACCCCTGCCATCCCCTGGATCCGCCACTGGTTCCAGTATTTATTCTTTTTACAAATGGATCATAATTAATTTAACAATGGGTAGTTGAATACGGATGAACGAAACTAAGAAAACTTGTGGACCAGGAGGGAACAATGGGTAGATTATTGAAAATTAAACAGAGAGGATGCATGATGACGTAAGAAAAAATAGGTAATGTGATATATACAACAATTATATATGTAAAAGTAATATGTTTACATCAATACTTTGCGAGTTTGACATCAATACTTTGCGAGTTTGAATCAGATGCGGAATACTTTATTTTTTCAAATGTTTGTCATCAATACCCACTGATGCACTCCTCCCCCTATAATTGTACGGCAGGGTCAGCTGTGTGATACCGAACACCACCCCGAGCACATCCGGTACCTAATAATTATGATGAAAAATGAAGACAACTAACAAACTTATTTTAGCAATTGATAAACAAATCATTTTATATATTAAAAAAATACAAAAAGATAGACTAACACATTACCGTTATAAAGAAGTTCCACGTGAAGAAGCCGAAGAAGAACCATAGAGTGGCGGACAACGTAAGAGAGAGAGAGAGAGAGAGAGAGAGAGAGAGAGAGAGAGAGAGAGAGAGAGAGAGAGAGAGAGAGAGAGAGAGAGAGAGAGAGAGAGAGACGGCATGGACTCTACGCTCTTGGTCCGGATGACCCTCCCCTGTAAATCAAACATTTTTCATTAGTGGTGACATACATATAACAAAAAATTGGCTTTTATAAATCAAATATACTTTATACTTACCATAACAGAAAGAGGAGATGCAAAAAAGCATAATGTGCAGATGACAGTAATTCAGGCCATGGTGTTATCTCTTACATCGTCATGCGTCAAGAGAGATACCAATAGGATAATAAGACCTAGAACTACAAAGTACATGCCTAAAATCAAACAAACAGTCTTCTTATGCACTTCATTAAAACAATATCTATATATAAGCATTATCATATCTTTATTATGTTTATATAGGTGCTTGTAGAAATGTATTGCTCTCAGCCATCCAGATTTATACCTAACCCTAGTTTTAGTATTTATTCTTTTTACAAATGGATCATAATTAATTTAACAATGGGTAGTTAAAAACGGATGAACGAAACTAAGAAACTTTGTGGACCGGGAGGGAACAGTGGGTAGATGAATGAAATAAATGAAAATTAAACCGAGAGGATGCATGATGACGTGAGAGAAAATAGGTATGTAATATATAAAACAATTATATATGTAAAAATAATATATTTACATCAATACTTTGCGAGTTTGAATCAGATGGAAAATACTTTATTTTTTCAGATGTTTGTCACCAATACCCACTGATGGACTCCTCTCCCACTTTTGTCACCATTATCATATCTTTATTATGTTTTTATGGGTGCTTGTAGAAATGTATTGCTCTCAGCCATCCAGATTTATACGTAACCCTAATTCCAATATTTATTCCTTTTACAAATGGATCATAATTAATTTAACAATGGATAGTTGAAAACGGTATTGAAGGAATATTTATCCATATGACAACTTTTTATTGATTTACAATATTTGTCAATTTTACATTTTTCTCTCTATCTCTTTCTATTTATACCCCTAATAATTATCTTCATCATAATCATTATACTTTTACATGTTTCTTTATACTAATAATTGACTCTTGGGCAATATAGGGAAAATCATTCTTTCTTAATATGCATGAAATTAATATCTTAATGGACAACTAATTTGAAACGGATGTCAAATATTCCCATTGATATTCCATAAAACCCTTTATATTTGTTATAATATTATTGTTATTAATAATATAAAAAAAAATGATTGCACCTTAATTGAATATCTATCTATCTATTACTATATATTAAAGCGGAAGCAAATTCTACCACCATATTGCACCACATCACCCCCTTTTTTTAAAAATCTGTCTTAATAAATCTTGATTTTATCATAAATTTATACACACTTAATTAAGATATTAGTTCTATCTTAGAATTTGATTTGTTTAATTAATAATTCTATCCAAATATATAAAGATCTATATTATGATTATACACATTTAATTAATACATAGATCTATCATAGACCTTTTATTTGAAAAATATTTGTTTCGTCATAATATATAAATCATAATCATAATATTACCCACTTAATTAATATCATATTAACTTTAAATTATTTTTCGTAATTATATTATGGTATTTTTGAAATCATCAATGGTGGTAGCATATTCTACCACTATATTTAAGACAAATATTCATTCTATTAAAATAATATATTAAATACATTTTTACTATCATCTCTTATTAAAATATTAATAAAAAAAGTAGATGTTATATTTACCATATATATCAATAATATTGCATATTGATTATGCTTTAGAAAAAAGTTATAGATTTTTTAATTAAGACAATAATTCGTTAACGTTTTCATCACATATTTATATACAATAACATATATACGAGATAATTTGGTTTTCTAATTAACTTATTAAATATTATCCATATCTTTAATATTATAATATTAATCCGAGTGTTTATTTAAACTTATTAATTTTATATAAGTTAGTTTAAGTAATTTAATTTAAATGTCAACAGATTTGTACGTATCAATTGTTAATAAAATGTGATAATGCATCTTATCTTGTGTCAATGTGTCATTCTGCCTCAATTATTTAAATATATGTTTATGTATGAATGTAAATATACAAAAGTTATGTCATTTTATATTTTCTAAAAAATAAATGTCGTTTCAAAACAAAATATACATATTATAATATTTGTAATTAAA
Organism: Polygonum maritimum; assembly: GCA_963924305.1. Lineage (NCBI taxonomy): Eukaryota > Viridiplantae > Streptophyta > Magnoliopsida > Caryophyllales > Polygonaceae > Polygonum > Polygonum maritimum. The sequence continues at coordinate 11,580,220 of OZ002733.1, read as the reverse complement.
TAAATAACAGTACAAGTTTCGGGTCATCTCCTACTAAACGTTAAATTTGATACACACACTTTGGGAAAAACCTCGACCAAAAACTAGTTTGCGAAAAACAGTCCGAGTCCAAACCTACAAATCGGAGGATCCGACTTGTTGAATCTTCGAGAGAACTGAGAGAGGATCTGGGCTTAGGGAACGGAGGGAACGTGAGCGTTCCTTAGTTTCTACGGCAAATACAGATAAAGCTTTTTGAGATTGGGATCAGTAACTAGTTTGATTGTTTCAATCGCAAGCGACGAAATTCAACTCGAGGAAGATGAGATCCAACATAGTTTCCGAGGTGAACCTCAAATTTTTTTCCCCACTGTTTTTCACCTAATTGATCTCTCTCTGTTATGCTTGTCAAATTCTACCGGGTTCAGGGTTGCTCGACTGTTATCTCCTTGAATTTCCATATCTGTTCGTTTCTCCATTTTTGTAGCGATTACAAGCAAGAAGTTCGTAGCTATTAGGTGTGGGTTCTTAGCACCTTTCTTGATCTGACTAATCCGATATTTGCATTTGACGAATTAGGGCAAGTTGAGAACGAGTTTTCTATATTAGGTTTTATTTGGTAATCAAGGGGATTATCTGTCCATATCTATTGTGATTGGCATTATAGTTCAGCACAACATAGTCTTCCCTACTCAACTCACCTTTGCCTTGTTGGGTCATGGAATGTATTGGGACAATAAATGAAATTAAAACTTTCCCTAACTTCCTATAAACCCTAAATAGGTTGTGTTGGTTTAACATTTGTGATACACAGGCTGGTCTGCAAACTAGAGTGCATCAGTGGTGGGAAGGCATCCCATTTGTGACATCTGCTGTAGTGATTGTCTGCTCTATTATATATTTAGTTTGCCTCTTGTTTGGTTACGACTCCTTTGAAGAAATATGCTTTTTGCCCTCAGCAATTGTATCGAATTTCCAAGGTACATACTTGGAGAATGCCTTGTTCGATTCGATTATTGTCTCATTAGAAAGCTGCATCTAATGGCTAGTTTCTTTGTGAATTTTATTTGCTGAGGTCTTTGCATTTTCTCCTTGGCGTTTGTGCAGTCTACAGGTTTTATACAACCATTTTCTTTCATGGTTCGTTGCTGCATGTCATGTTCAACATGTTGGCTTTGGTTCCATTGGGGTCAGAGTTGGAGAGAATTATGGGTTCTGTCCGCTTGCTGTACATGATAATTTTGCTGGCAACAACCAATGCTGTTTTCAATCTGGTTATTGCATTGATATCGGCACATAACCCTATCTACCAATACCCGTTCTTCATGAACGAGTGTTCAATAGGCTTCTCAGGAGTGCTTTTCTCCATGATTGTAATGGAGACTAGTTTGAGTGGTGTTCAATCTCGAAGGTTAGTTTCTCTATTGTACAGCTATTACTAATGGTATAGATTTGTATTTCTTTGATTTTGGATTGACCTGTGCTGATATAATGTTTTTCTGCAGTGTATTTGGACTCTTTAATGTGCCAGCTAAATGGTAAACCCACTTTTCCCATGAGTTTAGCCTTTTGTTTCAAATTTTTACGTGGTTATACCTTTTAGCTAAACTATTCATGACATCTTTCTGAAATATGTATTGTAGGTATGTATGGATCTTGCTGGTAGTCTTCCAGCTCCTGATGACTAATGTGTCATTCCTTGGTCACCTGTGTGGCATCTTATCTGGGTTTGCATGTACGTGTTCCAGAATTTTAAAAATATGATTTCTTTTTTTGCTGATTCTAGTTTTACTTTTCTATCCAATCCCTAGATCGATTAAATTACTCATGATGATGCTTCATTGTTATTTGCAGATACGTATGGGCTGTTTAACATTTTAATACCCGGGGCAAACTTCTTTTCTGCTATTGAGAATGCATCCTGGCTTGTAAGTATGGTTTGGACTTCTGTGACACATACTTATTCCTGTTTTTAAAAGTTGTTTTGCATGTATTTATATAAGGTCTAGGATAATGATGGTGAGTGGCGATTGACATTAGTTGATGAGTGAAAATGATACAGTTACTTTTTCCATATAAGAAGTATGGATTACATATGAATCTGAAGCTAGAAGAAGGGCATATAAATTCAAATTTCTTTTGCTGCACAAGTTTTCTTTCCGACCTCAGTCTCACTTTTTCTGTTATTAATTAATTAGTATAGTGCAAAAGTAGTGTTTATTTGCCCACACAGTTCTTACTTGCCCATTCCAATTTTGATATCTGGGATGTTGACATAATCCTTATGTTGTGTAATTTTTTTCCTCAAACTGATGTTGCGACATTTCTTTTTGCTTTTTTCTTTGAGCTCTTAGTCAACATGTGTGAGGCGACCTAAATTTATCTTATGCTCTGGTGGAAGCCCGTCGGGCTATATTCCTACATATACGGGTCAAACTACCACATCCAGGTAAAATCTGTACCAACTGTTGTTTCGTCCTATAATCCCATATAAGATCTTTAGTTTCATCACTTCATGCTCTCCCTCTCCACTCGCACTTTCAGTGGCGTGACTGCTGGAAATGTTTGGAATCATCTTTCCTCATGGATGCCACAAAGGGATGCCTCACCTCAGGTAGGATATGGAATCATTTTCTGTTCAGTGATCTACTTTCATACTTTCATTACACAAGCAATTACTAAATTCTAAGGTGTAGGTTCTCCCTAGTGTGGTATATTAACCTAATCCTTGATTTGTATAGACAGCTGAAGATAGAAGGTTTCCTGGTCGTGGGAGGACCCTTGCAGCCAGTAGAAGCGACCCTGTTCCTACTGTACCTGCTGATTCAAGCCTACAGGCCAGACTTTTGGACGACAATGAAGCAGATACTCGTCCTGATGCCACTGCTGTAAATGTTGAAACTAGAAGGTTATAAAGTAACTCCATAGCCATATTTTTTATCTTTGAATTTTCTCCTGTACTAGTTTCTTGTTTCTTCTTCACTGAACAATGTGCTGGCTGTAATTGAGTCTTTTGAATTCCAGCTTAAGTTAGACATCATATCCATGCCAGATTTCTAATAAAAGTTCATCAATGTGAATGTTTGCGCCTTGGTGATAATATGATTAATATCCATGCTATATTTGTGATCAAATTTTATTGCTGTGAATTTGTGGACCTTAGTAATAATTCAATGTCGAACTTATATATGTTGAATTTTCTCTTTGTAGAAATCCCCAATGGATGCAGTTACTCATGACTTTTACGTCACATTATACTAGAAAAGTTACTGTGAATTGTTGGACCATCATCTCTCAAAAAAATAATCGTGTTTTCTTTTGATTCCAGGCAGTCAACAGTAAGCAATGCCGTGGAGCACACTGGAGCCCATCCACCAAATAAGGTCTTTTGTGGAAAGATAAGACCAAATTCCAAAGATCAATCCAGTTCCTATATTTGACTGTTGAGTTTCTGTGTGGTGCAGGATTCAGTCGCTTCTAGTGAAGACATTCAGAAACTTGTTGCAATGGGTTTTGAGAAGGTAAACCCGACCTAACTTTGCTAACACGGGAAAAGTTGATTAAATCAAGGATTAGGAATCAAAATGGAAAAAATTATACACCGTTCCTCACACTCTTTTCTTCTTGATATAATAATGGTTACTCGATGTCTTTATATTGGATCAGTCTAAAAATAATTTTATTCTACCAAAGTCCCTAAAATGAAATCATCGTGAATGTGTTTCAGACACAAGTTGAAGTTGCGCTGGCTGCTGCAGATGGTGAACTGGATGTAGCAGTAGAGATCCTAATGAGCCAACAAGTATGAAAACTGAAATAAACTCTTAAATCATACACGTCTACTTTTCTACTTCTCTCTTTAATGCTGAACTATCTGAAAATTGGCAGGCCTAAACTCACTGCTGAAGGACCTATCCATAATGCTGACTCCTGATACAAATACTAAACGCTTGAGATGTGTTCAAATTGTCTGTGAATGAGATCCAGTTAGTGAACAAGGCTTGAAAAGCAAGAGCGAACTAGTACAGTTGACAATGGTTTGTATCATGTTTTACAGAAGTCAAAAACACATTAGAAACATAGATTTGATGTGATTCTGCCCATTTGCTACTCACTGACAATGTCAAGAATCCACTGTCTTTATCATAAGATTTACAGAAATTCTGAGCTCTTCAAATTGTATTGCTTATTATTTGGAGCATCAGAGAGACCTCAGCCGATATCAAATTGATTCGTCAAAAAAATAACTTTTGCCCATCTTAAAGAGTACCCTATGCATTTACCTCCAAAATTACCAGCTTGTAGTAATCAAACAAAATAAGTCGTCCAATTAGAGTCTACAAAGCCCCGTGTCAGTTTTTGAAGTGCATAGTGCCAATCATGCCATTCCTTCACGCTCAAGGACATGCTTTATAGTTTACCAAGTCAAACCGAAATTTTTGGAATGCTTTTGTCATTTGTTACAAAAAGCACTTTGATTTTAGAGTGTCATTAGATGAGAACGTCTGAAGGCAAATCTGTACGAAAAAATGTTTCTAGTTCAAAAGTACGGGATCTCAGCAATATGACAAAAGAGTTGGGATACAAAATTGGATACACCTCTAAGATCAAAAACAGATTTGCTAGTTTGACATTTATCCTATATGACAATAGATAAATAGACCCATAAACCATCCAAATCCCTGCTCTCAGCGTGTTTCACAAACCAATAAACTGCAGTTTCTAGCTCTTCATCTCGTCGGTTAACGTCTTTGGTTTGATGGGTAACTTCCAGCTACAATTTTTAAGCAAGATACGGTGTAAGGGATTAACTTTACTGTTTACCGTCGCAGTACAGCCGGATCACAGCATCAGCACCAGCAGTGAACAACCAAGGTTGAGTTGGATGGAACTTGCAATCTAGGATCCCTGCAATATCAATCATACCACTATTTATGTTAAAAAGGAAAAGCATATAAAATTAGCAGTCGCTTGTTGATGGAGGAGATTAGATCACAATAAAAGAGAGGATAAATGTGGTTTGCTGTCATAAACCGGAGCATGATTGATGAAAAAAGCAATGAAGGCACTGAATCAACTGACCTCTTCCATTTGAGGTGGAATGCCCACGGAGGATTTTTAATGGGACAATAAGAGGATTCTGGTTGAGATCTTGATACACCATCCCGTGGAAAACATATGCTGTGCAATCGTCAGAGCATGATGCAAATAATGGATAGGACTGATGGAAAGCCACCCTTGTAATATCCTTTGGGTGGCACCTGAGGATATAGGAAAAAGACAATCATCAATAAAATCCCAGAGACATGAAATCAGATTTTCATATTGATGCCATGAAAAAATTACTCTCTTCAAAGAAAGCGAGATAAACTGTACTCAGCTCAGGAAACCTCAACAATATGCCCGGCCACTTTTTGCACACAAAAAAACCCAGGGATTATAAAGACACTTGCATAGGTACGAGTTCAAGTTGATGGGAAAACATTTTCAGCCATTAAAAGGTAGCCTGTAAACTGTCAAAACTCCCCTGTTTAATCTACTCCTCCATACCAGTTGGAGGAATCCTAGATATAGGTAAAGCCATTACTCTCATTGCTCACAACCCCCCATGGGACAGATAGATTGCGAAAGGTATCAGGTCACTTGGACATAAAACTACTATATACAGGTGTTGCATGTTAAGGTCAAAGGACAAAATCAAATAAGAAACACAATAAGTTTTTAGTAGCATAACTGTTCCATTGAAACAAAAAATCCACTAAGAAGCTACATACTTGAGAACTTTGTAAGGTTCTTGAGATGAAAGATCCATGTCAAACCAACACATTTTTCCTTCTCGGCTCCCAACAATGATATTATCACCTAGGAAAAACAATGATTATATAATAAGACATTTTATAAATAATGAACAATTATCAATAGTAGCACCTCCTACTGAGGCAAGAAAATACCTCCAGGGTGGACTGCTATGGATGAGATTTCACGGAGTCCAGTTGTAACCTTCTTAATGAATGCTTTTTTAAGCAAATCATAAACACGAACGTTCTTTTTAGTTGCAACAAAAAAGAAAGAACGTGTAGGATGAAAGGTTGAGGCAACTGGAATCCCATGAAGCTTAAATGGTGAGTCCTTTATTAGTGTAAGCTTCGTCGAGAGTTGATGCAGAAGCACAGATGATCTCGATTCACGTAGCAACTGGGTCAAGGAAATCAATAAACTGTAGATTGACCTTTTCCTGATCAATTTCTAATTACCTGCTACACAATTAATGCATAAAGCGCAATATTCATCATAAATGAAAAGTATGGCGAAGTGTAAGAGCAAAATGGCCAAGACGATGCAAAAGAGAAAGGATATCAGCTGGTGTGACAGTAGAGAAGTAGTCTCCTTTCCGATGCCATTCTATAGATGACACAGTCTGCCAAATCCAGTAGAGCTTATGAGTAAAATATTTATATAAAGCTAAGGTTCAGAAAGCAGACATAGAGAACACGTGTGACAGACATCAAGGAAACACAAGTCATATACCTTAGTGTGACTTAATTTCACACCTCCATGCTTGTCATCTTGAAGCCAATTGACAGCCAATGCTACATTTTGTATCAATAGATATGAATAAAGTACATCAGTTGAATAAATTCCATATCATAGGAGCTTACTTCATGCATAAAAATACACAACTAACCCGTCTCATCTGACATTGATGGTACTTTAACATGCAAAAGTTCATCAATCTTGCTTTTATGTTCCGCATTTCCTCGCCCAGTATCTAAAATGATAACATCTGATCCCCTGCATTGTATCAATATGAAGCATCTAAATCTCCATGGTGTAAAAGTGAATCTAATAAACAAGAACTTTGCAGAAACGTACACAGCAACTGCCAAAATGGGTAGCTGCTTTGATGGATTCCATGCTACATGTTGGACGGCTTCACCCATATCCCAAACACGAGTACATCTACAATCATTGATACTCCAGATCCGTACAGTCCCATCAGTTGAACCTTAGAAAAGTTACAGGTAGTGGATAGTTTAGAATGGCAAAAGGATCATATAAAATGGAACAGCATGTGAACAGAAATCCAAACCTGAAGCTACCCATTGGGCAGAAGGATCAACTGAAATGGAAACAACAGCTCCCTTGTGACCTTTGAACTCAAGAGCACATGAAACAGGGTACGGTTTGAAATCCTTAGGGTTTGGCAACTTGGGTTTCAGAGCATCAGGATGAATATTTAGCTGAACAGAATTGCAATAATAAGAGCTTGTGTTATATTTCACAAAAATGGAGTATGATCTATAAATGCAACATGCAAGGCAGTTAAGGGTCTATAAAATGCTCTTTGTACACAAGGGCTCAAAACTTACTCTCTTTCTACGAACTCTAGGGCACATGTATATATCTAGACAGCGCTCCATAGCTTCCTTCACAGCATTCTCATAAGCTGGGACACTTCTCAAGGAAGTAAACCTAATCAAAGGCAAAAACAGATGGTGCATAAGGGTAAACTCTTGACAAGAATAGTTTAATCTGTCAACATATGTCAAACTATTACCTCTTTGGAATAAACTTTGGACGATCTTCATCATCCATCATCTGGTAAGCATTTATTTCTTCTGGTGGTGGAATGTACTCCGGAGATGGGTTGAAAGATTCCTCATGACCTACAATGTATGTTAAATATTAAGCAAGAAAATAACATTCATGCTACAAATAGCACAAGAAATATGTTTATACCAGGAGCTTTAGACTTTGGTGGAGGAATATAAGCTAATCCTCTGCTCTTTTCTGATGCTCCAGAATCATCACCCCACAGTTGATAGAACTTTGGTTCTTCCTCAGGCTTATCAAACTTTATTCTTCCCTCTCGGATAGCCCTGACCAACCGAATAATCTGCAGATCATATGACCAGAAAAATGTAGGGTTAAGGCAACAGCCACAAGTGATAAAATAATTCAAAATACAGCACACATTTAACATATCAAAAAGATCCAGATATTAACCTTTTTACTCTCCCATTTGGAAGGAATGAACCGCCTTTTAGGTTCTGGCGCATTGGACAGAGGATGAATGGCATCATCCCATTTAAACCAATCCACATAAGGCTGCAAGGAACATGTAAAGGGATCTTATCATTATCAATAGATCTTTTATAGTTTTTAACAACACTAGAAGAAAACTTCTATCGAAAAGGACATATTTACCTCGTACGGATCAAAGTCAGGATGAGGAGCCTTTCCTTCAAGAACTCGACGAATAAGCTTGGTTTCCTGTTTTGTAAGCTCCACTTCCTCATCATTGTACTCATCATAAAGTTTCCGCCTAAACATTAATAGGATTCACAAATTCCATCATACATAAACTTTGAATGCATTGTTGGTGCAAAATTACATATGTTTAAGAATCAAGTATAATGCAGCCCAGATTTAAAAAACTATTGAGGTCAGAAAAAGTATTAAGATGGAAAGATAATATCAAGCTAAGGTGGTTGTGCCTGAAAGCAAACTGACCAAGCTTAATGTTTTAAAATTTTCAATCAAACGAAATCTGTATAGAACTCAAAAGACTTAGCGAGTGTCGTAACTAGATCATGAACAAAATCGTGAGTCGATGCCTTCCAAGAGCACAGGGATTTTGTTTCTTCTATGATAAAGAAGATAACAACAAATCCTACAAAGCCTTCAATTGCATGTCTACCCTACTATTTACTTTCCCCAGAGAAACATCTGACTGCACTTATTATTCCATGAACCGCCCCATGTATGTCAAAATTTATATGTGGCAGCCTGGTAGATGTTATTACTAGATATTCCGCTATTGGCTATAAGTGATTCTAAAGATAGAACAGATGCACAAATATGTGACCCGACAAGATTGATATGCAGGTATGTGACATGGTATGACAGACATACAAGTATTTGACATGAAAAGACTGATAAATGTGTTGAAAACGCACCAATCCTTTGAGTCATCGGCACTTGCTAAAAACTTTTCTAGCTTATCAAGCCTCTCTTTCTTTTTGATCTTCTTCCCTGTGATGTCATACCCAATGTGTTCCTCCTCCTTGTACCACTCCAAGGGAACATCACCGACTGTATTGCGAGGGGCAACCTCATCTTCGGAAGAGTCGCTCTCTTCTACAGCATGGGGTCCGTCATCACTTGCAGTCCCAGCCTCGTCATCACTCACATGAGCATCTGCTAACAAGATTTTCATAAATCCTAATCAATGTATATATATACACAAAATTGCTTTTGTCAGAGGTTTCAAGCTTTGTTTTTTATTTATTTTAATTCTGTAGATAGTGATAAGAAACCTATCTAGGCCTGTACTACTACCCAAGTAAGCATCATGTAAACGTAAACAACCAAAAGACAGGGCCCAAGAAGTCAAGGAACTTATGGCATAATGGGAAGGAGAAGACGCGCAACAAACAGATTTACATGGAAACGGCAATTACCATGTACCTCGTCTTCAGCTGATGCAGCACCATTCTGTTCTGGTTTGCCCAGGAGGAATTCTTCATCGGAATGCTCCTGTAACAAAACCCCCAGGTCATGCATCTAGCAGAGTAACTCGGCATAACAAATGGACAAAATATATACACCATGTTCCAGAGTTCAAGCATACTTAAAACATTGAAGTTTGGCATGTATCAAAATTACACTCTTAATCAACTCTAATCTCTCTGCCCCTAACAAAGCTTAATACCTCAAAGACAACATTTTATCAACTCTAATTACCCTGCCCCCTAATAAAGCTTAATACCTCAAAGACCACATTTTTACACGAAAACTGGAAGGAATGCTAATTGAGCTAAAGTAAGCTAAATATGCGCTTACAGATTGTTGAGGCAATGCCTGAACATCACGTTGGGATCTCTTCAGCTTACGCTCCCTCTTCTTCTCCTTGACCACCACCACTTTCCCCTCTTTATTCTCCTTCTTCACTTTCTCGAGAGGCGCCTTTTTCTCCTCGTCCTTCACTTCATCGAGAGGAGCTACACGCCCTTCCCTTCTTCCCATGGCGAAATGTGTCTTGGAAGGACGGGCGAGAACAGAGAGAATTTGGTTAGGGTTTAAGAAGGGGATTCAAAAGACGGAACACGGAAGCTGGGGAAGCTAAAAGCTTTGATGTGGCGGGGTATTTACGGTTTTAAGGCCCGATATAGAGCATGATTTATGTAAAGGCCAACTATAGAGCCCAATGAGCCCAACTAATATTCTTGGGCCCAGAAGGCCCAATTACGCTATACAATTGTATTTGTTGAATATTATACGACAAAATATTGGTATTTAGGAAATGAATTACGTGAGAATGATCGTCCGTTTGATTACGTTATATCAAAGGGTTAAATTTAGGGAATGAATCACTTGAGGATGATCATCTGTTTGATCATGTTATATCAAAGGGTTATATCGCGCGTGCATGCAAGATGAAGTAAAAATTGTTTTTTTTGCTCTAGAGATATAAAATATAATAAATGACTCTGTCTTTTCACTTAACTTACTATGTCTTTTCCAATAAAATGGTTGTGCATTTTCATAACCTTTTTCACATGTAATATAATATATAATTATGTACAATTGGTGGAAGGTATATACACAATCTTCAATGGTTTATGTAATATAATGTACAATTGCTAAAAGGTATATACACCGTCCTCAATGGTGGTATACATAACCATTATATATGAAAATGCTAGTTATATTGTAAGAGAATGCACAATAGTTATATTGTATGAGAATTGGTGGTATACATAGCCATTATGTATGAAAAATGCACAATAGTTATATTGTATGTATGAAAAATGCACAATAGTTATATTGTACGAGAATGCACGATCATGTCTTCAAACTTACACTTAAAAAACTAAGAAAACAAACCACATGACCTTTTTATTCATTCTTCATCTGTCAGACTACAAACAAGCGACACACTCTACACTTGTATTTATACAGTCACGCATCCACCACGAGGTCGATCGATCAAGGGATCCTAATTATTTTTGGGGTGGGAGTTCTTGGGCGGCTTCACAATCAAGACAGGGCATGCCACATGATGAGCACAGTAATCGCTTACACTCCCTAAAAACGCCCTGCAACAACAACAACAGCACACATACAAAATTGTTCTTTCCTGATGATCAATTTGCTCACTCAGCCAATAGCCATATCAACTCGAACGATCTACAAACATTACCGCTTGACTTGGCCAAGGCCACGGCTGCCGACCACCAGCAGATCCACATGCGTTTGCTCCGCCGCTTGGCAGATCATCTCCTTCGGACTCCCTTCCAGAAGTAGGGTTTCCGATCGCACCTGCACCACAACCATCCGATTCACACCACAATCGGCCGCCAGACGCCTCAAAAACCAAACAGATCGGCTTACCTGCTTGTCTTTGCACATCTTAACCGCTCTCTTGAACAGCGATTTCGCGATCTCCGCCTGCGCTTGTCTCACCGACTCCACCACCGATGTCGTGGTCGCGAAAACGGCTGCGCGCGCAGAGATCCGGCCACGATTTCCCCCAAATTTAAGGTCAGAAGTTGCTAATTGAGACTATTCGGCGAGCGATTAACGGCCGCCGTAGCTAATCAATTGGTAAAGAGAGAGACGATATAGAGGAGAAAGTACATGGCGAGTACAAACCGGGACCGGCGGGGAAGGCGTAGCTCTGGAAAGGCTGTTGAACGTTGACGATGTAGAGCATGTAGCGGTCGTCCTGGCTCGGACCTCCGGTGGGTGGAGCGCTGCTCTGCTCGCCGGCGACCGGCCTCAGGAGGTTGTTCAGGGCCCACTCCAGAGCGTAGAAGCTCTCGTTGCTGTCGTCTAGCGCCACCATCACTTTCATTTTTCCTCCCGCCGACGCCGCCTGCTCGGTCGCCGACGGCGGTGCTGATTGCGCCGATGTAGCTCCCGCTTTTGCCTCCATCCTTGCTACGACTCTCTCTCGATCTGCCTATTGATAATGATCTCGAAATGGTTTTATAAACTTACTGTTGAAGTGAGTATGTATTCGATTGAATTTTATTGGTCCTATATTGAGTTGGCAAGCATGTACATGGCTTTGGGTTACACTTGCCTTGCATGCACACACATTGCTGAAGCAAATAATTCGACGTGACAAAACTTTGGGCGCAGAAATATGTGACTGGACGGAGTTTCAATTTTGTAAATAATATCCTATATTTCTGAATAATTGCAATTTGGGCCCTATGCTTGAGGTTTGTCCCTGAATCCTATCCTGTAACAGTTATATGCTCTTCTGTTTGATAAAAGAAACCGGATTATTGTTTTACTTGGCAGTTGGCACCCAAAAGACAAGAAACGAGAAGCTGGTGTATTGTATGTTTTTGGAGCTGGATTTTTGGGTTCAAGACTTGTTTCATTCTCAATCCATGAATGCTCATGCTCCTGATAAATTTATTGACATTTAGACACATGATCGTGTTTAATAGATTAACTATCCTGATTATTATTTGCCCGAACTAAAATTCAGATTAATCTTTCAAGTTGACTTCAATCTGTGTGCATGAAAGGCAAGTGAAAGTTTGAAACCATACACGGAAAGGTTAAGCTGGTTTTGATGTTTGGAGTTGATTTAATAATTGAGAGCATGGAATGTGAGCTATAGAAACCTGCTAAGGCAACGAACCAAAACAGCAAGCCTTGATAAACTCTCCAATACATAGAATCACCAGTGCTTATAGGAGAAACTCAACTTCCCTACATTGCATTTGCTCTTCCCTGCCCCTAGTTGGGGTTTATTTGGCAAGTCATTTTTAGTACTTATTTAGCACGTACAACACAGCCTTACGATCAAAAAGCCCATCACACCAAATGAAACTCTCTGCCGTCGCAACGAATACGCCTTATAGTCTTGGTTGGGAATGTGCTGGATCATGGTACAGTGTATTCCACGGGTACTTTGTAGCTTGATAGTACATACAACAGTCAAGGATCAAAGACTTGCTCATGTGGATGTATTGAGTCAAGCAACTCTATAAGCAAACATGAGGTGGAATGATCTTCCCTGGGTTCATAATATTGTTCGGATCCAGAGCTTCTTTTATTCGCTTCCACGCCTTCAAAGCCTCTATCCCGTGCTCTGCTTCCAGGTACTACACCAAAATCAACACAAAGAGTTTGTGTTACATTAAACTCAATATGCAACTTTCATTATTGTTTGTTTGCTTAGGTATACAAGCCCACCTTCAGTTTGCCAGTTCCGACACCGTGTTCTCCAGTGCATGTCCCTGCAAATAATCATAATGAATACTTGAAAAGAAGAGAAGCCAAAAATAGCAAAGTATGGATTATGACAAAGTAGTACCTTCCATGGATAAGGCAGTATGAACCATGAAGTTATTAAGTCTCTCGGCTTCTCGTCTATGTTCTTGATTTTCAGGATCGAATAAGATTACAACATGGAAGTTTCCATCACCAGCATGAGCAACAATAGGGCTGTTTTCAGGAATAATTTTTTAGCCACTCACTAAAAAAACGTAACTCGTTTTTGTCATTGATGATACTTGAATGAGTTACATACCACGTAAGGGGAGATTTATCAAGTTCTTTCTTGGATGTTGAGATTAGTTCTGCAAGGTGTGATAAGGGGACACATACATCCTGGGTAGAACAGGGCCGTCATGAGAACAGATGGAGCAAAAGCAAAAATAATTTGACATTCTACTATGCAATTGGAAACAGTTGAGAAGCAAGTTTACCCCAGAGGTTAAATTTCAATTGATGCAATGAAGCAACTATAAGGGTCTTCAGGAAATTTTCAATAATTGAAAGCATGATTAAAATCTCTTATGTTCTCTTTTTAAACATTGACTACGAGGTTTTTCCTATCAACTGAAAATGAAAAAAACAATTTAACAAATGCTATTAGTCCGCACAAGACAAATTAAAATAAGAGGAAAAAAAAAAGCAATCAAACCTCACCGTAATCATAGCTTCAGAGTTTGGTTCCATTGCAAAGCACGCCCAGAGTGCCTCCTTCCTTATCTATATAGGAAGAATTATTTAGCTTTACACTATTTATATCTTAGCAAATATAAAAACGAAAAAATTTATAGCTTCAAACATTAGATAAAAAGGTATTTGACACATCCTCAGGATTAGCACACCAACTGCATCCATAATAGTTTAAGCATTTACAAAAAAAATTGTACCTTCCACAGCTCCTTCTTAGCATGAGGTTCTTCTGTGAAAACAAAATCAGACCCGTTGTGTTGAGAAGCAATTTTTTGAACCAACTGTGCTTGTTCAAGTGAATATGCATCTGGATGTTGCATATGTACGGGATACTGTTAGTTACATAGGATGCTTTCAAACATCTTCAACGTCCCACAAATTATCATTTCTGACTTTTTATATAGAGCCATCTCAAGTTGATGTGCCAACTAATTACCAAAATAAAAATATGTAAAGAAAAAGTATTCTTCACCTGTCCCCACGAACTCAAACAGCAAGGTTGGAGTCTCAGGTAAATTTGTCCCATTAGCTATATTGATCGCCTTTAATTGAACCTCATCCAACATCTCTACTCTAGACACCTAGTGCATATAAAGAAATAAGCATGAATGTTAGGGTGGATGGAGAAGTCATGGATCATTTTCTCAATCACGATGATAATTTTAACTGATCACTCTGCAGTCCACAAATTGAAGTGTGTTTCCTCTACCTGTATGTTCATTGAACTAAAGAATCCTGACACAGAATGTGAAAAATAACTTATCGGGCAATATGCTTTGGTCCTACCTGTATTCCTGAATGCATGGTATCGATGGCAACATCTGCGGCATCCTTTATTGTTGGAAAATTACACATTGCAACCTGGAAAAATAATTTTGACAGTGAGTAGAATGAAGAAAGCAAATGCCTGCAGCGCTTGGCATGAATATGTTACCAGTCTAATACATGAATTAACAATCAAATGATAAGCGGAAAACAAAGTGTAAGAAGTTCTATCAAGCAAGGAAATAACAGGATACCACTGAGCACTTCGGAATCTTTTGAAGCCTTAAGGTAATTTCTGTTATCACACCCAAAGTCCCTTCACTTCCTATCATCAATCGGGTTAAATCATACCTAAAGTGTCCAACAAATTAGGTCACTGTAAAAAAATATTTTGAGAAGTAAAACAGCAATTTGAGAAACAAACCCTGCAGCACTCTTTCTGGCACGCGATCCCGTCCTAACGACATCTCCATTGGCCATGACAATCTATGACACAAACAAGATAGGAAACTGTGATTTCAAAGATATAGATATTCCAACACAAGTTACGAAATTTGCAAGAGGGATCACATTTCACACAAAAGTACTACATCAATATGACAACAAAGGAGTGTCTCTCCACACAAACAGATTCATATGGCAAACAATAGTATGTTACGGGTTGCAAAAATATCATATTGTTACCTCAAGGTTTCAAATTTCAGATAGCAACATAACATATGTCACTTTCTCAAGCTGAAAATGAAGTGAATGGTCAAAATATAGCTCAGACGCTAAAGTCCAAAAAATTTAGCCAACTATTATCTCTCAACATGTCAATTTTAATGGAATCAGACTATCAAGATGTTATCGAATTTTAATATGCATAAAAATTTGATGCTATGACAAGCTTCAACAAATTCGTCCATTAAATAACACGCAGCAACCATGTCATTGTCGAAAAATGGCATACCTTTAGATTGATGACATTATCCCGCATGGTTCCATACCTTCATTCCAGAATCATTGGTAGTGAGATAAATGAAAAAAAGATAATAGCTAATACAGAGACTATGTGTGTATATTAGGTGTTCAACAGAAAATACAAAGGATGATACCATCCATAAACTTTTAAGTTAAACTTAGGAAAACAGTATGACCTCACAGCCAAAGAGCCAGAGCAACGTGTAGCACACATACCGCCGATTGTTGCACCAGGACCTGATGATAGAAAAGTAAATTAGAACGATGACAACAAACATAAAAATATGCGCTCATAAGTATGATGAAGAGTTCCAGTTCTGACAGCATTTAATTTGCCTATTCTTGTTAATGCCTCATAGTTTCAAGGGAAGTAATTCAAGGATACAAACCCGATGAAAATAAAGTTATGAAAATTTATTTTAAAGTGATTTCATCATATAAACACATTAGTGAAGGCTAAAAGTATAATTTTCCCTGCCCTTGAATCAATCGATGAAAGATGTATGATCAATGCTTCAACATCCGGACATATGCTCCACCAGTTGTTGGTACGGATTGTGATATTCAGATATTTTGCTTATCCGAAAGAACAGTTCAAGCTCAAGAAATAAGTTTTAGACCTTTTTAAGTTTTTACCTTGCAGCATCCTTGGACATTGAAGAAACCATCGGTAATATATATCATTGTCCTCAATAATAAGCAGCAGATTCTTAAACAAAAAACTATTATACACATGATTGTGAAGCCTTTCTCTTTTTCTAGACAAAAGTAGATAAGCAATGCAACATGTTTAATCAGCTCAGCAAAGGTAAAAGCAGAATGATCTTTGACATTAAGAAGAATAATTAAGTCATGAAGAATCTATAAAAGAATCATGCATTGTTAAAAACTAACCTGGATCAAGAGGAAAGAATAATCCATAGGGTTCCAGGTATTCATTTAGCTCCATCCATCCAATACCAGGTTCAACAACCACATCCATATCCTCTAGATGTAAAGCTTTGACTCTCTGCATATTAATTAGCAGAAGATAGTCCGCAAAATGTCACCCAAACAAGATAGAAAGTTGAGATGCTTCATGTAGTTAAGACATTTATAAATAACAGATGCATATAAACACCCCGCAGAAGTATAGAAAAATGAACCACAATGTACAAGCAGATACAAAAATGAGATTCAATTGTAGCATTAAGGCATTATGAAAGCAACAAGATAGATGCATCATACTTTCATTGATGACATGTCAATACTAACTCCTCCATGGGGAGCTAAAGTGTGGCCTTCAATAGATGTAGCACCACCATATGGTACAATGGGAACCTGGTCAGTAGAAGAGAAATCAATTAATGGATGATGAAGAAACATAATTGCAAGAGCTTAGTGGTCATCTACCTTGTATAGATGAAAACACAGACCTTGTGCTTGTCACATGATTTGGCAATCAAACAAACTTCCTCTTCAGACCTGCCATATAAAAGATAAATAAACTTGAAGAACAACTAAAGACAAAGTAATGATTTATTTTTTCTAAAGTAGAATTTTACAGATATATCACACTTTAAAAAATGGATGAATAGAGAAGCATGACTTAATAAGACCATGGAAGCTAAGTAATTGGTACACACAAAAGGTAAGTTGCACTTTGATGCTATTTGCACAGAAAAATACAGAAAACTTGAGCCTTAAAGATAAGGCATTGACAAGTTGACAACTTGTCAAACAAATTGCTCCTTCATGCAGTACATAAATTCATAATGTCAACAAGGCATATGTAGTACCAAACTCAAGTACAAGAAAATTTATAAGGAACTGCCCAGCCAAAAAGACAAACAGAAGAACATATCCTACTTTGGAAAAACAACCACATCAGGTACATTAACTGCTTTATGAAAACTGTTTTGTGGCTTTCCATGATAGAATCTTTCATCGTAATCGGTTGTCATACCCTCCTGAAAATAAAAGCACAAATAAGCATCATGAACAAATCTTAGGTAGAAGCTAATAAGTCATACATCCAGTTTAGTTTGCTCGGGTTGATAATAATCTCATACAATGTTGGATTCACCCAGTTGGAGCCATCTCACTTTTATTCCACAACTCTAGGCTCAGATAATCTAAATTAAATTCAAATGTCCCACGTTACTTGAAACACTAGCAAACTAAACTCTACTAGTCGAATACACCAGGTCACTCTCTGGCAAAAATATAATGCACATTGCCTGTAATTGTTTTATTGATAAAATAAAATATCGACAACGAAAAATAACCCTTTTGGGAAAAGCAAACTACTGCTGAACAGTATTGCAAAGAAAAAAAAAACATTTGATTGAACTTCAAGACTGTATAGACACAAAAACCATTTTCAGAAATTCAGCAGCTAGAATGTGGTAGACTATATAATGAAGACAGAGATTCCTTACCCCACATATGGCCTTCAGCTCATCAATGAACTCCTTTGGAACACTTCTATGAGCACCCTTCAGTATAAACTGAGTGCTACCTTTGCCACCAATGCTAGCACCTCTACATAAAAAAAAATTGAATGGTTGGTTGAGTCACATGAAAATGATATTAAATCAAGAGTAGACCGTCAGGTAATGTGTAATTGGTATCAGGAATTTAAGCAGGAACGGAACCATACAATTTCCTGCATTTGGTTGGCTGAACATGGGAATGAAATAACCAGCCCACCCTCACTTGTATCAGACATTCAAAAACATTCATAAGACTTAAATGTGTATCACCATATCACCAAAACAGGATAAATCAAGCACCTTGAATTTTTATCTTTTGATTTTTTTTTTTCATTTTCTTTTCAAGTTTGACCACTATTAGACGTGTGGGTGGCCCGATACAAGGCCGGTGGCGTTCCAACCTAAAAACAATTGGCAATAGGAGGAGTAGCCCTCTCAAGTGCAACTGGACCGTCCCAGTTGACACTTGAAGAAACGGGCCCAGACCGCCTGCTCTGATACCATATTAGACGTGTGGGTGGCCCGATACAAGGCCGGTGGGGTTCCAACCTAAAACCAATTGGCAATAGGAGGAGTAGCCCACCGTCTTATATACTAGGCAATTTTGTTCCCAACTTCCGATGTGGATAAGTTTTGTATCCCAACAACACATTGACCAATTCAATTCTAGGTGCAATATACGGCACTCAATCATCATCAGCTGAAATATTGGAAGTTGCAAAACAAAGACTCGACAAGGAAACAACACATTGGCACTTCAGAGGATAAATTTCAATGGATTGGAAGCGATTGGAGATACACGTTCAATCATGCACACACAAAAAAGGCAAAACACAAAACATGCATATGAAAGGAAGAGCTTCTGACCGAAGATTGCGATCTTCTGTGGCAGGGGCGTCGCAGAAAGTCATACGAGAGGCGTCGAATTGAAAGGCGAAGGAGGCGCCTGAGGCCGATAATAGAGCGGGAAACCACCATGGAAATGAGGTTCTACAAGCTGGAGATCTGAGGAGCTCCGTCGAAGGGTTTTGGGGATGGAGAGGCCGTGCCAGAAGACGAGCGTAGAGATTTCTTGAGGAAGAACGAAGGCGGTGTAGCCAAGATAAGGAAGCCATGGTTGAAGATAGGGAGAAATAGTAGCTTGAGCTTCTTCTTCTCCCTCTGTCGATCTCTCTGTGAGACTGAAACACACACAATTCGAAATCATCATCCCTAACATATAAGACAGGAAATTGCTCAAAATGGCCCCCAAATTGGGGTTGTTACGTAACTAACCAAAATATTCAATAAAATCAAAAAATAAGCACCAACCTTGTAATTGATTGCATAAATTAGCACGTGATGCCAACTTTGAAAGAGGTTCGAACGGAGCAATTGTTATCTGTCCACAGTATTTTGGAACCAAAGAGTATATAGCGTAAGCACATAAAATTAAATGACACTGACATTTTCTGATAATATTTCCATAAGGTTGCAATTAGCATAAGGAACTTCAAATGCATTAAAAAAGTAAGAATTTCTTCTCAAATTATGGTGGGTTGCATTTACATGGTTGTCGTTGTCTGATAAATTTAACTACGTAGTACTAATATATAAGATTCGGATTCAACTTGAAGGTATATATGCCAAATTTTGGTAGACTGCGATTAGATGAGTAACGTATCGCGTAAATATAACCACTTAACATATAAAGTCATGATTTACTTTTAACCCAAAAATTTAAGTCGATAAATACAATTTGATCATCTTTGACCAATGTGAGATATCTTCAAGTAATGATTATCTTTGACGAAGATCATAGTTAAAGAGAATATTGACTAAAGTTTATAAATAAATTCCTATAACTCATACTAACAATCATAGTTTTAACAAACATTTAGATCTAATCCACGGTATTTGTACTAAAGAAATTTAAGAATACGGTTTTCAATATATTAGGTAATGACAACTCACTTGAACCTATGGGTATTTTGGCCGAAATTTTACCAAAATAGTGAAATATTGTTGAAATTTGTTTTTATTGTAGCAAACAGAATAACTAGGTTATACTATTACACTCTCTCTCTCTTAATGAAGTGAAAACATAATGCTATAGATAAATGTTAGAAACATCAACAGACGGACAAATATCAAAATTATCCACTAAAATGCCACTATGTAGCATTTACAAATCAAAAGAGATAGAAATACTCCCTCCGTTTCACAATAAGTGTCGTTTTAGAACTTAAAATTTGTTTCATAATATGTGTCGTTTTAGGTTTTCAAAATGATTTATTAGGGGTGAATAATGATAATTTTTATTGGAATGTGTATTTGTTGACTAAAGTTGTTCATTCATTGGTCAAAAAAATGTAATGAGTAGTAAGATTAAGAAAAAGTTGTAAGTTTTAAAGTGAATGATTGTTTTTCTTAAAAACTGTGTTAAGAGTTAAAACGACACTTATTGTGAAACGGAGGGAGTATAATTTATCATTTTCAATACCCTTAATAAATTATAGGGGAAATTGCATTTAACCACCCCTTATTTCACACTTGTTGTATTTAACCACCCCTTATATTTTTTTTTACATTTAACCACCCCATATTTTCAAATTGTTGTATTTAACCACCCTTTATATTTTTTCCCGCACTTAACCACCCCTTATTTACAAATAGTTGCACTTAACCACCCATAGTTTATATAAAAATATTATTCCCTCTATTACATGTTCCGATTGGTTCACTTCAGGTTCGTATGAATTTGGGTTTACGTAACTATTACAAGAATTAATTTTATTTAATTGTTATAATAAAGTAAAAAATATTATTTACGTATCCATCTTAATAATAAAGTATTTAGATTATTCAATTACGAAGGATATACAATTTTTATAAAACAGTGTTTTGGGTAGACCCGTTAGATCTTGGGTTTCAAGTTTTATCCAATAAATGACCTAATCGGGTCTTTCTCTTGACCCATTGATTTCAGATCGGGTCTCAAAAAAAAAATTGTACAACGTTAGAGGAGTGTTAGAATTCAAAAATATTTTTTTAGTTGGGAGATACAATTCGAGAATCAACTATACAACTTTAGAAAAGATTTAGGATCCGAAACTAATTTTTTCAATTGGGAGATACTATATGAGCTTAATAGTTCTTTTGTTTTTATATAACAAATTTTTTTTAAAAAAAAGGACAAATATGTCATTTATTTTTGAGAGAATACCATTTTTGTCAAATGGGTGGTTAAATGCAACTATTTACAAATAAGGGGTGGTTAAGTGTACAAAAAAATATAAAGGGTGGTTAAATGCAACAAGTGTAAATTAAGGGGTGGTTAAATGCAAATTTCCCTAAATTATAATATAATCTAATGGATAGATATTTTGTGAGGAATAGATAGATGACCTTAAAAAGTTTAAAGAACCAAGGCAAAATAAATGAATTCACTTGTCAAGTTGGGGAGGTAGAGGAAGGGAAGGGGTTCGGAAGAGCATGTGTGGCCTTATGTTGAAATTGAATGAATACATGCACTATTGAAGTGGTATATTGGATGAAATTACAAGTGTACATTATTATTATAAACAAAAATGTATTAAACATGTTTGGTTCATGTTCAAAGAATCAACAATAAAACATGTCAATATATAAAGATGGATATCCAAAAGAAAATTTCAAATAAACAATATGCAAGTGAAAACGACTATATCAACCCAATAAAGGAATAGATGTCAACTCTTTCAGAAAAATAAGATATCATGAGAAAATAAGTTAACAAATCTTCTTAGTTTAGTTAGTACAAATTGACTATCTATAATACTATAAACTACAGTCGGAATCCGCAATGAATGCTCATCATTTTATCACTATTCTAAAGTTTTCATGTGGTCTACCTTCAATTTTATTTAGATAATGGATTCTCCATAATGGTCACTAAATACTGATTTATATCGTGTGTATTTCAACCTTTGAGTTCCTGTAACTCTTGCCCCCCCACCCCCACAAGATTGAAACGCTCTGCCTCCCCTTCCCCAAAATTGAAACGCTCTATATTTTTAGTCTGGCCAAAACAATTGCAGGACATATCAGCCCGAGGTCGCCCATCTTCTTCCCTATGCGAATTCCCCTTCATGAGCTCGAAACCACCGACCCCCCGTCGGAGTTGCGGATGCCGGCCCGAGCAGCAGCCACGCCGGCCATCCCTGACGACACGCTCGCCCCCTCCCTCTCACTGCTCGCTCACCCTCGCATCCGACCCGCGCTGTTTTTCTCAAGCCCCTTCAGCCAAAGGGTTTTGTTGACATTGGAAGAGAAGAAAGTCCCTTACAAGCTCCACCTTATCAATACTAGCAACAAGCCCCAGTGGTACGTGAATTCCTTTTCCTCTTACTCTTTAGCGAGATTTCGGTTTCAATTTCATGTTTTGTTTTTTTGGTCGGGGTAGGTTTTTGGCGGTGAATCCAGAAGGGAAAGTCCCCGTGATCAAGTTCGATGACAAGTGGATTGTCGATTCTGATGTCATAGTCGGCATCGCTGATGAGAAATTCCCCG
This sequence comes from Polygonum maritimum, assembly GCA_963924305.1. Lineage (NCBI taxonomy): Eukaryota > Viridiplantae > Streptophyta > Magnoliopsida > Caryophyllales > Polygonaceae > Polygonum > Polygonum maritimum. The sequence goes on along the minus strand of OZ002733.1, from coordinate 11,557,517 downwards.
ATCCTCCTCTCGCTACCCCCCCTGAGTTTTCCACTGTGTAAATTCGCTCTCCCCTTCGCATTCCTTTGAGAATTCGTTTTGGATTGTGTTTGTTGTGAACTTTATCTCTGTTTAGGGTTTTTGTCCATGTGTAATTCCGATGGTGCGAGAAGTGGCATGTGGCCTTTCTGATCATTCTGTAAGTTGCCAAATTTTTTCCAGGCAGTGAAAAGGCTGATGGAGGCATGTTTCCTGAAGTTGATAGCAATTGGAAAGTATGTGATACACATTAACCCAAGAAGTAGCTTTTCAGTGATGTGAATTTAGTATTACAGTGGTAGATCTTACCCTTGCTTGTGGTAAAAGTTTTAGGTATTTAATGAGCTCCAAATATTGCTTACTAAAACCAACGGAAGGCTCATCTCTGATGTGATGACACTGGTTCCTATGGTTGTTCGTGAGAATACAAATTTGGAGGATGCTGCAAGGTTTAGTCCCTGCTATTTGATTTTGTCTTCAATTGCTTACCTCTCAAAGAAAATTTTGTTGGGTGGTTGAGATTTTCTGAATTAAAGGTGTTATGTGATGTTGCTGTTTCTGGTTTTTTATGATGTCAGGTTGTTGCTAAAGACAAGATATCACCGTCTTCCAGTGGTAGGTGTTGATAGCAAACTGGTAAATGTTGTTGTTTCTGTAGTATCAAGCGATTTCACTTTTTCAAGCGGAATATAGTCCATCTATAGTAAATGCTTTTGGAGATCCAAGCGATTTCTTTTCCTTCTCTCTTTTCATACTTGAGTTTATATCATTGTCTGGTGCAATGCATAAATCTGTAGTATCAAACTACTAATTTGAATGTTGATCCTATTTTAGATGTGCATAAGATTAATGCCTCATTTCGGACAAGATGGATCTGACAATGTTTAGCAGAGGTTTCAAAAATCAAATTTATGATGTTTACTGATATCTTCTCCCAGAACTTCAGGTATCACTAATTAAACACCAGATCTTTCCTTCTCTGGCACTTTCAATTTTTCCCCTTCATAAGTTTGTCATGTTTGTTTTTGCTTATGCTCTCTGTTCTTGATATTCCTGTTCCATAGTTGATGTTCTTGGGTAGTTGCAGTTTGGATGTTATTTCTATCATATTGATTTATACTCCTTTCCTAATTCTTTGATCACTACTTATTAATCTTTTCATATAGATAAGTTTTGTGATGGGGAAAGATCTGGCTCCTACCCATTTTCTTTTTTGCATAGGCAACATCTTCATGGGTGTGAAGAGGCATCACCATACTTGATTAGCTGTTTGTGAAATGTCAGAACTTCGGCTTGCTCAGGGGGCGATTCAAGAGCCCGGTCTGACATTCGTCCTCATTGTCATTCATTCCTTCGTTCATCAGAAACCAGAAATCTTCTCTTTTTTGAGCATCCGTATTAATCCTTCTCATGGAAATTTTGGTGATTGAACTGAATTGTATAACTATCTTTGCTTATTCTCATTTCTCATACATTCATGTCATGCTCTTCAGTTCGTTATGCATTCCTGTTTCAAGAAGGGCATGGCGTAATCTACTTTATTTTTAAACCTCTTCAATCTTTCAATGATATATACTGCAATATTTATGGAGATGTTACTAATTGAATTGTATAACTATCTTTGCTTCTCCTCATACATTCATGCCATGCTCTTCAATTCTTTATGCATGCCTGTTTCAGGAAATCATCCATTGGGAAGTGTCATGTTCTTCACGTGGATAAACTTACAAGAAATGTGAACGAAGGCCATCTTAAAGAAATTTTCAGTTAGTTTCTTTCTCTCAATTTCTGTTTCATGTGTTTATCCATATATGTATAATTGTTTCCTCGCATAATGGTAACTTTGTAATGTCGAGAGGCACATAGATTGCCACGTCTTAACTTAAGATTTGATGATCCTCATGTCTGTGTAATGCTGAATTCATCCATTATCAAAACTTTCACCTTACTGCTGGTATGCAGGTAACTTTGGTGAGGTTGTCAGTGTTCAACTAGCAATGGATCGAAATGTAAGTCTCTAGACTTGAATGTTTTCATTTCCCTTTTCATTTTACTGTAGAGTATAGCAAGATTGGTGCTTGCCTGATATCTTGCACATCTTTGCATATGCAGGTCAATCTTCCAAAGTTACAGCTTGGTTCATCAATATGAGGGCAGCTGCTGTTAGAAATCTAGAAGGCAGAGGAATCAATTTGCATCCCCAATAAAAACTTAACTGAGGTAGAATGCAAGGGTCAATACAAATGAAGCCTCTTCAAGTATACGCCACTTGGTTAAGGCATTTGGATCAGTAGGCCCATCCCGTGCATACACTTCAAGCCTCTTCAAGTCAGCCACTAACATACAACAAATGTTACAATGACATAATAGGCTCAAGTGCTCAACCAACAGTATAGTATAGCACTACAATAGGAGGGGGTCAGGGGAAGGAAAATTGTTTAAACCATTTAATTGAATTTATTGTTCTCCAGTCAACTAAACCTTATAACTTGATCTTTACTATGTTTCTCTACTTATGGTATTCACTTGAGCCCTATATTTTCCCCTCTTTTCTGGCTGCATACATCAGATGTAGGATCCTCCCCCAAAGCAACTCATCATTAGTGCAGTCACTGGGATTCTTCTTAAGTCACCTTCCAAGGTCATTGGGTTTAGCTAGCCTTTCGACCGATCTACATAGTATTTAAGCGTTTATAATAACTTAATGAACTAGGCTAATTAAACTTGGACCCACATGACCCTTCTTCGAGCTTTGATGGACTTACCGAGGTAGATCGGAGCCGGAGTCATTGGGATTTGGACTAGACAAAGCCTAACAAAGCTGGATCGGGACCACGCAAGAAGGAAGGCCGAGGTATTCGCCCCGGGCGAGCTTGGCTTCGGATGGTCTTCACCTGATATCGGCTCGGCTAGACCGTGACCGAAACGTCTCGGCGTTCCGAGGCCAAAGGAGGCGAGGCGAGTGACGGTAGAGGACCAACCCTCCGTCCATGGCCGGCGGATGGAGTGCAACGTCGACCTTTGAACGATGAGCACCTCCCACAAAGGCCGCCCAATCCGTACATACCCCCCGTCGAAGAAACAAAAAGATGGTCGGTGGCGGCATCGTTGCCCACGGTTGTGCACCAGGCGGGAGTTTGGTCCCGTCTCCCTCTCTCCCAAGTCCCTCCAGAAAGAAAAGAAAGAAGGCCCCAATGGAGGGGCGGAACTCCCCCAACATCACACCCCACCAAAAAAAAAATGAAAAAAGAAGTGGTGGAGCTGGCGTAGAACACAGGATAAAAAGGGCCACCCAAATAGAAAAGGCATGTAGTCATGCAGAATTGCAGATACAACAATGAAAGAAAAAAAAAAAAGATGCTACGGTGGAAAAAGTTATCGGGTACATATTTGCCCAAAATTAACCCGGATTAAAAATAGTAAAATGCTTCAAGGATAACACAAATTTCGCCTAATTAATTCATAATTCCCCATGAGCATTCATAATATATAACTCCTACAATTTACGGTTCTAAGTGATTAGATTAACTTATCACATTATCCCAAATACCAATTTCAAAAGGATACTATAAAATAGTTTTAAACTAGAAAAGGCATGCATATACAACAATGAAAGAAAAAAAGAAAAAAAAATGGTACGGTGGGAAAAGTTATCGGGTACATATTTGTCCAAAACTAACCCGGATTAAAAGTACTGTAGTAAAATACTTTAAGGATAACACAAATTTCGCGCGCCTAATTAATTCATAATTCCCAACGAGCATTCAAGTGATAAAATTAACTTATCACATTATCCCAAATACCAGTTTCAGAAGGATACCATAACAAAGTTTTAAACTAATTAAGTAAAATTACAAAAAAAACATTGCTAATTAAAGGAAAATAAATATGTCATTAAATTCATTTGTAACTGGCCTATTAGATAATTAAGCGATAAATTCACCTTTAATTCATTCATTGTAATTACTCTACTCTTCAACTTTCAAACAATGTAACATATAAGTTTAACATAGATTAATTAATTACATACTTAAATTCGAAAAATACATAACAAAATAACCATAATAAACTCAATATATAACTAATTTTGTAAATCCACAACCGATTTTGTACGTAGTTAACAAAATTGAAACTACATGTACTAAATAAGCTATAATAATAGTCATCTAAGGCATCAAAAGTCGATCAATAAAAAAAAAGGAAATTCCGGTTGGTGTCCTCGAGTTTTTTGGCTTTTCCGGATGGTGCCCTAAAAAAAACTTATTCCACATGGTACCCTCGAACTTTTCAGAAAGTTCGCCCCGTACCCTTGAACTTTTAAAAAGTTCGCCACATGCCCTTTCTTTTGTTTTTTCTCAAAATTTTCGCTTTTTTTGCGGTTTTTTTGTTGCTAAAAAATAATAATTAATATTTTATTGACTATGAATGAATAAAATAAGTGAAACAACTATAGAGAAGTTTACATTTTTTTTAAATTTTCATTTAAAACTCTTTTTCATTTTGTTATGTAAAAAATATTTATTGTGTTTTATAAACATATTGTATTAAAAAAATACAACCAATTGAATATTTAATTTGATTATAATTAAACAGTATAAAATTTATCATAAATTAGATTGGTGCACATTAAATAAAGAAAGAGTGTTAGTTGTATTGAATAATTATTATTTTTTTAGAAAGATTCAACACTAATTTGTATTTCCATCTCAAACATTAGTTTTGTTTAAATTTTACTTGGTAACTTTCTTAAAAGTGCTATTTAAGTAGATTTCTTAATTACTTTTATATATTCAAAGGTATGAAAATTTTAAATCTCTAAATTTACTTTTTTCCCAAATTTGAATTATATTTTATTACTTTTTTGTCCATGGTGCTTCTCGCACATGTCCTGCTAATATGCCTAGAGCGCTTACCTCTTAGCCACTTGAAAGAACTGAGAAAGCCCACTCTCCAAGGACAGGGAAGTAAATATTCACTTGAAATGGGCAATGGTAAGAGGGCTCATATTGTGTTGTTATTTGTTTATATGCAATTTACATATAATTGCTGAATATGGATCAAGTGCATCCCTCCTGATTTCATGTTTATATATATATTTATTTATTTATTTAAAAACCAACTTTTGATTAGAAAATGGGAGGGTAATTTTTATTATATGTTTGGGTGTAGTTAAGCTAAGAAATGGGAGGGTAATTTTTATCTAATAAAGAAGTAGACTAAGATATCTTTTATAAGTGATTTCGGGTTGATATCTTTTATCGGAGGGTAATTTTTACTTTCTCATTTTATCCTAGGGAGAAACTAAAATGAATTAATTAATTTAAATCACAAAACTTCCTATAGTTTAATTCATAACTGATTTATATTTTTATTAAGAAAATTCTTAGAGCAAAGTTTTGATAAAGATTGAGTAAAATTACATTACTCAATCTTTATCACAACTTCCTATTGCGAGGGTCTTATTTATCGCCCCCGAGACGGGACGACAATAGTAAAACCTTATTTAAAATACACTTTTTTTTATATGTAATGAACTAGACCCGCGCGATGCGCGGGGTTTACAAATCATAGACCGCCTCTATCGATCGACCAAATGTTGCGTCCAAAAGCCCGTGCGATCCCGCTCCTAGTTGAATATAAAGCTCGCTTAAATAAGAAATTATTGCAAGTCTTGAGCACGGGTATGGTTTGGATCATAATAAGTACTTGCGGATGTAACTCCTTAATTGTTGCTCAAAAAAAAAAAAAAACTCCTAAGAAGAGGTCTTCAAATGAGCTTGAAATTCAATTTCCAAAAAAGGCGTTGTTTAGTGATTATCTTGATACGGAGTACGGAGTAGTATTTTTGGGGTATGCATGAACACTGTAGTTTAAGTTTGCTGGTTCTGGTGTAAAATTAACGGCTCTTCTGTATAGCGCACCCCCGAATTGCTTTATAGCGCACCCCTTTGTCCATTAAAAAGGGATGGACGGTTCATGCATGACCACAGAAAACTGGTGGACAAGTTAACACTGTCCATACATTTTGAACGGCCGAGTGTTACAATCTTAGTTCAAGAACCTTGTCCAACATTTTTTAATGGACAATAGATTTTCGTCCATGACAAACATGTTGACCTTTAAACGTTGTCCATGATATTTTTATGGACATATTGCGTTTCTCCATTTATTTATAATGGACGATTTGTCAGAACGTGGAGTTCGCCGTTCGCAAATCCGAAAATCAAATCGAACTTAGGGTTTATACTTGGAGGAGGTGGGCCGGCGGCTGGTTGGTGGCTAGTGTCGGTGCGTGCGGATCGGAGTTGGAGGAAGAGACATCGGTGCTCTCAGGCGTGGAGCCGTGGACGGAGAAGAGGAAGACGACGGCGGCGATAAGGAGATTTAGGGACAAGCGTGGGATCAACACGCTGAGGGGTGGACGGAGAAGAGGAAGACGACGACTGCGCTCTCGGCATCAACACGCTGAGGGGTTGCGGGACGGCGGTGTGGGGGCTGCACTGAGACCGATAGCGTAGTCGGTGGGGGCTGCGCTGAGACCGAGATCGGCGGCGGTGGGATGCCGAGAGCGCAGTCGGAAGGGTTTAAGAAGAGAGCAAGCAGATTTCTCTATCCAAAATGACGATGACATTATTGTAAATAACCAGGTTTAAGTTTATATGTGCTATAAAGGAGAAATGGGGGTGCGTTAAAAAGCAACATCCAAAATTAAACACCACGACTCCACGAGGTCTATGATTGATAATGTGTACAAATTACTGTAGAGTATGTTTTCTTCATTGTTAGTTTGTTACACAGACAAACAAAAATTACCGGAAAATTGATATTTTTTGAGAAATACTGTATCTGATTTGAACTGAAAAAAAGAAAAGAAATTTCTTTCCGTTTCCAGCGAACAGAACCAGACAAAGAAGAACAAGTATGAAGCTAGGGCTCAAAATTCCCCAAAACTACCTACTTATCGTTCTCTTTTAATCCCACTCTCTTCAGTTCTGATGCCGATACTTTCTATATCCCTAGCTTTGTAGAGAAAATCATCACCAGCCAAATACCGAATACGGATAGTAGTTGAAGAGGTACATTCTCTCTGTTTCTTTCGCCTGGCTGTATTGTTCTTGCACAAGTTGTTTAGGTGCTTAGCTTCTGATGTCTTCCTTATTTTGTGAATTTTGATTGTTAATTCTGCCCTCCTTTCTTTTTACTATATGTGAATGCTTTCCATCAGTGAACTCGAGCTGTTACAATGGCTTTTTTGAGAAGAGATTCCAATTTTTTTGTTAACTGGTTAGTGTTGGATATTTGTAGGAGTTTGATCTGAGGTAAGAATTTGACAGAATCGCTGATTGGTGAAAATGTGAAATCGACTGTTGGGAATTGCTTAGCTCCAGATAAAGAAATTGACAGGTGTTTGTTTGTGTGGCTCAATTGATTCACTGATATGGATTCTTACCATTGTTTGAGATGACATCTGGTTTGGTTTGAATATTCTGGGATTTTGGAGTAAGCTCATGGATCAATTGAAGGCACCTTTATCCGCTAATAGTGCAGTTGAATGTTATACATGTGGATGTAAATGTGCTCTCACAACTAGCTCGCCACCACAAACATGGATAAGATCGGTTAAGAGGAAGCATTATGAGTTAGAGGAAAAAGCTCAACTCGAAGTGGCCGGTTTGGAGATATCAAATGTCGCTCGTGTCGGGATTGAGAATGAATGCAATGTGTTGCGAGAAATGGTCAGCAACCAACAGACGAGTATTCAAGAATTGTCTAGTGAGCTGGATGAGGAAAGGAACGCCTCCTCGTCTGCAGCCGATGAGACGATCTCAATGATTCAGAGGCTACAGAGAGAGAAGGCTGAGGTCCAAACGGAAGCTAGGAATTTCAAGCATTTCTCTGAAGACAAAATGAATCATAATGCTGAAGAAATAGTAGCCTTGGACAGTCTTTTGTACAAGAGAGAGCAGGTTCTTGAGTCCCTTACTTGGGAAGCGCAAGCGTATAGACGTAGAATGATGAGCTTGGGTCTAAGAGAATCCATAACAGAAGGCTTGTGTAATGATGGTAATCAAAATCAGAACCTTGGTCAGTTTGATCTGCAGGTCTGTATCTACCCACCTCTGAAATGCAAATTCAATGATTTCCAGTCCATAGAAAATTGTGAAGATGCTGCAGATGTTGATAAATACCCTTCTGATGAGACTCTTTGTGGTCAAGATCATTTGAAGAGTATAGAGTGGATACCAAATCAGTTGGAAAGAACTCCTGATGGTTTTGGTGAAGAATCTAAGCCCTCTGGTGCATTGGATATCGAAGATGACATGAGTGATAGGGTTTATGCTGTCAATTATATTCAGTATGGACCATCGTATGACAATGCTGGAGAGCCCACAGACCCTGAAACATGTGAAAAATATGTAATTGCAGCTGGGAGGTCATTGAATGAGGTGGATGTTGGAGATACTGATGTTAAGAAGCTGTGCATGAGACTTCAGGCACTTGAGGCCGACAGGGAGTCACTAAAGCAGACAATTGTTTCAATGCAAACGGATAAAGCTCAGTTGGTATTTTTAAGAGAGATAGCACAACAATTGTGTAAAGGTATGTCCGTGGATAGAAGAATGCATGCGAAGAAGCAATCAGCTGTTGGATACTCTTCCTTTACGGCAGTTTTCAAGGTATAATACGAGAAGGATTAATTTGTTCTTCAGTTTATATGCAGGATTTTTAACCGTTTCCTCCTATACACCATAGTACCTCTCCCTTCCCTACTAGATACTAGACCTTATAGCCTAGAATCATACCTGCAGGATGGAGAAAGCACTAAAAGTAGTTTGTGGCCGAGATAGTTAAATTGGAACCAAACTATGACGAAGACTGAGTTAATATTATCAGCTAACTAATTGCTTCAACGTTATGAGAATTTTTATTTTCTAAATACTGATTCTAAAAGTTGGATATTCTTTTGATTAGTGGTTCCTGTCTACATTTTCATGGAGAAAGAAGGCACGACAAAGCAGGTAACTTGAATGCTTGACTTCTAATTAAACGCGATTCTTGTATTTGGAACCACTTGGGGCTCTGAGTGGAGCTGCCCTGTAACGAGTCAAAAATCTGACCCCTTTAGAATGTCTGAATGACCCTATTGTAAATGTGAACTAATTTTTACACTCAATCTATTCATTAGCAGGCAAATGTTTGGATTGTCAGCAGACAGAGTGGGTTTGCTATGTATTCTGGATAAGGGGCAACGAACTAGACTCTGGAGGTGCGTACATAGCATGCAAGTTTGAAGCTGCTCGTGGATGCTCACAATCCAAAATGTTTGTGTTGTGGATGAAAGTCCCTCATTTTGGTCCTTGATTATGCAACGTCCTTTTCTGTTCCCTTTGCTTTTGAGTGCTAGAAGAGTTGATCTGTGAATCTGCGATAACCAACGAGTGAATTTGCAGGGCAGATTCTCTTTGCAAAATTTTCCTTGAATCAAGGTTATGGTATGTTTCTCAAGGCAAAACCTATGGTGTACAGTGTGCAGTGCTGGCCAAAGGCGTATATTCTCTCTTCTCTAGTTCTTTCCATGTACCTGCATGTATATTTGTTTCCTTTGTATACAAGCTTGTGGTCATTTCTTTTGTATTTTTGTGTATACCAACAGGATGAATATTGGGTATAGTTGTCTACCCTCCATTTTGTAAACGAGCGATTATTAACAAGTTAAATAAATTTTGAGCTCTTTAAATGGATCACTCTAACATGCATCTATCTGAAGATAGTTTGGATTTCTAAGCAGTTGCAGAATGCATGCTCCGTAACTCCAGACTTTTATATTTCACTAAGAATTAAGAAACTTGATAAATAATTCGTACATTTAAAAGGCCTAACTAAATGCTACTAACAACAGCCTTTGGTGAATCTAAATGAGTAAATGGTCTACTTTGATAATAATAAAACATTTTTAATGTTAAGATAATATAATTTTCAAATGTCGTAAGGCGTTGGGTTTTTGAGATTGAGTAATCCTTGAATAGTCTCATTTCTCTCATGGACCGGTGTTCTCATCCTATAAATACTTTGTATCTTATTACAAAATGTATCAAAATTGGTATCAAAATGTATCAAATGTCGTAAGGCGTTGGGTTTTTTGAGATTGAGTTTATTGGTGTTATGCTGATACTTAATTGTCTATCTCTTTCTAAACCGTTGTGAGTAAAATGGAGAACGTTACAAACAAGCCGGACCAACGAACTTTTGAATCTCCAAAAACCGAATCCGATTTTATTAATAAAAAAAACAAAACAAGACAGGAGAGGGAAAAAATCAAGAGAGAGAAGAGAGGACGAAGAAATGCGAGCCAAGGTTTGTTTCCGAGATCAGAGCCAAAAGCTCCCAAATTCCTGAATTCCCCGTGCAAATTCCACGAATTCCACTTTCCCAAGCTCGCCTCTCTGCTCGAAAATGATCACCATTTGCAAAATGCGTGCATCCAATCGCACAATCGCCTGACGAGCTCCCTCCACGGATTTCGCGTTTTCATGGTGGATTCGGATGTTGTCAAACTCGACGATCCTCTAGGGTTTCCATTTTGAATGGGTAATAACGGTAGCTCCTGCGCAGGCCCCCCTAAGGGTAACAACAACAACAAGGCCGGCTTCCTCGAATCCGTCTCGGCCGCCGTCTGGCGCCCCCAATCTTCGATCGCCTCCGATCCCGAGCCCCAGCCCCCGCCCGAAGAGGCTCACCATCGGGCCACAGCCTCCGCCCCAAGCGTTGAGGATCCGGACCGGTCCAAGAGGCCGGTCCAGGTGAAAAGAACGAACAGCGTCGGCCTCCAATTGGAGTCGGTGCTGGGGAGGAAAACGGGCAACATCAAGGAGGTGTACAGCCTGGGGAGGAAGCTAGGGCAAGGCCAATTCGGGACGACGTTCCTTTGCGTGGAGAAGGCGACGGGGAAGGAGTTCGCGTGCAAGTCGATTGCCAAGAGGAAGCTGGTGACTAGGGAGGATGTTGAGGATGTTAGGAGGGAGATCCAGATCATGCACCACCTGGCCGGGCACCCGAACGTGATACAGATCGTCGGGGCCTATGAGGACGCGGTGGCGGTTCATGTGGTCATGGAGCTCTGTGCCGGTGGCGAGCTGTTCGATAGGATTGTGAAGAGGGGGCATTACTCTGAGAAGAAGGCTGCCGAGCTGGCCAGGACCATTTTCAGTGTGGTGGATGCTTGCCATTCCTTGGGAGTTATGCATCGGGATTTGAAGCCCGAGAATTTCCTGTTTGGTAGTCATCAGGAGGATGCTTTGCTTAAGACCATTGATTTCGGGCTGTCTATATTCTTCAAGCCAGGTAATCTTTTGATATTATTTGATAGTTTTGCTATGAAGATTGAAGTGGAAGTGCATTTGGATATGTTATAATGTGGGCAATCTCTGGTTTTGTATTTTTTTTTGGTAGAGTAGTTGTCTTCATCAGATTGCAAGTAAGAAAGTGCTACTTAATGAATTTTTTGTATAGTTGTGAGTGGTGTGGTGTTTTTGAGTGGGCAATATAATGTTCAGGTGAAGTGTTTTGTGTTATTGATTAATATGGAAGATATAGTATGTGCTTATGATTTTATCTGAGAGACCTATTGGGTAGGCATTGCTTTCCAGTACAGCATTTTGGTATAAAAGAAGTATGTGCTTATGTTTATATTTTGGAGTATGTATGATCTTCTCATTTTCTTCTAATAATACTAAATCCATGTCTGACTTGGTTTTTATGAATCACATCTCTTTCAAAACAGCTCATTGATACAAATTATGCATATAAATATTCTAGGTGAGATATTCACGGATGTGGTTGGTAGCCCTTACTACGTAGCACCTGAAGTTTTACGAAAACATTATGGTCCAGAGTGTGATGTTTGGAGTGCTGGGGTAATTATATATATCTTACTGAGTGGTCAGCCTCCCTTTTGGGATGGTAAGTTAATCCATTCTGCCATCTTTGTGATCTTGTTCTATATTATTCCATCATCTTAAGCATATGCTTATTGGTGCATCTCATGGGTTATGTCAGAGTCGGAGCAAGGGGTATTTGAACAAGTTTTGAGAGGAGAACTTGATTTCATATCAGATCCTTGGCCGAGTATATCTTCTGGCGCAAAAGACCTTGTGAGAAGAATGCTTCTAAGAGACCCTAAGAAACGGCTGACAGTACATCAAGTTCTTCGTAACTCTACTTGCACTTTCTGCATCATTGATTGAAACATGCTTCCCGTTTTCGTCATTTATATTCTTTTGTTTTTCCGGATGAAGTTTGAATCAGAAAGTTTGATCTCCTGCACACTTTTCACACTGTTATCTCAAGCACCTACAAATATTATCTCATGCATACATGTCTGTTGTAATATCTGTGTCACTAGTGATGTCAATTGGGTTCGAGAGAATATACAAGCTAAACAATGTGGCATATCTTAGTTATGATCTACTCTAAGATAAATTTCTAGCCATATCGGTACAATTATACTTATTTATGTCCTAATGTTCTTTTGATGTATATTATATTAGTTTGCAAGATCACTATTTTATTTAGTATATGTTTTTAATATAGAGATAATATGCATAGGAAAGTGTTGATGTTGTTTTTTGTTTCAGGCCACCCCTGGGTTCAGGTTGATGGTAATGCTCCTGATCATGCTCTTGATTCTGCTGTGATTACCCGCTTGACGCAATTCTCTGCCATGAACAAGCTAAAGAAGATGGCTATTAGAGTAAGTCTGCATACTTGCTAAACAAGATATGCTAGCATTGCCAATCATTTAATTAGTCAAAACAGTTGAGGATTAATGTGAACGAATCAGGGCTAAAAGACACATTCGAACGTATCCTTGTAGATGTCACGGAATTTCATGACACATGCATAGGAAGTCTTAGAGCCAGATGGAATGTGTTTTAGAGTTGTGAAAGTTGAAACTGGAAAAGTTAGTTGCATTTTCCTTGGTTCAATATAAAGCAACCCCACTTATCTTTAATAATGGCATCTTGTTCAGATCATTGCTGAAAATCTCTCAGAAGAAGAAATTGCAGGACTGAAGCAAATGTTTCAAGCCATAGACACTGATAATAGCGGGCAAATCACACTTGAAGAGCTTAAATCTGGCCTGGAAGAAGTCGGTGAAGATCTAAAGGACTCGGAAATAGTTGATTTGATGAAAGCAGTAAGTACCAATGGATTAAAGTTCTGGGTTCTCAGCTTTCACACAAAACTCAAATCTGATAACTTGGAAACAATGTGATCATATAAAGTTTGTGGTAATGTAACTGCTTTGCTTGGCATCATACAGGCGGATGTTGACAACAGTGGTACTATTGATTACGGTGAGTTCTTAGCTGCCATGCTCCATTTGAACAAAGTCCAGAAGGAAGACCACCTCTTCACTGCCTTCAACTATTTTGACCAAGATGGGAGTGGATACATCACGCCAGATGAGATCCAACAAGCCTGTGAGAAATTTGGCTTAGAAGATGTTCACCTTGACGAAATCATAAGAGAAGTAGATCAGGACAATGTAAAAAAACTCTACATTCATGCTTCTCTGTTGATTTCCCGCTTGGTTGAACAAGAAAAGCTCAAAGCTTGAATAAACTTGTTGTGTTTCATTGCAGGATGGACGAATAGACTACAGCGAATTCGTGGCCATGATGCAGAACACTGGTTTGACCAGCAAGATAAAAAAGTAAAATCCAAGAAGGGCTTTTTACCCCCTTAGAATGTGTCATCTGCTTGATATTTCTGATGGGAAATAGACCGTCTGTTGCTGAGTTAGATAATTTTCACCACTGCAGTAGAAACCAGGAAGAGAATGAGATTGATAAAGAGATGGTTTGAGTTAAAATTTATAGGGTTTGATCAGTGTGTTCTAGTTAGAACTCCGGTTGGATTAGGTAGTCACATTATTTGCAAATTTCTTGATTGTGTTGCAAGTGACACGATTGTATACCTGTGTAACCTGTGTTGGTTGTTCATGTAATTTCCAAAATTTGACCATTGATTCACGAGAGGACTATAAGTGGATCCAAGTGTCCTTGTTCAATATTCTTGATCACGTAACAGTATAGCTCTCTCATACAACAATTTATATAATTATTGCATTATACAAAATATATCTTTTCAGAACTGATTAACATAAGGTAAACTTGGAAAAAATACTATCAAGCCAAGTTCACACAAAAACACCTTTATGATTTTATTTTTGGTGGGCAACGTTTACGATTTTACATCCATCAATCGATAGGAAAGACTCAAAGACAAGCCAATGCCGTATCGAAATATGTCAAATTATGCAAGACATCGCGCTAATCTTGCTATACATCATGTCAAGGGTGTCAATGAGACCCTTGTATTGCTACATGTACCATTGCAAGATGAATCTAAAACTAGGCAAAGCATGGGCTATACAGTAATTGGATTATTTGGGTGGGTCGGTCATGGAGCACAAAATTTAAAAGATAAAGGGTAGTTTCAGGCGGAAAACTTAAAATCAGGACTGGCTGTGTAATTTACTCATATTATGATGCCGGAAGGAAATATCATAATACATCGCACACCGCCTGTTTCAAACGTCATCTCCTTTCCCCTTTCCTAGATTGCTCTCCCTTCCCCTTCAATTCTTCCTCTTCTCGCTCAGAGAAGTCACCGATTTCTTCTCCTATTCTTCTGCGCTGAATCCCCTTTCATCTGGAAAATCCGATTACCGGCGACTACATTCTGCGCAGCCGCCATCCGCCATCGATTAGGCTTTGTGGCTTGTGTAATTTGGCAAGCATGAACGTCGAACCCTTCAACCCCTTCAACAAGTATAACCGTAACCGCTATTTCCTAATTCGTAGTGTTTTGGCTGCATAATCCTGATTTTTGACTTAATTTGACGTGTTCAATTAGATTGGTGAAGCTCACTGCCCGGGCGTTCTATGACGATATCGCAACTAAGGGGGATAATTTGCCTAAGACCAGAAGTGATAACAGGGGGATGGCTGTTATTGTTCTTGATGCCCTCACTAGGTATTTGATCTTGGAACCTTTGCTTTTGTTTTTTTATTTGAGTTCAATTAAATTGTTGGTGCTTCTTCAATGGAAAGGCAAGCTGTGAATTGCTAGGTTATGGTGAAAGATGTACACTGTCATGTTTTCTATGCTTGCTGTATTAAATGCACTATAACCAATACCTAATCAGGTCAAGGCATGGTCATATGAGCTGAGCTCGCTCTTTTTATGGGGTTTATAGATGTTTTATCAGAAATATGCAATTAAAAGATGCTTGCTTATTTAGACAATGCATATGTGGACATCAAACGAATTGTTATTGTCTACACAAGTATTTGGGGGCCGGATAAAGTGGAGTCTACCTCTTTTATTTTATTCCTTGCTATGCTAATAAAAAACTATGATTTCCATCTCAGACGTCAATGGGTGAGGGAAGAAGATTTGGCGAAGGATTTGAGGATTCACACAAAGCAACTTCGTCGGACCTTGCGGTTTTTTGAAGAAGAAAAGCTTATTATGCGAGATCACAGAAAAGAGGTTACTTTGTTTCACCTATGAACCTCTTAAGGAGGATAGTCTGCTGTTTCATAATGTTCAAGTAAATTTTTTTGCTGTTCTCTCAATCTCTTTCACTCTTTGTTTTGTTGTATCCATTTGTTTTTGCTTGACACTGAAACAAGAAATTTGCTATTGTTTCACAAGCAACCCAATTTGCAAAGGCTTTGTTTCACCTTTTGGGGCTGTGATCAGTTTGTTTCAGTTGGAGTTATAATATTTATGCTGTTCTTGTATCATTGTTATTGTTTGAGTTCATCCCGAACTTGGTTATGGGACTATGTTGTGGGGTCTCTTGTCTTGGTAGTGAACTCTTCTGTCACACCCATGCATTGTAGGCTGAAAATGCTGGCCTTATGTGTGCTGTTCAGAGGCTTGAGGTGTAGGACATGTCTTTTGTACAGAGATGAAAGCGTGGCACTATTTGTATGCGATGTTGAGTGGGGTCAGCCGGTCAGATGTTGAAAAGTAATGTGGAGTAGGTTAAGTTGAGGTGGATATTGGTAATACTATGGTTAAGTTCCTGGTATAACGTGATTAGACTTTTAAGCCAGAATAGAAGTGCATTTGTCAAACTCCTGCCCTTAGATGTTGTTGAATATGATAAGAGGGCATATTTGGCTGAGTTGTCTTGTTATTTCAAGTCATTAATTCATTTAATTGGAGGGAGTGTCTGGTTGAAATTTCCTTTGTATGAGTATGAAGCTTGGGTGGTGGATTCCCCCTATGGGTTTTAATCTATAAATATGCATGTATGTAGTTCCTCGTGACAATGAAATGCTTTCCTTAGCTCCATCTTGATTTGGTTCAATTATTTATTTATAGACTGCCAAGGGTGTCAAGATTCATGCTGCAGCAGTGGCAGCAACAGCTGAAGGACAATCACATAGAGAAGGGGAGGATAAGATAAAGCTGCACACTCATTCCTATTGTTGCTTAGACTATGCACAGGTGCTCCTTTTAATTTATCTCTGATTCTTATCTTGTTTTAGATTATTTTCCTATAATAGAAGAAGAGGTTTGAGTTTTGTCAGGTCGTTAGCTTCACTCTTCTTTGTCTTAGCATATCTGTGGCTTGGCCAGGATCTGGTCTAAGTGCTCTTTTGTGGCATTCATCATTTACTGTTTTTTTTTTCCATTTAGCCTTTGACCATATTCTGAATTGGTGCATATTGTTGCTAGATTCTGGACTTTGTACATGTTTTTTGTTAGATAACTATGTTAAGCTCATTCGATTACTTATTTCGGCTTCAGTAGAGATTGATAGGATTGTTCTCTTTTATCAGCACTAAAAAAATACACCCCCATTAATCGTATTTCCTTTTTCATCTTCCTCAAGCTTTCCCATGTAACATTGTTTGTAGTTTTTTATGCCTTCTCCATCCCTGCTGGAAGTATAGTTTCTGTGTAACTGATAAGATCTCATATATTTGCACAGTATTATCGCCTGTGATTTCCATTTCTCCTTCGTCAAGCTTTATCATTTTAGAATTTTCCAGATTTATATGCTTTCACCTTCCCCACAAGCATAGTTACATATTTCCTTGTAAGCTGGTACGATCTCAATTTTTAAGTCATACTTTATCTTTGATGTAACATTGTTTTTGTTTACTACTGCACGAGGCATATTTATCACATGAAATGTGCGAGCTCATTGTAGCGGTTTTGGATTTTCAGATAATGGTCCTTTATTCTGAAAGGATTGTTAATAATGTGACTTTTGGCTGTCTTAGTATCATTGTGAAAATATTTATAAACTCCCATTCTTTATTTCTATGCTTTCCGATCTTTTTACCTGTATAACACTTACTGAAATAAATCCCCATACCCTATAGCCAAAAATTTGATCACTATTATCCTCAAGGCTAATACTGTATATGTTGCAGATATATGATGTTGTAAGGTATAGGATCCATCGTATGAAGAAAAGGCTTAAAGATGAATTAGACAGCAAGAATACAATCCAGGAGTACATATGCCCCAACTGCAGCAAAAGGTGTAGCTTGTAACTCTGTGGTTTTACCACACTTTACTGCACCTCTGTCAGAGATCGCATATCCAACAAAAACTAGAGTGTGCATTGTGTTGTATTTCTAGATATAATGCTCTGGATGCTGCAAGGCTGGTTTCTATGGAGGATGAGTATTTTCACTGTGAAAGGTGTAATGGGGAGCTTGTGGCAGAGAGTGATAAATTAGCCAATCAAGATGATTTAGGAGATGGTGATGAAAATGCTAGGAGGCGGCGACAGAATAAGTTAAGAGCTATGCTTCAGAATGTGGAGGTGGGTAAACATGCCATATGCCAATTCTCGAACAAGTACTCATTTCCTTAGGATTAGCTACATTCTGGTTTGTTTGCTAATTTGCTTTTACTCTCTCTCATGTCTTGAAATCCTGTTTCATGCAGGTGCAACTGAAGCCACTTGTGGAACAAATAAATAGAGTTAAAGATCTGCAAGTTCCTGATTTTGGAAGTCTGCAGACTTGGGAGGTCATGGCTAGTGCTGTAGCCCGTGGAGCAAACCTGAATGATGATGCGTCCAGATCAGCTCAAGGACTGGGTGGAACACCTATGCCATTTCTTGGGGAAACAAAGGTGACTTCATATTGGTCGTGTGCTTTCATAAGCTCTGATTTTATGGTTTTTTCTCTTAATTTTGACATTTAATCCTAGCAATTATTATAGTCATTGATGACCAAGGGGACAAAGCAAAACAGAAATGTTCTTGAAATTTTGTTTAGTAAGAAAATGCTGTTATTTTAGAAGATAAAGTATTATATAATCTGTATCTTATATACCTTGTTAGTTTTGGCCACATTAAGAATGATTAAGTATTCACATTAATTTGTGAAAAATCATCGTATCAGGTTGAAGTTGCATTACCTGGTGGAGAAACAAATGATGGGGACAGCAAGGCTGGTATTACAAGTGAACCTATGAAGGTTCTGCCTCCATGGATGATCAAACAAGGTATGAAACTCACGAGCGAGCAGCGTGGAGAGAGGACCCAGCAGGAATCTAGGATGGAAGACACAAAGTCCACAGAACCATCAGATGATAAAAAATCAGCTGTTGGGGATGATAGCAAGAGCAGTATACAGGTTTATGTTGATATATAATTGGGCTTGTCTGTAATCTCATTTGTTCTTTTAGGCAGTTGATTAAGTTTTGTCATTTTTCATAATGATATTGAGTTTTCTGATTTTGGCTTCCCTTTGACTTCTTATATAGGATGAATATCTCAAAGCTTATTATGCGGCTCTTTACCAAAGACAGCGAGAGCAGGAAGAAGCCACCAAAAGGCAACAAGAATCAAGTGAACAAGCTATTAGTAACGATAATGCTTCGTCTTCTGATCGCCAAGTCGGCATGAAATCTAAGCGTGAAGAGGATGGTGAATGGGAAGATGGTGCTCCAGCTGGTACTGCTTTTTCTCTCTATAACTTCTAGACTAGTTTCTAGTTGCATGTTTTAGTAATTTGTTGTCCATGTGCTATGAATACCAGTAAAAACTTAACCACTAGCAAATGAGTTCTACTTTGCATCTAGTGAGCTTGTGTTATATGTGGCATATGCCTGTTTAAACTTGAATGTGTTTTGTTTTTTGCTCTTGTTTTTGTAGGGGACACTGGTACTGGGGTGGCCTACAAGGTTGACCTAAATCTTCAAGCTGATGCTGCACCAAGTAATAACGATGGTGATGGTGATGACGATGACGACGACGTGGAATGGGAAGAGGATTGAAACCCTACTGCGACTTCGCAACAAAGATACCCTACAAGAGTTTAACCGCATTTTTCCCATCTATATTAAGATTTTTTTGTACGGAAATATTATGATTTAGAAATATCTGTTTTTCAATGGTGAATGAAAGTTTTGAATAATTGAATTTGAACAGAAGTTTGATAAAGTTAATTTATATTAATTGCAAGTTCACATATTAACTACTATGTATGTACAAACGAAAATGAATTTGCAAACCATAACTAACATAATAATCATAGTTGCTTTTCTCCACCATGGACTTGCTTACGATCTTATGCATACCGAATTTCCTAATCCCAAAAATCATATGACAATACGATAATCCAATTCCTTAGAGCATTTGCCAGTATTATACTTGGAACATTTGTTAGTTTTTATAGACAACCTTATCTTCCCAATGTCGGTGCATAGCAATAATTGATGTAATAAACTTGGCCAATGCGGAAAATTTAATGACCCAATGACCCTAATTCGTTCTCGAGTCTCGACATGACCTCGGTTTACATGAACACTAATTCGACTCACCTGCCCCATTTAACAAGTCTAGGTGCTCGGTTTACATGAACCCTAATTTGACCCACCTGCCCCATTTTAACAAGTCTAGGCGTGGTGGTGTATCATGTATGAATATTATATCATTCCTTGCTCTTCGGCAAGGGATTTTGGAAGCTATTTGACATGACTTCTCCCATTTACATATTGAAAGAGATAACCTAGGGGTTATTAATGCAGTGTTGGGTGACAAGAGTTGCCCTTAGGAGATGGAGCTTATCCGTATGGACATTCAGTCTTTTTTGAGATAGTTTAAGAGTTGGAGCGTTTCTCATATCTTTAGGAAGGCCAATTCGGTAGCTTACTACATTGTTTTTTCATTTCGCGACGTGTCATCTTTATCGCTCGAGTATGATCCGACCCTTCGTTGATGCTCTAGGATAACTCCTGTTATAAAGGTGTAGACTAGATGCTTTTTGTATAAAAAAAATGTTGTGTTGCTTTTATAGTGCTTAGATCATCCCGTCCCAAATTCGAACCAATCTTAATATCTTATGCTTGCTTGGTAAATTTTAATTTATTTATAAATTTTTAATCAACTAAAATGTGATAATTACGACTCTATATGAGAGTAATATGACCTTTTCACTCTAACCCTCTTCACCAAACCCATCACGTTTTAAAGTTTATACATGACATTTTAGTATTTTACCGGAATTGAAAGTGTGTGATCCAAAATCGCAATTTTGGCGTACCTTTAACAACAAGAAAATTCTTACCCTCTATATATTGATAACATAAAAAAAACAAAACATCTCCATTTCACGATAAATTATACGGAGTACTCCGAAAGGAGAAAATTAAAAAGTGGCCAAGCCTGTCAAACTCCGGACGAACACACTGGCTTGGGGGGCGGTGCCGGCTTAATGAGGGAAAGCCACGTGACATTTGTGATCGACAACGATTGGCCGGTGGGCCCCACCAAGCATAACGGTCCCTTCCCATTACGTGGCCACGTGTGCCGTCGAGGTATGCCCGTTTCTGCCACCTCACACCAAACTGTGGGCTCCGCATATCACTAGCTGATCTTTGGCTGGTTCCACGTGTCACGTATTTGTCGGAGGTTGAGACCCGCGAACGTCAAAAGACCAACGGAAAAGCCAAAATGAAAGGTGTCTGAAAAGTATTTTAGGCGGCAACGCCATTGACATTTTTCACTCGAATTAAGCCACTAAGCCAAAATGAAAGGTGTCTTGGATTAACTTGCAATTTTCCAGAATTTTGTTGGTGGATCGGTATTAATCTAAACCTTTAAGGTTAGAGCCGTCAAAATTATCAATAGAAAAAATCATCCAGAAATAAGTGAGTTAAAATGTGTAAAAGTGAGTTTGAATCTGACCTGATTAATTAATTGACCTGATTTATTATATATTTAGAAAAATTACGATATATTTTATTATAAAATTATTAAAAAAATATTTTTTATTAAAAGATTATTATACTGAATTATGGTATTATTTTAATAATCATAAATTGATATTGTTGACCCATTGATCAACCCGAACCTGCACAATAACCTGTCATAACATAATTGACTCGATCCCGCACCCAACCCGATCGAACCGATTCGTTTATACCGGTCTACTTAACCTTATTAATTGGTAGGTTTTAACAATTCCTTACATGCTAGATTTCTAGTACAGTGATGATTTTGCTTTTGATGTAGGATATATTGTATTTCTCCAATATATATGATTTTATAAAGAATATTCATTTATGAATAATTTTATCAAACTTTAGGTTTCAAACCTATTTGAGGTTGTTCATAATCCAAACTAGGTTTAGAGCTCTTAGGACAAAAATATTTAATATAATTTGGATAAATGTTAGTAAATGAGGCTTCTTTTACCTAAATTTAATCAGTTGCCTTTTTTTTTTCATGAAATACATGTTGTGCTTTGATAATTTACGCGTAGTTAACAAGAACCCTAGTGGTGCGCACTCGAGATTTGCTCTAACTAAAAAAAAATAGTCACATAAGAAAGAATGAAGTATTAACTAGACAAGAAAACACATCAATAGTATTAGCTAGTATCATTTAGAAGAAAACAACTTTTTATTCTTGAAAATTACATAAACCGTGATAACATATTGTTATCATCTAGATATTGCATTAAATAACCACGAGTAGTGCAAGTATCTAATACTCCAATGTTCTAAACGAAGATCTTGATCTAAATCCAAAAATTAAATAGATAACGATTTAAGCGGATCATTAGGTAGAATGGTACGGATCACATGGCATAATTAGCTAGCATGCATAAACTACAAGGGTTTGGCATCATGAATGGTCACACACTAGACTACGTACGCATGTCACCATTTATCTTAGATATTTAAAATAAAATTGATTGATTGTTGATGTGCACCTTTCATAATACAGTACGCAGAGAGTGCATAGCTAGATGGTGCATGCATGTGTGCATTACTTGCATACGTGTTGGGTAATTAATGCATGCATTATTGGTGATGATAATCATTTAAGTTATGATGTCTTGTGTGAGGATATTCCTATTCTTGCTATTATCTTTTTTTGGTCGAAGGAGAAGCGGCACTCTCCGGCCTCTCGAGGAGGCGTTTTATTAATTAAATAAGAAAAGAGGGCTAAGTAGTCAGCACACGGGGGATAGCCCGACCCCTTACATCATCAAACAGTAATAAGAAAATCCCCTCAGGCGGGGCACTCAATACATGTAATCCGACAGGAAAAGAAAAAGCACTAGACGCGAGGCTATCCGCTACGGAGTTTGCCTCTCGGTACACATGACGAAACTGGATAGACCAGTTCCTACAAATAAAGCCTTGGCACATAGCAACCAGGCTAAAGAGTGGGTGGTTCCGTTTCACACCGGATTTTAAGAGGTTAATGACCAATTGAGAATCCGACTCGAGGGATACCTTCCGGTATCCATATTCCCAAGCCAATTTCAATCCATTAAAAACCCCCCAAAGCTCCGCCATAGGGACCGAAGAAGCCCCGATATTGTGAACGAAACCACCAACCCACTTACCGTGACTATCCCTAAGGACACCGCCCGCGGATGCCGCTCCATCTCTCACCGCTCCGTCCGTATTGATCTTGATCGTCCCCTCTTCCGGCTTACACCAACTGATTTCGTGGACTCTCGGATGAAAGCTTCTACTTGACTTCATCATCCCGTTCATAGCCTCAGAAGCTTCTCTAGCCTTGCCCAAAATGAAGGTCTTCATGTCCCTGCATGGCTCCACCGAATTGAAGATCCTCACATTTCTTTTCTTCCAAGTCCACCAAAGCATCATGGGAAAGATTGTGGACCAAGGAACGTCCTCATGCACCTTGTTCATCAACATATTTTTCCTAATCCACACAGCAAAACTATCATGGAAAAAATCAAAGTAAACATCAGTAACATTAAGAGCAAGCCAAACTGATTTAGTCTCCCCGCAATCCCGAAAGAGGTGTTCAAGTGTCTCTTCTGCCGGGCATCCAAAGGGACAGTTTCGGTCGCTCGCGATGTGCCGACGGCACCGCTCGACATTCGTGAGAACACCACCAACACTGGCCAGCCATAGAAAGCATCGGGCTCTCTCCGGAACCTTGCTCCTCCATACCCTATCATAGAAAGATTTATCCATATTAGTAGCATCATTAAAACCACAAGCAACACTATAACCAGTGGACACCGTGTAGTTTCCATCCGACGAGAAGCTCCGACAAACTTCATCTTCAACTTCCTCCATGCCGTCCATAACCGCCGTCGCCGCCAGCTTGAGGAGGATGTTGGTCGGTAACAGAGGAGTCAAAACCTCCCAATTCCAGCCGCCAGTTTCCAACCAAAACGATCTGGTGTTGGCCTCGCGCTGTTCCGGGCTGATGTAAGCGCTGGCAACCGACTCCAAAGGGACATCAAGAAGCCATCTATCAGTCCAAAAATGAAAGGCATTGCCATCCCTAAGCAGCCACTTAGAGCCTTTGTTCAAGACTTCCAGGAACCCGGCTTTGATTCCCTTCCAAACATTCGAGCAAGCACCCGACTTCCCAAGAGCTCGATCCACATATTTCTTACTCAGCACAGAAATCTAGAGATCTCCATCCTCCATCAAAAATCTCCAACCAAGCTTAGCAACAAGGGCAAGATTCAGGTCCCTCATTGACTTGATCCCGAGGCCACCAAACTGTTTAGGCTTCGTAACCACTTCCCACGCAACCTTGTGCATCCGACGTCTCTCTTGCGTACTTCCCCATAAAAACGATCGGTTTATTTTGTCTATCTTAACACACATGCTCTTCGGGAGGAGAGCAGCTGACATGGTATATATAGGAATGGAGGTCATGACCGACTTAACCAGAGTAATGCGACCCGCGAAGCTAAGGGTCCGCGCACGCCATCCCGACAGCTTAGTGTTGAATTTATCAAGAAGGTACTCGAAAGTATGCTTATTGACAGGCTTATGTAAGATAGGCATACCTAAGTAAGTGCCTAAGTCATCGGTAACCATGAAACCACTAGCTTCCCTCAATCTTCTCTTGGTTCTGCGCGTTACATTGCTTGACACAAAGATTTTCGATTTGCTCGAGCTGATCCGTTGGCCAGAGGCGGTGCAAAAAACATCCAGAATGCGCTTGATAATCTGAATTTGGGCCACCGAGGCCTCCGCAAACAATAGAATGTCATCCGCAAAAAAGATGTGTGAGAGTTTTGGCCCGTCCCTCGTTAACTTAATCGGTTTCCATGACCCTTCCTCCACCGCATTAAGGATGATGTGGCTAAGTCGTTCAATACAAACCAAGAAAAGATACGGTGATATGGGGTCGTCCTGCCTAACTCCGCGTGAAGCTCGAAACTGCGAAGCCATCTCATCATTCCATAACACCTGCATCCGAGGGGAAGTAACGCAAACCATGATCCAATCAACCCACTGCCTCGGTAATCCAGCTGAAAGAAGCGAAGCTTCCACAAAATCCCAACTTAACCTATCATAAGCCTTCTCCAGATCGAGCTTCAATATCATCCATCCCGTCTTCCCTTTCTTTCTTCTCATAGAATAAACCACTTCCTGCGCAATGACAATATTATCCGTAATCAAGCGCCCCGAGACAAAACTTCCTTGAGTCGGGCCAATGATATCGGGCATAAGAGGCTGCAGACGGTTCGTCAAGACTTTCGTAATAATCTTATATATCACATTACATAAGCTTATAGGTCTAAACTGGCTAATCACTTCCGGTTTAGCAACTTTAACAATCAACACAATCAACGTATCATTACTGCATTCGGGAAGTTGAGAGCTACGAAAGAAGTCTTGCACAAACTTCACCACAGACTCGCCCACAGTGCTCCAACATGAATGTTAAACCTACATAATCCACTATGTATATGGTGTCATTTGTTGTTAGAACATGGCAAAATTTGATTCGTATGCCGAGTATTAGTTTATTTTTATAATTCAAGATCACTTTAGTTAGTTCCCACTTAGTATTTTTAGTTGGATAAAAAAATCATTAGCACCGAACTTTATAAACTTGAGGAGTAATGGCATGCAATAGCACCAACTTCGTGATATTTTGAAAATACATATTAAATGCGGGGAGGTAGTTATTAACAACACTTTGTCATAGCAAGTGACCACTTAGTCCACCATTATCGACTTTTTCTTTGGTAATTAGGTGAATAAAACATATCTAGTTTGAATAAGACATATACTAGTTGAACTAACTAAGCCACCTGACCATCGTTGGCATTGGTGCAATTGGCAATAGTTGTTTTCCTCTTATGCAAATCCAATTTTGAATGTAAACCAAATATAATCAATCTTAAGGTCTGTTTGGATGGTCATGACAAATGTCATTTTCATGTATTATAACAGCGTAAGATTTAAAATAAAATCTTGCATCATTCATCTTAATACAGAATCCTGCATTATATTCATTTGTATAGTCAAGAAAATCTCATTAAAATACATAATGTTATTTTTGTGGGCATCCAAACATTTTCTTAAGTATTATTTGACGTAATTTAAAAAACACTCACTTTCTCAAAAAAAAAAAAAAAAACACTCACACCTGATAAAAATAAACCTAGTACAGTATAATCTAAGCTTCAAATCTTAATCAATGACAAGGAGTCGATTTGAATATAATAATGAGAACCTAATTCCAGGTTGAAATTGTTTGACCATACCTTAAAAAATGATTTAGTTTGCACTATAGGTTCACATGATTACAAAAAACAAGTCAATATTAAACAAATATTTCCCAAAATTCTCTTTTGCAAGTAACACAGTCTGCATTACCCTCTTTCCTTCAATGGTGAGAGACCCGGAGCTATTTTTCTGCCGAGTACAAGGGTACATTTTCAACAAGTAACAATGAAATAATACAACCTTGCAAAATTTTGTACTTGTTTTCACAGAGACATGGTTCACACCTCCGATTCAGTAGTACAAAAATATACTTAGCACAGTACAAGCTCATGGTAATGCAGTACAGGCATGTCATGCTCAGCATAGCATGGCATCAGCCCATTATAAACTCTATCATTGTTGCATCACAATGTGGACATCTCACCTTCAGTTATTCAAGAAAAATCTAAAACTCTATGATTGCACAATTGGCAATTACTGTAACCAAAACAAGAAGAGGCATGGAAAAATCTATCATGTATGACTTAGGAGACACAGCCAAGTAAGAAGCTAGAAGACATTGATCATAAATTCGAGGCCGGCTGGCAGATGATCTGTTTCAATCTGAATGCGGAGTCATGACATAATCATAGACCCAAATCAATTGCGATGCGACTTGAGGTCTATCTCACAACTGTCATTCCGTATACAGAGAGCGAAGGCGCAGGCAAGAAAATTATGCAGTTTTGGAATGTAAGTAAACTTCCAAGAAACTGATTAGCTGTTGTTACCTGGTAAAAAGGTAATCTCAGAAGTACAAGTCTACAAACTAAGAACTCGTGGTATCCCCACCAACTTTGGTTATTCAGCAAAGCCAAGCTTATGGGCAAGCACATATAAGTTAAAACTGCATTTAATGATAAAAGTGTTAGATTATTATGGCTGTTTCACAAAGTAAGGAAAACATTTAGATGATGAAATTTGAGGGCCATCCTGGCATTTCTAGTCATTATAGAAGAAGAAAGAAAAACGCCCACAACTAAATTGATTACCAACCACGTGTACGCGAAAGTATACGTCGAAAATCTGTGAATAGTGAGAAGGTCCTTATCATCCTTCTTTTTCCATGTAATCAGCTAAGAATGCAGTTGCTATTGGTATAAGAAAGCAAGGGTACTTTTGTAAAAAACTCTTATTGTGACTCACCTTCTTTATAAGGACCTTGGATTGCAGAGGTGCATTCATCTCAAACCACAACTCTGGAGACACAGAAATTTCTCCAGTCTCATAGTTCTTCCATCTTAATTTTCTACCTCTCAGACAAAGAACCAGCGTAAGGTATGATCCAAAACTTATCCATCATTTTCTGTTGCACAGCTGCATGAAAAAATAACAACTTGAATGCATTCTCATCAGTATCTTTCTATAACTATTTCTGGCAAGTTTGTTTCTGTGAGGTCTGTAGATATAAAACCAAACATCACAATTTGTATGAATACGAAGCAAAATCCTTCTATCAAACTTATTTAGAACATCTCCATTTCCCTTACTTGTTGGCTGCAAAAAAAATAATATCATTTTGATAGCATGCACGTGAACATCAAATAAGCTCCATGGATTTCATATTCTCATCCACAGTTTCTCTACACACAACTAGAATTAAGTTTACTCCTTGCATTGCTATCAACTTTCTACACAGTTCTCTCATATGTAGCTCTTCATCACATGTTGTCACTAAGAACAAAGTGAAATTTCTTATAGTTCCACCAGCAAGCTGCAAGATGGTTCTAGAATCACTTGTGAAAACACAAAATCCTCCATTTGCCTAGATTTGTTCAGTATGATCCACAATTCTCTACGGCCTGTATCCACTAACTACACACAGAGAGACTTTTCTTCCATTCGGTTAGCAATCTTTCTACACACATCTATCTCATATCATATGCAACTTGCCATCACTATTGGCCTGAAAACCAAGTGAAATCCTCAAATCAAGCATAATCTGAACTCAAATCCCTACCTAGGGCTAGCGCGGTGCAATTTCTCTATCAATCGCTAGCAATTAAAAACACATACGATACTGAAACTCCAGATCCGCCATAGAATCAAACCAGAAACACTTTAACAAACCTGAAATTGGTTCGACAGGGAGGAATGGAGAAGGTGAACTCAACGCTAGGGCTAGCGCGGACGAAGTCGGAGCAGCTGATGGAGACGGTGGCGGCGGCGATGGCGGGGATGAAGTCGTCGCCGTCGCCGTCGGGGGAGTCGCCGGCGACGCCTACGTCGGCGGTGGAGGGAGGGAGCCGGAGGTCGAGCCGGAGGGCTCTGTCGGCGGCCTCGCCGGGGAGAGGGAGGAGTAGCACGCACATAAGGAAGTCGAGAAGCGCTCAGCTGAGCCAGCTGATCGACGACCAGGTCAACAGCGGCGCCGCGCTGAGCCGAGCCTCCAGCGCCAGCCTAGGGCTCTCGTTCTCGCTCACCGGCTACATTATGCCTCCTGAAGACATGGCCGACGCCAAGCCTTATAGCGACGACGACGATATTCGTACGTCTCTCTTTCTCACTCTCCCACTATTTTACTCGCAGTTTTTTAACTAAAGCCTGAAAGTGAAAATTGCACTTAGGTTAGGTTATTTTTTCACGTTTTTTCATTTGTTGATTTTTGAAATTGGATGTGGATAATTGTTTAGGAATTCGATTAATTTTGAGAATTTAAAGATGATTTTAGTTATTTCTGTATTTGGAAACCGAAGAGAAATTGACAGTTTATTAGTAGTATTAAAAAAATAGCACAAATAATTATTGAAATACGTCATAGAACATTTAATTTACCAAAAAAAATTGTTAGGAGATGTCTCTCGGACGCCGACCGGCAAAGAGTGGACCTACCCGTGTTCCATATACATATTTTATCTTAGAATTTGGCAAGTTTATGTAATTAAGTGATTTTCTAGGATCGTATGATGTAGTTTTTTTTTTTTGTTTTAACGTTGTGTATGTACTATTGGAGAAAAGAATTGATATGAAAAAGAAAAGGCGATTGTAAATACTAGTTCAACTTCATATCTTGGGATGTTTCAGTTTCATCTTTTAGTGACCACAAATTGAGTCATGCATTTCACTTGCAACTTGCACCCACCGGAAGAAGAAGAGGAAGAAACGCACAACAATAAAAGCCAAAGTCACAATTGCAATGCAAGTGTTTGGCTATAAAATCTTGAACGTAGTTGAAGTAGATGAGGAGATGTGAAGCACATGATTTGTAGGCCCACCATCTCAACCAAGCCAATTATTATTATTATTGTACTCAAACTTTGGCACCACGTCATGATTGAATAGCAAGTTTAACTTATTGTTTTTGGGTTTGGGTTTTTATTTTTACAAACATTATTCATGATTCAAATTTTATTGCTTGAATAACCAAAAAATAAAAGCATTGGCTTGATATGCTTTTACATGGAGGCATGAATCTGGTTGATAAATGTTGGCAACTTAAGATATATGAACCTTGAATAACATGGGCATTTGCAGAAGATAGCAATATTAGTGACTTGAAGACTTTTCTTTTGCAGTTTTACAGAAAAATTGAATAATTTCTTTCAATTGAAAAAAATTAAAGATCACAAAGGAACACATATTTCCCCTTTGCAGCTGAGGATCTTGAAGCAGGAACAGTGAGAAAGAGAATTGAAACAGAGCCAACATTGCCCATCTATTTAAAGGTAAAGTACATGATGATAATTATGTAGGATTCTCTTTACCACTGCAACATTCAACCTTATAATTTTCTTTAAACCTGGAAGATGCAAAAGACAGAGATTGACTTGCTAAATTAGCTTTTGCCCATAAGGAGCAAAAGGGTGTAGGACTCAAAACATAGAGAATGAACACCAAAGTGCTTAACCAAAGGATCCATGTTGTGCATTTCGGTTTACATCTTAATGAAGGTTATTTTTCCAAGAAACTAACAAAGTGTTTCATGGGTTTGGAAACTTGCAGTTCACTGATGTGACATACAAGGTGATTCTTAAGGGAATTACTTACACAGAGGAGAAGCAAATACTTCACGGAATTACAGGTTCAGTTAAGCCTGGGGAAGTTCTGGCCTTGATGGGACCTTCAGGTAGCGGAAAGACGACTCTTCTAAATCTGCTCGGTGGCAGGCTAGCGCAGACTGGACCAGGTGGTTCAGTAACCTACAATGACCAGCCTTACTCAAAGACCCTGAAAAGCAGGTAAATTTTGGCCTACAGTCAACACAGAATTTTCAGTAAAAGCCAAAGCCCACTGATTTTGCTTCAATATCAGATTTAAGTATAAGCAAAGAGGCTGAGAAGCTCCAAGGTGGATTTGGAGGGATTGGCAGGCTTTAATTGCAGAAATAATCCAAGAACTGCATATAACTTGATTGCCATACACTAATCTTGCAGGATAGGGTTTGTGACTCAAGATGATGTACTCTTTCCACACTTAACAGTCAGAGAAACACTGACATATGCAGCATACCTTCGTTTGCCAAAAACTTTGACAAGGGAGCAAAAGGAGAAACGAGCCTCAGACGTCATCTATGAGCTCGGCTTGGAAAGGTAAGTTGTCTGGTCACACTGCTATGATCTGAAGAAATAATATTCAGTTCATAAAATATCAATGTGCTTATGAACACAGGTGTCAGGACACGATGATTGGTGGCTCCTTTGTACGCGGAATTTCAGGCGGGGAAAGGAAGAGAGTGTGCATTGGCAATGAAATTATAATAAACCCTTCTCTTCTTTTCTTGGATGAACCTACTTCCGGTTTGGACTCCACTACTGCTTTAAGAATCATTCAGATGCTGCAAGACATAGCTGAGGTATGAGGGATTCCCATTTCGTTGACAATTAAGGGTGTGTTTGGATTACCCAAGACTGTGCATTATAATGTATCATATTGCCTTCAATCTTAAGGTTTTACTGCAAGATGATGCATTATCTTGGTATTCATTTAATGCAAGGTAAGGCATTATCTTGGTAATCCAAACACACCCTACATGTTGATTGGGAAGCTGAGTGTGTAGAGACTTACAAATCTTGTTGGTTTTGGTTTGTGGAAGGCTGGGAAGACGGTGATAACAACAATCCACCAGCCGTCTAGCAGGCTTTTCCACAGGTTTGACAAGTTGATTCTCTTAGGAAAAGGAAGTCTTCTTTACTTTGGAAAGGCCTCAGAAGCAATGGACTATTTCTCATCTGTGGGTTGTTCTCCCTTGATTGCAATGAACCCAGCAGAGTTCCTCTTAGACCTTGCAAATGGCAACTTGAATGATCTCACTGTGCCACCAGAATTGGAGGATAAAGTACAAATGGGTAACTCTGAAACTGAGGCAACCAATGGCAAGCCAACCCCTGCAGTTATCCATGACGTAAGTTTCCTGACCTCTAAACACACGACTCCTCTAGTAAAGATTCTCTTTGCAACAGAGATAGTACACTGTTGGCAGATGAACTTTTAAATTTCTTTTAAGAAGCTGAAATTTCTACCCTCTGGATGGAAAGCAGTACCTTGTAGAGGCCTATGAATCACGGGTTGCAGAGCAGGAGAAGAGGAAACTTAAGATTCCAATTGCAGTTGATGAAGAGATGAAATCAAAACTATCTTCTCCAAAACGAGAATGGGGAGCAAGCTGGTGTGAGCAATATACCATTTTGTTCAAGAGAGGGATCAAAGAACGTCGACATGACTATTTCAGCTGGTTAAGGATAACTCAAGTTTTGGTTACTGCAATCATACTGGGATTACTTTGGTGGCAATCAAATACCAGTACTCGCATGGCGCTGCAAGATCAGGTAACCCTCTCATCAGAATTTGTATTGTCAATGTGAATTATTGAAACCTGATAATATAATTGACAATGAACAATGAACAATGAAAATTAGCATCTGTGAAGAAGTGGATTGAATGAAATATATGTGACCTTTCAAAATAGAATCAGATCATCTGCACTAAATGCAATACTTTTCGGATACTAGTATTCAATCTCCACATATGTACCTTCATTGCAGGCAGGTTTGCTGTTCTTCATTTCTGTCTTCTGGGGCTTCTTTCCAGTCTTCACAGCCATCTTTACATTCCCTCAAGAAAGGGCTATGCTAAAGAAGGAAAGATCAGCAGACATGTACAGACTAAGTGCATATTTTCTTGCAAGGACGACAAGTGACCTTCCGCTTGATCTCTTACTACCAGTACTATTCCTTCTCGTCATCTATTTCATGGCAGGCCTCAGACTGAGTGCTGCAACGTTTTTCCTCACAATGCTGACGGTTTTTCTTTGCATTGTGGCAGCACAGGTAACATTTATGGCTATAGCTAACAAATTTTTCACAAACCTCTTACATTATTGCTAAAGAACTCTGGACCATTGTGACAGGGCCTCGGACTAGCAATTGGGGCTTCTCTAATGGACTTAAAGAAGGCAACAACTCTCGCATCAGTAACTGTGATGTCTTTTATGTTGGCTGGTGGCTACTTTGTAAGGGTAAGTCCAGCAATTATTCATGAACAGCCACAGATGATATAACTTATCCATAAAATCTAGTAAAAGCTGGAAGAACATACAATTTTCTGTGCACATTGATGCATACTTGATAGAAGAAGTCATAACTTGAGTATCTGTCATGGTGCAGAGCGTTCCAGTATTCATATGTTGGCTGCGTTATCTCTCCTTCAATTATCATACCTACAGACTTCTACTCAAGATACAGTATGAAGACATTACTCCAGCTATAAATGGGGTGAGGTTTGACAGTGGATTGACAGAGGTTGGTGCAATGGTAGCAATGGTCTTTGGCTACCGGTTATTGGCATACATGTTTCTGAGGGGAATGAAGCTACATGGATAAACTTGAACATCTCAACTTCCAGGACATATGCTGAAATCATCAGATAGTGTTCTCCCACACACTACGACGCCACTGAGGGATTACAATGATTACAGCAGATATAGAGAAATTCTAACAAGGGTTTCTCTTGTGCAAGGAGACCAGAAGACAGATAACAAGCAATATAACATGATTATGCATGCTAAGGTTGTTAATCCATTAATGTAGAAACCTGAGATATTTTTTCATCAATCTCAGGATATTATAGCAAGTGTATGCCCAGAGCTGCCCTAAACAATATCCTAAAGAATTCAGGTAGGCCTGAACTTAAGCACTGAACCAAGGATGTATGTCCGTAAGAACTTGGCAAGAAAGTTGTACACATTTCCAGAACAAGAAGACTAGGTGTTCAGATGGATTACTCATTAGCTATCCTAATGTTCAGTAAACAAAATGCGCATATATAGAACAAGATGAGTAGCATGAAAGTTGTACACATATTTGGAACTGAAGCTTTCAGTCCATTAAGGGCGTTTAAGGCTGCCATATTTCTCATCACGGTTTCCTTCACTTTATAAATATTTGGGATTTGCCTCTGTACAATAGAAGATGACAATCAGCACTTGACTGTGCAACCTCACTTTCTCAAAACACGAGCATATTAAACCATTCTTACCAAAAGAAAAGAAAAAACATATTTTGAGCAATTAGCAGTTTAGTAATAAGAATGTCTCATCGGAGCTTGTAAGTTATTTTCACATTGATCCAGATAATCAATTTCACCATGAGGTTTGGGAATCATTCATTTTCCACCACAGCAAGCCGTTTCATTCTAATCGAACAACCCTTCATGCCAATGTCCTCAACCAACCAAGTAGGCGAAGAAGAGCTGCATCCAGTATGGGAGATGATTTCTCAATGCCTAAACCAAGAAGGCAAACAAAATCAAAATCTGAGTACAGAAAGACAATCTGAAGAATCACTACATGGATATGAATATTGTGTTTAAACCATGAAATTAAGATGTCCAAATCCCACTTTTTTTGAACGAAAACTTTGTAAAGCCAAGATTTTTAGGAAGAAAAGGTGGGAGAAATTGCAGAAGGAACTTCACGAGTCATAATAATACAATTCTCCCAAATGAACTTCCAATAAAATATAAGAAGGTCACAGAAGTGAATCCAAGATAACAACTACTAACCAATATCAGCAGCTACTCTATGAGCACACATAATTCCTGAAAATGCCACTGCTATAACTCCTTGTCCGGGGAAACAGCTATCCCCAACACAGTAGAGGCCATTAACTGCCTGCAAATTGCATCATAAACAAAAAACACTACATCAAGATAGATTTTTAAAACATTTAGGATGAGTCCAAATAACTGATTAATTGTTTATTTCCGCTTACAGTTGTATTAAATGGCATTCCCAGCAAGCCTTTTGGAATTTTGCGTGGCATTGGTCCATAGGTACCATCATCACGAGCTAGGTACCGTCTGTGTGTTTTAGGACTGCCTACCTAATCATATTTTTAATCCAAAAAAAAAAAACACACTTAAGACAAAAGAACACCTGACAGATTTTGTGGTCAGCCTAAGATAGATGAAGCACTAAAATAATGTGATTATGCTTTGAAATGAATATATTTGGAGTCTTCAATACTCAATGTACTCAATTATCCATGTATCCTTATTGCAAACAAGGAAAGAAAAGAGGGATACATCTTTTTTTTCACTTCAAAGATCTGATTGTTTAATTTGAGACCTGATAAAACCATTTCAGCAATACTCTTTGGACTACTTCAATATGCATTGTCAAACTTGATTTATAGAATAATTTAAAAGAACCATTTATATACAAGTTCGATTAGCAAAAAGATATTCATACTACTCTAGGTTTCATCCCGGACACACACAGCATGTTAGAATTACTCGAGACTCAATGTATACCTCCTTAAACACAATTGAGTCTTTGAGGCCGGGAAACAGCTTCTTCTCCAATCTACTTATGATTTCATCTGCTACAAGCTCCTTTTTAATCTCATAGTCTTTAGGTGAGAGGCCCTGCTTGTAAATAGAAACTTGATTAACAATCCTAAATTGCTCAAATAAACATAAAATTTGTCTTTAAAATTGGCATTGACAATAAGCATAGTGAGAACAGCAAAAATTAGTTTTTTCTAGCAGGTAAATGAAGTTACCTTCCAGCCATCTATTGACGCTATTGTGAATATGTGAAGAATATGGCGTCCCTCTGGAGCTAAAGATGAATCAAGCACAGTTGGAATGCTCAAAAATATACTTCCATATTCCTTCTCTAAGTTCGCCCAATTGGTCTATACAAATGTAAAGTGCATGTATGTTAGCTACTCAAAAATCCTAATAACTGAGAAAAGGTTCAGAAAACATTAAGTATGTCAAAGCACCTCTAGGACAAAATGGTGGCAATCTGTATCAGATGGCAAAACCTCTGATTTAACCCCCATGTGTATAGAAAGAAAAGATGGAGCCTTAACATAGAGTTTCTGAAAACTCTTCTCCTCTTTAGGAAGTTCTTCGGGCTTCAAAAGCTTTCCTACATATTTTCAATTCATATACAATCGGTAAAAAGGCTGGAAACCAAAATCAACATTCATGGAAGAGTTGTTAAATAAATTACAAGTTACCAAAAGTATCCCATCTTGTAGCATTTGATATTATAGTCTTGGCATATAGTTCTCTTCCATCAGACAGTCTCACTCCAACCTACAGTAGAGCAGTAATGTGGACTTGTTATTCAAATTACAAAGTAGAAAGTAATCATCTGTGCAAATTATTAACTCAACTTACAGCTTTTCCATCCTCAATGATGATATTAGTAACATTCGACTTGTAAAGTATCTCACTTCCATTTTCAACAAGACCTTGTGCCAGGGAATTCGCAATTCCACCAACACCACCAACAGGGTAGTTGATTCCTCCAAAATGTCTATCACATAAAACCTAGTGCCTCCAATATATGAAAGAACAAAATGATAAACAACAGAAAGTACAAAAGGGCAAAGTATGAAGTATTATAAAAAAAATGAAGTTGCTTACCATGGCTGCATTTATCATGGGAGTTTGTAGAGCATTAACAGTGCTCACTATGAAACACTGTCAGATAAAACAGTCACTGTAATTCTCAGAAAAGGAACATCAATAGAAACTTAAATAGAAGAACGGAGGAAATTCCAAAGTATAAATAGGAAAGAATGAGTACACCTCAGCATCAATAAAAGACAACAAGTCAGGGTCTTTTATGAATTTTCGAGCAATGTCTCCAGCATTTTGGGGCAGATAATATGCTGCAGTGGATAGCATTATTATGTCAGAATGCATTTGGAGGATACACTTGGCCCTTCATTTGGACTCTGAATCAAGTTTGAGATGCACAAAGAGAATCTTAAAAGCGAAAATCACTAGTAAGAGAACCCAATTTGGGGGGTTGAAGTATAAAAGACCACAAATCAAGAAAGCTTATTATGCATCAAGGCAGGCCTAGCTGGACCCAAAAGATATTTATTACCTAGTGTTAAGCATTCGAGTGGCTTTTGAAAGAACTGCCCAAAAAGGTAAAGTGGCTCCTCAAGTGACTTCAGCTTTAATGAATTCAAGGCATTGAAAATCTACAAAATGGTTGCAACTATTAGCAGATCAGAGCAGGATGCTAAACAGGAAAGAGATCGTCAAAAACAGAGTCAAATATACCTTCCAACATTCACCATAAAATTTGAGAATCCCTTCTCTCTCATGTGGAAACCTAGTAGTAAGCTCTCCAACAAATTGTTCGTATTCTTTATGTACCCGAACGGAGAGATCGTTAGGTAGATGGAAGTGGACAGTAGTTGGATCTGGCAAAACTTGCATCTTGCAGCCGACTGCAGCCAATGCTTGGGTTATCAAATTCAGATTACCCTATTCCAGAGACAGAATTATGAAAAGCAACACAATTACTAAAAACCACATGACAAAACAGCTACCAACTTGCATATATCAATACTGGACAAGAAACAAAAACAAATGTACATGCAAAAAGATGGTCAAGGCTCAAAATAAACCCCCAACCTTTTACATACTAGAATCTGATAGCCATAGATCATGTTAAGCAATTCAGAAATAATGCCAGAATTTGCTTTTGGCTCAAAGGGAAAACTACATATCATGAACTAGGCTGGATAGAAGCATCTCATATCCTGAACTTGCATTTTATACAAGTCAAGGGATGCTCCCTCATAAAAGAAATTCACCATTTTCATGTTGAAGCTACAGATACAAGGCAAAAGAGATGAAGCAAACTCAGGTAGTAATCTTTGACTAGTACTCGTATATGAAGAACATTACAATGGAATATAATAAGCAGATGACTGATGAACTGAAACCTTGGAGCAATAGTCTCAACTTGAAACGAAACCCAGGCCACAGAACCCTAAGGCACTTTCACTATAAACTAAACTTCCTGTAAAGATTGGATCTGAAATTCAACAAGACATCTTTTATTATCTTAATATACTCCACACTTGCCTATATGAATTTGTTGACACTTGTATCTCTGCTTTGGAAATTCTCCAAACATAATGGATACATTTGATCAATAGTTGATGACGACTGATTAACAGAAGTCCAATTCAAGCACAGCAGAAGATAACAAGAATGAAGAGAATAGATGTTGATCAAATGGCTAACCTTGTCACTAAAGCCAAACATAACCGAAGATCCAACATCAAAAGTATACCCATCCCTCTGGTAAAATCCAGAGCTCCCACCAGGAATCACATACTTCTCGAGCACCAAAACCCTAGCCCCCTTCACAGCTAGCTGCGTAGCTGCTACCAAACCCCCAATTCCGGACCCAATCACAATGGCATCGTAGCTTCCCTTCCCCAACGCTCCATCCCCGAGCCCCTCAGTCTCCACTGGCCTCTCTACACTTACAGCTCTGCTCGATTCCACAGAGAATCGCCGTTTCCTCTTACTCCACTCTGAAACCCTAAATTCCGTACTACCAAGCCTCCGCCGGACACGAAAGCAAGCACCACACCGGAATCCAAGCTCTCTCACGACGGGGGAAGAGCTCAGCGGTTCGGTGACGGTGACTCTAGTCTGAGCAAGAACCTGTGAATTACAGAACCCTAATATCATCTCAGACAGTTTAGGAGTACAGTCTCCGGCAAAAGACTTCGGATTTCGCAAACCTAAACGGTCCTGTAGCTAAAGATTATTGGGGTTTGGTACCGTCGTAGCGTTTCAAGCAATCCACACGGAACTTGAACGGCTGAAAATGGCGGTGGAGGGAACTTACCGTTGGATGAGCGATTAGGAAGAGTTTCTTGAGCGGGTGATGCGGTGAGGTGTCAAGTGTGTGAGTTGGGTAAGATCTGTTTTTACCTTCTGGTCGAAAAGTAAAAATAAAATAGAAATAGCACTACTTAATCTTGAAAAATAGATTTTAGAAATTATATCCAATAGAAAAGTTATCATACTAATATTAGGAAAAGAAAATCCAAAATGCCAATGCTCCAAAATAACCTGCAAACATAGAAAAACTTGAATTGCCACTGGCAAACAATTTTCTTTATTTTTACCAACCCTTTGTTTTCTTACCTACCTCACCTCACAATAACAACCCTTTGTAGTTTTCATTATTTCTTGTCTTTATATTACCATTGTCAAAAGAGCTTGGAAAAATGGCCATGATTGGTTTTTCTTCCTTGATCTTCTCCAACCTTAATTCATTACAAAATATTATGTTGAATTTCAACTAGTTAATTTTTAAAGGTTTCTCCTTTGATTGTTGAATACCATTTTGGAGTTGAACATAAAAAGGAGAAAGCAAGGGGATAGGAAGAATGGATAGCTTGAAGAGCACCGATTTCATGGCTGTCTTTGCCGTCTCTGGCAGCGTCGCCTTTGTTGCATTACAAGCTCACAAGCACCTTCTCTCCAAATTCATGAGGCAGATTGCATTTGAAATCGGTAATCAAACTCTTTTTATTTTTCGTCGTCTAATGTCAAAAAGCACGGTCTCTTTACAAGATCAATCTTTGCATTCGTGTCCTGTGTTATAGGAAACGAGAAATGCCAAGTCAAGAGAATTGTTCGGATTCCGGACGGTGAGAAGGAGCGCGCAATGGTTACCAAGGATGATCGAAAGAATAATAAGCCTTGTTTGAAGCAGAACTATGGACAACAAATGAATGGAGGAATGCCATGGAATCGATTGACATTGTACAAAGGCAGGAAAATGCTTTCTTATAGAAAGTGATCCATAACGGATGGCACTTTTACATGTATCTATGTTTGTAGCTCTCTTCAATTATCATGTAAACATCAATCTCTAGCCCTACTACTTGTTTATAGGTTCTTGGGTAGGATTGTTGATGAAATCCAATTTTATATGTATATGATTTCGGTTATCTTTCTCCCAAGAAAATGTGGAGCTTTGTAAACTCTATGTAATGTTGTGCAATAATATTTGGATTGTTTAAGTTACTATGTTTGTACTATACTCATACCATAACATTTAGATATTAAGGAGCAATAAAAAATGAGACTAAGGTTCTGCTTGGATCACACTATATAATGCATCAAACTCACCCTAAAATCAAGACTAGGAATAATACATCAAGCTCACCCTAAAATCAAGATTAGGAACTATAATAGAACAACCCCACATTGAAACACTTAAATTGGAATAAATATGACGATTGTAATTTTTCTTTCTTTATGACCACATAAACGTTTATCATTATAAACTTCACCAATAATCTCCACAAGAACACTTCCCATCCTTAAAGTGATGAAACCGGTTAGAGTCTCTCACAACAATCTCCCTTTCAGTAATCATAGAAATCAACTTTGTTGCATTGTGACAATCTCCACAAACCCTCAAGTTCTTGAAAATCCTAATAGTGCTCTTTGGAGGGGTGCTGATCAAGGCAAATGCAATGGCCAATCTTTCACTATGACTCGTAAGAATAAACTCCTTCTCATCCTCCTCAACATCCTGCAACACGAAGCTGTGATCCGGAACATACCCATGACTCTTCATTTTACCCATCAAATCTTCCAACTCCTTGTAAATTTCATCCGATTTAGGATGAGTCTTATTCGCGGTGTAGAACACATCAATCTTGTTGTTCAACTCAACCGAACTCCACCCGGGCGTCTTGCTCAATCCCCTGTCTCTAGCTAATGATCTCACTTCTTTGACGCCTTCCCATTTTCCCCATTTTGCATATATGTTTGACAGCAGCACATAGTATCCACTATTTCCAGGATCAATCTCAAACAAATTATCAGAAGCAAATTTAGCCAAGTCAATATTTCCGTGTGTCCTGCAAGCAGCAAGAAGAGCGCCCCAAACGGATGAATCGGGTTTCACAGGCATGTTTTTTATGAACTCGTAAGCTCTCTCCAGTTTTCCAGCTCTTCCAAGCAAGTCCACCATACAGCCGTAGTGTTTCAGGTTGGGCTTGATTTTGTGCTGTGTCTGCATCATATCGAAAAACCTATGGCCTTGATCGAGTAAACCCGAGTGGCTACAAGCTGAAATAAGAGACAAGAAAGTGATGTGATCAGGTTTCACTCTCTCGTCCATCATTTCTTGAAATAGCTTAAGAGCTTCTTGGCCATGGCCATGGATTCCAAGGCAGGAAATAATGGCATTCCACGGGACAGAGCTGTTTCTTGGGATTTGCCGGAATAAAGACACTGCATCATCCAATCTGCCACATTTACCATACATATCAATGAGGCAGGTGGCGACGTATATGTCAGAGTGCAGAGGGGTTTTAATCACACGCCCGTGGATTTTTGTTCCTTGTCGAAGGGCTCCTAAATGGGAGTAGGCTGGAAGAACACTCACCCAAGTACCTTGCCCAGGAAGTATGTCTGTGTAGGCTTCCATTTCATGGTAAACCTCAATGGCTTCACTAGCAAAACCGTTTTGGGAGTAGCCTGTGATCAGAGTATTCCATGAAATTACATCTTTAAAAGGTATGATATTGAAAAGCTTTCTTGCAGAATCAACATCACCCATCTTTGCATACATATCCATGACAGCGTTGCAAATAAGAACATCTCCAGAAAGCCAACCTCTCCTTGTGACGAATCCATGGATGAATTTACTATTTTCATAGTGCCCAGATTGAGCAGTTACAGAAGCCAAACTCACAAGGGTCAGTATATCAGGCTGAAATCCTTGTTTTAGCATGTCTCTAAAGCAAATTAGAGTGGAGACTGCATCACCATTCTGTTCATATGCCGCAATCGCTGTGTTCCATGAAACCAAGTCTCTCTTTGGCATTTGATCGAAAACCTTTTGAGCCTGTTCCAAAAGACCGAACTTCCCATACATATTAATCAAAGCATTTGAAACAAATACATCACACTCCAAGTTATGCTTTATAACATACACATGGATCAGCATGCCGTGTGATATACCGCCACCAACTTGAACACACGCAGGAAGAATACTAGCAACAGTAACAGGATCCAAATTTACTCCTTCCCTTCTCATCTCACCTAAAGTGGTCAGTGCTTCCTCTGCTCCGTCATTCAGACAATACCCGCACATCATCGCATTCCATGTAGCTTGATCTTTAAACGGCATGTTTTCAAAGAGGTATCGTGCAGGCGGAACTGAACCAAACCTGGAGTACATATGAATCAAGGAAGCAGCAATGTACACGTCCCAAATGAAGCCCAATTTCAAGACCAGAGAATGGATCCTCTTTCCATCAATCAGGCTCCCACAAGCCTTCAGGACAGGCGGATATGTATACCAATCCGGTTTGGCATCGGAACCCAAGCGCATTTCATAGAAGCAGCTCACGGTATCAAGAAACCGTCCAGACCTCACATAAGCAGCAATCAGTGAATTCCAAGTGTAGGTATCCTTGGACGGGGTCTGCTCAAAGACAAGGCGTGCAGACGCAATGTCTCTCATGTGGGCATAGAGATTGACAAGCCTGGTGCTAACATAGAGACTCTGAGCTTTCCCTGATACCAGGAGGAGAGCATGGGCCCTCTTGAGACTCTGTGAGTCAGAGCAGGAACTGAACAGGAGTTCAATATCGACCAGCTTAACCTCATCCTGAATGCCATAAGATGAAGTTGATGGGGCAATCGAACTAGTGGAAAATCGCCGGAATCGGGTCCCGAACAGCGGGGAAGCTCCACGGGGATACAGTGCTGATCTGGGTTCAATGTGTAACGAGTCATAAGCAAAAAGTGTAGGAGATGCAAGCTAACGATTTTCATTCAGGCATATAAGCGAACACATGGAAGGCATATGGTTAAAACATAAAAATTATTCAGCGAGGCAGAGAATTAGGCTCCATAGGTTGTGGAAATTAATAAATTACAAAGCACCAATCTGTCTACGGAGAAAGAAGAAGACATAAGCTGAGAAAATGAAGCCGAACCAGTGCAAGTACGATATACCTGAACATACATGGACTTCAAAGGGGAAGGGAAACTAGTGCAAATGTAAGTAAGCGAGGAATGTGCAAGCAACCGGGTCAAATGATGAGTTGGCTCAGGACTCGGGAGCTTGCGTTTCAATACAAGAGAATTCTCCTCCCAGCGCCCGGACGTCAAGTACCGAGGATATTTCTTCGAAGCACATTATTTAAGTGTCATTGAATCCATTTTGACAGAAATTTATATTTTTAAACTATTTATCGTTGTACTAATAATGTGTAATTAATTTATGGAATATCTCCTATAGTAAGTCATCGAATGTATCTGACTTGAATAATTTTATTTCTCAAAAGAAGAAAAAAGCAGTAAGAACATACATATACAACTATACAAGCAGTACAAAAATATGCTATTCTACGTCTGCAATTCTGCATTGTCCAAGGACATCGGAATAATCTTCGTGTATGGTGACTATGGTAAAGAACAACAAGCAGGACTAGCTCATCAACCCTCCGAATCCATGTGCTGTCGTAGTGCCGTTCTTACAGAAGTCAGCTTCCGTTGCTACCTTGCTGGTATGTATGATCGATATGTATGTAACCCATTGGATCCGCGCTGAAGCTTTAGCAACAAGTCACTTGGCACACTTGCACAGGCAGATCATCGGTTTACCTCATTTTTCGAAAGAAAACCAACACAAGAGGGATTCAAACTCCAATCTTCATTCATGTTTCTCCTCCTCCAGTGCATAACTTTTCAGCATTTCTTTGGTCGCCACGGCTCTGTCCATTAGGGGAAAAACAGAAAGAAGAACAAGGGTGAAAATTATGAAGCCTTTGTTGGTGAGAATGAGGTTGATTGTAGATCAATAGTAGGCTCCCTAACAGTTGTTTATGAACACTGCATTTATATACTATTTCAAATGCATGTAGGAGGTTAATAATACCTGCAAGCCAGCCTAATGC
This sequence comes from Polygonum maritimum, assembly GCA_963924305.1. Classification (NCBI taxonomy): domain Eukaryota; kingdom Viridiplantae; phylum Streptophyta; class Magnoliopsida; order Caryophyllales; family Polygonaceae; genus Polygonum; species Polygonum maritimum. The sequence continues at coordinate 11,514,231 of OZ002733.1, read as the reverse complement.
ATTCCATGTCCAGAATTCCAACCGGATGTCTGCTATTAGTATGGGGACCGTTATCCAAAACAACAGGCAAATGACTTAAATTGTGCTTGATCATGAGCATCTGAGCCGTAAAGAGATCCATATTGGGTGTAGCTGTCCAGGGCATATGGCACCTGTTGCCATATGAGCACATATCTGCCACTACTAGGTCCTGCACCATATATACAGTTGGTTCAAGTTTTTCCATTTCTCCTAAATAAAAAGAACAGAGCTTCCATTTCGTTCATGTTAGGTAATAACAAAAGTTTCAGAATCAGTGTCAACATTGCATGAAGAAGAAGCAATTATAGAGGAAAAAAAAATTAACACCTCAGGTTTTCTGTTTCCTGCTACAGCAGATGTGCTAAAATCTTGAATGTCTTGTAATGAAAATAGCCCCAGAAGATGGTTATTGTCATCTGTGATTAGGGCATAGCACTGCTTCTCCTCAAGCATGATAGTGACTGCTTCCATCAGTAGTGTGTTCATAAGAACCGTGGCGTATTTTGTTCTCATAGCATCTGCAACATAAATTCTTCTCTCCAGTTCTTCAGATTCATAATCAGAAATGTCTGGGCACAGAGAGCTCTCAACTTCACAAAGCTCATTTGAGTTACTTGTGCCAGTTGCAAGAGAACTACTAGAATTTATTGACTCTTCATTTGCAGAAGTTGTGTCATTAGGTCGTCTTGGATCCCCAACACCTTTTTTCCTTGTCTGAGAAGATGTGATCCAGGAAGACAGTCCAACAGCTCCAAGAAGTGGAAGAACAATTCGGTAGTCCTGAGTTAGCTCAAAGAGAAGTAGAACTGCAGTAAGAGGCACTTGGCATACCCCTGCAAGTGTAGCAGCCATGCCAACCTGTATACAAAAGCATGAAGTCAAGTTTGATTCATTGATCAACTTGTGTACAAAACATAAACAAAAGGTTCCTCATTTTTAAATCAACCGAATTACCCATTTACTCATACATCCAAGCTGCCTGATTCATCCTGACATTCACTTAGGGTAATGTTTTATATTGGAAAAAGATTTGTCCATCAAATCAGTTGGGAGAATGTTTTATATTTGAAGTTCAAATATTTATAGCAGAAGTCATCAAAGTATGCTTTCATCCAAAAGGTTTCTCAATGTTTTTAGGTAGCCTGTGAGTAAAAACAAATGCGATGAGACTGTTTTACATCTACTTCTATTGCACTGAATTAGCATCGGAATAGAAACAATACCAGGGCATAAGCTTGTGGTGATGCCACCTCAATAAAGGACATGTTGAAGGTTACATGTGACTGTGAAACTGCAAGAGCAATAAACTTTCCATACGCCATCCCTGTGGCTGCCCCTATAAAGAGTGATGGCGCATAATACCCTCCCACTAGTCCAGAGGCACGGCACAACGATGTAGCAACAATTTTGGCTCCCACCAACTGAAACAATAGATCAGCAGGTAGGCCGTTCACAAATGGCCTAGATTCTATCAAGATGTCAACATTCTCAAATCCCCAGTAAAGAATTTCAGGGTATGCCAAAGCTATCAGCCCCACTGACAGTCCTCCAATTACAGGAAATATAGGCTTTGGTAATCCAACTTCTTTCTGAATTTTGTCAACAGAATGGAGCATGTAAGTTGTACACCTAGACAAGGTCAAAGAAACCAAGCCACATAGGATGCCCAGCAGAAGATACAGTGGGAGCTCTGAAACACAACAGACCTGTCTAAATGACAATTTGAAGCTCTAAAACTCCTAAGTATTTAAATCTTATCAGAACATATATAAATTTATGAAACAATGCATGAATAGTACGATGATTTACCACTCGGTGATCGAAAATCATATTCAGGGACCCTGAAAGCTGGTTGGGAACCGAGACCAACTTCTGACAATACAGATGCAATAACGGCACTTAGTATAACCATTGAGGTTGTATTTGGAAGGGACGTAGATGAATTGGATGGAGATGGCCATAAGACTGATTCCACAGCAAAGAAGCAACCGGCAACAGAAGCATTGAATCCTTAAAAGCCCAATATCAGGTAGAACCGTGTGAGAGGACGTATGTGGTACACTAAAAATAATTCAGAGTTGCTACATTCTTTTTCATTATTATTGGAGCAATAACAAGAAACTGCATGAAAAGAGAATGAGGAAACATCTTTTACTCAGTACCTAGTTCTTGCACTTTTGCTCAAATACATGTAAGCAAGCATCAATCATACATTTGAAATTACTAACTACATATACCATACTTATGTACCATTAAAGTAAACTGCTTTCTCTAAATAGACGATATTCGTGTTCTGATAGTAAAATTAAGTAGTTAGTAAACAAAAACGCTTCTCTATGATGCAAGTCAAAACCACTTGGGATATAGATTTCCCAAGCATAGCATGTTGACAAATTCGATAAGTTAACAACAGAATTGTTTTCCCAATCCTGCTTAAAGTTGCTTAGAGCAAAAATATGAAAGACATCAGGCAGAAGCAGCAAAAGATGGTCTCAAACTTGGAACTATATCAAAAGTATTCTCATGTTAATATGATCCAGGACAGTTAGTCCTCATATACAAATGTTGAAGAAAAAATAGCAGCAGGAATGTAATTTAGCATTCATCTTAATTTTAATCATAGCAGAGAAACCCTAACCGGAAGAGATTCCAGCAGCTGATCCAGCAGCCATAAGAGGTACCTTTCTTTCCTCACTTTTGCCTAACACATTACCAACACCTTTGGCAATGGATGAACCGATCTCAACACTGGGGCCTTCAGGCCCCAATGAATTCCCTGTCCCAAGAGTAACACATGCAGCCAAGGACTTCAAGAATGGTTTAAGTACAGCCTTTACACGAGTCATTAACAGTCCTGGTGAAGGGACTTCTAAAGTTTCCCTAAGCACATTCAAGAAGGCCACAAGTACACCCCCACAGACTGGTACTAGAACTGTCCTTGGCCAGGTTACTTCAATGGGCTCTTCTCTTAGCCACGATGCGCCACGAGCTGGGATCCCATCCCAGAAGAAGTCACGTAATTCATGAACCTAAATTGCATAAGCAGAAAGCCCTCAGCAAACAAAGCTGGTACACTGCGTATATAACAATAACATTATGATTTATGAACTGTTACCATATCTAGCATCTTAGATCATTTGTAAAATTGAATAATTGATTCAGTATTCAAATATCTGTTGTTAGATTGAGCTACAGAACAGCATGTAAGGTTTTCCAAAGAGCTTAGGGTTTCAAACATCAAATAATGCTCTGAAGCCATATAGTTGATCGAAGACAACTCAAAGATAAAACTGATACGCAGAATTCGCACAGGGAAAATAATTGCTTTCCTTTCTCGAAATCAATCCAGTGCACTAAAATTGTTTGCCATCACCAAGAAGAGATCGATACATACCGCGTTGTTGAAGACGACGACGCTGATACCAGTGAGAAGGCCAACCAAACAAGCAGAAACAATGCCGGAATTCTCTTCAGGTATTCCATTAAGAAACTCCGTGACCACGTTTCCCGCCTTCTCCCCTTCTTCTCCAAGCTCCCTCCCGCCCTCACCATTTCCGCTATCCAGAAACTCCTCAGATTCCCGCATCGAACGCCGAATCCCGGAGAAGGACTCCAATTTACCAAAGCTTCCATCGAAGCCTCTTCTAAACCGGTAATTGACCGATTTAACCCCAAAGCAAGAGGAGGACTGCGTCGGCGAGCCAAAATAGGCCTTATCGGAAACACGAGGCAAGTAGTAAAATCGCGAGCAGAAACCGCCATGGCTGACAAGCTTGAAGCTCCCCATGGAGAGAGAGAGAGAGGCGTTACACGCGCCCCCGCATATTTCTCTCGGCGGTATCTTTGATTGGTGGATAAGAATTGAAGCTCATATAATAAACGGCAAACCGCATTGACACGTGTCTGCTTTTGGTTGGAGCATTGTCAGCTGCGGATGGTATAAATATGAGACGGTTAATTCTTGAAATCTCCCTCCTGCATTCTGTTCTGTTGGCTTGGCATGGGCATCTGAGTTTCCCCTCTATCAGAGGACCTTCCCTTCCCGGGCCCTCCATTGTTTGCTCATCACAAAGGAGGTAACAAAGATTTAATTATTAAATATGGTTTTGATTGATAATGTTTCTGCTGCCATTGTTGACGTTCTTATGTGCTGTAATTTTTCATGAACGAGATTAGTCTGGGGGAGGTGATGGCTATGCAAAATGACGAAGGGGAAGATGCCTGCAACGATACCTGCTGCATTTGCCTCGAAGATTTAACTCAAGGCGGTGCCTCATCGGTATGATTGACTGATTGATTGATTATGATCTCCACACATGAGATAGGATCAAACATTTGTCCTAATAAGTTTTCAATCTTTCTGTGTTCTTCCAGGTAACCAGTTGCAACCACCAATATCATCTTCAATGCATCCTTGAATGGTATGGTGCCTGAGTTTGATTTTTACTCTTTCTTTTATCTGTGTGTCATAATCAACATTGTACTGACGGTAAAAATACATGGGTTAGGTGCCAAAGAAGCTCAAATTGCCCAACATGTAGGCAGCAAGTTAGCCTGAAGGAGCCAGAGAGGTTTGAACCAATTTCCTTGTTCATCAAATAGATTTGAATGTTCCTTTTTAATAGCTCTGTGTTGTTGTTGATGATGGCAGCCAATACTTGCTAGAGAAGGTGGAGCAAGAGAAGAAAATGAAAGCCGAAGCGCTGAGAAATGCAGCAGCCCGAATCAACCCGTCGCAAATACTATCATCAAGGAGGGCAACCGAGGCTGAAATCCAGGAGCAGTTGCGCCTATACATCGCCAACATGAGCCAACGCTACCAGTTTTCTGCCTCGTTAGAAAGCGTTTCTTCCACCGACGAGTCTCTCGTTAGGGAGAACGAAATCGCAAGATTCTTCGAGTTTCAGGCATTCTCCAACGCCTTGATATCTCAATTCAACTCTCTACAATCAAGGTACGCACAGCGCACTCGTCTAACTAATTAACAATGTGAAATGTCTGCTTTTGGGTGGTGTGTATGAAGTATTGACATAAGTTTTGTTGAATTTCTCGTGTTGAAAAAAGATATAGGAACAGCATCTTGGGTAGAACGAGCGGCTGGAAAGAGAGAATACTCTTCCGTAGCAATACCATGGCTTGATGGCATTTCTTCTGGCTCCATGTTTGCTGTACAAACACAAAGGCAAATTACAGCTTTGAGTAATTTGGTAAAATTCAAAAAGGAGAAAGATTTTACTCCATATCTTATAGAATTTGTGTATTCTTATACTAGTCACATGTGTAGGGCTTGTTGCATAAGGTGTACACATTCTGAATGGTGAATCCATTGGTTCTTTTCTGTGTGTTTCCCCATGGTTTATTTGCAAGGGGGCTGAGAGCAGTGGGTTGCTTTCTCTTTGTAAATAAAGATCATGACACACAGAATTCCCTTGTCAAAAAGAATACCAACAAAGATTAATAAAATAAAAAAAAAAAACTTGAAGATTGATCAAGGGGACTGAAACTGGAGATGATCAAATGGGTTTGAGCTTCGATGTTGTGCAGATGGATTAACATGTCGTGTCTTTACAGTTACTCCCAAGCAAGATCAATTTTAACCAATTACGGCGGTAAATATTGAATGAAACGTAAGATCAATCTTCTACATTTAATACAGAATCGCATAGTATTCACAAAATCCTTGCATCAGGGATGTTGGCCCCAGCAAAAGAGCACCCAGATACAGTACAAAAGAAAAGAAGAACCAGAAACAGAATTACTGATATAAAAAAAAAAAAAAAAAGATAAGGAGCTTGATTCAGGGTACTACAATGAGTCAATGACAGCTGGAATGACGTGTGGCCCCCACTTAACAGACTGTCTATGCCTTTTTCAAAATTTAAAGACATCAATCGACCGCGTTATAACCTTCGCTCTCTATATCTTTCCCTCCAAACCCTACTTCCGAAATCCAATCCCCCAAACCCCATTTCTCAATCCGCCATGGATTCCTACCTCCATTTTCACTCCCACATTGTGCTCCTCCTATGCTTGACCACCGCGCTACCTTTCAACTCCGCCGCCAGAGCTCTCGCCGGCGCCGGCGCCGCTCAGATCAGCTCCAACTCCGTCCTCGTCGCTCTCCTCGACTCCGCCTACTCCGATCTCTCCGAGCTCCTCGAGAAAGCGCTTCTCCTCCCCGTCCTCGAACGCGCTCTGGACTCACACAACCTCACCATCTTCGCTCCCACCAATCGAGCCTTGGACCTCAGCCTCGATCCGGATTTCAAGCGCTTCCTTCTCCAGCCAAGCAGCCTTCCATCGCTCCAATCGCTCATCCTCCACCACATCCTCCCCGCTCGGGTCGGGCATCCGACTCGAAACCGCCAGCGGACTCTCTCCAACACTCACCTCCTCCTCCACCGAACGGACTCCGACGGATTCCTGGTGGAATCGGCGGCGGTGATCCGTCGCGCCGACATCGTCCGCTCCGACGGCGTCGTCCACGGAATCGACAGGCTTCTCGTGCCTCAATCGGTGCTCGACGAGTTCAATCGTCGCCGAAGCCTCCGCTCCATCGCCGCTGTCCAGCCCGAGGGCGCTCCAGTGGCCGATTCCCGTAACCCTAGGCGGAAAAGCAAGGAAAAGAACAATCCGCCGCCACGGAAACCGTCCATCTACGAGGCAATGGCGCCAGTGATGGCTCCGGCGTGCGCGCCGGCGCCTGGTGGCGCGCACGGCAGACTGGACGGAGAGAGTATGGTGCGAGATTTCATCTCGACGCTGATGAGTTACGGCGGGTACAACGAGGTGGCGGATATTCTTGTGAACCTGACGACGGTGGCGGCGGAGGTTGGGAGGCTCGTTTCCGAGGGGTACAAGGTGACGATTCTGGCGCCGAACGACGAGGCGATGGCGGGGCTGACGGCGGAGCAGCTGGCGGAGCCAGGGGCGCCGGAGGAGCTCATGTACTTCCACATTATCCCCGAGTACCAGACGGAGGAGAGTATGTACAACGCTGTGAGGCGTTTTGGAAAGTTGAGGTACGAAACGCTGCGTTTGACGCACAAGTTGGTGGCAGCCGAGGCAGATGGATCTGTGAGGTTCGGAGAGGGGAAGTCGTCCGCGTATTTGTTTGATCCGGATATTTATACCGATGGGAGGATCTCCATTCAGGGGATCGACGGCGTGTTGTTTCCTCCTGCTAAGGCGGCTGCTAAGGTGGAGAAGTCAGTGATGAAGATTGTTGTCAGGCCAAGACGAGGTAAATTTCTATCTGAATTGTTGTCGTGGTTTGTTAAATTATGATGCATACTGATGTCCTTGTTAAATTGCATATTATGTTTATGGATTTGATGTTTTAGATATATGTGTGTTATAGGACTTGTAGTTGTAGCTTCATTTTGATCTAATGAGTAGGAACACTGAGTTTTCAAGCTGTGTGTTCTAGGGGTTTACTATTGCAAAACAAGAGAGTTTACTGTTGAATCCATTGATCATGCTAGTTGACTGATTTAGTATATCCTATGTCATGGTTTTATGCAGCATTATAATCTGACTACTTCATACTGGTTTCCTTTTTTAATATTAGTTCTTAATTCGTGCATGTTTGTTGAGTTAATTATCAATAAAAAGTACTCAGATCAGGATCAATGCAAATCACTCTTGTGGGTCGTTCACTAGCACACCAAATCTGCTAAATTATTAGTCACACGTGGGTTGGGTGATAGTATTTTCCGTATGATGTTTGCATACCCTGCATATAGAATGCTGCTATGCAAGTTGACTTAGATTAAGCTAAATAATGACTAATCAGTGTTCTATCAAAAATATAGAAAGCCTAAGCATTCCTCGTATCTTAATTTGATTTGGCAGGTAGACTGATGGAAGTAACTTGTAGAGTTCTCAGAAGCTTTGGACAAGCTTCTCACTATCCATATTGTCGATAAGCAACTTCTATAGCAAGTATGAACCCAGTTGAGTGGGAAGGATGTTGTCATTGTGCGGGTAAATTTTGGAGGTCACCTTGTAAGTAGACAGACACCAATTATTTGACCGATTCTTGTTCTTTGATTCATTTTTTCATTTGCATTATAGAGAAAGAAATTATTGATACTGGTGAACCAAGATAGGTGTTTTGGTCTGATAGTTTGGTTGCTGTAATTTGTAAATGCTGTTACAGGCTCTTCAAAGCTCAAAAATGGTTATGAAGCTATGATCAAATTGAGCATTTTGAGTATGGTGGGGTAAAGTATCCCAGTTTCTTTTGGTGATTATGATTTGCTAATATGATGGCTGTGGTCTGTGGAATTGGAATGTTCGCAGCTAGTGTTAAAAGCAAACTTCTTTGCACTTTCCAAATACTAGTAGTGTATATGGAATCGCTTTTTGGCTGGTCAAAGTAGTATGACCTGTTTGGTTCCGGATTTCCAGCCCTTATTAGAATAAAATAATTGAGACCCACCCTTCTTAATCTGTGATTTTCTTGGGAATGTGGAGGAACAATATAGATATTTCAGAGTGAAACCCGGATTTATCAAAAAGTATTTATAAAGTGTAATGGAATTATGGAAGACTAGTGTATCAATCATTTTAACCAGGGATCATGGGAAATGCATGTTGCTGATTCAGTATTTACCCTTTAATTTGATTTAGGATCCCTTTATCATCTTTTATTAACGGAGAAATCTAAAATCCTAACTTTGTTTTGATAAAACAAGAATTAGGAGGTGCTTTTTTGTATGGAGGATGACATCGAGCTTCTTTTTAGGTAAGAAGTTAAGAGTGATTCAAAACATGTTCATTAGGGAGTATGTGACCAATTTTACCATTTTATTAGGCACAACAATACCGTCCCTAATCGCATGAGCAATGGGAAGAATCTCGAACCGTTACAGCGAACACCAGAATTTATAATAGCTACAGTATTTCTTAAATTTATAATTAGTATACCCTTGAAAATTACTAGTACTTGACAAGTTTCAACTCATTGTCTATGATAACTTAGCCACAGAAAATCAAACCCAAAGTAAATTTGTCTTTCTCAAATCAACTTGAGAACATACCTCAAATCCAAATGAGCCTTCTCCTCAAAATCAGTTTGAAATAGTTGTACCTATTTGAAATTTGTCATGAAAAATAATGTCTTTAGATTAAAATCCATCTTGACAGCAATGGAGGAGGAGGAGGGGAGTAAAAAAACTCTGGGCTACCAAATTCCCAGTTAAATCTATCAACTTTCAACACTATATGCCAGTGCACGTCGGCTGAGTTACTCATCATAGCATTGCAGCAAAAAAATGCATTGCCATACTGAGATGGGGAGGGTTGTGACTTGTGACTGGGGCTGATAATCCTGTTATGTTGTAAGTTAGTGGGAACTGCTTGGCATTGCCCAATTATCCAAGCCCTGGGTACAACATTGCGCACGTATGATGATGCCAATGAGATAAAGTGACTTACATTATAAGTGTTTTATGCTTCTTTGTCTTGTGGGTCATGTATAAATTGCTCATTCTGGTGATAAGCCATTCTTTCACCTGTCTTTTGCGTTTTGTTCTTTTCAGTTACTTGATTTGTCTTGGTTGGTTTTTTTCTTTCCATACAAAAATTATGTTCACTCTCTCTTTTCTAGCACTCTGCAGCTATATTTCCCCATCTTGTAGTTGCGCATATCTTTTGTACTAGCATTCGACTTGTGTTTTCGGAACTACAAACTTGGAAGGAATATCTATCTGGAAATTAGCTACTATGACAGTTGAGCATCACCTGAAATTTAGCCATATAAACAAGTATATGAGCTAAATTAGGCTAATCTCATACGACGATGCCTTTTTAGAATGTTTGACTGTTTCTTTGCGGAAAAATTCCGCATTTACATAAACTTGTACATGGGCTAAATTCAGGTCAAACAGAAATTCTGTGTGCATTTACATAACCTAGTGTAAGCCTGGTCATGCACCTTTTCTGTTTGAAAACTATTCAACTTATTCCATTGTATGCTTTGATGAACCTGACTGTGTTGTACTCAACAAGATTCCATGCTTAGCATCCTTACTTTCTCCAATTCTTCTCCTTCATGGCCAACTTGCAAAAAAGGGTGGAGAAAAATTCATAGATCTTTCAATGTTGTAAAAGGCATGGATGTCTCATTTAGAGGAGATACTGAAGAACAATGAGTGCACACCTGCAGATTTGTGCTACTCTTTGCAAGTAAAGATGCAATCTAGTTGTCATCTACTATATCTAGATTTCTTCTAAGTTCTTTACATACATTGAGACATGCTCTATTGCAGGAAACTTATTTATTTGCATAGTCAGCTATTGGTCATGTCATGATGCTTAGCATGTCTTCTTTGAGTGGTTACACGTTTGTCTGTAATTTAAGGGGAATTTACTCATGCTGGTGTTGGAATAGGATGTGTGAGATTTAATCATTGATGTGTATGAGAGTAATGAGTAATTAAAATCAAAACGTGCCTTTGCTAAGATCAATTGGTGCAATTAAAAAGATATTATATGCACTCCGGATGTCCCATGCCATGTTTTTTCCTTGTTGAAGAGTGCCAATTTCGAACTGGTTGGACTCAAAACTGCAGATATGGCTGTTGCCTTACACATGGGGTCAGCATTGCTTTCTTAGTGTTCCATTATACAACCACTAGTCACTCATCTACCGAAGAAAGGTATCAGGCATTAGCTCACACCCTTCCTGGATGTTGATAGTTGGTAAGATGCTTGAGACTAAAGAGCTAAAAGTAGTAACATGTGGCAGAAGTGTACCGTTTGAACCCATACCATGTGTTCAAACGCAGGGTCCACCTAGCCATACCGGTGGATATGATTATTACAATGCTTAAGGGATTCCACCATCTGCTCCTCGACCTTCCATGCCTTCACATCCTCAGCCTAATTACTACGGCCAGCAGCCTCCTTACTCACAAACTCACCCTCCTCAACAATCTTATCAAGCTAGTCAACCGACTAACGTCCCTTACCAACGATGGATATCCTCAGCAACAACAAACTGGGTATCCTCAGCAAGCTGTTGCCACTAGTCAGCCAGTCACTGGATTGGATATACTCAACCGGGGGCCGGTGGATATCCACAACAGGCGGCTTATGGGCAATACCCACAAACTCAACAAGGCAGTGCCTACAGTAATCAGACACCGGCATATGGCTACCAAGCCGATCCATCAGCCTATGCTGCACCTCAGGCGTACAGTAGCGCTCCTCCCCAACAAACTGCTGCTTATGCTCAACCGGCAGCAGCAACTCACCAGGCGGGCGCATACCCTCCTGCTGCTGCTCAGCCAGCTGGCGGATACCCACAACAACAGTATGATGCGTCCCAGATGTATGGTGCTTCAGGATAAAGAAAATTTTCTGGGTGCAGTTGTGCTAGTCTTGGATCTTTATGTTAGGATTTATAACATTGGGGGACTTATGAGTTCGGGATGAGGTTTTACTAGGATTGTTGCGTTATGTAGCTTTGACTTGAAATCTGTTGTCAGATGTGTGAACTTGGGTTTTAGATGGCCCTTTTGCTTCTGCATGTGGTCACTTTGATGTCGGATTCAGCTCTTTAGTTTATTATCCAAGTCAATTTTAGATTAGCCATTAAAACTCCATTTTTAGAGTTCTAGTGTTGAGTTTTCAGGAATCAAAGGTATTAACTAGAGAATCGTTAGTGACAATTTTCACAGACCAGACCATGAACGATACAACTTTTACACAACTTTGAAGGGAGATCAAGCAAATTAAACAATTAATCCAAAGATAAGATCAGTAGATTACTCTGCAGAGGTCATTACATACAGGCAGATACTTAGAAATGGTCTTGGCCCATTCCTGGTCAGACACCAGTCAGAACCAGCAAGGGTCATTACATACAGGCAGATACTTAGAAATGGTCTTGGGGGCTCCTGATAAATTTGTCTTAAGTAGCAAATACACCCTAAGCAACAATGTTAAATTAGATATCAGACAACTAACATCTAGGAGCTCATAACCCTTCATGCTAAATTACTCAATTATAATAACTTCTTCTTTTCCTCCCTTGGATGGTACCGGACGGTTGAATCTTCTCCTCCGCAAGATTCTGCTTGTAGAAGGAGGCATCTCCTGGTTACAGTCATTCTCAAGTGATTTACAAAATGCCTCAAATTCATCGCGTGTAAACCAACTTTCATCAATCTGCGAGGCAAACTAATGGAAAAGCCAGTTTAGTAGCAGCAATACATGTAACTGATTCACGGGGAAGAATAAGTAAATACTGATGAAAAGATGAGAAGCCTTACAAAGGCCCTGTCGTTATAATCGGGAGCCGTCTCCATGAACTTCTTGATGAAGTAGAGGCAGAAGTAGCTACACTCAGCACCCTTTTGTTGTGGCACCTGATTTAGACAAAAATAGTCTTGATGAAGTAAGATACAAATGAATGCTTAAACCATGAATTATAAGAAGTCTAGTAATTGCTACCTTTGGAATTATCAAAGGAATTTGAGAGACTTTTTGGTCTGGCATGCCTTCATTCTTGTAGATGCCCGAGACGAACCTTTGAAAAGCAATAATGAAATGCATTATATCAACGGAAAAATTATACAGTTGAAGTAAGCTTGGAATTGAGGAACTGTATCTTACTTCCTTATTTCATTCTCTGATCGCCATGGTTCAGCCATGTGTAGAGAGTCAAGCAACAACATGCATGGCTTCTTGTTCTCAAAGTCCAAGCATTTATCAAGGTGACATAGAATTACAAGATTCCAGTGTCCACTGTTTGAGTTAGAAGGATCAGATTTCGAAACCAAAAACACTTGAGTAAACAGAAGACTTGAAAGCTTAGGAGAAAAAACAAACAATCAGACCGAATGGTTGAAACTCACCTGCGAAGGATGGGAACAAATACATAGGTTTTAGAAAAGATATTCTTCTCCTCTATTGACGCTAAAACATCAGTTTTCCCAAGATGGTATCGATCATAATGGAACCATTCAAGGAATGTAGACAGCGCCAGCTTTTCTTTGGGGAAACTCGGCCAAAGCCTCCTACGAATACAATACATATACACCCATTAAAACCAAACACAAGAACAGTTCCAAACTTACTCTAGGTTCAAAGAATACTAAACTTACTCCAAATGCTGAACGAAGCTAAACGAGCTCATCTATGTTGCCCGAAATGGAGGAGAAGTGAAGCTTGTATCCTCTGGCTCATCAGGTAGAATAATAACATCAGAGCTTTTTGATTCTCTTCTTTCATGTGGATTGAGATCACCAGACTCGTCCAATTCTACAGATGGAGCAAGATCACAGCTTGTGTCTGATGCCTGAAAAATGGAATAGCAATCTGAAATAATATCCTGATCATAGTTACATCACCCTTAAATGTATGCTCAATGCAGCTAATATCAATGATCAATTGATCACTATACTGATTTCACATCTGCTAATAAAACACCAACTCTACATTTTTTTTCTCTCATTCACATAATAATAACAGGTATAATTCATTACCTGAGGGGTGGCCATTGTTGTCGATTTTGCTTGGAATATTTTAACATCCACGGTAGCTGCATTACCTTTCCGGGACACGAAACTATTACAAACTGAATCAAAGAAATTGAAGTGAGAAGAAACAATGGAAAAGGAACGAGAGAGAGAGAGGATAGCGCAAGCTCAATGAGCAATTTCTGATTAAGTGTCAGAGTTTGTTACAAGGGAAAAGCTTATATATAAGCTGCTAAAAGAGGAATGTGCAAAACGCTGCGTACAAGCCTATATAGAAAGAGCAACAATTACACATTTAATAAACTCTGACTTAGAGCAAAATATAACCCAAGGTTATTGCAACAGCCCCCCTCAAACTGGAGCAGGGGAATGAGAAAGATCCATGCCCAGTTTGACCAGAAGTTCTCTATGATGCGCAGATGGAAGAATCTTGGTGAGAACATCAGCAAGCTGGTTTGAGGTAGGCAAGTAGGACAGCTGAAGAAGACCATCCATCACCTTTTCCCTTGTAAAGTGGCAATCAATCTCCAAGTGTTTCGTACGTTCATGAAACACTGGATTTTGAGTAATGTGGATAGCAGAACGATTGTCACAATGAAGTGTGACAGGTTGAAGATGGCATTCACCAAGCTCTTGAAGAAGATGTACAAGCCAAGTGACCTCTGCTGCAGCTTGAGAAAGAGCGCGGTATTCTGCTTCTGAAGAACTACGAGAAACAGTGGCTTGTTTCTTGGATTTCCAAGCAACAGGATTAGTGCCATGTAAAACAACATATCCAGTGACTGATCTGCGAGTAGTGGGGCAACCTGCCCAATCTGAATCGGAGAAAGCCTGCAATTTAATAGCATCACCAGGCTGAAACAAGAGACCAAAGTGTGTAGTCCCTTTAACATAACATAAAAGGTGTGTCAAAGCATCCATGTGAGATTGAAGAGGTTTCTGAAGGAACTGGCTAAGGATCTGAACTGCAAAGGAAATATCTGGCCTTGTGTTGGTGAGATAGTTAAGCTTGCCAACCAGACTCCTGTAGACAGACGGATCAGACAACAATTCCCCAGAACCAGCTTCACCAAGTTTAAAATGAATAGGCAAAGGAGTGGCTCGTGTATGCAGATGCTGGACCTTACCATCCTCGACCAATTCTCTGGCAAACTTGGACTGATTAAGAACTAAGCAATGATCTCGATGTTGAACTTCAATGCCAAGAAAGAAACTCAACTCACCAAGGTCCTTAATACTGAATAAATTGTCTAAAGCCATCTTGACCTTATGAATAAAACCAGAATCAGAACCTGTAAGCAATATATCATCAACATAGACAGCTAGAACTGTCATGCTATCCTATGACTTGTGAATAAACAGAGAAGAATCATGCTTGGATTGAACAAAATTTAGTGTCACCAAGGTAGTAGTAAGTTTGTGGAACCACTGCCTTGATGCTTGTTTAAGACCATATAAACTCTTTTTGAGTAAACAAACTTTGTTCTCTAGATTGTCCACACCCTCTGGCATTTTCATGTAAACTTCCTCCACTAAGTCTCCATGGAGAAAAGCATTATTCACATCAAGCTGAAAAATGCGCCAACCTCTGTTCAAAGCAAGAGAAATAAGAACTCTGACTGTTGTCAATCTAACCACTGGAGAAAAGGTTTCATCAAAGTCTAAACCATGTTGCTGAGTGTACCCTTTAGCTACAAGTCGAGCCTTGTATCTCTCAATGCTCCCATCTGCCTTAAGTTTAATTTTGTACACCCATTTGCAACCAATAGCTCTCTTACCTGCAGGAAGATCTACAACTGTCCATGTATGATTAGTGGATAAAGCATTCAATTCCTTATTCATGGCAAGTACCCAGTTTGGATCCTTAGAAGCATGAGCATAGGTTTTAGGTTCTGAAAAAGAGGAAGATAAGGTGGAGGAAAAAACTGTAGGGGCAAAAAAAGAACCAGAGAAACCATCCATAAGAGGAAATTGTGTCACAGCATCAGAGAAATTGACCATGTAATCTGTCAAGTATGAGGGAGGTTTATGAATTCTTTGAGACCTCCTAGGTAAAGGTGTGGGTGAAGGTGAAGGTGAGGCAATGGTATTGGAAGGGGATGATGGAGATGAGGATGAATGAGGTGAGGGTGGTGTATGTGAATGATCAGGATTGATCACATCATCAAGGGAGGAGGGAAGGAAATGAAAAGGGTCAGGAGAAGGCAAGTCTGGGTCTGTGGGAGTGGTGAAAGGAGTGTTTGATGGAAAGAAAATAGGATCAACACAGTTGGCAGGGTTAGGCAGAGGAAAAGATGAAGACAGTTTGATGTTGGGTATGTGAAGTGGAAAAGTGAATTCATGGAAATGAACATCACGAGAGACTTGAATTTTTTGTGTAGCAATGTCCAAAACCTTGTACCCTTTTGTGCCAGCTGGATACCCAAGGAAAAGGCAAGGTGAACTCCTGGGATCAAATTTACTTCTGTCTCTTTTGAGTGTAGAGACATAGCATAAGTAACCAAAAGGCTTAAGATGAGAATAATCTGGTGGTTTGCCATGTAATTTTTCATAAGGAGTCAAGAAATCAATGCTGGCTAAGGGAAATCTGTTGACCAAATAGGTGGATGTAAGAATGCACTCACCCCAGTATGAATCTGGAAGATTGGATTGAAAAATAAGGGCTCTAGCTGTCTCAAGAAGGTGTTTGTGTTTACGTTCAACCACCCCATTTTGTTGTGGAGTATCTACACAAGAAGTTTGATGTAATATCCCATGAGAAGAGAAAAAAGCTTTGGCAACATTGCTACAGAATTCTCCCCCATTATCAGACCTGATAATTTTTACTGAATGGGAAAATTGTCTCTCAACAAATATGATAAAGTCTTTGAGAATGGGAAAAGCATTACTCTTATGAGTCAATAAATGAACCCAAGTTGTTCTAGTGAAGTCATCAACTACACTAAGAAAATAGCTAAACCCATTGTAGGTTTTAACTTTGTAAGGGCCCCAAATGTCTGTATGGAGAAGCTCAAAAGGGTAAGTTGTGTGAATTTTGCTAGCAGGAAAAGATGATCTCTGCTGTCTAGCTTTAGGACAAATGGTGCAAATTTGATGCTGCTTGACACAATTAACATCTTTATAAAAGGGAAAACGAGTCATAGATTCAAAA
This sequence comes from Polygonum maritimum, assembly GCA_963924305.1. NCBI lineage: Eukaryota > Viridiplantae > Streptophyta > Magnoliopsida > Caryophyllales > Polygonaceae > Polygonum > Polygonum maritimum. The sequence goes on along the minus strand of OZ002733.1, from coordinate 11,497,569 downwards.
GGTACATGCCCAAGTCTCAAATGTAAAAGCTCAAGTGACACAGCACTGTGACTGTAAACAGAAGTAAAATTGTCTAGGCTTTTATTACAACTGCTAGAATTGGAAAAACTTGGACAAATGGACTTGAAAGATGGATTCTCTGTGGCAGGAGGAGTGCTAGAAATGTAAAGGCCTCTTGAAACTCTACCAAGCACCTGAGGCGTGCTCATTGAATGGTCCTGAATAAGACATTCAGTAGGAGTAAAAAGGATGTTAGATTGAAGGTCACTAGCAAGTTGGCTAACAGATAAAAGGTTGAAAGTGAATTCAGGGACATGTAAAACATTCTTTAAAAGAATGGCAGGAGAAAGCTGAATAATGCCAAAGTTGGCAATTCTGGCCTGTTTATTATTTGGTAAAGTAATGTAGTTGTTCTCTGTGTAAGGTTTATAAGAAGAAAACAAGGTTAGGTTGGGACAAATGTGATGGGTAGCTCCACTATCAATGACCCAAACATGAGTATTACCACAAATAGAGAAACAAAATGACTTACCAGCAAGCATACAAGACTTGTTGTTGACATCTGCGGAAGAGCTTCCAACTTGTTGATGGTCCAAAAGAGCCATGAGTCTGTCATACTGAGATTGAGACACCATCACACCTTTGGCTGAGTTCTCTTTTCCTTCTTCTCCAACTGATGTGCTACCAGCAAATTTTCGTTCTCTGTCCTTAGGATATCCATGTATCTTGAAGCATCTGCTCAAGGAATGCCCTGGGACTTTGCAATGATCACAATAGTAATTCACTTTCCTCATCACATTGCTAGCATTGCCACCAGCTGAACTGTTTGAAGAAGAACCAGAAGAACTGCCACTAGAATTTCCTGCTGCATTAGAACTTTGTTGAGTTGGCTTTGGATTGAAATTCTGACCATTGCCATGGTTAGGATTGGAGGAACTCTGCTTAGACTTAGGAAAGACACTCAAAGCAGTGGAATCACTAGTCACATTGGGAGCACGATTAGACAGACCTCTTTGCCTTTCCTCTTGTAAAACCATTTGATACATCTCTCCAAAATTAGGAGTTGGTTTCATCATCAAAACATTAGCACGCACAGGAGCATAAGATTCATTTAAGCCTACCAGAAATTGCAAGATCTGTTGATGTAACACCATTTTAGGAGTGTTAATCACAGTTTGACATTTACCACACTTAGGCATCTCAGATAAAACCATATATTCATCCCATAAGCGCTTGAACTTAGTATAATAAGTAGATACTGGAACATTGCCCTGAGAGATAGTGAAGAGATCTTTCTGAACCTGATATAGACGAGCCAAGCTCGGTTGACCATAGCGTTCCCTGAGTTCTGTCCAGATCTCAGCAGCAGTCTCATAATACAGCAAAGTTTCAGCAATTCCTTTCTCAATTGAGTGCAAAAGCCAAGCTATAACCATACTATTACATCGACTCCATTGCATCGCAAGAACAGATCCATCAACAGGTTTCACATAATTACCAGTAACAAAAGCAAGTTTGTTCTTAGCATTCAGAGATACCTCAACAGCTCGTCGCCATGGATTGTAATTGGTTTCACTGAGGAGTTGAGTCGCCAGAGAGTAATTAGGATGATCGGAATGATGTAAGTAGAGCCAGTGGTTCGGATCTGAAATCGCCAGCTCGCTACCATTCCTTGAGGACAGATCTGCCTGAGTACCACCTTGAGCCATCACTATCTCATCTAGCTGCTCCTCCAAATCCGCCATGAGGAAGACGAAATTGATCGAAGCAAACAAGCAAAATCAAAAGGATCTTTGCTCTGATACCATATTACAAACTGAATCAAAGAAATTGAAGTGAGAAGAAACAATGGAAAAGGAACGAGAGAGAGAGAGGATAGCGCAAGCTCAATGAGCAATTTCTGATTAAGTGTCAGAGTTTGTTACAAGGGAAAAGCTTATATATAAGCTGCTAAAAGAGGAATGTGCAAAACGCTGCGTACAAGCCTATATAGAAAGAGCAACAATTACACATTTAATAAACTCTGACTTAGAGCAAAATATAACCCAAGGTTATTGCAACAGAAACTGATGACGCAAACATCAAATATTTTCAAGTGGTTCCTCTTAACAAACCGCTCCCACCCACCACGCGTGCACATAGCGGTACCATTGCTGGGGCATTGGTAAATAGGGTTCAGCTTCCATGTTTTACTTCCATCCCGCATGTAAATGATGTTGGTCTTGCTTGTAAGATATTTATTGAACCAATCTTTTGAAAAATTCTGAAATTTATGAATGAGAAGAATAACTTAATGATGATTTCTGTTAAGTGTAAGCTATCTTCAAGAATCGTATTGGTTAAGAAAGATAAATAATAATAATAACAATAATAATGATAATCTCTATCCATATTCAATAGGAATGAATGATGTTATACCAATCGATATATTCCAGAAACTTGCGTGGGAAGCAATCTTTGTATGTAACTACTATTAGCCTTCTGTTGGCTAACCATGTACTGAGTAGCCATTTTCAAGGCAGCCTCTTTCCCTATTCTATATGCATATGCGACTCCTACAAAGGCAATGAAAAACCGAAGCAAAACATATATTAGTATGTTATCATTAATGCACGAATGAAAGTCATCATCCAAGTCCATTAGTCCAAATTAAGGAAGCTTACCTTTGTTACTCTGTATCAAATAATCTAAGCTATCATAAGGGATACGCGGGCTCTCTGGGGTGTGAATAGGAGTTTTTTCTCGTGTATTTGTCGAAGATGACACCTCAGTTCTCTTGCCAAATTCTATTCTGGCTTGTGCATTCCCTTTATAGAAGCTCAATACATCGTTCTTCAAGAGACATCTTTTGTCGCCAATGTCGACATCAAATACAGAACTCCCATCATAGTTGAAAACAAGGACGGCGTACGCTTGCAATGAGTAGTCCCTCACAAATCCTTCCCATCCATCATCAGAGAGGAACAAGGCATCACCTCTCCTGATCATCGTAGCAGAGCGCGAAACACCGCGAGCTCGTAGAGTCGCTTTCACAGGTACGATGGGCTTTGCACGAAAACAGTAACGAGCAAACTTTCTTGGAATTTCCTGAGCAAAGTAAAATGAAAAAAAAAGTCATGCCTCTTAAACTTGATACACTGATCAGAAAAAACTCAGCAACAAAACAGAAATGCAAAGAACATACAAAGTAGCAAGACAAACTTTAAGTGAATTTGTTTCTCAGCCACTTACTAGCGTGAGCATAAAAGAAAATGCAGTCTTTTGACATACCAATCATGTAATACATTGCAGAAACACACCGCTAAACCAGAACAATGTCAAAAAGAACAAAACTAGCACCACAAACTGTCAATAAGTTACTCCATCCACTTCCTAGCATTACAAAAATCCTAGCGTGAACATAAAGATGCAATCTTTAGAGCAGAAACCACAGAACCAAGCCAAAAACATGTTGCTGAAGAGAAATCAAGACATGGGTTTTTGAAAACTTACAATACGAGTCCGAAAATCAGTGCCAGGTAGTAGGATCCTGAAGAAACTCGAAGTGTCCGTACAGTAAGGTTCGTCTACTTCCCAACGACGTCGTTTAGAGCTCCGAGAAGCCATTACTAGTGAATAATACATATAGCTAATCCAATAGTATGTAATTCTAGAATATTCAGTAAGATAGACACATGGCACTAGATAATTGAGCATAGCTATCTATATATATTGTACACATCCAAATCAATGAAATCAAGGTGTTCACTCTTTTCATACAATTCCAAAATCTCTCTGTTCCATCATGGTATCAGAGCACCCAAAAGGACCTCTGTCCAGCTAGCTCCATCTCCTCCTTCTTCATCTAACAAACTCAAAAAAAAAACCCAGAAATCAAAGCCTATCCAAAACCCTAAAAATCTCCACCGAGACCAAACATGGCTCTAGCCTTATCAAACAATACCCATTTACCTCCTTTCACCTCCTCTCTTACCGAAGCTGTTCTTGCCCAGGTCATAGAATGCAACACTTCAGCTGAGATCTGGACAAATCTACATGATTTGTATGCCGCTCAATCTAGTGCTCAGATCGTTCATACCCGTCTTCAGTTAGCCTCACTCAAAAAGGGCTCGGAATCCATCTCGGAGTTCTTCAACAAGGCGAGAACTCTGTCCAGCATGCTCGCCGCCGCCGGCCAGAGTATTTCAGACATCGAATTTTCAACCTACCTTCTAGCTGGATTGAGCTCCGACTACGAGTCGGTCGTCACCTCCTTGTCTACTCAACCCATCTTACCCACTCCAAAGCAAATCCTTTCTCACCTTTTAGTTCATGAGTCCCGCCTTACTCACCAAACCAAAAATCTCCATAACTCTATCTCTGTCAACAACACCACCAAATCCCCTGAAGCCAACTTTTCCAACGCCAATAGAGGCAGAGGAAACCCCAACTACCGTGGTCGTGGACGCGGTCGTGGAAACCGGCCAAACAACCCGACCGGAGAAGACGGACGAGCAGACGGACGTGCAAATCGGCCCACCAATTTCACCGGAATGCCCGATAACCGTCCTGTCTGTCAAGTGTGTACTAAGCCTGGACACACTGCGCTTCAGTGCTGGTATCGATTCGACCAGTCCTATCAGGCGCCTCCACCACAGCGGTTCCAAGCTAACGCCACCAACTCCTGGTTCCCGGACACCGCCGCTACCCACCATTTCACCCCGGATCTGGCCAACCTCCGTCTCGACAATTATCAGTACGATGGTACAGACACGGTTTCCCTAGGTGATGGATCTCAAATTCCGATTCAGAATCATGGCTCCGGTTCCATTCACTCCTCTCTGCGTATTTTCAAACTTTCTAACCTTCTTCACACCCCTTTAATTACCAAAAATCTTCTATCAGTTCGTAAATGTTGTGTTGATAACTCTGTGTTTTTTGAATTTCACGATTCCTTTTTTGTTGTGAAGGATATCTAGAGCAAGGCAATACTTCTTCAAGGTCCCGTTAGGAATGGCCTTTACGAGCTACCGGCCGCCGAGCAATTTTCGTCTTCCCCACCACAAGCCCACGTCACTGCTGCTGTCCCCACCTCCGTTCTTTGGCATATGAAATTAGGTCACCCATCAGATAGAGTTGCATCTTTAGTTTTTCAATCCTTTCTCAGTTCAATTAAAATTAGCCCATTGTTGAAGCCCGAAAACATCGATAGGAGTATAACGCGATGAGAGTACCAGATTAGAACTCAACCGAGTCAACAGACGAAGAGATGGACAGTATGTGATCACTAGTATGCAACGCGATGAGGGTAGTGTGAAGGGTCTTTTATATTAGCCGTGGGATTACAACAATAGACAGATGGTTTTTATCGCGCTTAGGTGTATCGGGTTACAACGGTGATCTTTAGCTCGAGATCTAGTGTATGTGGTTCGCGAGTTTTTCGATCCTCGCTCTGGTGCATTGAGATCGCTATTTATAGGGAGGCTCGAGCTGGGCTGGAGCGAGACGCCGATGTGGGACGGGTGCCGCCCAGGTACATGTCGCCGTATGGTTGGCCCCTGAGGCGGCAGCCGCGGAGCTGGCCAATCAAAGGCCAGGATGGGACGTCGCCGCCCACTGCTCATCCGATGGGACGTTGCCGCCCACCCACTTGCGTGGATGGGACGTGGCGATGAGCGCGGTGAGTGCAAACCCCGGGGCCGGGTCTCCGCCTTGTGAGGAGTCTGCTTCGTAAGGAATTGTTGATCTGGGCGGCAGCGTATCCGATCGCGATGGCGGTAGAACGGAAGACCGGACGCCATCTTGAGAAGTTCATACTTGGCTATATTTTGTGTTGGTAGGGTGCATTACCGCGTTGACGGTTTCTGGTATCAACACAACCCCATGGACCGGGACTCGATGCCCTTTTGAGGACGGGTCCAAAGAAAGTACCTCGAACTGGAAACACGGTGTGGGGAACGCGCTATTGCTTTGGAGATGGACGAGCAAACGAGGGCGTCGGGACGAGAGAGGTGGAAAGGGAAGTCGTTGGGCCGCCATCTTTACGGGCCGATGCAAGACGAAGCCCGTTTCGTCAACGGCCCGCCGAAATTTTGAACAAAAGGAGCGGCTCCCCCTTCGTCTCCTTCATTCCACAGTTTTCGTCTCCAAAATCCTTCTTCGCCTTCGAACTCGCCCCCTCACTCTCGTCGACTGGAAACCGTTCTTTCGCCAGCGACGCCGCTCGTCACAAGTTCGCCTCCGTGCCCTTCCGACCACGAGGTACGCCCTTCTTCTTTCTCTCCCTCTCCTTTTCTCGTTTTTCTGGGTTTCTGGGGTTTTTTAGGAACGCCCTAGCTTCAGCGGCGGCACCGCCGCTGGGTACTGGTGGCGCTCGGGGTAGTTTTTCCCGAAAAAACGACTAGTGGGGGGTGGGTTTAGGGTCCTCCGCGATTTCCGGGTGGCGGACAGCGACGGATGCTTCCGCCCCAGACCCGGCCCGGATCCGGCCGTCGCCGTGCTTTCGTGCTCTTGGGTGGCGAAGCGGCCGAAAAACCTTTCGGGGAGGCGAAACGCCATGGGAGGCGAAGCGTCGTGGGAGGCGAAGAAGACGCTTCCAGCGCGATGTCCCCTCCCATCAACGTCCCGTCGCCCCGGCCTATTCCTGGAGACGCGTGTCGAGAACGACGGAATGTTCTCCTGACACATATTTCGCGCGTCCCTAGGACCTTTCTCACAGGACTTTCTGTCCTACCGCGGGATGACATCTGTCCGTGGTTGGGGTTTCGCGCTTTTTATCTTTGTTTGCCTTCCTTGCACACGAGCCTTCATTTTGTTTGTATCGCGTTATATGCTTCTCCATGATTTGTTTCTCCCTGTGCGTATTATCTCTCTTTTCCTTCCTCCAGGAGCCTCTTTGTTTCCGTGCCCTGGATTTGGGGCTTTCCAGCGACTCCTGCCCCTCAGGCGTGGATCGCGGTGACAGAATAGCGGACTGGGACGATTTCTACGCGCCCGACCCCTCGCCCGAGCGCCGGGAGATGTCCGCGAGTGACTCCCAGAACGACTTCCGAGAGCCCGCCGGTTTGAGCAAGACTAACCCCACCATGGTATCTGCCGCACGTACCAAGAGCGAGTCGTCCTCGCGATCAATGGCGCGCTGCAAGCCTTACGATCCTCATGATGGGGCGCCTGACGACGAAGCGTCCACTTCTGGGACCGCGAGGAGCTTTCCCTCGCGTTACTTAACAGGCATTAGGGCGGAGGTTCCTCGCTTCCGTCAGACCAGGCCCGCGCGTCTGGCTGAATATGAGAACCCGGCGACGTTGGCCAAGGGTTGTGCCTCCATTCTTACCCTCGAGGAGATGGACCATATCGCGACAGGGTACCCCTGGCCAGCAGGGGTGGAGCTCCTGCTGCCACTGGACGGGGGTAACAGCCATGCCATCTATGAGGCGGGCCATGTAGTTTACGCGGCAAGCCTTGCCGCGGGTTTCAGGCTTCCTCTACCGCGTTATGTTTCCGATCTTTTATTCGACCTCGAGCTCGCACCCGCCTCGATGGCTCCCAACTGCTGGAGCTACATCGCGGCGTACCACCTCAGGTGCTTAGAGCTGAAGCACCCCCCCTCCGTGGGGCATCTACGACAGATCCTTACGATCAAAGAGGATACTAGGGGCATCGTGAATTTCAGCCTCACGAACTGCAATCTCATCATCACCCCTTCCAACGTGGGCCCGCGGTGGAAGGAGAAATGGTTTATTGTGCATGATTATGAGGGCGAAGTCATGCTCTGCCCCCTAGTTGCGGGCCAGTTCCGCGCTCACAAGCGTAAGCGCGGTGTCTCCAAGCAAGCCTTCGCGGCAAAGAAGGCCTTCGCCGCGCCTTTCAAAAGGGAACAGAGCGCTTGGATAACGCAGGAGCGCCTAGAGCGGGCGGGACTAAGTCTGAGGCCGGCGTCGCCCCGGGTGGTCGAGATATCTTCATCGGCCACCGCGTCCCTAGAGCCCGAGGGCGAGGGTATTCTTTTGTTTGTTTTTTCCTTTGGAACTGTCTTATTTCAACGCTTGTTTTCTTAATACATTGCGCGCGCTTAGCTTGAAAGTTCGTGACTTGTTTTTGCAGGTATGGATGTCTTTGACGCGCTCACCCGCAAGTCTGCCCCGACAGAATCTGGTGCGCCCTCCACCGCTAAAACCGGGGGCCAGAAGGGGGCCACCGCGAAGGGCACGCCCGGCCCCAAGGGAAAGAGCCTCCAGGCAGACAAGGGCAAACGCGCGCAGGGGGAGGCCTTGAAGCGCAAAGGTGTAGAGGACGTGGCCCCCGCCGAGGATGTGCCCGCTAAGAAGTCCAAGCGGGACCTCGTCCGCGTTGAGGAGGAACCTCCCGAGCCCGTCGCGAAGGGTCCTGCCCAGATCACGACGGGCACCGGGAGTCGCCGCCACTGGTCCCGAAGGGCCGAGGTGGCCGGCTTCGCCTGCTCCGGGCCGGCATGGGGCACCTTTCAGGAGGGCCAGTAGGAGTACTGGCCCTCCTGAAAGGTGCCCCATGCCGGCGGGAGTGGTTCCGCACCCTCACCGCGGCGGAGATCGGAGGGGAGTGCATGAAATATGGCCATATGGTATGTGGGCCTTAACCCTTTTTTTTTTCTTTTTGTGTCGACCCTTTATAAGCCTCACCCGGGTTGAAAATGTGCTTTTATTTGCAGGTCAACGCGTGGCTGAACTACCTCCCAGACCGCTTGTGCGAGGCGGAGGCCCAGCTGGAGGAGGCGACCAAGGCCAAGGAGGGGGCCGAGACGACCCTCGCGGAGATGCGCGCGCAAGCGGAGCAGGCCGCGGCGGAGCTCAAGGCGGTCCAAGGCCAGCTCGCCGCCACGAAGAAGGAGGTTGCGGGGCTCAAGGCGACGTCCGCGAAGCAGCGGCGTCAATTGGAGGAGGACGCGAGAGCGGTTCAAGCTCTTAGTGCAGTCACCGCGGCCCTCCAATACGTGGAGAGGTATAAGGTCAAGTACTTCGCTCCCGATCTCCATCGCAAAATGGGGGTTGTCTGGGAGGGCGGAGTGGCAAAGCTGCCGCCGGGCGTTGAGGGGGACGACGCGGAGGGTCATGATGACCCGGAGGGCCAGGATCCGGAGCTCCCTGCCGCCGATCCCGAGAGCGAGAAAAGTAATGAGGCTCCCCCTCCCTCCGAGACCGCGGCCGATGCCAATGCCGATGCCAATGCCCCCACCGCCTGAAGTCTTTATCTGTGTGTTTTTTGTTTTTTTCTTTTCTCTGACATTACTCTCTGGCCGTATGGGCCCAAGTATTTTGGTGTTTGCCGCGATGCGGCTGTAACTGAATTTGATATTGACGCGAAGTAGGCGTCGTAACTTTGTTTGCCGCCATGCGGCATTTGTGATTATTCCTTATTTGTTTTTACTGTTTTTTAAACTCTGTGCATACTCGCCACCCAACCCCATGCCAAGCTAGGTGCTAGGACCGCGCTTGACACTAGGTTAGCGTAACTTTTGGATTTTTTGTGACAACTCGCCGTGTCCAACCCCATGCCAAGCTAGGTGCTAGGACCGCGCTTGACACTAGGTTAGCGTAACTTGGATTTTTTGCGACAACTCGTCGTGTCCAACCCCATGCCAAGCTAGGTGCTAGGACCGCGCTTGACACTAGGCCAGCGTAACTTGGATTTTTTCCTCATGCTTCTAGCGAAGTTTTTGATGTATTTAAGGCTTTATGCAACTGCGAGGGGTACAACCCAACCCGAGTGCGCCTATGCGCATCGCGCGCGTTAGTGGACAACCCCAAGCGAGGACGGCAACTCGGGTTTCCCTAACGACTGTGGAGTTTTGATGTTTTAAGGGTTTATGCAACTGCGAGGGGTATAACCCAACTCGAGTGCGCCCATGCGCATCGCGCACGTTAGCGGACAACCCCAAGCGAGGACGGCAACTCGGGTTTCCCTAACGACTGTGGAGTTTTGATGTTTTAAGGGTTTATGCAACTGCGAGGGGTATAACCCAACTCGAGTGCGCCCATGCGCATCGCGCGCGTTAGCGTACAACCCCAAGCGAGGACGGCAACTCGGGTTTCCCTAACGACTGTGGAGTTTTGATGTTTTTAAGGGTTTATGCAACTGCGAGGGGTATAACCCAACTCGAGTGCGCCCATGCGCATCGCGCGCGTTAGCGGACAACCCCAAGCGAGGACGGCAACTCGGGTTTCCCTAACGACTGTGGAGTTTTGATGTTTTAAGGGTTTATGCAACTGCGAGGGGTATAACCCAACTCGAGTGCGCCCATGCGCATCGCGCGCGTTAGCGTACAACCCCAAGCGAGGACGGCAACTCGGGTTTCCCTAACGATAAATTCATTATGTGGACAGTGTACGGTAGTTGCCTCGTTTTATTCATATAAAAATAGGTAGGATAGAGACATTACAACCGACCGCCACGCGGCGATAACCCTAGCTTATTTACACATAGTATTTTTTGAGGCGTGCCTCATTCCATGTCTGGCGAGAGTTTGTCTCGTCGTTGGATCTGTGAGTTTAAAAGCCCCCGGTACAACCTCTTTGGAAAGGAGGTACGGTCCTTCCCACTTCGCGTCAAGCTTGCCCCCCTCGGTCCTTCGGAGGGCTAGATCTCCCTCCTTGAGACCGCGGGGCTTGATTCTTTTGTTGTAGTATGCCGCGGTCCTTCTTTTGTATTCGGCTGAGCGCAGCTCGGCCGCCTCCCTCCGCTCATCGCGGAGGTACATTTCAACTTTGAGAGCCTCGTCGTTGGTGAACTGGTCGTATCCCGCGACACGCTCCGTGGGTAACATGGACTCAACGGGGACGACGGCGTCACTGCCGTAAGCCATCGCGAAGGGTGTTTCTCCTGTTGCCCTGCGCGGCGTGGTGCGGTTTGTCCATAAAACAAGAGGCAACAGCTCTGCCCATCTGCCCTGTACGCCATCCAGCCTGCGGCGGAGGTTGTCGAGTATCCTCGCGTTCACATTCTCCACCAGTCCGTTGGACTGAGGGTGTGCAACCGAAGAAAACCTCAGCTCTATGTTCAAACTTGCGCAAAAGTCTCGCGTTTCCTCACTGTCGAACTGAGGGCCGTGGTCTGTCATTATCGCGATGGGGACGCCGAAACGACAAACCACGTTTTTCCAGAGAAAGCCGCATACCTTCGCGCTTGTGATTCGTGCCATGGCCTCGGCCTCCACCCATTTGGTGTAGTAATCGACCAGGACCAGGATGAACTGTACCTGTCCGGCGGCTTTAGGGAAAGGACCTAGTATGTCCATGCCCCACATCGCGAACGGGTAGGCCGGCTGGATGCTGCGCAGCTCTCGTGCTGGAGCGTGTTGAAGGTTCTCATAGCGCTGGCATTTGTCACACTTTTGCACGTATGCCGCCGCATCGCGGCGCAGGGTAGGCCAATAGATTCCCATCCGGACTATTTTGTGGACCAGAGTCCGCCAACCCGGGTGGCCCCCGCATATGCCCTCGTGCACCTCTTCGAGGACCTCGAAGACGGTGGCTTCGTCTAGGCAGAGCAGGTTGGGCTCCGCATAGCCGCGACGATACAACTTGTCGCCGTCGATGCAGTACCGTGCCGCCTTGAGCTTGAGTTTGCGTGCGCTCATGGCATCGTCCTGGGGCAACTCCCCAGTTTGGATATATCGGACTATGGGAGCCATCCACCCCTCCGTGGCCAGCGCGAACACTGCCTGAGTGACACCGCGCTGCATTTTCCTCTCGATCGTGACCTTGTTGCCGACCTCAGGCGGGAGGGCCGAACCCATCTTGGCCAGTGCGTCGGCCTTGGCATTTGCCGCACGCGGTATGGATTCAATGGCAAAAGTCTCGAGGCAGGCAATCAACGCCTTGACTTTGGCGCGATATTGGGGCAGAAAACCCGTGGTACACTCATACTGGCCACTAACCTGTCGCGCGACAAGCTCGGAATCTGTAAAAACCCTTATTCTCCGCGCGCCCACCAGCAGGGCCATCTCGATTCCCGCGATCACTGCCTCATACTCGGCGTCGTTGTTGGTTGCCTCGAAGCCGAAGTTGAGGGCATGTTCGGACGCGTAGGAGGGTCCCTTAAGGACCACCCCCGCGCCCGACCCCAGGTCGCAGTGCGAGCCGTCAACAAAGACCTTCCACTCGTCGGGGCTTTCGTCCGTGTCGGGGAAGGTGACCTCCACCACGAAGTCCGCAAGGGCCTGGGCTTTGATCGCGGTCCGGGGGTGGTACGAGATGTCAAACTCTGACAACTCGACCGCCCACTTGGTCATTCTTCCCGACAGCGCGGGCTGATGCAGGATTTGGCGCAGAGGGAGGTCCGAGAGGACCTGGATGGGGTGCGCTTGGAAGTAGGGGCGCAACTTTCTTGCCGCCACCACGACGGCCAGAGACATCTTCTCCGCGGGTGAGTATCGTTGTTCTGCCGGCTGAAGCACCCGGCTGGTGAAGTACACCGGGTAACTGAAATCGCGGGTGAGGACCGCGCTGACAGTATGCTGGCTCACGGCAATATACAACTGCAAATCCTCTCCCGGGACGGGCGGGGAGAGCGTTGGAAGATTGGCGAGGTAGACTTTCAGAGCCTGGAACGCGCTCTCCATCTCCTCTGTCCAGGTGAAGGTGGTGGTGCTCTTGAGACAAGAAAAAAAAGGGAGAGCGCGGTCTGACAACCTAGAGCAGAAACGGCCAAGATAATTCACCGCACCCGCCAGTCGTTGGACTTCGTTGCGCGAGGCCGGTGAGCGCAGTTCCAACACCGCGGCGACCTTGGCGGGGTTGACGTCTATGCCCCTCGCGCTGATCATGAACCCGAGGAACTTTCCAGATTTCACCCCGAAGACGCACTTTTCCGGGTTTAGGCTCATTCGGTGGGCGCGCAGGGTTTGGAAAACCTCGGCCAGATCGGCCAGGTGCTCCTGCGCGCTGTGGCTCTTGACCACAATGTCGTCGACGTAAGCCGAGACGCTGCGCTTCAGCTGCTTCCGGAAGACATGATCCACCAGGCGTTGGAAAGTGGCCCCAACGTTCTTTAAACCGAAGGGCATCACCCTGTAACAGAAAGTCCCGCGTTGAGTAATGAACGCGGTGGACTCCTGATCCAGAGGATCCATGGCTATCTGATTGTAGCTGGAATAGGCGTCGAGGAAACTCAGCGCGGTGTGGCCGGCAGTGGAGTCTACCAGATCATCAATGGAGGGAAGGGGGTAGCTGTCCTTGGGGCAAGCTTTGTTGAGGTCCTTGAAGTCGACACACATCCGCCACCTCCCGTTGCACTTCTTCACCAACATGACATTGGAGAGCCAAGTAGGATACTTGACTTCGCGGATGAAGTTGGCGCGTAGGAGCTTCTCAACCTCCTCATTCGCCGCGCTAGCGCGCTCCTCGTTGGTCTTTCGGCGCCTTTGACAGATGGGTCGGGACCCCGGGCTCACGCGAAGCGAGTGGAGTGCCACCTCGGGAGGGACGCCCTTTAGGTCCGTCGCCGTCCACGCGAACACATCGCGAGAACGGGCCAGGAGACTGTTCAGGCTCTCGGCGTCCGGTCCGGTCATGCAGTCTCCGACAAATAGTTTCTCGGCCACGTCGGGGAAGGGAGTGATGGCGACCTTCTCGAAGTCACCGAGGGGCTCGCGCCCCCGCTCCTGTCGTACGTCCAACTCCGCACTGGCCCCACCCGCGATCACGTACGCGGCAGGGCAAGCACGGGTTGACGCCTCATAGCACTTTCGTGCCTCAATCTACTGGCCATGGGCGACACCGACCCGGTCTTCTACGGGAAACTTCAAGACTAGGTGATAGATGGACGCGACAGCCTGGAACTTCATCAACGAAGTCCGTCCCATTATCGCGTTGTAGATGGAAGGGAGCCGGACGACAGTGAACTCGATGGGCTCAGTCCGGCGGGCGTCTTTACTGTCCCCCAAGGTCATGTCCAGAGTGACCAACCCTGCGACGTCGACCTCGCTGCCGGAGAAGCAGGTGAGTTTCCCGGCGTAAGGCAGGAGCATGGCGGGGGAGATGCCGAGCTGTGCGAACGTGTCGTAGTATAGGATGTCCACCGACGCTCCTGTATCCACCATGATCCTCTTGACAATCTTGGTGGCGATAACCGCGTGCACAACAAGAGGATCTGTGTGCGGGGTGATGAGCTCGCGAGAATCGCCGGGTCGGGAGGTGATGTCGGCATGAGGGATTCCCGACGCGCCCAAACTGTTGATGGAGCCGCTGGAGGTCGTAGCGCGAGCATAACGCTTCCTTTCCCCGCCGCTAGATCCCGCGAGGGTGGAACCCCCAGCGATAGTGTTGATGTAGAGGTTGGGATCGTTTTGGTTGACCCCTCCTCTCGCGGGCGCGGAACCGGCCAAAGTATTGGCCTGTGCCGGCTGTCCACCGTCGTTGCGGGGCCCGAGGGCCGTGGTGTTGGCCCCGGTGTACGGGTCGTTGTTGTGCGGACCGTTGCCACCGCGGTTGTTGCGTGGCCCGCGGTATCCCTGATACCCACGGCCACGACGGCACCCACCACGGTTATGGCCGTCGCGCTGCCCAACCTGAGGCTTCGTTGGTGTGTTGGACACGGTGAGGGCCTCCGGGGTGGTTTTGGCCTTTCCCTTTCCGCGATCCTGCGTGGGCCTCCCTGCCGCGTCCTCCGCAAAGACGCGCTTGGTGATGGCGTTGCAGGCGTCCTCATAGGTGTGCAGGGTTTTCCCGCACATCTTGACTTTGAAGGTCCCGTCGCGGAGGTTGTGGATCAACATATCGCGGGCGGATGTGTCGTTGAGTTGAGGCACCTCCGACGCCGCGTTGACAAACCGGGTGAAGAAGGCTGCCAGGGTCTCCTCTTCGCCTTGTGTCACGCCCATGAGATCCTTCGTCGTCTTCATACGCGTTTGCGACCCGCTAAAGTGGGACATGAACCGCCGCGTTAGATCCTTGAAAGACGTGATGGAGCCCACGGGGAGGTTTGTGAACCACCTCATCCCGGCTGTCTTAAGGGTGGAGGGGAAGACCCGGCGGTACATGGCGTCGTTGTAGGTGTTGAACGTCATGTGGGCGAAAAACTGCCGGACGTGCTCACCCGGGTCCTTCGTGCCGTCGAACTGTAGCGCGGACGACGGCTTCTGGAACTCTTTTGGCATGGGCTCCTCTTGGATGAAGTCAGCGAAGGGGCTGCCGTAGGTGGTGCCGCGATCGTCCACCATCATATTGTTTCGGGAGCCGGAGCGTGTGGATTGAGGTTGAGAGGTGGAGCGCCCTCTCGACATGCTCATGTCGTCGCTCGAGCTCCCTGGAGGCGGGGTGTGGTATGCCTGGCCCGGTCCGTAACCCGCGGCGTAAGCGGGTACATACGGTTGGTGGGGCATCGGGTAAGCACCCTGGCCGTGCTGCATGGGATATGCGCCCGGGCCGTAGTGGTACGCGGGGGCGTAGCCTTGGAAGTGGGGGTTGGGGGGTGACAACGCGTTGGGAGCGTCCTGCTCCACCTCCTGCCCAGTCGAACTCCCGTTGGTGGTGGAATATTCCTCCACGTATGGCTCCTGCGCGGGTGCGTACTCTTGGAAGCACTGCGCGTGGACATACCCCTGGAACGGGGCCTGTGGCTGGAAACCCGGGTTCCACCCTGGCATGGCCTGTGGTTGTTGCACGGGCGGTGACCCATAATACCACGGAGGCGGCGGCTGCATCCCGAAGGCTGTACCATCGGCGTAGTAGGCGTTGTTGCTGTTAGCGTCCATCACTCGGCGTCAGTTGAAACGGTGCCTGCTTAGTTTGAGGAGCTCCCCACAGACGGCGCCAATGTTGAAGCCCGAAAACACCGATAGGAGTATAACGCGATGAGAGTACCAGATTAGAACTCAACCGAGTCAACGGACGAAGAGATGGACAGTATGTGATCGCTAGTATGCAACGCGATGAGGGTAGTGTGAAGGGTCTTTTATATTAGCCGTGGGATTACAACAATAGACAGATGGTTTTTATCGCGCTTAGGTGTATCGGGTTACAACGGTGATCTTTAGCTCGAGATCTAGTGTATGTGGTTCGCGAGTTTTTCGATCCTCGCTCTGGTGCATTGAGATCGCTATTTATAGGGAGGCTCGAGCTGGGCTGGAGCGAGACGCCGATGTGGGACGGGTGCCGCCCAGGTACGTGTCGCCGTATGGTTGGCCCCTGAGGCGGCAGCCGCGGAGCTGGCCAATCAAAGGCCAGGATGGGACGTCGCCGCCCACCGCTCATCCGATGGGACGTTGCCGCCCACCCACTTGCGTGGATGGGACGTGGCGATGAGCGCGGTGAGTGCAAACCCCGGGGCCGGGTCTCCGCCTTGTGAGGAGTCTGCTTCGTAAGGAATTGTTGATCTGGGCGGCGGCGTATCCGATCGCGATGGCGGTAGAACGGAAGACCGGACGCCATCTTGAGAAGTCCATACTTGGCTATATTTTGTGTTGGTAGGGTGCATTACCGCGTTGACGGTTTCTGGTATCAACACCCATGTGGCCCAAATCAATGCAAGCCTTGTTCATGGGCCAAAGCACATGCTCTTCCCAATCCCCTAAGCCCAAGTCGGTCTACTAAGCCTTTGGATCTTTTGTTCATGGATGTATGGGGTCCTGCTCACCATATCTCAATGAAAGGCCACGTTTATTATATAGCCATTATTGATGACTTTTCCAAGTTTATTTGGTTCTTTCCTTTCAACTTCAAGACACTTGTTACTAAAACTAGCTTAACCGGTCGTGTCATTCACGACTATTTCACTTAAAAATATTAATATTAAGTTAAATAGTTATATGAAAAGTATTATATAAGTTTTATTGTATGGACATGTTTTTTATCTTCTATAAAGAGTGATATTGTTTTTGAAATTCATATAACCCAATATATATAAATAAGGCATTATTTTTTCACTCATTTATATATTTTTATAAATAAGTAAAAATTATTGAGAAAGATGTACGTTATCAAGATATAAGTGAAAAATATTATTTGGCTAAAAAATCAAGTTTGTTATCAAGATATAAAGAAATAAAATATAGTGGGTAAAAAAATATAGTTGATCGTGTAAATAAAGAAAATAAATTAAGCTTAAAAATGCTAATGTTATTCAAGTCAATCAAATAATAAAGTGACAAAATTAGTTTTTCTATTAAAAAATAATTTAAAATTTTAGTTTAAAAATTCTAAATTTATTTAAGTAACTCAAATATAATTAGTTCATTGTAATTATATTTCGAAAATTCAAAATATTTATTAGAATCACGTTTTTCAGTTAAGTGAAATATTAGAAAAGATAGAATATCAAAATTCAAAATTTTGAATATATCTTTTACATAAATAGATAATATATAACTTAATCTAATTAACTGAAATACCACAAATAAAATCTATTTTTTTTATCAAAAATATAGTGGGTCTAGAATCAAATATAATTAGTTCATTGTAATTATATTTCAAGAATTCAAAATATTTATTAATCATGTTTTTCAATTAAGTGATATATTCGAAAAGATAGAATATTAAAATTCAAAAATTTGAACATATCTTTTACATAAATAGATAATATATAACTTAATCAAATTAATTGAAATACCACAAATAAAAACTTTTTTTTTATCAAATATACGGTGGGTCCAGAATCAAATATAATTAGTTCATTGTATTTATATTTCAAAAATTCAAAATATTTATTACAATCATGTTTTTCAATTAAGTGATATATGCATTAGAAAAGATAGAATATCTTACCAAAATTCAAAATTTTGAATATATCTTTTACATAAATAGATAATATATAACTTAATCAAATTAATTGAAATACCAAAAATAAAAACTATTTTTTTTATCAATTATACGGCGGGTCCATAATCAACTTTAGAAAAGATAAGTGATATATTAAAAAGATAGAATATCTTACCAAATTCGAAAATTTGATCCTATCTTTTGCATAAATAGATAATAAGAAATATAATTATATTAATTGAAATAACATAAATAGAAGATATTTTTTTATCGAATATGCAGTGGGGCCAAAATCAACGTGGTGGCTCGAGAACTGTCGACTTTTATAATATATATTGAATTGATTGATGATTTAATTAGTTGTTCCTTAATTTCTGTTAGCTGCTTATCTTTTAGTGAAGGAAAATTTAAAGACAGATAGTATAGTTTTAAAGATAGATATTAGATGAGTATGAAAAAATATAAAACTAAAGATTAGATGATTAAGGAAATTTCAAAGATAAATATTCAACCAAAAAAAATAAAGATAAATAGCATGCCTTCAAAGATAGATATTACATGAGTAGGAAAAAAGATAAATTTAAAAAAGATAAATAAATAAAAAAAAGATATAAAATTGTAATAAATTGAGTTGAAAAAAATTAGAAAAATCAAGAGGGATCGGAATCAACGATCTATTTGAATTAATAAATTATTTGCTCTATTGAGAAGGAATGCAAACGAAAAATAAGTACTATTTGAATGAATAAAACTAATAACGTAAATTTGACAATGTGGTGACTCGTGAGTAAGAAATTTTGCCTATCAAAGATAAATTTGACAACGTGAATTGATTTAATTAGTTAGTTGCATGTTCCTTTGTATTAATTGTCTATCTTTAATAGAAGGAAATCTTAAAGATAGATAATACAATTTTAAAGATAGATATTAGATGAGTAAGAAAATATATAAAATTAAAGGTTGATAATTAAGGAAATTTTAAAGATAAATAGTATGTCTTAAAAGATAGATATTACATTAGTAGGAAAAAAGATAAAAGTAAAAAAAAAGTAAAATCGTTAATAAATTGAGTTGAAAAAAAAATTAAAATTAAGTGGGGCCAGAATCAACGTGGTGGCTCGAAAACGGTCGGCTTTTATAATATATATATTGATTGATTGTTACCACTTTTATCACCTTTGCTACCAAATTGTTTGACACTAAAATCTCCCATATCCAAACCGACAATAGCACCGAATTCAAACCCCTCATTCCCCTTTTTCAATCTTTGGGAATCAACCATCGTCTCACTTGTCCTTATTCCCATCAACAAAATGGTAGCATTGAAACCCGACACCGAAGAATTGTGGATACCGGCCTTACCTTGCTTAAGCAAGCCTCCTTACCTCTCAAGGTTTGGGATTTTGCCTTTGAGACCGCCACTTACCTCATTAACCGTCTTCCTACACCCATCCTTGACAACATTTCTCCCTACCAAAAACTCTTCAACAAACTTCCCGACTACCAATTCCTACGTGTGTTCGGGTGCCTTTGTTTTCCCAACTTACGTCCTTATAACTCCCACAAACTTTCCTTCCGTTCCACCCGGACCGTGTTCTTGGGCTATAGTGGAAATCAAAAGGGATATATATGCCATGATTGGAAGGAGCATCGCACTTATGTCTCACGTGATGTGATTTTCCATGAATTTGATTTTCCCTTCCAATCTCCACCAACCTCCACTTCCACCTCATATTCACCCTCTCTCACCATCTTGCGAGCTCTCCCTCATCTCTTCCCACAACAAAATGGACGCCACTTTCCCCAATTTCCACTTCTCCAAGCCCAACCATTTCTTCGCCAAGCCCAAATACTTCCCCCAACCCAACCCAACCTTCTAGCCCAACTTCTTTACCACCATCAGATTGCATACCTAATGCCGATTCACCATCTCCTCAAATCCTTAACCCCAATTTGCCAACTCAACATCCCATGACCACTCGGTCAAAACTCCACATTTCCAAACCTCTGGTGCGATCAGATGGCACTATCCCGTGGCAAAGCAAGCCGACCCCTGGCTGTTCCCTTACAGTCGCCATCCCATATGAGCCCACATCCTTCACCGAAGCCTTCAAGTACCCTGAATGGCGGCGAGCCATGGAAGCAGAATTTCAAGCCCTACTAGCTACCAATACATGGTCTCTCGTCCCACCAACCACATCTTCTAACGTTCTCGGTGTGAAGTGGGTTTTCAAAACCAAACGGCATGCGGATGGCTCCATCGAGCGACGTAAAGCCCGATTAGTCGCCAAAGGCTTCAATCAAATTCACGGTCTCGACTATGATGAGACCTTTAGTCCCGTTGCTAAACCTTCCACCATTCGACTCCTCCTCTCCCTTGCGGCAATGCGAAATTGGTCGGTCCGGCAGCTCGACATCCAAAATGCCTTCCTACACGGTGCCTTGACGGAGGATGTCTTCGTCTCTCAACCCCCAGGTTTCATTAATTCTTCTCACCCCTCTCACATTTGCAAATTACACCGATCACTCTACGGCCTTAAACAAGCCCCTCGGGCCTGGTTTTCTAGCCTTAGTCACACACTCATCACTTTTGGTTTCACTCCTTCTGAATCGGATTCATCTCTCTTTATTCATCATCAAGGGAATTCAGTGGTGTACGTTCTGATATATGTTGATGACCTCTTGGTCATTTCCTCTACTACTGATCTTTCAAATTGCTTTGTTAAAGCCTTGTCCAGGAAATTCCCAGTAAAGGACTTAGGTGAGTTAAGCTATTTTCTCGGCATCCAAGCTCGTCGCACCAAAGAAGGCATCTTCCTTTCTCAATCTAAATACATCAGAGAACTCGTTGCTCGGGCCAATATGTCAAACTCCAAACCTGTGAGTACTCCCATGGCTGTTGATTTTGTTGCTAGCACCGCCTCATCTTCACCTCCCTTCTCCGATCCCACCTTTTATCGAAGTCTTGTTGGCGGGTTGCAATACCTAGCTTTTACTAGGCCTGATATCTCATTTGCTGTAAATCGAATCTGCCAAGCCATGCACAATCCTGATGAGAGACATTGGCAAGGTCTTAAGCGCATTTTGCGCTACTTAAATGCCACTGTAGATGCTGAATTCTTTCTCTCCTCTGCTCCGAGCTCAACACTAGCCGCCTTCTCTGATGCCGATTGGGCCGGGGACCCTTCTGATCGGCGATCTACAAGTGCCTATTGCATCTATCATGGCCAAAATCTCATTTCGTGGGTCTCCAAGAAACAACCCACCGTCGCCCGATCGTCGACTGAAGCTGAATATTGGGCGATCGCTCATGCTGCTTGTGAAACAATTTGGCTGCAATCTCTTCTATCTGAGCTTCATATACGTCTTCCTCAAGCTCCTACATTGTGGTGCGACAACATCGGAGCCACATATCTAGCCATGAATCCTGTCCAGCATCATCGAATCAAGCATTTGAGCCTAGATTATCACTTTGTTCGAGAAAGAGTCAAGCTCAAAACACTGACAGTGGCGTTCATCTCCTCCAAAGACCAGCGTGCTGACATTCTCACTAAACCCCTTTCCACCGTTAGATTTCTTCAACTTCGATCCCAACTTAGCTTTACTTCGTTCGGATCGAGGGGGGATACTAGTGAATAATACATATAGCTAATCCAATAGTATGTAATTCTAGAATATTCAGTAAGATAGACACATGGCACTAGATAATTGAGCATAGCTATCTATATATATTGTACACATCCAAATCAATGAAATCAAGGTGGATCACTCTTTTCATACAATTCCAAAATCTCTCTGTTCCATCAGCCATTTTTTGTAGAGTACTTGGAAGAGAAAACTTCTGCTACGCAGAGAAGAACACGACCCAGGTTAAAAAGAATTGATCTTTGTAAAGAAAGAAGGAAAGAAAAACAAGAAGAGATATAGGGAAAAAGATGAAAGATTTCACCTTGAAATCCACCGATCAAGACTTGAGACTGAAATTCGGCTGCAGATCCAACAGGCTTTTCTATTGTAGAAGAACAACAGAGGGGCGGATTGAAGAACCTCTTCTTCAAGTCGGTGAAGCACTGAAGTCACCATAAGCACTGAAGTACAAAATATAATATTATAATACACAACAAAAAGGCATTAAATATTATCCTTACGATTTACTGTTATTTTATTTCGGCTTATAAGCAGATTTTATTACATGGGTTTTTTTTTATAAGATATATATATATATATCGGTTCTTGATTGTTCCATTGTTGCAAAAAGAACAGTGTTTATGGTAGGATAAATGTATTTTATTTATCTAATCCACAGCCTTTTATATTTTTGGGTTTTTGATTTGCTAAAAAAAGAAATGCAAACTTATCACCAGATTATTAAAAAATCTTCAATCAATCGAATCAGTCCAAGGTTTAACATGAACAGCTAGCTTTGTAGTTCGTCTAATCACATTTTTCAAATTTAATGATTGCAGAGATTGCCATTTGTCAATGCTTGATCTGAAAAAGTGAAGCCGCTCAATATTGGTTGTTTCTGCCAAAGCAAACCCTTGTAACTGAAGAAACACTTGCTCTATGCAAACAGTAAAATTCCAATTAGCCTGCCAATGTTCTTTTTGCAACTGATTGGACTAACTCCCATGTATAACATAATGCACAACAATAAGTATCATCACTCCATTCTAAAGCATTGCAATTCACAGAAGACCCATCAACTTTCGTGCGAAACAAACGATAAGACCGAGCACTCGCATTCGCTAAAAGCAAGGACATGTCCCGATGTCGAACGACAGTTACGCCAATGCGAAATTTTGCGTTTTCAGATCTCCACGTATCATTGCTTTTCTCCGTGCTGGATGACGTCACAAAGAAGATGAAAACATAAGAACAGTCAATCAAGACAGAGAAGAGAATAAATAACTCCATATATACATTTTGACCCGAAAACAAAGAGAGATTAGTATTTGCACCTGATTTTATACATTTAGTTTGCTTCAAGAGTTCTGAAGACAAAGACTGCTAGACAAGAAGTCAACTTTCCTCATCAACAAGAATGGTGGACTCTTGGCTGACGCCAACGTCAAGCAAAGATGCCATTCATCGTCGAGTAAGGTTGGAAATGGCGAACCCTGCACGGAAGGGGAAAGTAGTTTCCTTTTTAATAAGTAAAATAGACCATAACATACTTCATGTTTAATAACCCTTGTATGAGAGCTTACCTCTTCTTGGAGAAGCAATTTCAATTTAACAGATTTCAGCTTAAAGAAGCTTTCACAGAGAATCTTAAGCTTGCCAACCTGAGTAAAAAAATTGTCAATAAAAGAATCTAGAATAGAACTTCAGATCTAGACCTAATAATCCTAATTGTCATATTTTAGTAAACTTGGGTAATGGTCAATAACAGAGGAACATTAGGGCAGGCCACATACTGATGTTGTAGCTGGCAATCTCTTTGTCAATGGTGGCTTTTCTCCCATCGATACACCAACACACTTCAGAGTAGCAGCTGCAAAATGGATAAAAGAAAGAAAAATCCTAAGCAATTAATATTAAGAAATACACCAATCTCATTCTCAGCCCCCAAGATTTCAGATACATACAGAGAAAGCTAGTTGACATTTTCTGCAGGCCTGTAGCTCCATTAGATGGCCTCTCATCTTCTAAGCCATGCAACCTTCTAAGCTCAAAGAACCTGTAATCTTGGTTCATAAATGATTTATCTTATATCAGTATCCCGTTGTTAACAGAATAAATTAACAAATTTTGGTAGCTCGTGGTTTATTCAATAACAAGGCTTCAGGGATTCCAAACAAATGTAACTAAATTAAGAAGGTTTTCTAACGCTTCCTCTTAGCTAAAGTTTTTTTTCTGTAGGTTCACAGACAAATTACCTGGGATGTTGCCTATTGGTTCTTCAGAGTTGTCATGCAGCCTGGACATAACAAGCCGGACATACCTGCAAGACAGCACGAGTAAGAATGAATTACCACAAAAGCATATCTATATTTATAGGAAAAAATATTAACCATGCAAAAACATACCGAATTTCAGACTCCCTTCTTTCACGAAGAGTTACCTAGCAATGCTAGCATTGTTACAAGAAAAGAGAAATTTAGCTACTCTATCTTCCATATATACAACAGTACACATTGTTGAGCAAAAATGTACACAAAATTGCAAAATATATAATAATCATTTTTATTTTAGTTCGACCCTCTCTTTTGATTAAAAGCAATATCGATACAAAACATTTAATGGTTTTTATGATTTGGGCTGCACCCAATTTATGGGTTGCCTACGTATCTCTTTTCTAGAGAATCAAGCCTTACGTAGTTCAACGTGTTTTATTTATTTTTTTTTATTTTTTTGTTGTTTATGTTTGATTTTCATGCATCAGTGGAATAAACCCGAACCCACCTTCTAGGAAGGGTTGTTCGAATTCAAACCAACTATCATCTACACGATGCGAATTAGATTAAACCCACCTTCTAGGAAGGGTTGTTTAATCTCTTCACTACCAAACATAAGGCTTAAGGTTTATGTATGTTTTTAATTTAGTTTAATTTAATTTGATTTAATATGCGACTGAATACAACACATTTATATTTTATGTTGTATTTCCTACGTATCCATTTATATGATATGGAATCAAGTCAAACGTAGTTCTCAAAGATATATTAAAATTTTAATTTAAGGCCGTGATTTAATTTAACGCGTACAAAAATTACGTTAAATTTTCTACGTACCCGTATGTAACGGGATCAAATCATACGTAGTTCTTGAATTTAATTTGATTTTATTTTTGATCTTAAGTTACAAACACGATCAAGTAAACCAAAATTGGTAAATAATTTATAAGACTACCCCTCATTGGGTTATCTTCGTAATTATCATTTAGTTTTTTTTAGTAATCAAAACAAATCCAAAATTATATATATGCATGTATAGATTGTACAACACATGCTACTGAGAATTTCAACAAATCAAGGCCTCAATCTCTTAGTTCATTTTATATGCTGATGTTCCCACGATAACAATCAAGGCCTCAATTTTTTTTAAGCCCATCAGGGTGTGATTTATTTCAATTGAGTAAAACAAACTCAAGGCCTGATTTGGATTTTAAAAGAAAACGCCATATAGGTTATGCAGATTATCCAGATTTATTATTTTTGATGGAACAGAATCTTAACCAATCCTTAATATTCCATCAAATCTGATTATTATCCTTGGGTCTTTTATTTTTGAAAGGAAACCTAATTAATCTTATCAACGACTACACCATTGAATCGGTTCTTCAAAGCAAGTCAGAGAAGTTCCCCATTACAGGTCTGGATATTTCATCTCTGTCTTTCATAATTACGATTTCATGTGATTAACCCTTGATTCATGTATTACCGTACTCTTACTCAGGGTTTGATATTTTAAAATCTAGACTCACTGCAACTTTTATTAATGGAGAAGATGATCTATTTGTGTTCATATATTCACATGTTTCGGTCCCAGGACGTCAACGAGTTCCATAAAACTCAATAAGCCCTCTTAACATGGCTGATTCTATTTGACTATCTATTAAGTCACGTAATTTTATAGTATGAAAATTGTCATATGAACAAGTGTTCGCCGGCACTATGTACGAAAAATTTCCGAGGCAATTTCGACATTATAACGGCATAGAAAAGTCTAATTGTTGTGGTGTTCGGATCCATTCGGTTCCTCCCAGACCATGACATTAACCCATTTTCAAAAACGTATATTGATTATATTTCAAAACGAAATCAATTTTCGGTGTAGCGTTCGGATCCACTCGGTTCCTCCCGGGCCACAAAATCGGTTTTGAAAACGATTTAGAGGGATTAGAATGCATGTAAACATATACACGCACTACCTTTCTCAGTGTTGAATGAATGGTAGACCGATGTACTGTACGCACGTACACTTCTCTGTTTTTGTTTTGTTAATAACTTCTCTTTGTTTGTTTGCAGGGAAGAAGGATCAAATTTTGTTGTTGGTAACCGGTCAACGTACCCAACTCCTCACGTATATATACTAGTGAGTTTTTGTGGGCAGTTAATTAACTACCCCATCGAGCCCCATTCTAAGATTAATTAGCATAGATGCTTATGTAATATTTCATTGTATTTCGGACGGAGGAAAAAAAACAATTTGATCCGCCTCTTTACCCCTTTGTTGAGCTTTTTTTTGTATATGTATATATATCACATGTAATATACTCTAAAGGGTTTATTTTATCATGCACTTCATGTATTAATATTTGTGCATTTAATTTAAATTTTATGGCAAACAGAGACCCCCCAAACTTTGTACAAGTGAAGAGTTGAACTTGTTCAAAGTTTGGATATGTTATGATGCTCCATTATTTACGTGTTTACGCTTTACGTTTGCAGGCTGCCACCATGGATTCCTTTGGACAGCTTGGCAATCAAAGGGCGATAGGGGCTAACGGTCGCGTGATGAAGGACGGCCGTACATACAGCCGATCACGCTCTTTCAAGGAGCTTACTATTAACTATCAGGCGCCTACTCAAGTGACGTGGACACCCAACAATGAGTTCTTTGAGGGATTCTTTAAATTCCGCGTTTATGAGGAGAGTGAACGAATCCTTAGCCACAATGAACAGGGCCGTCATCTCAAAGGTGTCTTTCTAGAGAAAGTTCGGGTTGATCGGCATGGTGGTTTCCCGACTCCTATTACTAAAGAGTTCTACCCAGTCTTGTAGAGACTCTTGGAAACCAAGACCAACTGGGGTTCAGAATTTGCATTCAGAGGTTTGGCAGACTTTTTTCACTATGTCATGGAGTGGACACAAGAAATTCTTGCAGGCTATGAGCAAACACTTCGTCGAGCTGACATCTATGGGCTTGTGACAATATCTCAGTTTCCTTATATGTATGACAAAGAGGTGTGGCGAGCATTCTGCGAGCTCTGGAGTCCTTTGACCAACACACTCCATCAGGGAGGCGGTGAATTAGGTATAACTCTGAATGACCTTAGGCAGATTGGAGGTCTACCGATTCTTGGGGAACCGTATGAGGAGTTTCTACCACCTAATGAGTAGTTGCTAGATGCGTCAAAGTTTCCACCTACTGTCATAGAACTTCTGCAGATACATTCAGCTCTGTGTAAGCACTACAAGGAGGCAGAAGTCTCTTGGTGGAAATGGCAGACCCACTTTTTCAGGGGAAAGCTGACCCATAGGGCTTACAAGGAAACCTTTACAGGTCAACATCCAACCAAGCGTGACTTTAAGGCTGCTCCTAAAATAGATGTCTCAAAACTGTTGCCACTACAGGTGAGTCATAAAGGCCGTCTAGCTGCTTTCTTGGCCTTTTTACTCAACAGATTTATTTTGCCACACGGAGGTAAGTTTATTCGACCCCAGACATTTGTGATGGCTTGCTTAATGGCAGAGGGAAACCAGGTTTCATTAGCTCCTACAGTCTTAGGCCACATTTGTCATGGCCTAGGGGAAATGGCCACTCATGAGCTAGCCCCAGGTAGTGCTAACCCATCTTTTGGTATCCACTTTGTGATTGGCTGGTTGGGGGAATACTTCTCTTGCTTATATGCACGTCGGCCAGATGACCAATTCAATGAGAAGTTCCCGCTCTTAGCTAGATATTCTGGAGCTGAAGCTAAGGCAATATCTATACATCAGGCTAGGTCTATATTCAGACATACCCGCTACTTGTCATACAGGGCCATCAGTTTTGGAGATGAGTCCGAAAGCAGAGAGTGCCTTGATCTTGATGGTCTACCAGATGCTGACTTTGAGCGCTTAGTTTCTATACGCTCTAGTGTTTTACCTGTCAGAGTAGGCGATAAGTTGATTCTACAGCCGTATTATCCTAACAGGTATGCCCGTCAACACGGTTATGAACAAGGAGTTCCTACTAATGTTTTGAGATTTAGTTTCTCTCAAAGGAGCCGATGATCTTTGGAGGATATCGCCCTTTGTTATGCTCGTTTGTTTTGTAGGAACACCGGAGCCAGATTCCATATCCCACTTTCTTATCATCCAGGCTCTTGCACTCTAGGCTATTGTAAGTGGTGGGTTGGAACAGTTACCCCGTATCTGGGTCAACCATTGGGCAAAATTCAGTCCAACTTAACGAGGAAGAAGGTTGTTTTGAGGAATCCTGTGTACATCATAGCCGACTTAAGGGACTTCTCACGTGAGCATAAAGACTCTGTGAAGTTTTCTGGTTTAGTTTCGTCATCTTCTAGGGAAGCTTCCCCTGAGCCCGCTGGTGAGTCGACATCCAACATTCATACGTCGAAGAGGCCAGCCAGAGATCGGTCACCTAGTGACGATGTGCACTTCAAAAGAGCTAGGTATATTGCCCGAGACAGATCTCCTAAATCCAGCTCTGAGGAACAGGTTGATTACGACGATGAGCCGACTCCTTCAACCTTCTTTGACTCTGGCAACGCGGCTTTTGCAGAGAATGAACCGCCAAACTTAGAGTTCGATCCGGCCCAAGGTGGAAATGAAATCTTAGTTGTGCCTGGACCATCCCTTCCTGAGGCAAGACAAAGTTCTTTCGACTCCACCCCTCTTGAGATCGTACCTGCTACTTTGCACAACCTACTCTCCTTGCCAATAGACGATTGGGTCCGGGAAAGCATCAAGAGTGGTGTTACTTCGATCATGAAACAGGTTTTGAGTCTCAAATCTCCATCAGAATTAACAGCAGATTGCTCTCGCATTTCACACTCATTGGAGACCTTACGAGCTATGGCTGCTATCAACAAGGTCAACCTCTCTGCATTCATTTCACAGGTTGAAGCTCTATTTGACCTTGCTGAGTGTGTTGCTGTGATAACCAGTGATGTAGACCTTGAGCGTATAGAGCGACTGTCTGCTGATCTTGCTCAACATTCCGCTAATTTGGCGCGGAAGCAGGCTGCACTTCCTGACTTATCCCAGAAATCACTTTGCATAAGGGAACAAGAAGCTGAGCTCTCAACTTTGAAGGCAAGAGTCAAAAGCATTGAAGCCGATCTTATTATCAAGAAAGCCAATCTAGAGGCTGAAAGCGCCGCCCTGCAAAACTCCATCCAACAGTGCGAGGATGAAATTCAGCGGCTTGAAGATGAGCTTGGTCGAGCGGGAAAGGCAAGGATCGAAGAATTAAACTCGAAGAGATCCGAGTTAGACGGACTGCTTGCGAAGCTAATTGCCCTTGCTTCTTCTATCGATGCTCGCTGGTAAGTAGATTTGCATAAATTCGAGCTTATCTTCCTTTCTTTCTTTCTTTTTTATTATTTTGCCTTCTTCCTCTTTTTAATATATTTCGCACTTCTCTTCGCAGATTGGAGACGCTATTGCTGTTGGAGTATAACTTGGACGGGAAGTATAGCATCCCGTGTGTCTTGCAATATTGCGATCATTTGCGTACCGATTTCCTTTTCATTTTTTTTCTTGACAGGAGGAATTTTAGTTAACTGCACCGTATTTGACTTTATTTCATGATTTTAGTACAGTATTGTCTTTTGACTGATCTTGGTCAACTTAAATTCCAATTCAATTCAAGCGTACACATACGTCACCGCACATTTTATATATGCATGTACCCCAGCAAATCAGATCACCGCTTGCATGCCTTGGTGATCATAAGTGGTTTGTTTTTTTTTTACTAACCACCTGCCTTGACCATTGCGTCATAATTTATTTCCAAAAGCAAGAAAAAGAGAAGTGAAATATATATCTCTTGTTAAATCATCTGGGACATATACATGTATCACGAGACTTGGGTAAGACACTGACTACCCACATGTACGTACTTATTATGTACATATAGCGTACATTTATTATACACATACAGCGTACATGTCCTCGCACCACGTACGTAACAAATGAAGAGGATTTTTTGTTTTCGGGGCTGCGTCTAGCATATGCGACCAGCTAGATTGCCTACGTACCCTCTTTTTGAGGGATCAAGCCGATCGTAGTTCAAGTGGTTTATTTTAATTAATCATTTTTTTTTACCCACACGCATAAGAAGATTAGATCTAGACCCACCTTCTAGGAAGGGTTGCCTAAATCTAGCCCAACTATCATTTGCATATGAGCCAAATAGTTTATTTAATTTATTCCTCGTACGCATCACAGGTGTAACTCGAACCCACCTTCTAGGAAGAGTTGCTCGAATCACGCCCACTATCACTTGCATA
This sequence comes from Polygonum maritimum, assembly GCA_963924305.1. Taxonomy (NCBI): domain Eukaryota; kingdom Viridiplantae; phylum Streptophyta; class Magnoliopsida; order Caryophyllales; family Polygonaceae; genus Polygonum; species Polygonum maritimum. Next base: position 11,467,674 of record OZ002733.1, on the reverse strand, counting down.
CTTCGGACTTAAGTAAAGTATTTTTTCACAAATTTTCCGTTCACACAAGAATACAGAACTCCACCATCAATATTCGAGAGTTCGTAAGCGCCTTTAGGAAAGACCTTGGTGATAATATATGGACCCTCCCATTTCGACTCAAATTTTCCTTGTGCTTTCCGGTTTATGACGATTGGTCTCCTTATAGTAAGAACCAAATCACCCATTGAAAGAGAACGGAACTTGACTCGTTTATTGAATGCCCCTGCAACCTGGGCTTGATAAATTTCGAGTCTTTGTTGTGTTGCCAGCCTATGCTCATCCAATGCTTCCAGCTCGGCTAGGCGACATTTAACATTCTCGTCCGGATTCGTAAACTGCACGGCAACTCTCAAAGAAGGTAATTGAACCTCCAAGGGTAAAACAGCTTCAGACCCGAAGACTAAATTGTAAGGCGTACACCCAGTGGATGTTCGAACAGTCGTTCTATACGCCCATAGTGCTTCAGGCAAGCGTTCGTGCCAATCTCTCCTGGACTTTGAGACCATTTTCTTAAGAATTTTACAAAGCACCTTGTTGAATGCTTCAGCTTGGCCATTTGATGTTGGATTGTAGCTCGATGAGAAGCTATACTTAAATCCAAACTTTTCGGCTTGCTTCACCATAAATTGATTTCGGAAGTAGAGAGCATTATCTGAAATTATCTTCGAAGGGACCCCATATCTATAGATCAAATTAATTCTTATGAAGTCGACAACTTCTTTTGCTCCAACTGCCTTTAATGGTATAGCTTCAGCCCATTTTGAGAAATAATCAGTCGCGGCCAAAATGTATTGGTGGCCACGAGAAGATGATGGCTTAATAGGTCCTACCACATCGAGACCCCATGCGTTAAAGGGCCATGACAAGATAGATGGATGAAGGAGTTGGGGTGGTTGATGAATAAAGTCACCATGAATTTGACAGGCATGACAAGCCTTAGCAAACTTCATTGCATCTTTTACCATTGTCGGCCAATAATAGCCTAATCGTTTAACTTGATCGGCTAACTTAGGACCAGCTTGATGCGCCCCACACGTCCCGGCATGAGTTTCAGCTAGGATATGCATACTCTCTTCTTTTGACAAACACCTAAGTAAGATCCCATCGAAGCTTCTTCGGTATAGTGTACCATTTTCCAATAGGAACCTAGGTGCTCGTCGCTTTACATCCACCTTTTCCTTTGAGTCTTCAGGTAGGATTCCATGTCGAAGATACTCAATTAATGGTTGTCACCAATCAGGATCTTCATTCATCTCATAAACTGAGACAACATCCACTTCCTCAAATTGTGCAAGTCTGTCTAAGGACGACGCTAGGACATGTCGCTCTCCGATTGTGACTTGAATTTCTCTTTCATCGGGTAGTGTTAATGATGCGGCTAGCTTAGCCAGAGCATCGGCTTTATCATTTCCTGACCTGGCAACATGCACGATCTCTATATCATCAAATTGGTGCACGAGTTCTCTCGCTCTTTTCCATAAAGGAATTAAACTCACGGTTTTGACCTCGTACAAGCCATTTACTTGTCTGACGATTAATTGAGAATCGCCAAACACTCTTATAGGATCAATGTGCATTTCAAGGGCTATCTCTAGACCAATTATGAGTGCCTCATACTCTGCCACATTGTTCGTGCAGTTTTCCAAGAGGGAAAATGAATAAGGCACTAACCCGCTAGAGGGTGTGATAAAAACAACGCCAACTCCAGCACCCCTTCTATTCGCTGCCCCATCGAAATAAAGTTGCCATGAATTTTCTTCTACTATGAATACTTCCTCATCCGGAAGGTCGTCTGACAACTCTTCGTTATCTGGGGTCGGATGAGAAGCTAAGAAGTCAGCGATGATTTGTCCTTTTATTGCCTTTTGAGGCACAAACTTAATGTCAAAGGGTGCTAGTAGCATGGCCCATTTGGCCAATCTCCCTGATAGTACGGCCTTTGAAAGGATATATCTTAGTGGATCCGCCTTAGAAACCAAAGTAATTTGATGGGACAATAGGTAATGTCGTAATTTTTGGACGGCAAATACCAAAGCAAGGCAAATCTTCTCCATAGAAGAATAATTATGCTCAGCTCCCACCATTGTTCGGCTTATATAATACAAAGCATTTTCTTTTCCCTCGTCGTTATTTTGGGCCAACATTGCTCCTAAAGATCGCTCGAGGGTTGTTGTATATAAGATCAAAGGCCTTCCTTGGACAGGCGCCATCAAGATTGGCGGATTCATCAAATATTGTTTTATGCTATCGAGAGCATTTTGGCATTGTTGATCCCATATAAAAGGCGAGTCCTTTTTCATCAACCTTAGAAATGGTTGACACCTCCCTGTCAAATTTGAAATGAACCGTCGAATATACGCGAGTTTCCCTTGTAATCCTCGAAGCTCGCGAAGGTTCCTTGGAGGAGGCATTTGGACGATTGCCTTGATCTTGTCGGGGTCAATTTCGATCCCTCGGTCCCGTACAACAAAACCAAGAAACTTCCCCGATGTCACGCCAAAAGCACACTTGAGAGGATTCATCTTAAGTTGGTGTTTGCGAAGCCTCTCAAAAATTATGCGAAGGTCATTTGGGTGGTCTTCTCTTTCTTTTGTCTTCACCACTAAGTCGTCCACGTAACACTCAATAGTGTTATGAAGAAGATCATGGAATATGACTGTCATGGCTCGTTGATAGGTTGCTCCGGCATTTTTCAAACCGAAAGGCATCACTGTGTAACAGAATGTGCCTAAGGGTGTCCTAAAGGCGGTCAATTCTTCATCTTCTGGGTCCATCTTGATCTGATTGTACCCAGAGAAGCCATCCATAAAGGACAAGGCCTGGAAACCCGTAGTGGCATCAACCAATAGCTCGGTAATGGGTAAAGGGAATTCATCTTTAGGGCATGCTTCATTTAAATCCCTAAAGTCCACACAAATACGAAGCTGGCCATTTTTCTTCTTAACAGGAACGATATTGGCCAGCCACAGTGGATACTGAACTTCACGAATGAACCCCGCCTCAATGAGCTTGTTCACCTCAACTTTGATTTTAACCACCAATTCGGGTCGAAATCGTCTCTGTGCTTGTTTCACTGGCTTCTTATTCTCGGATATAGCCAATTTATGCACGGCGACTTTTGGATCTAGACCAGGCATATCTTGATACCCCCAGGCGAACACATCTTTATATTCTTTGAGTAGTTGTTCATATACCACTCTTTTGCCTTTTGTAAGCAAAGCACTAATAAAGATGGGTTTAGGGTCCTCAAGAGTTCCCAAGTTAATTTCATGGAGCTCATCAATTGTTGCTTGGCCTCCATCTTCCATCTCTGGTGGTGCAGGTTGAACTGTGTTGATGAAATCTTGTGAGTACTCTGTTATTTCTTGAGAGGACTCATGACTTCGGGTATCGCCTTCATCGGAGACGGCTACCATATTCACTTCCTCAACATTAGTGATGGCAAGATCTTCGAGCCTATTCATGAGAACTTTGACGGGCTTCCTTTTCTTGAGCCTCAGCCTTCTATTTTTCCTCGCTCGAACTTCCTTCCTTTTAGGCTTGACATTTCCAAGTCTTTGGAAGACCGAAACATGAGATGCATCGTGCTTAGAAGTCGTATCGAGCCTTTCAAACACTGAAACTCGTCGTGATGAGCCTTCACCCCCTGCGAACATATCTTGCTCTTCAGGAGTTAGTATCACGGGCTCCGTCATGCTCGCGATTAAAAGTCCACCGTCTTGAGCTAGTTTTAAGTTTTCACATGTGCTCTCGTCGGGGACCCCTTCTATGGCTTTCCCTTTGGAGGAATGCATCGACCCCCGCACCTTGATTTTAGGTTTCTTGTGGCCTTTTGAGGATGAAGCTTCAAAAGAGGGCTCGGAGATTCTCCTCTTTAATACCACTCTCTTATTATCATCCTTGTTATCCCCATAAAATCGATGAATGATCAACGTTTCATCGGGGATTGACTGATCAATTCTGCGAAGGGGACATGTATAGCTCGTCATGAGTGAGTTGAAGACCCCTTCAACAGAAGTTAGCGGCTTTTGGCCGGGACTTCTTTTGTCCTTTGGTGTATACTTGAACAACACCTTACATTGTGAGCTTCTTTTGCTCTCTTCTACGAGGAACACAGTCGGCGTTAGGGCGACTCTTGGGCATGCCTCTCTCATTCGAAGTTTATCGGTGCAACTGCTTTCACCCTTTGATGAGCTCAACTCGAAGCCCACTGACTTATAGAACTTGGCATCAGCATAGTTGACATCCTCACCATTGAAGGGGTTTGGGTCACCTCGGATGGTTTTTTCATTCCCATCATTATCTGTATACTTCAAACATTGATGTAGCGTGGAGACGACAGACCTACTAGAGTGCAATCATGGCCTTCCAAGTAAGACATTATAAGAAGTGTTAGCGTCAATGACATGGAAGAGCGCGTCTTTGTATAAGTCGTCTAGCACCATCTTCAAAGCGATTGTGCCCATGGCTTTTTGCCCAACTTGGTTGAAACCTTGAATAGTGAGCAAGGTAGGGGATAAGTGACTTGTTGTCAACCCTATCGCTCGTAATGTCTTCAGTGGGAGCAAATTTACAGCTGACCCACAATCAAGTAGAATCCGATTGACCTTTGTATCTCCGACCATGCCGGTCACATATAAAGGCCTATTATGGTGTTCTTCTCCTAATTGAAGATCTTCATCGGAGAATTTTATGCAGGCCATGCACGAAGCACAACGGACCGGCGGAGACAATGACACCTCGTCAACTTCAATTGGGTCGACTTGGTCTTTATAGTCATCGGGATCGGTGAGAGCTTGAATGAGTGCCCTTCTTAAATCATTCGACATTTGTAGAGCGTCATAAACACTTAGGCGAGCGGGAATTCGCTTCAAGTGGCCGATGACGTCATAATTGACTCGCTCTTTTGGCTCCTTTGGAGGAGCTTTGGATTTTGAAGTCGACGTTTGAGGAATAGGATTTTTGTTAGCTACCCTTGGCTCTCCATTGTCTTTTCGTGGCGACTTAAGAGTCTCCCCATCGGTGTTATCTTCAAAATCCGACGTTTGAGATGCTCCGCTAGGAGCTATTTCTTTCGATTTTAGTTTCACGGGCTCTAATTCACGCCCAGAACGAAGAGTAACTGCATCAACTTCTGAGTCCTCTTCCTCACACTTGCCAGCCCATGAGGCCATACAACATTGGACAAACTCTTCGTCCCAAAACATCTCAATATCGGATGATTCGTCATCCAAGAAGTTCTTTGGGATATAGTCCTTCAACGTAAACGACATGCGTTCAGGTAATACGTATTCTTCGTCGGAGTCCACCATTGGGTTCTTTCCTTTCTTAGTGGGCTTCTTTTTCTTTTTGCTTTTCTTTTTCTCGGGTTTCCTTCCAATCATTCTGAAACCGGAAGAGGCTGAGCTTCGAGTCATTGTTTTTCGAGGCTTTCTTTTGCTCGTACAAGTCTTCCACTTAGAGTTGTTATTTTCTTCATCCACATCGTCCTTGGTATGTAATTCCTCGATACGCGGGTCCATCACTACCTCATATAGTGTTGGTTGTGTAGGACTAGGTCTTGGCATATCAGGGTATGCCCAAACGATGTGAACTTTACCATCCAGTCTGAATTGAACCGGAATCGCCATAGGAGGCAGTGATACAGTAGGGATGCTCATTGTCTCTTGGGTATGGGTGCACTCTAAAGATGATTCACCATACTCTTGGGCGCCTACTGTCGAGATTATGTTTGACAAGGCTGCTGGAGCCTTTGACGATGCTCCTTCGATCTCGATTTCTCCTTTATTAATCATCCTTTCTATAATATCCTTATGGACATAGCAATTTTCGATTGGATGACTAATCAATCGATGATACGGACAATATTTTGGATCGCTCGTCTTGCCAACTTCTTTGGGCCTCTTTGGCTCTGGAAGCGTCAAAAGTTTGGCAACCATCAATTCTTCAAATATCCCTTTAACGTCATCGTCGTCAAAAGGGTATTTCTTTTGCTTCCTCTCTTCAAGAGTTAGCTTTTTATTAGACTCTTTGGAGTTTCCCCTTTCTTGAGCCTTCGAATTATTGCCACTAGAAGACTTGTTACTAGGCTTGATAAAAGTAGCCATGGTTTCACCCTTCTTCTGTGGCTTTCTGCCCTCATCTCTCTTTGAGTCATTATGATGAGAACGGCTAGAGCTTGCTTGGCGCCTAGCGAGTTGGCGCTCAACATTACACGCCTTCGACACCAAAGCATCAAATGATGTAGGCTCGGCACTTCCTACGTGTACTGCAAGCTCAGGAAGTAGATTATTGGTGCACATTTGCACACAAGCCTGCTCACTTAATTTTTCAGGGCATTGTAATCTTAGGCTTCTCCACCTGGCGATGAAGTCGTTTGCAAACTCATTTGAACGTTGATATGCGTTTGCGAGGTCCATAATGGAGACCTTGGCTTTTGAGCTTACGAACTGGGCCAAGAATGCCCTTTGCAGGTCATCCCAAGTCTGAATAGAGTCAGGTTGTAGTTGTGTGTACCACGTGAACGCCGACCCTTTTAGTGACTGGACAAATTGCCTTAAGAGTAGTGCATCACTAAGTGCTGTCTCGCCACATGCGGAGTAGAAGTGAGCAAGATGCTCGTGTGGTGAGCCATGAACGCCATCAAATTTGTCAAAATTCGGCCTTTGATATCCAGGTGGAAAAGGAACCGAATCGTAATGTGTAGGGTATGGCTTTCGATACCCTATGACAGGTGGATTTTGTGAGGCTTGAAACTCTCTAATCCCTTGAGCTATCATCTCTCGGACTTCTTGCGGGGTGAAAGCTAAACCGGCCCTATGAGTTTCACTACTTGTTCCTGTCTGGTCTTGCCTACTCTCTTGAACCTGATTAGGTACTCGACCGGCAAGTGATGCTATTTGAGCATCCTTTTCGCTTAATTGATTTTGCAACTCTCAGAGTTGCTCTTCCATACTGGTTGTGTCGGTAACTAAAACCGGCATACTCTCCGTCTCTTCTTGTAAAGCGGGAGGTGATTTTGGCTTGCTAGCCATGGTCGGAAATTCTTCCTCTCGGAAGAGGGTGTTCAAGTCCCCATATAGTGGAGAACTTTCAACCTCCTCCTCTGAGTGTACATCCTCTACAACAGGTGGCGGAGGAGACGGGGAACGTGCGACCACGTTTGCAAAAGACATTTGTTTGGCCTTCGACCTCGTGATAACACCGGTGTAGGCCTGGGACTCGACCGTATTTGAAGTCGAGCTCGTTGCTTTTGATGAGCCCTTCTTTTTCGTAAGAGCTCGTGAGTCTCGTTTGGTGTTTTGATCGTCTCGAGCCTTCTCAGATTGAGAAGGTTTGACTATCTTGATTCTAGAGGTCTTTGGAGGGACCTCTTCGGTGAACGAAGCCATATTAACTTCTTCAGCTTCACCTATGTAGATAGGTATGGACCCAATGAGGATACGGCTCTGGGGGTTGACTCGAGGGACATGGATTGGCGCCCTCGGCATTGCCAGTTCACGAGCAGCCTCCCAAAGAGTCTTATTAGCCAACTCTAAGGCAGACGACTTTGCTAAGCGGTGAGCTGCCCCACCCCTCTTGGATCTGTTCTTACGACCCCTTCTCTTGGACTTTTTGGCCTTGGAGATGGGTCGAGTGGCAGGCTTTGCGACCTCCTCAGTAGTCTTAATGACCCTAATAGTGGGCTTGTGAGAGACCCCAACTACGGGCTTGGTGCCACTAGTAGATGGAGCTTTGTTGGTCGCCACTTGGTTGTTGATGGGCTTGTTTGCCCTTGGGTGAGCGACCTTCACATATTTGGGCTTCATGCCCGGCTGGTCACCCATTTCCCCTTCGGGCAAAGCACTGAAGGGGTTCTCAAGAGGGATCTCAGCAAAGATTGAGTCCCTAGTGACGTTGAAGCACACCTCAAACGACCTCTTTCTAACCCAGTGACCTCCATTGATGATGAAAGTTGCGGGGAGTTCGTTGAAGTTGACGGTTGCTTGTAGAGCCATTTCCTTGCAATAACGCAAAGTAAACATTAGTATCGACACCACTTAAAGATGAAAAGAAAGAAAGGGTCCCACCGGGCGTGCCAAAAATATGTTGAACAAAAATGTACACAAAATTGCAAAACATATAATAATCATTTTTATTTTAGTTGGACCCTCTCTTTTGACTCTTTTGATTAAAAGCAATATCGATACAAAACATTTAATGGTTTTTATGATTTGGGCTGCACCCAATTTATGGGTTGCCTACGTATCTCTTTTCTAGAGAATCAAGCCTTACGTAGTTCAGCGTGTTTTTTTTTTTTTTTTGTTTATGTTTGATTTTCATGCATCAGTGGAATAAACCCGAACCCACCTTCTAGGAAGGGTTGTTCGAATTCAAACCAACTATCATCTACACGATGCGAATTAGATTAAACTCACCTTCTAGGAAGGGTTGTTTAATCTCTTCACCACCAAACATAAGGCTTAAGGTTTATGTATGTTTTTAATTTAGTTTAATTTAATTTGATTTAATATGCGACTGAATACAACACATTTATATTTTATGTTGTATTTCCTACGTATCCATTTATATGATATGGAATCAAGTCAAACGTAGTTCTCAAAGATATATTAAAATTTTAATTTAAGGCCGTGATTGAATTTAACGCGTACAAAAATTACGTTAAATTTCCTACGTACCCGTATGTAACGGGATCAAATCATACGTAATTCTTGAATTTAATTTGATTTTATTTTTGATCTTAAGTTACAAACACGATCAAGTAAACCAAAATTGGTAAATAATTTATAAGACTACCCCTCATTGGGTTATCTTCGTAATTATCATTTAGTTTTTTTTAGTAATCAAAACAAATCCAAAATTATATATATGCATGTATAGATTGTACAACACATGCTACTGAGAATTTCAACAAATCAAGGCCTCAATCTCTTAGTTCATTTTATATGCTGATGTTCCCACGATAACAATCAAGGCCTCAATTTTTTTTAAGCCCATCAGGGTGTGATTTATTTCAATTGAGTAAAACAAACTCAAGGCCTGATTTGGATTTTAAAAGAAAACGCCATATAGGTTATGCAGATTATCCAGATTTATTATTTTTGATGGAACAGAATCTTAACCAATCCTTAATATTCCATCAAATCTGATTATTATCCTTGGGTCTTTTATTTTTGAAAGGAAACCTAATTAATCTTATCAACGACTACACCATTGAATCGGTTCTTCAAAGCAAGTCAGAGAAGTTCCCCATTACAGGTCTGGATATTTCATCTCTGTCTTTCATAATTACGATTTCATGTGATTAACCCTTGATTCATGTATTACCGTACTCTTACTGAGGGTTTAATATTTTAAAATCTAGACTCACTGCAACTTTTATTAATGGAGAAGATGATCTATTTGTGTTCATATATTCACATGTTTCGGTCCCAGGACGTCAACGAGTTCCATAAAACTCAATATGCCCTCTTAACATGGCTGATTCTATTTGACTATCTATTAAGTCACGTAATTTTATAGTATGAAAATTGTCATATGAACAAGTGTTCGCCGGCACTATGTACGAAAAATTTCCGAGGCAATTTCGACATTATAACGGCATAGAAAAGTCTAATTGTTGTGGTGTTCGGATCCATTCGGTTCCTCCCAGGCCACAAGTTAACATACATGGTGTTCAGATCCATTCGGTTCCTCCCAGGCCATGACATTAACCCATTTTCAAAAACGTATATTGATTATATTTCAAAACGAAATCAATTTTCGGTGTGGCGTTCGGATCTACTCGGTTCCTCCCGGGCCACAAAATCGGTTTTGAAAACGATTTAGAGGGATTAGAATGCATGTAAACATATACACGCACTACCTTTCTCAGTGTTGAATGAATGGTAGACCGATGTACTGTACGCACGTACACTTCTCTGTTTTTGTTTTGTTAATAACTTCTCTTTGTTTGTTTGCAGGGAAGAAGGATCAAATTTTGTTGTTGGTAACCGGCCAACGTACCCAACTCCTCACGTATATATACTAGTGAGTTTTTGTGGGCAGTTAATTAACTACCCCATCTTTTTTAAATTCTTCTTTTTTAAAAAATAAAAATAAAGTTGTTTTTCCTTTATGGATTAGTCTTTTAACCGAGCCCCATTCTAAGATTAATTAGCATAGATGCTTATGTAATATTTCATTGTATTTCGGACGGAGGAAAAAAAAACAATTTGATCCGCCTCTTTACCCCTTTGTTGAGTTTTTTTTTTTATATGTATATCACATATAATATACTCTAAAGGGTTTATTTTATCATGCACTTCATGTATTAATATTTGTGCATTTAATTTAAATTTTATGGCAAACACACATACTGATTGTTTGATTTTTACCTCACTTCCATTCAAAACTTCCACTTTTGCTAGACGTGCAATCAAAACAAACCGTGGGATCCCACCTTTTACAGGATCTGATATTGGAGCACATACCGTTATTTCACTTATTTTATTGCCCACCAGATGCAATTCCTCAATCACCCGAAGGAAATGTTTGAGCAACTCAATCTGTTGAAATGAAACTACCAATCCTTAGTGCCATAATCAGGTATATATCCATCTAACGATATTCAATTGATAATGTTTTGGTCCAGAAAACACTTTCCTAAACTAATATATGGTAGATATCACAAAATCGCACCTGAGCCCATTTAATTCCAGTGTAGCTTAAGACCAAAACACGGATATTCTGTAGAACAGGTAAACCAGTCACATCTGGTGACATAACATTGCAAGACAAATTCAGGGTTGCTAGATCTTGTAGTTCGTGACAAATAGCACCAACATCCTGAAATTACCAAATTCATTCAACTTGAATAAGATATGATGAAGTTTAAACAATAATGAAGAAACAAATGGCATACATGATATACATCTAATTAACAAATGTGCATTTATACGAGATTCATTCAACTTTAATGCACTGAGAGGAACTTACTTTCCACTCTGAAAACAGATTACCAGTCAAATCAAGCGCCTTCAGATCTGCAGTGTGAAAAATCTCAATCAAAGCCAAAAAAATAAGCATAAAAAGACACTAGAGAATCAAAAACTTGAATGTACAAGAGCCAGAGCATGGCAGTGTTGCCATCTCTAAGAAAATAATTAACAAATTGTCAAATCAACTTTCCTTGTGCTAAAGAATAGCACCATATAGGACAGTAATTCAATAGAGAGCACCTCCAAATTAAACTACGGAGTATTTAAGTTTGATGTCAGCTAATTCAAACTAAAGCCATCGACCAGGCCAGCATTAAAACAAAACTTCAAACGGATCATGTGTTTCCTTATTAAGCAACTTACTTGGTGCAACAGATCCTAGTTCGCCTGGTGACCCTGGAGAACTAACACCAAGAAAAGCCAATGAGGCACTTGTCAGCTTGTCAAAATGGCTCAGCTTGTTTTGAATCTTTTCTTTCCCCAGCAAGTGAATGGATACTCTCTTGTTGGTTGCTGAAAGAACATACATTTCATCTGCACCACCAATAAAAGTTCCTGAGCTCAAAGGGACATGGGATGATTAATCATGCATAAGTAGCTTCGCAATATAACAGGAAAGATATCATACAAATCATCAATATAGAATGTTTTGATGAGTGAAAAATGGCCTTTAAATCCAGAGGAACTACAGGACATGACCTAATTGTATAACACATCAGAAAAATCATAGAGTGCATAAAACTCTCCTGACTCGAACAAAGCACAGATCCAGAAAGAGCATTCACTCTCTAGCCTTTTAATTCATAGTCTTCTGTTAAACTGAAACGTTGGTGATTTTAGTGTCATCATTCGTTGATCCCTGAGGAATCAGTGATGGTTCCTGAGGGATCAATGGCCTTTTAGTGTTATCGGGGTTCATGACGACTTTATGAGGTTCCATTTAGCTTATCACAAGTTTGGGGGTGTGGAGTACACGCTTGTGTAAGTATATTTGGGATCTAGTGGGAATATTAAGGATATGTTACTCTGGGATCAGTAGTTTAAAGAACAAGAGTTCTGGTGGACTGGTACCAACGGGATCAGTCAGTCTAACGGTTTGAATACTGGCCACGTAGGTTAACTGCCAATATAACCGTTGTGTAACTACTTGAGTAACCTCCTTTTATGTATGGTTTCAGATGGGCCACGTGTCTCTCCAAGAGAGAGCCGTTGGAGGCAAAGGATCAGCGGTAACCGCTGGTAACCGCCCTAGTAACCGCCCATACTTGTAGAAACCGCTCCCTAGGCTTTCCTACGCCCTATATAAGGCTAAAGGAAGATGAAGTCGGGCTGGTTAGAGAATCTCTCTCAAGATTCGACTTAGTCGAAGTCATACATCCATCATACATCATTCTATAGTTTGATCCTTACCACAAGCCTTGGAAAGGATCAGTAGATTTGTTTTATCTCACTTCAGATTTTGCGGATTCCCTAAGGCTTATAAGGGGCAAAATACTGATTTCGGAAAGTGTTTACACGACTCAAATCTTATCCGAAGACAGACTACATTGATCGTTCCCCAGGTGTTGCGCATTCCAGACGAAGCAGGATCAACAGACGCTGTCGGTGCCACTGGACCAGTGCAGGGATCAACACCAGAATCCAACAGTCGAAATCAGTATTTTGTTGATCAATGACGTCTGTGTGTGAGATGACAATTGGGTTAAAATTAAAGGGGATTAATGGTACTTTGATCGTACTACAAAAGAACCCAAGATCCGATGGATATTGATCCATGTTCTTCTCAAGTTTGATTTTGAGAAAGAAAAGATTTTGGTCTTGATGTCATTTTGAAAAATGATATGTAATGGTGGATTTTAATCCATGTGTGATCCTTTGATCATGAGACATGAAAATCCCATGAGTGAAAGTGTTTTGAACACAAGTCCATGTTTTCTTGTTACTTCGTAATGAGAATGGTTTAGTGTGAAATCAAAGGATGTGATAATCATATATAAGAGATTTTTGTATGATTATGTAAGACCAAATGAGATTTTGGATTATATCGGAATTCGGATGAATGTTCCCGAGAAGGGATCGATGTATGATGTTCCCTAACCGGGGTTGCGTTTGTTTTGTTATCTAAAACAAAATGAGTCCATTTTATGGATTGATTTATCATTGGACAATGATAGAAATGTTAATTTGCATGGATATGTTGTATGACTTCAAATAAGTCAATGGGTAACAACGATAGTGGTAACTACACCACTGTTCCCTCGAAGGAAACTGATAGTTTATCAAAGATAAACTGAAAATGGATGATAATCCTCGAAAGGGGGAGGTTTCCTAATGAGTCTACTATACCTCGTGTGTAGATTACTCATGTTTAAATTCAGATTACTCAATAGGAGTCTACTGTTCCCTGTTGAACAGATTACTCTCTTGAGTCTACTGGTTAAGGACCTACTGTGATTCACAGTTTGGCATTTCGACTCTACTGTGCCCATACAGATTAGTCGGTTTTATTCCATTTTGTTGATGTATTTTGTTTGAGTTTTATACTTACATTTGATTAATTGCAGGTTAATGATGAAGCAATTAGACATGTTTAAGGTTCATAACCTTATTCGGATCAACAATGGGTGATAATTGCACTTTGTTGCAAGGTTGATCTCATAGGATCAAGGAAATTTGTTCTACAATTATTTCCTAAAGGGAAATGAAGTGAGTGTCTGTTTGACATGCTTATGTTAGGAACAAATGCATAAGATGACATACTGATCTTTAAAACGGATCAAGGACAAGTATAACTTGTGAAGAACTTTTTGTCATCACTATTCTCCATGAAAAACATGGGAGAGGTTGATGTTATCTTAGGGATTAAGATAAAAGGGGAGGAAAGATGAGTTTTATCTTGATCCCAGTCTCATTAGATTGAGGAAGTGTTGGGAGATGAGGTTGAGGGATCAATGTCCCTGGATAGGACTGAAAACTTGTCCTTTGGGATCGATGTCTTTTGACTGTCCTTCGGGATCGATGTCTTTTGACATGAATACCTGTTTCTTGTTTAGAAATGTGTCCCTCAACATTCCATGTTGACAATGTCATTATTTTCTTGGATATTAAGGAAATGTTGAATGCAAGATTGGATCAAGTTTAAGAATTGTTCCTTGAAAGGTGGATGGATAGTTCTACTTGGGATCAGTTCCAAATCCTGGATTATGGAAAAGGATCTAGCATTCTGATATGACAATGGGAAATCACGTCACTTGGGCGTGAGGCATAGTGCGGTAAGAGAGCTCATTACGCATGGGGTGGTATCAGTTGATTTTGTAAGGTCGCAAGAAAACTTGGCTGATCACTTGACGAAGGGATTAGCAAGGGACTTAGTCTCTAAGTCTGCAAAGGGGATGGGATTAAGACCCATTTAAAGCTCTCTGGTGGTGGGACACCCAATTCCTTCATGACTAACATTATGGACGAATTCAATGTGGAAAGCCCTCTACTAAGAGACTGAAAGCACAAAGGAACAGTCCCCAAGGTACGTGCTTTGTTCCTACAGGATCAGAGGTTGAAGATTCTATCTTCTTAATAGTTCCTTTGAAAAAGTACAATGTAGGAGTACGACTAAAGGATCTACCTATGTGGGCGTGGAGTTTTTGGTCGCTCCATGGAGCTTGGGTTGGCTTCACATACGCTCATGAATGGATAAGGACTCAAGGACCATTAATGGAGTCAAATTAGACTATAGAAGTGTATAGTGACTTATGTGTGTGTTATCTTTATGCATCTAAAGAGGTTGATTGGTTCAATCCTTAGGACACCATGATTCCGAGGTGTATAAAATGTGTAATTACACTAAGACACAAATTCAATCGTCACGACATTTGTGTTTATGCATGAGTTTGGGATGAAGACTTGCTTATTTTATGAATCAGGGATTACACTAAAATGGGGGAGGATTGTTGGTGATTTTAGTGTCATCATTCGTTGATCCCTGAGGAATCAGTGATGGTTCCTGAGGGATCAATGGCCTTTTTAGTGTTATCGGGGTTCATGACGACTTTATGAGGTTCCATTTAGCTTATCACAAGTTTGGGGGTGTGGAGTACACGCTTGTGTAAGTATATTTGGGATCTAGTGGGAATATTAAGGATATGTTACTCTGGGATCAGTAGTTTAAAGAACAAGAGTTCTGGTGGACTGGTACCAACGGGATCAGTCAGTCTAACGGTTTGAATACTGGCCACGTAGGTTAACTGCCAATATAACCGTTGTGTAACTACTTGAGTAACCTCCTTTTATGTATGTTTTCAGATGGGCCACGTGTCTCTCCAAGAGAGAGCCGTTGGAGGCAAAGGATCAGCGGTAACCGCTGGTAACCGCCCTAGTAACCGCCCATAACTTGTAGAAACCGCTCCCTAGGCTTTCCTACGCCCTATATAAGGCTAAAGGAAGATGAAGTCGGGCTGGTTAGAGAATCTCTCTCAAGATTCGACTTAGTCGAAGTCATACATCCATCATACATCATTCTATAGTTTGATCCTTACCACAAGCCTTGGAAAGGATCAGTAGATTTGTTTTATCTCACTTCAGATTTTGCGGATTCCCTAAGGCTTATAAGGGGCAAAATACTGATTTCGGAAAGTGTTTACACGACTCAAATCTTATCCGAAGACAGACTACATTGATCGTTCCCCAGGTGTTGCGCATTCCAGACGACGCAGGATCAACAGACGCTGTCGGTGCCACTGGACCAGTGCAGGGATCAACACCAGAATCCAACATGAAAAGGTAGCACAGATTCATAACATTTCAGAGAGGTCCTAAAAGACATGCAATGCACCTAAACAATACAGTTGAGAAGTCTACAATAGCAACATCAGATTCTGAAAATCCAATTTAGCTCCTCCTAAAGAGACTTGATCATCATAAACTGAACTCCTTCTGTAAGATAATAAGTCAAACAAACACACTAATTCACCTATTAAGCCAAACTACACAAATCTGTACTAGCAAGCAGCAAACACAAGCATAGAAGAAGCCATTTTAAACAGAGTAAAGCAAAATTAGAAACACACTAATTCACCTATTAGTGGATTGGCCGAGTCCATCAAGAACGGAGACACCGCCACTCAGATTGGAAATAGCGGACGCCATTGACGGAGCCGTCGTGCTTACCTTCGCCGTTGTCCCAATCAACTCCCATCCAATGGCCCGAATAGTCAGCTATTGGTCAACTTATTTATTCAACTATTCAACTTATTCCATTGTATGCTTTGATGAACCTGACTGTGTTGTACTCTACAAGATTCCATGCTTAGCATCCTTACTTTCTCCAATTCTTCTCCTTCATGACCAGCTTGCAAAAAAGGGTGGAGACAAATTCATACATCTTTCAGTGTTGTGAAAGGCATGGATGTCTCATTTAGAGGAGATACAACTGAAGAACAATGAGTGCACACCTGCAGATTTGTGCTACTCTTTGCAAGTAAAGATGCAATCTAGTTGTCATCTACTATATCTAGATTTTTCTTCTAAGTTCTTACATACATTGAGATATGCGGAAACTCTGTTTGCCAATTGCAACTGATGACGGATATTTGTATTGACAATGGCGCCATGATTGCCTACAGGGGCGATCCTTTTCCCATGGAATATCAACGCCTTTGGAAGACCCCGCCTTCACTCAGAGGTTTCGAACTGATAAAGTGGATGCAATTCGGAGGGAGAAGGACACACAGAACCAAAATGGTGCTGTATATCAAAAGGTATGAGTTAAGTAAAACTCAAACTGTAAGATATAGTATGAATTGTCATGTTTAAATTGGATCTTTAAACCATTCAGCTGTATTGCTCTTCTGTTTGATTGCAAACTGGATTAGCTTGTATTCTTAGCATATGTGATTTCAAGGATGGATGTAATTGTGTTCTGGACTTCTAGGAAATTGGACTTGCATGTTTTTGCAAATGATAGCGCTTCTTGTCTTGTATTTTCTGAGATGGAGATGATTTTGGTGGGTCGATAGTCTAGAGGTCGTGTGGGTAAATGGGTATTACCTGCACTTGGAATGTGGGTATGCCAGCCCATCATCATCTATCATTAAAGGCTGCGAACAAATGTCAGGAAAATCAATTGCTAGCGCACATGAGATGTCCATTGTTTGATATTTCCAATTTCAGACTTCACATTTCTTGTGACTGTGACATAATCTGAGTTGTGAGTTTGGAGGAACTTTTATATTGCCAATTTCGGTGCTCCATTCTTCACATATTTATCTGCCCACTCCTATGATCAGATACTAATACCAGTTTGTCCTCATCGCCTTTTGTTTATATCTCTTATTGTCTTTACAGTACCTCTTTTAAGAGTAGAAATTTATGATTTGGAGGGACATGCATATTCTGAAACCACATGTATTTTGGCATATATAGTTCTTACCCTGTTATCAGAGGAAAAAAGGCTGTATGCAGCTGTCCCCTAGGTAGGGAATTTATAAGGCCTACTTGTTTGAATGTAAATAATGAGGATTGCAGTGCACATAATGCATGCATCCACGCTGTCTTATCACATAGTAGTATGCAATGTCTGATCTCCTAGATAAGTTTATGTGAATCTGATGATATTAATCATTATGAATGATAGCTGAAAAGATTTTCCAATCATGCAGTCTTTCAGTTATCTTCTAGATCTCAAAGGATGAGAATTTTGATGAGACAAGTAGCCAACAGAAGAAAAAGAAGCAGCATCACAGAATCAAAGTCATCAGTAAACAGATAATGGTAATTGAGGCCAAGCAATTGGAAGAACAACTGATCTTTGATGTTTGCAAACAAATTTAATGAATAACCAAATCAAAAATCTACAGCCAAGAAACAATTGCCACAAAGTATCTTCCCCATATACCAACGGGTAAACACTGAACACCATTCCATCTTTCACCCACTTTGTTCTTAGAAATACCACACTCCAAAATATACTGCTCTCAGTTTACATATACACTTACATCTGTAACAGCATGATTATAAAGGCAAATAAAAAAAGGGTTCAAAGGGCATGATATACTCACATCTTTAACCTCCAACCAAAATTTCATTCGGGATCGCCTCGGGTTGGACGGGTCCTGGGATCGTTCCATCCTGCTGAGGATATTTGTCAACAACATCTTCATTCCCAGTGTCTTGACACTTGGTTGGCATGACATGAGGTTCAGTGACTTGGGATTCTTCCTTGAGAGTATCTGCAGTGTGTTTCTGATTTTCTTCTTCAGCTTCTTTCTTCTTTGGTCTTGATTTTACAGGCTTTATTTCAGCCTTTTGGGTTCGGCCCTTTCCGTTGCCAAGCTCTCGAGGTTGAATCTTGGGATGTGGTTTCTTGATTGGCTTCATTGAGGCGTCGACGCTCTTGCTGGGGTGGAATTGGTTTGCATTGGCTAAAATGGAAACACGTGGGTTGCCATCAGTTCCATTCACCTCTGATTCCTTTGGTGTGCTGAAAGAACTCTTGTTCCTTCCAAGTTTTGGAGATTTTGGACGAGTTGTCGGTATCTATGACAAGAGAACATGTAAATCACCCACAATACCCATGTTTAATTTGGATCAAAATGACTTCTGAAAACAAAGAATCACTAGAGTAAGGGTGTGTCTGGCAAAAATGCATTTACATTATCAATTTTTCTAACCTATGCCCAAAGGGGAATAGTTTTCATATCAAGGTTCTAAGGGCATAGGTTAACAAGACCTTACATAGTAAGGATTCTGCTCAGCGCATTATTACTTTGTAGCTACCTTTTTAGACCTTCTCATCTACCTAATCTACATTGTTTACATGGTCTATACTAAGGAAGGACTGCATTACCTTCTTCAATTCAACTTTTGGAGGAGGTTCTTTGTAGAAATTTGGCATTGGAGTTGCTTTGAATGTCAATTTCTTCCTGAGTTGCTTAATCTCTGCCTCCTGGTTCTCCTAAACACACACCAAAACCGCAAATTAAACTCTTGAGAACTGATCAGAAGACAATAAGTCAGATGGATCCATCCGTAAAGAGAAGCAACAAAAGGAGTAAACGAAATGGTGTGCAATGATGAAAAGGCAATCACATAAATATTCACCTTAGACTGAGCCTGCAAGTTATTTTTTTCTGCCTCCTTTGCACTGATCTTCTCTTCTATCTTCATATTAAACTGGTCAAGATTGAAGCAAAACCATTTTGATTACATTTTGCAGAAGAACAGAGCTTTTTTATAACAGATAGATTTATTTGCCTACCTGTTTTCGCTTCTCTGCACGCTCATCCAACCTGAATGCAAAGCCGGAACAACTGCTCCTCCTTGCAGAGTTGTGGCTATTGGTTCTGCCAACAAGCAATATTACATAGATCAGTTCTGTACAACTCTTATCAAGCCAACATGATCAAACAAATCAAATGATGAGGTAAGATGAATACGGAGATGAGGATTTAGTCTCGTTGCTATTCGCAGGCGTTGCTCCTTTGACAGGCTTCAAGTTCAATTCTTTCAACCCTTCTTCAGGCTTCAAGTTCAATTCTATCAATCCTTCTTCAGACTTCAAGTTCAATTCTTTTGATCCTTCTTCAGTTTCCCTACAACTGACATGATCATGACTTGGTTACTTGGAGTTAAGAAGTTAGTAAATCACATTTTTTGAAAAATGCAGAGTGAACACATACATAGGAGCATCAGATTCATTGCTGCTGGCACTAATCTTCAATCCAGATTTAGCAGACTGCAGCAGGATAAGGAAAATAAAACATGACGGAGGCAGTAAATTCAGCATCTAAAGGTAAGTGAAGAATTGACAACACAAATCCTTACCTCAGACTCCTCGACTACAATCTCGGTGGGGCTAGAGGAAACATCCTTTATAATGGGTTCTGCTAAATTCACTTCATTGGCTGTTTTCCCATCAGGATTATTCAGATCAGAAGTTTTAATAGTTGATTTACGCAGAGTAGGGACCTTGGGTTTCTTTCCAATTTCCTGTGATTTTTTCTGACCAGCTTTCAGAAAAGATCCATCAACACTTTTCTTTAACATACTTCCACCAAGTCCTTTTGATGGGAAGGAAAGGCTTTGGCTGAGACTTGGCTTTTGGGCGGCGCGAGGTAATGTTGGTGTCATCTTTGAATTGGATAGTTCCTTTGCTGTCTTCTTGGGCTTCTGATTACTTACCACTTTTGCTTTTCCGCCAGATTCCTAAATTCAAACAAAGTACACCTCAGATTAGATCTGAGCATCTAAACAGAAACTGCACCATTTAGCCCTGGCCTTCCATAATAATTTTACATACCTTAGAAAACACTCGAGTCTCCGGATTACGGGTGATCAGTTTCTTCTTGGAGGTTTCTATCCCACCAGTCTTCTTCACCTCATTGTTTGAGACCCCATTTGATTCTGTGGCCTTGATGACACCATTCTCAGCATTTGAAATCCCATTGCTCAATTCCATAGCTGAGTCTTCCACAACACCTTGTTCAAGGACTCCATTCCCATCCTCTAGGGTGGCTCCATTGTTGCCTTCCATTGCTTGACAAATATACTGCATTAATTAACAGGAGAAAATCAGCAAAATTTCATAATCAATGAACCCATCTTTAACACGTCCAACAACCAAACAAGGGAAAGAAAAAAAAAGTCATGATCTGTCACTGATGCCTTTGTGCCACTAAAAGAAGATGAGGAAGCAAACAAACTGAACAGCTCAAAGTAAGGGCACAAATTGGATGACCCACATGAGAAAACCCCCTTAATTATGCTAATCACTCAACAAAACTCACAGATTTCACTGAACTGAACCATCAAACTATCTACAACAGTCAACAGGCAAGGAATTGCATAGATTCTCAGATGGGTGAATCAAATGTTGCAGAAACCAGCAGATCCAAGACAAAATTCAGCTCCCCGAACACAATTGCCGATCCCCAAAAGGGAAGAACTAAACCAGAGCACACAAGGTCTCAGACCCGTAAATGCCTGAATTCATCAATTGCTGCTTACCTGTTGAGCAATTCTGAGAAGTTGGGAGGGTGAAAACCGCTGAGCTTGGGATCACAGACTAGAAACCCCCTTTTTCCGCTCGAGTAATACCACGAGATGGAGACAGAGAGAGAAATGAGTAGAGTGCAAGTGATAGGAAAGAGATGTATACAGAGAAGGGGAGTGATGAGGACAGAGAAAGTGAGGGATCAATCAAATAATTTGCCCCCTCTTTTGTCCGTTTCTTTTCAATTTTCCGGAAACACATTTTCCCAGATTTCAGTTTTGAAGCTGGAAAATTGGCAAGATTGGATTATTTGCACTTTGGGTAAATTAAAGGTGCTTCCAATTCAAATTAAAGGTCCAATTTCAAAACTTTTCGAATTATAACGCACACAATCTTGTTGATAAAACCAAATCCCTTGTAAAAAATTAAAATAACAGCTATTGTTGGATTCTGGTGTTGATCCCTGCGTTGATCCAGCGAGCGCTGCTGCGTCTGTTGATCCGTCTTCACTTCAATGCAGAACACCTGGGGAACAATCAATGATGTCTGTCTTCGGATAAGATTTGAGTCGTGTAAACACTTTCCGAAATCAGTATTTTGCCCCTTATAAGCCTTAGGGAATCCGCAAAATCTGAAGTGAGATAAAACAAATCTACTGATCCTTTCCAAGGCTTGTCGTAAGGATCAAACTATAGAATGATGTATGATGGATGTATGACTTTGACTAAGTTGAATCTTGAGAGAGATTCTGTAACCCGCCCGACTTCATCTTCCTTTAGCCTTATATAGGGCGTAGGAAAGCCTATGGAGCGGTTTCTATACGTTATGGGCAGTTAGCAAGGCGGTTACCAGCGGTTACCGCTGATCCTTAGCCCCCAACGGCTCTCTCTTGGAGAGACACGTGGCCCATCTGAAACCATACATAAAAGGAGGTTACTCAAGTAGTTATACAACGGTTATACTGGCAGTTAACCCACGTGACCAATATTCAAATCGTTAGATTGACTGATCCCGTTGGTACCAGTCCACCAGAACTCTTGTTCTGTAAACTACTGATCCTAAAGTAACATATCCTTTATATTCCCACTAGATCCCAAATATACTTACACAAGCGTGTACTCCACACCCCCAGACTTGTAATAAGCTAAATGGAACCTCATAAAGTCGTCATGAACCCTGATAACACTAAAAGGCCATTGATCCCTCATGAACCATCACTGATTCCTCAGGGATCAACGATTGATGACACTAAAATCACCAACAATCCTCCCCCATTTTAGTGTAATCCCTGATTCATAAAATAAGCAAGTCTTCGACCCAAACTCATGCATAAACACAAATGTTATCACTAGATTGAATTTGTGTCTTAGTGTAATTACACATTTTATACACCTCGGAATCATGGTGTCCTAAGGATTGAACCAATCAACCTCTTTAGATGCATAAAGATAACACACACATAAGTTACTATACACTTCTATAGTCTAACTTGACTCCATTAATGGTCCTTGAGTCTTTATCCATTCATGAACGTATGTGAAGCCAACCCAAGCTTCATGGAGCGACCAAAAACTCCACGTCCACATAGGTAAATCCTTTTGTCGTACACCTACATTGTACTTTTTCAAAGGAACTATTAAGAAGATAGAATCTTCAACCTCTGATCCTGTAGGACAGAGCACACATTGGGGATTAATACATTTGTGCTCACAGTTTCTAAAAATGGGCTTTCCACATTGAATTCTGTTCTAATTTTCATTAGATAGGAATTGGGTGTCCCACCCCTAGAAAGCAATATGGGTCTTTCATTCTCATCCCCTTAGGACCAACCACTTCGTCAAGTGATCAGCCACCTTGGTTTTCACCGATTCAGCCAACCAAAATCACACTATGTGTCATGAATCCTTGAACCATGCGATACCTCACATCAAAGACGTAACCTGGTATCAACAAGCATGATCGATCCCCTCTGGCCAGAGTTACTATACTCACATAGTTGAAATCAGTTTCGGCCTTCACGAAACATGGTAGATATACTTTCATAGTTGTTACCTCAATCCAGGATACAACTCATCCTACCAGCCTCGTTCCCATTGTCATATCAGAATGCTAGATCCTTTTCCATAATTCAGGATTTGGAACTAATCCCAAGTAGAAATATTCATCCACCTTTCAAGGAACAATTCTTAAACTTGATCCAACTTGCATTCAACATTTTCTTTATATCCAAGAAAATAATGACATTGTCAAAGTGGAGTGTTGAAGGACACATTTATAAACAAGAAACAAGTATTCATGTCAAAAGACATCGATCCCGCAGGACAGTCAAAAGACATCGATCCCAAAGGACACGTTCCAGTCCTATCTAGGGACATTGATCCCTCAACCTCGTCTCCCAACACTTTCTCAATGTAATGAGACTGGGATCAAGATAAAACTCATCTTTCCTCCCCTTTTATCTTTATCCCTAAGATAACATAAACCTCTCCCATGTCCATGGAGAATTATAAATTTATAATGATAAAAATTTCTCACAAGATATACTTGTCCTTGATCCATTTTAAAGATCAATATGTCATCTTATGCATTTGTTCCTAGCATAAGCATGTCAAAACTGACATTGCTTCATTTCCCTTTTAGGAAAATAAATGTAGAACAAATTTCCTTGATCCTATGAGATCAACCTTGCAACAATGTGCAATTATCACCCATTGTTGATCCGAACAAGGTTATGAACCTTAAACAATGTCTAATTGCTTCATCATAAACCTGCAATTAATCAAACGTAAGTATAAAACTCAAACAAAATACATCAACAAAATGGAATAAAACCGACTAATCTGTATGGGAACAGTAGAGTCGAAAATCCAAACTGTGAAACACAGTAGGTCCTTAACCAGTAGACTCAAGAGAGTAATCTGTCCAACAGGGAACAGTAGACTCATATTGAGTAATCTGAATTTAAACATGAGTAATCTACACACGAGGTATAGTAGACTCATACAGGAAACCTCCCCCTTTTGAGGAATATTATCCATTGCAGTTTAACTTTGACAACTATCCGTTTCCTTCGAGGGAACAGTGGCGTAGATACCACTATCGTTGTTACCCTTTGACTTTCATGGAGTCATACAGCATTAACGCAAATAAATCGTTCTTTATCATTTCTAATGATAAACCGATCAATAAAATAGACTTATTCTGTTTTGTAGAACAAAACAAACACATTCCCTTTTAGGGAACATCATACATCGATCCCTTCTCGGGAACAGACATCCGAATTTCGATTTGATCCAAAATCCCATTTGGCCTTACATAATCATACAATAATCTTTTATATATGATTATCACGTCCTTAGATATCACATTTAACCATTCTTATTACGAAGTAACAAGAAAACATGAACTTGTGTTCAAAACACTTCCATATA
Source organism: Polygonum maritimum (assembly GCA_963924305.1). NCBI lineage: Eukaryota > Viridiplantae > Streptophyta > Magnoliopsida > Caryophyllales > Polygonaceae > Polygonum > Polygonum maritimum. The sequence continues at coordinate 11,443,258 of OZ002733.1, read as the reverse complement.
TGTAAGTTTCTTATCTCACGACCAAAGTCACGCATGACTTATAATCCACCATTACATATTATTTTCCAAAATAATATCAAGACCAAAATCTTATATTTCTCAAAATCAAACTTGAGAAGAACATGGATCAATTTCCATCGGATCTTGGGTTCTTTTGTAGGACGATCAAAATATCATTGATCCCCTTCAACTTTTAACCCAATTGTCATCTCACACACAGACGTCATTGATCAAGAAAATACTGATTTTGACTGTTGGATTCTGGTGTTGATCCCTGCGTTGATCCAGCGAGCGCTGCTGCGTCTGTTGATCCGTCTTCACTTCAATGCAGAACACCTGGGGAACAATCAATGATGTCTGTCTTCGGATAAGATTTGAGTCGTGTAAACACTTTCCGAAATCAGTATTTTGCCCCTTATAAGCCTTAGGGAATCCGCAAAAGCTGAAGTGAGATAAAACAAATCTACTGATCCTTTCCAAGGCTTGTCGTAAGGATCAAACTATAGAATGATGTATGATGGATGTATGACTTTGACTAAGTTGAATCTTGAGAGAGATTCTGTAACCCGCCCGACTTCATCTTCCTTTAGCCTTATATAGGGCGTAGGAAAGCCTAGGGAGCGGTTTCTATACGTTATGGGCAGTTAGCAAGGCGGTTACTACGTTATGGGCAGTTAGCAAGGCGGTTACCAGCGGTTACCGCTGATCCTTAGCCCCCAACGGCTCTCTCTTGGAGAGACACGTGGCCCATCTGAAACCATACATAAAAGGAGGTTACTCAAGTAGTTATACAACGGTTATACTGGCAGTTAACCCACGTGACCAATATTCAAATCGTTAGATTGACTGATCCCGTTGGTACCAGTCCACTAGAACTCTTGTTCTGTAAACTACTGATCCCAAAGTAACATATCCTTTATATTCCCACTAGATCCCAAATATACTTACACAAGCGTGTACTCCACACCCCCAGACTTGTAATAAGCTAAATGGAACCTCATAAAGTCGTCATGAACCCTGATAACACTAAAAGGCCATTGATCCCTCAGGAACCATCACTGATTCCTCAGGGATCAACGATCGATGACACTAAAATCACCAACAGCTATTGCTGTATTTGGAAATAACTAAATAACCTTTTAATTATTATAATTTGAGTTTATCTTTGACTTCAGCTAATACACTAGCTAGTATCTATCTGTCATTTATCATAAGATTTTCTCTGTACACCTCGATCTTATGTTAAATAGAGTCTTGGAGATTTTGATTTGAAGCAAATTATTGTTGTTGGTTGGATGAAAACGGGATGTTAGTTGCTAAAGTGGAAGAAACAAAAGTAGAACCCAGCATGATCCAGATTGGCAACATTATCATGAGTTTATTACTAAAGAGCAATATATATTTTGTAGATTGTAAAAAAAATATACATTGGGCGGATGACAATACAAGTCATCAAATTGAAACAGGCCCTTGATTGGTTTGAGTTCATTAATTAACTTAAGCAGGTTCAATAATTGTCTTGTTTGGAAAGGTGAGGTGTCTAATACGGATGGCGTGGCAAGGCAAGGCAGAGCTGAGCTGTCACAATGTGCGGACGATAATGCAATTACTGTCTCAAATCATTGTACAATTTCCAAGTTGCCAAAAAAAAAACAGAGTTATAAGCCTAGATTGTTATTTACAATCATGGTTCTTGATTAGTTAGTTACAAGTTACAACAGATTCTGATCAACTTTTGACAGTACTCACAACCTTATCCCATCACTGATTTTGATCTCAGCAACTCTTTGTTCTTGATCAAATCCTTCTTCTTAATCCAACTCATGGCATTCAAGACGCGATACCGTGTGGATGATCAAGCACAACTGAACAATCATCCACGTGTCGTTTCATTTCCTAGCAAAAACTGGATTCGCATATCATACCTTGATCCTTGCGTTATAAGCCTAGTCTTGATGCAACTTCACCAATCCCTGTCATACATGTGAGCTGCTACCGATTCGTCCATCTTGCATCATGCCCACGAACTCATTGTAACCGATTCGTCCATCCTAGAAAAAAAACGATCAAAAATGTTATCAAAACTCCTCCTAATCAACAGTCCGTAGTAACATGAAGATTTCCTGTATAAAAAAACAATAAATACATAGCTTACATTGTTCTGGTCTACTTCCTTGATAATGTCTTCCAAGTGAGTTTCATCAATCCCAAGCTGCCCACAAGCTTGCTTAAGCCCATCTCTTGTAATGCAGCCACTTCCACCCTTGTCAAAGAAGGAGAAAGCCGCCAACAAGTGATCTTCCTTATGTGGTTTGTTTGAATGCAACATGGCTGCTAGGAACTCTCCATACTCAATTGTGCCACTGTTATTAACATCAGCCTGTGGTTTTTGTCATATACATTCAGTTTATCCTCTTATTAGTTCAGCTGCCAAACAGAATGACGACAACAGCTTGGGATAATAGTACTTACTGCTTGTATTAGATCCTGGATCTCGGGTTCTTCAAGGCTAGCGCCGAATTTCTCAAGCCCTTCTTTGAGCTTTGCATTCGTAATGTGGCCGCTGTTATCAGTGTCCATCATCTTGAACATCTTCTTAACTCCAGCAATTTCTTCCTCTGAATGTTTTTCTGCAATGACCTGGAAGAGAAAGAAGAAAGGAGAGGTTAAGCTTTGTTTGCGATTCATGAAACGTCGGAATCACTTACTTTTAATGCCATTTTCTTAAGCTTGCTCATGGAAGAAAACTGCTTCAGCCGAGATAGGATTACAGGATCAAGAGGCTTGTCAGGAGCCAACCCGTCACCTATAATCCATGGATGGCCTGAAAAACAAAACAGAAAACAAGAGTTATAGTGTACATTGCATCTTTGGTCAATAGTCAGATGATAAATTTGTAACTGATGGAATTATTATTAGGATTTGTAACATGGACTCACATAGAACCTCATGAACAGTCAACCGTTTCGTAGGGTCTCTAACAAGCATTTTTCGTATTAAATCCTTTGCGTCTTCTGAGACACTTGGCCATGGATCTGCTGTGAAGTCAAGTTCTCCTTGTAGGACTTCATCAAATATTTCGTCTTCGGTTTCTATACAGCAACAACAATAAATGGATTTCATACTGATAGTATAGAACATTCAAACATCATTGAAAGGGCCACTTTAGTTTGATTTTCTTACCGCCCCAAAATGGCGGTACACCACTTAGGAGGATGTAGAAGATTACCCCTGCACTCCACACGTCTGCTTCTTGACCGTAACATTTTCGTAGGACCTCAGGTGGCACGTAATACGGACTCCCAACCACATCGGTAAAAACTTCTCCTGTAGACAAGCTGAGTTAGGTTTGTCATGTAGGACTTGTTGCTTAACTTCCTATGCTGATCACAAGCAATGTAATTCAGATGGACATGAATGAAAATCTGTGCCAGAGTGAAAGTTCCAAACCAAAAGCTCTGTAACAATATATCCTGAAATCAGCCATCCAATGGAAACTTGGTTGGATATTTTGCCCAAGTAACCAGCAACTTGATATGTTTTAGCATCCAAAACAGTGTAGAAGCTTTTCTCTATCAAGATACTCAGGACTTGCTTTCACAAAGATTAATGCTAGTCTGATTGTCATATAAGTAATGAAACATTCTATCTTCTTGGTCATGATAAATTTCACATTGATTTGAATTTAAATAAGCACTCCATATACAAATCAAAACTGCAACGTATCATTAAGAAGCATAAAACACTTATGATAGTAAAAATTTCAGTGAAAAAAAAAACATAAATCACATCTAACCTGGCATGCAATATACTGACAAACCAAAATCAATGGCCTTAAGAGGCGAATCTTCGTCCTCATTGACGAAAAGAAAGTTCTCGGGCTTTAAATCGCGGTGCATTACTCCCAAAGAATGGCAAGTTTGAACAACACTGATTATAATCCTAGCTAGCTCAGCTGCTTTCTTCTCATTATAATGCCCTCTCTTCACAATCCTATCAAAGAGGTCTCCTCCACGACACACTTCCATCACGACATAAACCGCCATTGTGTCCTCAAATGCATCCTTGATCGCTATGACATTTGGATCCCCTCTCAAATGATGCATTATCTCAATCTCCCTTCTGGCATCCTCCACATCTTCCTTCTCCACAAGCATCCTTTTCGCAATCGACTTACAAGCAAATTTGATCCCTGTCGCCTTCTCTATGCATAGAAAAGCCGTCGCGAATTGCCCATGTCCAAGCTTTCTTCCTATAGTGTAATGATCTTTTACACTATCTGTTTTTCTCTTGAGCACAGATTCTACTTGGACTAGATGGCTTGAAACTCTCCTCTCATACGTTCTTGGGTTCTCTTGCTTTTGTTGTTCTTGTTCTTGTTCTTTTTGTTCTTGCTGTTTCTGTTGTGGGATTGGTTGCACCGGATGTTTTGACTCCGAAGGATGAATCTTTATCATACTAATCTGTGGATTTAATAGCCTGCTCCCATGCCTTGCTATCTTCATTGGCTCTGGTGGCTTTACGGTAACCGGTTGTTGCACAATTTCGGGTTCTTTTTCGGATGGATCTGATTCCTTCTCTTCGCCGTTTTGTATAGCCTCATTTTCTTTATGAGGCCTCTTATGGAGCCTAAGGAATCCAAAGGATCTTGTGATCGTGTGAACAATCCCATTGTCTGTAAGCTTTGAAATACATTTGTTGCCCATTTTGTAAGTAAACTACCTCCTATTGTTCCAAGCCCTTATCCTCTTGTTCATTCAGAATTAATGATCAATACCCATTCGCCCTCTCCAAATTGGTCAGGGCTTGTTTTGTTTTTTTTATCATGGCAATTCGTTAACCCGTTGATCCCAATATGAGCATGCAATAAGAGACAAATAAGGAGAAAACCTGATTAAAAAAGATCTAGATTTTGCACAATCAGTTGCTGATCAAGAAAACTAGGCCGAAATTTGGACCACCATCTGGATTGTGTAAAACGGTTAACTTTCTTAATTGACACATGTTGACAGAGAAATTCAGAGGAGAAGCCAATGGTCGATGAAAATGAGGATCAAGATCAAAGGAAGAAACGGTAAAAAAAAAATTAGGTTTAGAATTCTGTTTTAGATTTCTGGGTTATTAGATCGCATTGTGAAATGTGTAGAAGGAGAAAATGCGCGGAAATACAGGTTTTTCCGTTAAGAAAAGAGAGTTTAAGTTTCAAAATGGTTGCTCCGAATCCGATCCATCGAGTATTTTTTTACCATTTAATTTCGGATCTCAGAATGGACCCGGTTTGGGAATCCAACTTGTCGGACAATTTTATTCAAAAACAAATTTGATTAGCCATTGCTCAAAAAAAAATTTTGATTAGCCAAGTATATGTTACAAAGTTCAGAGTGTTGAACAGAGAAAGCATGCTCATCAAACCCAACAATATCAAAGTTAAACCAGAAAAGATGATTCTACTCGTATTCTAAGCCAAACATTGTAAACCATGATCCTAGACAGCAAGACAAAGAAGAGTTGTTAGAGCTTATAAGCAAAGAGGGCACTTGATCAATCCATTTTCATTGCAAACTGAGCACCTAGAAAATGACCCTTCTCTGCCTTCACCGTCGAAAACTTTCCTACTTCCATTGCAATGGCAACACACCACAAACCTCAAGTTGTTACATCTTCCACACTTCTGATTGCTTGAAGCAAGCGGTATCCCTTGCAAGAGATTCTTGAGTTCCCCGCGTTCGTGCAAGGAAGAGACCTCGTCGGCCCCTCCTATATTTCTTCCCTTGATGAAAAGCCTTGGAGGAATCGCCCTTCGGCCTAAGATCTCCCACAACTCCTCTCTGAATGCCAAATCCATGGAAACATCCCTCTCGTGGTAGATAATGCGAAAACTGTCTAACAAAAACTTGATGCTTTGGCAGTCTTCAAAGGTCTTCCTTATCCCTGTAAGACTTGTCGTGTAGAGCACAACCGAGTTTCCATTCAGCTCCTTCATGGGAGGAGAAACTTCCATTTTGAAGTCTTCATCGCATTCTTGAAACAGATCTTCTGTCTCATCAAGCGTGTGGTCAAGCACTTCCTCCCTTGTTTTACACTCCTCTGTCAAGCTTTGGTGGTTTTGAAAGGAGAATTTTTGTGGGTTTTGGATGTGATCGTAGGTTGAGTCATCGTCTATGGAAGAGTGAAATGGTTGAAGAGACTTGAACCTTTTGAGGAGTCTGACTCTGATGCTTTTCATTGATATGCTTAGAATGAGCTTAGATGAGAATTGATGATAATTTCAAAATGGGAAGAAAGTGTGGTTACTTGAGCAAGGATTGATTGATGGCCCAATTTTGCCTTGAAGAATGATTGTGGAGGATGAAGAGATAGAAAGGTAATGCCCTTTGTGGAATTTCCCTTTATATCCTTGTTAGTTATCCACAATGCCATAAAATGGTCTAAAAGGCTTATGTTGGCTAACTTTTAGAAGTTTCTTGATGATTACCCTAGCAAGTGAGAGCAATAGAAGATCAAAAGCAGCTCCACAATATCGTCGAATTCAAGAAGACAATCAGTTGCCGGTACCATGTGTTGGATTATAATCCATATATCCAAAGAATAGTCTTGGGTTAATAAGAGAGCCCAAAGGATCTAAAATTATAAGGCCCAAGAATTAGAGGTTGATTATGGAAGGTACTAGAATAAGTGGGAGCATTTGCTAATTAGTAGAAGATTAGGGAAAATTCTAGAAAGTAGGAGAAAGTAGTTATCATGTGAAAGACTAGAATTTTCTAGGCAAATATCTAGAATCTACCTACAACATGTATAAATAGGAGATGAGGTAGGCAAATTAGGCATCGATCAAAGTAGTCGATCAAGTGTGTGTGAGAGGTAGAGTGAAGTGTCCCACATAATAAAGAGTCTCGAGTCACCCGTATAAACGAGTCTTGTACATTTCCACTATATAATACAAAGTCACTTTTGTAATTTTGTGTCTTTGTGTTGATCGGGGTTTAGTGGGTGTACGAGTGTCTTTGGAGGGGTCGATTTCCCAACAGTGGTATCAGAGCGAGGTTGGTGAGTGTCGTTGTTGGAGATACGGGTAGATTTCGTCAGTGAAACGATCTCGTGTTAGTGTGATGGCGACCGGCTTGTCGAGGACGTTCGAGATCCCACTCTTTGATGGGAAGATAAACTTCACGTTGTGGCAGAGTACGATGCAAGACCTATTGTTGCAGCAGGGTCTTGATCAGGCTTTAGAGGACGAGAAGCCTGGCTCCATGAGCGACAAAGAATGGAGCAAAATCCAGAGGAAGGCGGTGAGTGCAATCCGGTTGGCGTTAGCTCCCCAGATTAAGTTCAATGTGTTGAAGGAGACGAGCCCGAAGGCGTTGTGGGAGAAGCTCGAGAGCATTTACGCGTCGAAGTTGTTGACGAATCGGTTGTGTTTGAAGATGGAGTTGTACTCACTAAAGATGGAAGAAGGAGGTAACCTTCACGACCACATCAATTCATTTAGTCAACTAGTATGCCAACTGATGAATGCAGGAGATAACATTAAGGATGAGGAGCAGGCGTTGCTGTTATTAGCATCACTACCGAGTCCTATAAGTCTTTGGTGCAGACGTTACTTGTAGGAAGGACAGGCCTCACCTTAGATGAGGTGACTACCGCTTTGCGGGAGAGTGAGAGAGTGATGAAGAGTGACGCCAATGACTCCGGTGGAGATCGCATACTAGTTGCGAGGAAGCGGGAGCGAGGGAGGAACCAGTCAAGAGGGCGAGATGACCCGAGACGTGGAGGTAGCTCACGTCCGAGTAAGGATTGGAGTGACGCGGAGTGCTACTATTGTCGGGAGAGGGGTCATATGCAGTCTAGGTGTCCCCAAGTGAGGGAGGACTTGAAGAAGTTGAGAGAGTTGCGGAGGACTGGTGACTCGAATACGAATGTGGTCGATGACGTTGGTTATGAGGATGTGTACTTAGCAATGAGTGAGGAGGTTGCTAAGCCAGAGTGGGTGATGGACAGTGCCGCCTCAGTGCACGTGTGTGGAGATCAAGCGATGTTCGACACCTTGAAGACGGGTGAAGCGTTTGGCTATCTAAATCTAGCTGGAGGAGAGAAGTTGAAGATTGAGGGTACCGGAAGCGTGACGATGAGGCTTCATAACGGTACAAGCCATACTTTTCATGGTGTGAGGTACGTGCCTTCAAGCAAAGTTAATATTATCTCGTTGGGTACGATGATGACGAAAGGATATAGGCTTGTTGGCACATACAAGTGGTGTAAGGTGTTCAAAGGGAGGCGCTTGATCATGCGAGGTCGGAAGAACGCGAAGAATATCTGCGTCTTAGATGGACATGTTGTCAAGAGTGGATGCAGTGGTGTTGAAACTAAGAAGCCGAAGACTGTGAGATTTACCGTATTTGGATATATGAATTAAGGGAGGAATTGTTGGATTATAATCCATATATCCAAAGAATAGTCTTGGGTTAATAAGAGAGCCCAAAGGATCTAAAATTATAAGGCCCAAGAATTAGAGGTTGATTATGGAAGGTACTAGAATAAGTGGGAGCATTTGCTAATTAGTAGAAGATTAGGGAAAATTCTAGAAAGTAGGAGAAAGTAGTTATCATGTGAAAGACTAGAATTTTCTAGGCAAATATCTAGAATCTACCTACAACATGTATAAATAGGAGATGAGGTAGGCAAATTAGGCATCGATCAAAGTAGTCGATCAAGTGTGTGTGAGAGGTAGAGTGAAGTGTCCCACATAATAAAGAGTCTCGAGTCACCCGTATAAACGAGTCTTGTACATTTCCACTATATAATACAAAGTCATTTTTGTAATTTTGTGTCTTTGTGTTGGTCGGGGTTTAGTGGGTGTACGAGTGTCTTTGGAGGGGTCGATTTCCCAACACCATGTCATCGAGTACATGATGTGGCGCAGTCCTACTGGCCGACATGTATACCCAACAGTTCTTGTCTCTAAAACTTTGAATGAAATAACACACAATGCTTAACAAAAAGCTATTCATGACACTGAAGTATACAGCGTATTATTGGCAATGTAACTCAATAATGTAGCCAAGAGCCTTGACTTTGAATGAAGATGGTGAGTTAGAAGGTGAAGGGTGAATAGAAAAAGATGTATGGAGACAAGCTATGGCAAGGATCATGATGCGATAGCATGTGTGCAAAAGCATCTGTCTTCTTACCTTTTATGATTTGCACCTTTTTCTACATCTTCACCAGAAACCATTCACATAGTTATATATACTTGACATTGCAACTTTTAAGCTTTTGGTACACATCATGGCCCGACAATCATGCCTTTTTTACTCACTGATTTCTGTAGGATTAGTCTTTTGAGATTTCGCAATCAAAACCACCACATCATGAGTATGATATTTTCCATTTTCCATTGCTCATCAGCTCCAAATCATATAATGGATAAGGGATTTCTTCGTAGCTGGCTTTGTATGATAATGGTTATGGTGTCAATTGATCCTGGACCCATTGATGGAAGAAATTATTCATTTCTATTTGTAGGAGGATCTGATTTAATATAGACTAAGTTGGAGTAGGGACTATTGGAACCTGATGTACTGATAAGTAATGTCAGTTAAGGCCAGTTGACTATACAGCATTCAGAGAGCTCAACATTTGCCTCCTCAGGGTGCTATTAATGCAAATTCCAAAATCATGCAGATTTCAGTAAGAGGTTCATTCAGAAGCTAAACCAGCACACTGCTTTTGATTAATAACGGCATCAGTGATACATAATGCTAATGTAAATTATGGCAAACATTTCACAGAGTTTCAACCAGGGATGATGTTTTAAACATTATAGTTTTGACTATACACAAAGCTTTTTGTACGTGGGTATAACTCAGATGGAAGCAACTGATGTCGCTAGCCCGATGCTGAAATCAAAGCCGATGCAAGACAGCTGCTTCTTGTTCTCATCCACAATTGTCATCTTAAGGGAGTATGAACCCTGTATTACAAGAAGCACGATTTTTAATAAGTAGGAAAGAGAAGCAGCTGTGCCAATAATTTAACAGCCCTAAAAAGGAGTTAGTATTAGGCAGTTCAATCATGAGTATGTTAGATTTATGAGAAGGCATCATTAGCAAACGACTAAATTATTTCATGCAACAGCTAATCATTTTGAAGAGATCAATCATGCACCCATAAATTTGGCTTCTTCTTAGATTGATGGTAATGACTATTATAAACATGGTCCAACCACCTGTACATGAAAATAACAAGGTTCCAAGAAGTTCAAGGAATCGTATGGCCTGCAAGATAAAGATCTGTATAGGAAGGTCACTTACAGGGGGAGTATATCCAGGCAAAACCTGAGAGTGAGCAATCACAAAGTCACCAGTTGCAACGGGGCAAGATGTCTCTGCACAAAGATCATGGGTTTCGCTGTGTACATGCCAACCAAAGTATGCAACATCAATGGCCATTTTCCCTCCAGAGATTGCTTTTTCTGCATGAAAAGTAAAATGACAATGAGTGCCCATAATCTGAATAACAGACAACAACTTTCGGTCTGCAAGGCAAAACTCTCATGAACCATAATCACAAAATAACATTTGATATGTCACTATTTTAAAGCAATGCTTTTTTTTTGTGGGTCTATATGCATCTGTGAATCACACATATGAGTCCAACTCTCTTATTTGTTCCTTCCAAATGTCTCAGTCCACACTTGCCCATGAGATTAGGAGCTCTTAGACTTATGCAGTTAAAATAAATACAGAAGCCAATATCATATTATATGTATGATGAACTATAGTAACTCAAATAACTAGACATAATGTTAAAAGTCTATAGAAGATTAGAAGGTACCTGTAGAAGCCTTGATACTAAAGGTGGCGGGTTGGCCCCTGGCCACTGGGTTGGGTGATATGTCAACTCCAGAGACCTTAACATCATAATCTCCCTTCTTATCTGCAATTATTTCAAATGATGTTGGAAAGATCAGTTTCCCCTTTGAAACCTAACCATAATCTAACACTCCATGAGAAACTCAGAATAACAAAATGAATCATAAAGCATGTATCTTTCTAATATTAATGCATGATTAACCATTTTTGCACTCTCATTTTTTTGTTCCACAAAGTGATATATAACTCTTCCTAAACAAGTAAGTGTTCTCCCTTCCTCGGCATTTGGTATTTGTAACTAAAAAGCCAAATTCGAAGAATAAACAAAAATCCATATCATCAGCCATTCAAATTTCAGAAAAATCAGGAAGAAAAAATCTAATCAGACTACAAGTCAGATAATTCAGCTAGATTCAGCCACGACCTAATATACTACGGAGTATGTATGCAACAGGAGCGATGACATATCGATATACAATTACATCAACCAAAACTAGTATAAAGTAAAAACTACAGATTATGTATGCAACTTAGTCACATAGCATCAGTCAGATCAAAAACCGTAGAAACAGGCGATAGAGAAGGACAATCGGGGGAGAGAACGATTACCGCAGTAGCGAACTTCGTCGGCGAAGGAAAGACGAGCGAGGAAGGAGAGGGATAAGAGGAGAGATAAGACGAGCATGGAAGAGGAAGCCATTGTTGATTGTTGATTGCTCTGAGAAGGATTAGGCGGTGTGAATTTGGGGGAAAGTGGAAGGACGAAGATGAAGGAGAAGAATACAACGACTTGCGGGTTTGAAGATTAGTTGGCTGGCTGTTTGACTTAAATTTGATGTGACGGCTGAACTGAACTGCCCACTTTTGGGCTTTTTCAGGCCCAATCTTTCAGCCCAAGAAAACTCACTGTGACAAGAACTAAGCAAGTCGGAGACATGCTTATTTTCTCCTACACTATCTAAGCCCTAAGATAAAAATATACTGCGTATTATTTATCAAAAAGATAAAGTAAATATAAATGTTTTTTTTTATATCATGAAAAAAAGTCTTTACACAAGATATGTTGTCATTAAAGGCAGGCGAGGGCAAACTGCAAAAGGAGGACATGCATCAACGAAAGAACAAACAAAAATCGCCTAACAGTCCTAAAACCGAAAGGAACGAACAATGCCTGATGCCAGGAGAAATTAACCCAAACAAGTGAATTCTTCCCCCGTATCCTCATTGTCGGTCATTGTTTTTGGTCCCGATTTACTACATTGGTATTAAAAAACTGATTTTTGTTTTGTTAATACTACTTAATTGTCCAATTTTTTGTTTTTCAATACCTAATTATCTAAAAGACATTTTTAAATACCCAAGTGTCTAAATGAGACACTTCTAAATGAGACACTTTCTAATATCAATTTGGTATTTTGACCATTGATTTTGTCATTACATCCCCACAAAGGCACAAATAGAGGGGGCATGAAAGGTAACCCTTTCTCTTACCAAATTTGTTATTACTCTGTAATAGAGTTTAGAGTTAGAATTTTTTTTTTGCTGGATATGGATACCATTAAATTGATTGTTCTTATGTCGCAAGAAAAGTTAAATAGTTTTCTTAAATACAATTCATCAAGGTCAATTTCTTGTACTTTCATTTTTAGTTATTCCCATAATACAAATTTATCAACTCATTCAAATAAGTTGTATCCCTCTCAAATTCGTTTTACGGTCCCTCATTTTGTCTAAAAACAACACCTGCTTTGTCCAACTATCTCATACGTATCAATTTTGACAAATCGGATGTTGTTATTAATATATCTGGAGTGATTAAACCTTCATGGCCGGTAGTAAGATGTCATTGGTTCAACTCTTATAAATAGCGCCTCAACTCAAATTAAAAAATAAGATAAATGCATTTGAAACGTATCAATTTGACAACTCGTAATAAAAGGGAAAGAAACATTCTATGTGACTTACCATCTCAAAAGTCGATGTATACTTCCCTACATTCTTCAAGGCAGGGGCGGACCTAGCGGTGTGCCTGGGTCCGCTCCAGCCCACCCTAAAATAATTTTAAAATATAAAAAATAAAATTAATGTAAATTTAATATAAAAATAGTATAAATTAAGATAAATTTAGTGTATATAGTAAAATTTATAGTAGATCTAGCCCACAAAAAAAAAATGATAAAAATATAGTAATTTAGCTCACATAATTTTTTTTTTGGTCCATCCCTGCTTCAAGGTATGTTTATTACAATATGATCATTAAAATGATATCTTACCAATTTTAATCCTATAGTCGATCACTGTGCCTCGATCCTATAATGTTGCAAGTGTCATGCATGAAATGAGAAGGTACATGATTAAACTGTCTTGAATATATGTTGATTTCTACAATCAAATGTTCAATCTCCATAGCTCTTTTTTTAAAAAAATAAACGTAAATTTTATTTTATTTGATTATTTTTTCTCTTTATTGATTAAACTATTTTTCCTCGACAACGAAGTTGTATCACTTTTAAAATACATACAATTACTTGACTTCTAAAATGTTTCAAGATAGATAAACATCTTTCACCCAAAATCACAAAGCCTAAACTACATGATCCTACAACTACAAGTCTACAACATTTGATGCGAATAAAAAATGGAACCATCAAGCCAGGAATCTTCATGGGGATACAAACAATTATTCCAACAACCTTCATTCATGTACACTCACCAATTCTCTATAATAAGCGAGGGGAAAAAAACTACTCAAACTGAAACTATAATTTGAATTGCTATCCAGCCATTTGCTTCAAATACAGTAGTAACATTTGTATCTGTACTGCCTGAACTTGCAAGAATCGAAATTGGAGAAAATTGAACAAAAACCTTGGCCGACCTAGAGCTAATTGATCCTGGAGGCGGCGAGCGGCGTCGAAAGGGGCGTGGGCAGAGGCGAAGTCCGGCACACGGGGCACGTGGGATGCAGGCGGAGCCACGGATCAACACACCTGAGATGGAAGATGTGGCTGCAATCAGGCAGAAGCCTCAAAACGTCGTCGTTCTTGTAGTCGGCCAGGCAGATGGAGCAACATGTCGCCGTCGAGTCCTTCTTCGCGAGGTTCGCCTTCGAGTACAGCAACTTCGGGTAGCCGTGGAGGGTCTGCTCATCGATCCCGACGTCGATGACCACGCACTGCTGCTGCTGCTGATCCTGCTGGGCTCTGCCTTGGCCCGAGCGCGTGTCGCGGGCGCAGAAGTAGGAGGCCAGAGTTATGGTGGTGATGAGGATGACTATGCCCACGGAGACGCTGATCCCGTACGTGTACCCGGCGCTGTTGCTGCCCCCGAAGAAGTTGTCGTCCACCGAGTTCGTCGAGCTCATCGGGTCTCGGGAGGAATTTGAGCTTAAGGGAGGATAATGAGAAGGGAGGAAAGTTGCAAGAAATCTATGATGGATATTGGTTGGAAGCCATGGATGTTTGCTGGGGAGAAGCTAGCTAATTCGGTGATTAAAAAAGGATACGAGTTTTGATTGATTATATAGGATTAAGAAAGTCAACTCTGATAACAAAGTATTTTCTGTAGAGACTAAGCGGGGAGGTTTATAAGGCTAATACATCAAAAAATGGTGACTTATCATTTTTTGATAATGATAAGAATTAAGAACGTAGCTTTGCTTTGTGTATGTGGAAAGCCATCGGCCTCTTGATCCAGTTCTAATTACACGATCAATAACATTTTTTAATGTATTATTATTTAATAAAATAGATATCATTTTTTTTTATCCGAAATTGTTAAAATATTTTATCGATCCAAAATCGTGATTGGATGTTAAGAATAAATTTTATATGATATGACTTAAATAAAAATCATAAATAAAATACTATCATTTTTATTCAAAATATATTTGATAAACTAAAAAACTTCATATGTGATATGATATGGAATCTCAATTGAAATATTTTATGTACATATATAAACTCATAATCAATAAGATTTTTATATAATAATAGAATATATAAAATAGATTTTTATCAATAATAATATTTTTAAAAATAAAATGAATATTTTATTAGATCTTATAAAATTATAAGTAACTTAATAGTAGTAGATTTGATGATGGAGTTGGAGCTATTCTGTATCTAACTTTACTAACTTGTATCAGTTTAAGAAAAAAGTATTGATGTACGACAACAACAACAATATATGATTAATTGAATATTTCTTTTCTCATTCATACGTGAGTAACAATTGTTTTTCATAGTCGTACATAGCTTAAAAGAGACTTAATTATCACACGGAATACATTAGTTGCAAAGCGTGCCAAAAAAAGACTACGAAGAAAATAAAAGATAGATATTATAAGTTATTTGGTTTATAAGATCAGAATACATCACTAGACCCCCGTACTTGAACGTTTTTTCCTATGAGCCCTCCATACTTAAAATTGTTCAATTAAACACGTAAACTTAGTTGATTTTGTTCTATTAAACCCCTCCCACTCTCATTCTCGGAGAGTGAAGTTCACGCACGCTGACTAGGCATAAATTATGCCACGTGGAAGCCATACATGTGCCACTTAAGATGCCACATGTATCATTGCATTTACTTTTAAAAAATAATAAACATAAATATTGTTTTGCCTCTCTATATTTTATTAAAAGGAATTAATATATAAATTTTTGTAAACCCACCTGAAACAAAATCTGTATAGCGATTAGCGAGGATGTTGTCGCCGGGATCGGGGCTGTCGGAGTCGGGCTCGGGTGGTTCAGTTTGGCGAGGGTCTGGGTGGGTCGATCGAGCACGGAGTCAGGGGTGAGTGAGCGGGTTGTCGGGGACCGGTGGCCGGAGACTTGAGCGAGATATCTAGACGAAGTCGGGGCTAATCGGAGGGCTGTCGGGTAGTCGAAGCGCTGGCTGTCGGAGGCGAGGACGGTCAAGGTGTCGGGTGTCTCCCCGTCGTGTCTTTGTTTCTGGCCGTTTCTGGTTGTTTCCGACATCTCAACGGGAGTCTCCCCGTCGTGTTTTTCCTCCAGATCCACCCGTGTCGCAGCGTCGTCGGAACGGAGCCGCCGGAGCCGTC
Organism: Polygonum maritimum; assembly: GCA_963924305.1. Lineage (NCBI taxonomy): Eukaryota > Viridiplantae > Streptophyta > Magnoliopsida > Caryophyllales > Polygonaceae > Polygonum > Polygonum maritimum. The sequence continues at coordinate 11,427,319 of OZ002733.1, read as the reverse complement.
GTTCCTTGTCGTTTCTCGGTGAGTTGGGTGCCGCTCTTTTCCATCATTGTCGGGCGGGGCAGAGTAGGGGGCCAGGTCAGTTTGGGTGCGAGGGGGAATGGTGCCGGCGAGTCGAGCGGGTATCGCGGGTTGGGTCGCCGTCGGGTTCGGTCGGCAAGCGGAGAAAACCCGCAGATCTGGGCAGGGCGGTCGGCGAGGGAAAGAGTGTGAGGGCGAGCGAGCAGAGAGAGGGTGAGGGAGTGGCGGTCGGAAGTCGCGGGTGGCCATCGTCGGATAGGGCCGGCGCCAGCAGGAGTTCTTCGCAACTTGAACAGTAGAGGGTAGCAGAGGGCATTAGCAAAGGATAAGAGGGTGAAGTAAGAAAAGAATAAAGAAAGAAAAAAGATATATATTGTTTATTTTTTTTAAATTTATCATTTTCCATGTCAGCAACCGAAACCTATACACTCGCACTACAGGGGATTTTAAAACACGCGCTTGGCCACGTATGCAATTTGTGCTCGATAGGAAAATCCGGGGCCAGTACAGGGGTCTGTTTGAACATTTCTAGGTAGGGGGGCCAATAGGAAAAAACGTACAAGTACAGGGGTCTATTGATGTATTCTGCCGTTGTAAAAGATAGATATTATGGGATAAAAAAGACTTTGAAAATTATTTTTCTAAATTAAATTTGTTAACATGGGGTGAGGTCAGAATTAACGTGGAGGCTCAAAATTCTCCGGCTTTAATATATAGTATAGATGTTGATCGATAAGATAAGAGAGAAATTTAGTCAAATGACAACCTTGTTAGCTCATCTCATTTCAATTAAAGTATAGCATGTTTGTAAGTTAAACGTTTCTCAGTCTCTTCTTCATCAATATTATAACACTAATATTTCGATCAAAAGATTATAATAATAATATTAATGTAGCTTAATTTAATGAATTTAAGTTGAAGTTTTGATACGCGTATGAGATTTGACAATGTGGGTCAAGCTATTGTTAATTACAAGCTTAGAAAACAAATTAGTGATGGTTTGACGCTCGAACCTTTAATTCAGTGTGTTCTACTCCATCTATCATTCACAGTCAACTTGATACTATTAGTATAATTTACTATATACCTGCGACGAGACGTGCATCGCACGTTCATATACATATGACAGATCTTCATGCTTAGCAACATATATACACGATTCTTGCAGCCTATTTCTTTTTAACCAACATTTTTATATTCCAACTTGAGTTTTCGTATCGAGTGCAAGTGTGCAACCCTTTCTATTGTTTGTAAATGTATATGTGTTTTATCAAATATAAGATGCATCTTGTGTTTAATTACTCATGCAAACTTTCTATCAAAAACTGATGTAAGAAAAACTCAGCAACTCTAAGCCAGTATCTATTATTGGATCTTACAATAATGATGATGGACAGGGCTAGATGATGCAAACAAACAACAAAACTATTCATTATTTTTAGGTCGTATGCATTGGCATTTGGCACCATTCATGCCACAAGTATTTAATTACCAACTATGTGCTATACCCAAATTATGAACCGTTTTTTAAATGAAAACTTGCCTAACCGACTTGGATGATACATATGTACATTCATCATTTCATTATTTTATCCTCGTATATAATCAACCATACCGGCCTATTGACGACGTGTGACTAGGTCTACTCAAATTCAGTCCATGTAAATCAAATCCAAAACCTAGATTTTGATTTTAAAAAATAAAAATAATAATAACAAGGATAAGATAATCTTTGCAATTGAGCCAAAATGACAATTTCCTACAACATTCTAGGATATTTCTCAGCATCTTTGCACAGACCAGAACAAAACCAAATAAACCAAAGAAGATGGCTATATGCCTATATCTATGACATTATTACGGTTAATAACATTATTATCACCTATATTAAACAAAACCAGAGTTCCCAGACACTAAGTGAAAAATGATATGATATTACAACAAATATGATTACATGTAGAAGACCCTACAAAAGCCAGGGATGTTACCTCTTTATTTTTCCACAGCATACAGTCTGCAGGCCCATCGGAAAATACGAGCTTCCAAGAAGTCACCCATTGTTATTCTCCTCCTCTTCTGGGGGGCTGACTCCATGTCAATCTCTCTTTCCCTTTTCCTCTTGGCTCGATCAAAGGGTTTTTATGCAACCCTTCATATAAATAGAAATTTAAAGGCTCTGCAAACATTCTCTTTGCGCAACATATGTACAAGAGACGAGGAATCAACTAACGTGATATGCACAATAAACAGCATCTTTCAAGGAGAACCTGCAGTGCAGCAGGAGACAGAGAATCAACTTACATCTAAATCAAGTCACAAGATCTACTCAGAATACTTGCATGACCAATAATGGTTTCAGGGAAATCATACCACTAATATTGACCAACTACTGACTTCCAAAATCCTCATAACTCAAGGACTCTGAGAGGTTCTCTAACTTGTTATTTTCTTCAGCTGAACCACCAAAAAGTTTCAGTTATCCACCATATGCAGTCTTAGCAAAAAAAAAATATATAACAGAGTAGTATTGGCTCACTTTGAAGCTCTCCACCTTCATGAGAGCATACATAGTTATCTGACCCGAGGAATGGTGATCCCTCCAATAGATCTAGATGAAAACAACAAACCATCATCAAAACCTAGCACACTGGGTATTTGAATAAAAAGTCAAGAGATAGATAGCACACCAGAACCAGAGTAATTGGCTGACATGTTGGAAAAGCTCAAGTTTTGTGAAATTGGCCCAAGAAAAGAAATGTGGTCTAAATTTGGTCCTAATGATCCAGGGTGTAGGTCCAGGGAATCGTAAGATCCAACATGCTCATTCCCCATGGCTTGTCGTGTCTCTAGAACATCATTATTAACATCAAAGATGAATTGTGAGCTGGATGCATAGTTGTCATGTTCTAGTTTAACTGTTGCACCCCCACCTCCATTTATTTCGGGTATCATTCTCAGACCAGAGCCCTGAAGAGGGAGTGCATTAGAATCAATCCGTCCAGACGGACCAGACAAATTGACATCTGTGTGTAGACTTCCATGCATATGTGAGACACCATTAGTGTATGGGAGAGGCAAACTGGAAGAAAAAGATGAGTCCAAATTCTCCTGCTTCACTGAATCTGTTCTGACCAGTGGTTCAGAAGCACAGGATTCAGAGTTCTCTTGGACTACCAAAGGAAACAAATGTAAGCCTAATAATTGCAAGAAGAGTAGAATATCACAGAATCGACAAAAAATTCATTTAGTGACATTATTGCAGAAACATACATGCGCTAGAAACATTTAAATGTTTTACCAAAAAAAAAGACTTTTTTAAATTAAAAATGAAGAATCCAAAAGTTATATCTTTCATTTCCCCCAAATTAGATGTAAGGTGTTCAGTTTAGTGATGGAATACTCACAATATGTAGTATGAGATCCATTTGGAACTGGGGTTGTATGAACTCCAGCACCCTGCAGCTCATTCATCAATAAAGCCTGTTGCCTAAGCAGTTCATTGAAGATGTTAATGTGGTCCTTTAAAGCCAATCGAAGGTTGTAAGCCTCAAAGAAATCCCAGTTTTCTTCTTCAAGCTTCTGCCAAACTACAAGAAAGGTAAATTTATAAGCAAAAGCAGGTGAGATAGCATTAACATGCCTGATCAATTGATCAGATATAAATTTTAAATTTACTTTTTAAACTTTAAATATTTCTACTGAACACTGAAAATGCCCTTTCGTGCCGAGGCAATAGTGGTTGGACCACCAGTCAACATTAGCAGATTCGACTACATATTTTGAAAGACAAAAATCAATCCTTAATCCAAAAGCCTTTATATGTCAGCAAAAAATGTTACAAGATTATAACAAACGCAAAAACAACAGGCGTGCAAGTGAGCTATAAGCAACAATACACTTCCAAAAAAAGCTTTAGACCAGCCCATCCTTCTCCCAGATTTTGTTAAATTATCTGATACGGACCCGGTGTGGATCACGTACCGAACCCTTGTTGGTCAAGGGGGGGAACCCGCGTCCGGTGTGGGCGCAAGGTTCAAGCTGCTCGCGGTGGTAACGCGAGGGAGAAGGGGGCACCAAAGAGAATTAGGGCAAAGGCTAATTTCTCTGTTTAATTGATTGCCTTTCCAAATAACAGGATTACAATATATAGAGCTAAATCATAAAACCCTAATGCTAACCCTAATCCTAACCTAACGGTTCGATAAAAGGCGTCCCGGGAAAAGAACCGTAAAGAAACCCGAGAAGAGGTAATACCTAACAATAAAATTACAATAATTAATAAAATAAATAATATGTTGATGTCCGTATCAATTCTCCCCCGTTGAGATTCGACTCGTCCTCGAGGCGCAAATCAGGAAAAAACATGTACGAAGCCGAAATGTAATGTAGATCTGCAGCAATCCCGGGATCGAAAATCACAAAACCAGCTAATACCCCACAGCCTTCCCTGGTAAAAGTGTGCAAAAGGGCATACGGTGGCCTCCAAGGTTCACGAATTTGAACCAACAGCAGCTGCACAATTTGTAGCTCTAGCTCCATTTGATTTAGACCCACATCAATACATATAAAGTTGACCTTACCTTTATCATAAACCCAGAGTACGGCATCCAATTCATGGCTTGTAGAAACCATAATTGCAGCATGTGAGAATTCAAAAATAAATCTACCATGCTTGCAAGAAACACAATTACGATTAGGCACCAACTTTGACCAGTTATGAGGACTTGCAATGAGAAAGCTCAGACCATAGTCTCTCCGTTTGAGACTTACGTGCTCAACCACCTCTCCGCTAGAATCATCACACATGTAACTCTGACAATCATTGATGCCCGGATCAAAAACTCCCTGACCCGAATGAAGTTGAGGACTACTAACCTGAGCATAGCATCTAAAAGGCATTTTCTCAAACACCTGTTGTGCATCAAAGCTTCCACAAACAATTGCAATATTTTGCATCAAATTCCACTGCAAGAACACATCAACGCCGGTAGCATGATCAATCACAACCCCTTCGAAGTTCTGATTTTTCGGAATCCCCTTCGATTTCAGTTCAAGATTCACCCAAGTGATGCGCACGGGCTCTCGGCTATCTCGACTATGCAATTTGAGATCAAGTTCGTCAACTTCGTTATCCACCACCATCGATTGAATTTCAGCCATTTCGGATGGAAGAGGCACGACGGCTTCAATGGCTTCTGGCGAGGTCATCTTCAATTGCTTTTGGAATGCGACGTACAATTTATTCGAATCCAATTCTGCTTGGTACGAACTGTCGCAGTCACCGTTTTGGCCGGGATTCAATTCGTCGATCAGGTTCGCAGCTGCGATCGGCGAGGTTGGCAGAAGATGCGAGGTCACGTTGGCAGCGGGAGCGGCCTGCACGGTCGGATTGAGGGCGGCGACAGGCGAAGCGGCGAATGGCGCCGCGAATCTAGGGCTTTGCGGGATCGACGGCACCCATCCCGGGAGAACCGACGAGTAGGCGGTTGTCGCCTCTGCTGGCAGCGACGGCCCCAAATTAGGGTTCAATGGCGGTGGTGGTTGGTCAGCGAGGGTCGCCACAGTCATCGCAGCGAACGACACAGCTACAGATCCCGGATTTTGTGGGGGCAGATCTGCGGCGGCTGGGCGTCCACCGGGTGCGGCGGCCGAATGGAAACGGAACCCTGGCGGGGTCACGTTCACGGCCGTGGCAAGCGGTGCAGTGGGCGGCGCGGTGGAAGGTTGCGCCAATTGATCAACAGGCCTTACCTCTGCAATCTGGTTCACATCTTCACTCGATTTATGGGTCAGCGCCTCAATCTCGCTAGATACGTCGTCAATGCGGTCATCAAAGAACAACTCGATCCGGCAACATTCATCGATCCTGCAACATCCATCATAGATGTTTCGTCCATTGAAGCGATTGAACGCTTCAAGGGCTGAAGCCGGACTTTGAAAGCGGATTCTGGAATGGAATTCACTTATATCATCGAGCAGTATTATGTCTTCTATAATCCCCACGCTCGAGAACACTTGCTGTAATACTGCACCATCAACCCGATAGAGTTGGGTATGGATCTTGACATACAGAAAAGTTTGGAGGAGTTCCCGGAGGTTCTGGAGTCCTTGGAGTTCCTCGTTGTCCATGGTGACGAAGAGTTCCGGATGAAAGCACCAGTTGATACGGACCCGGTGTGGATCACGTACCGAACCCTTGTTGGTCAAGGGGGGGAACCCGCGTCCGGTGTGGGCGCAAGATTCAAGCTGCTCGCGGTGGTAACGCGAGGGAGAAGGGGGCACCAAAGAGAATTAGGGCAAAGGCTAATTATCTGTTTAATTGATTGCCTTTCCAAATAACAGGATTACAATATATAGAGCTAAATCATAAAACCCTAATGCTAACCCTAATCCTAACCTAACGGTTCAATAAAAGGCGTCCCGGGAAAAGAACCGTAAAGAAACCCGAGAAGAGGTAATACCTAACAATAAAATTACAATAATTAATAAAATAAATAATATGTTGATGTCCGTATCATTATCTAGCCTAACTTCAGAGCAAAACATCCACACAAAAGCTACAAAGTAGCTCTCTTAAATCCCATGGGTGCACAGACAGCTTATCTATATCATAAACCCCCGCACAAAATGGAGGATCGATTATTGGAGAATAGACTATAATTGCACATTTCCACTTAAATCCACATTTCCAAATGAAGTTGCAAACATCTATTCTCCATAAAATAGGTTCTCACATATCAACATGAACTATGCACTAAGAAGCCAATCAAGATATTGTGCACTACAGCCTTACCCAAAGAAGCAGAGGAAAATGGAAAAAAAAAGAAGGGAAATTATATTTAACATAACAAAACATACAGGGTATAACTGTTATATATTACCAAGTTCAGTAAAATGTCGGTCAATTTTTGCATGTGACCAGAGTGCGCTCACAGCCTCAACCCGATTCATGTGCAGTTGGATACATTGCTCTATAAGATTTTGCACCTGATTGAAAAGAACATATGTATCAAAAGATAAATTGCAAGTAGTCATATATGGTTGAGAGAGTTTCAGCAGCAGATAATAACATCACCCCGTTCCTTTAAGCTTCGAACTTAAAAATCAATGGTATCAATGAATAATATACTACACAATACACTCTACAAGCATATGAAGGCACATATGGTTATAGAAAACAAGAAATAAGACAAATTCAAGGCATTACTCACCAACTGAATGTCTCTACCCGATACTTTTTTTGTTCCGTGACTGGACATACTTCACAAGAATTACTATACTGATTAAGAGATTGTATGATAAACTTTCAAAACTCCGAGCCTTATGCCAATAACTTTTTCTTCTCAGGGAGCAGCTGAAGCCTCTCTTCAACTACTAGTGCAGGTTCTGAAATATTAAATACTTGTATTCCCTGCAACCATTGAACTGAAATATTAAAAACTTGTACTCCCTGCAGCCATTGAATTGGTAAGATAGACCTGAACACCATTGAATCACATCAAAACCTAGATACAACCAAGCACAATTCAGAAAACATAACTCAAAGAGCGAATACAGAAACCAATGATATACTACAAACATCACATTACATGTTATAGCTTGACACTATGACACATGCCTCAACCTTAGCTATAACCGATCCCCTTCAGTTGCCGAGCAAGTGAGCATATATGCCACCATATATACACACACCATACAATGCTATTTTTCCGAATATACAAAGATAAAAATCTACGAACAAGCACTTCATGGAGGAAGCTCTTGGCTATGACACCATAACAAAGCAGATTCAGATCTATCCGCTAGGTAGCAGAAGACCTAATATCCTCAATTCCTAGAAGCATAGCCATGGAAGCCACACTAGACAGCAACTAAAGCAACATACAACAGCATAAAAGAAAATCATTTCCAACCAGAAACAGAACCAAGGAATAGAACAATTTTTCCACCAAATTCCAGAAACCCTAGGTTGATAAAATCAGGAAGAAGAAAAGACAGCCATAGACGATCGATTACCGTAATTGAGCTCCTCCTGTCCAGCAAACAGGCGACAGAAAACGACCTCGCCGGCTTGATCTCGGAACGGAAAAAGTTGAGGTGGAAATTGAACGGAGAAGAGGAGAAAATAGCACTGAAATGGCGGCGGGGAATAACGGCGGAGGGAATAACGAAAAGATAGAAGAGAAAATGCAGCTCGTGGGTCAGGTGATTAGCCACGGCCTCTTCCGACGAGCGAAGTGAAGGAAAAAGGGGTTTGGGAAATTTTGATCGCAATATTGGAATATTATTCGGATTATATGTCTCGATTATACTCCCTCCGTTTCAATAAACATGTCTTTTTAGCTCTAAAAGTTTGTTTCAAAATACATGTCTTTTTACATTTTTGGGCATTTACTTTACAGATTTACCCTTATAATCATTAGCAGTTTATTAGTAGTGGTTTTCAATAAAGTAAAAAAGTGAGGTAATAATTAGGGGTATAATAGTCCATTTAATAGCTTCCTTAATATATGTGCAAATGGCTAAAAGGACATGTTTATTGAAACGGAGGGAGTATTTATTAACAGATTTATTTACTAGGCTAATATACGGATTGTTATTTTTTATATAAAAAAATTATTAATTAATAATTATTAGAAACAAATTTATTTGTAGTGTGTATTATTAAATTTGAATTTCTTTTATCCAATGCCATCTAAGAATCCAAATGCAAACATTTTTTTTTTGTTTATAATTAGAGTTTTTCATTGTCTGAATAGATTTTTAGCTTAGGAAAAATCAGGTCTCTTACGTCATAATCTTAGAATATACGATAGAAAGATCGTATTAACTTTATTTAACAGATTTAATCATCTAATCTAACTACATGTATGGCGGGTATATATCTATTTTTGGTATGATTGGCTTGAATTTTGTCTAGTACTCCCTCCATTCCTATTTGTTTGTCCAGTATTTCATTTTGGGAGTCCCTTTTTATTTGTCTATTTTCCATTTATATCCACTCTTTTACCCTCATTATTTCACTCTCTTATCTACTTTATTTCTTGGGAAATTCCGGATGGTGCCCTTGAGTTTTGGGCATTTCCGGATGGTGTCCAAGAATAAAACTTATTCCGCAATATACCCCTCATGTTTTGTTTTAGTTCGCACTGTGCCCTTTCCGTCCAAAACTAACAGTTTTTCCATCTTTCTGTCGGCTCATTATTAAAGAAAAAAGGAAATGAAATTTTAAAAGTAAAAAAGAAAAAGTGAAGCTGCGTACTTGACTCCGCCTCCAATTACCCCTTATCCGATTCCGATTCCGACCATGCCGACCTCAATTCGAACCGGAGCGAGCTCGCCAGGGAGGAGTCCAAGCTCGAGATGGAGATCGTCAAGGTTATTCTCCGGATCTCCAGACAAGAGGGACTCGTCTCCGGCCAGACACGAGGGACTCCGCGGCTGCCTGATTTGACGATCGATTGATCGGTCCGGAAATTGTAAATCGATGAGAGTTTTCATTGATTTGATGAGAAGTGTAAGTAAAAATATGTATCGTCCAAAATTGATCGAATATGTAGACACGCCTATACATGGACAGAATTGTTCTTATACTTTTTGGTTGAAAATCATTGTTCTTATACTCAACAGTTGTTTAAATGGGCAATAATATAAAATATTTAGGACCATAATCAGTGAGTGAAAGAGCTGTCCAAATAATAACAAATTGCATCACTAGTTTCCATTTTTAAAAGTCCAGCAGAAATCCACACCTTCAAAAGAATAAGCAGGGGTCGTTCCAAAATTTTGCCTAAACAACAAACAGGCGCAATAAGAGATCAAGCAAAGCCAGTAAAGCTAGAAGAAGCAGAACACATGAGCACCTTACTTGTAGATGTAATACAAGAAGCAGAAGAAGCCAGCTCAATTCAATCTTACTACGTACAAATATATAGCTGATTATGAAAGTCGCCGTACATTAATCATCAATACCCCCGATCACTATATGAACAGGATATTCTCCATAGACATATATAAGACATGCTAGCATACAATTAACAGCTCACAATCTGAGTTACGTACATACAGTTGAAATATGTCAATTTTACCCACAATTAACTACCTACTGATGGATTATCTACCAGGTGTACCAATTGAACTGATCCATCCATCAGTTCTAATCATCATATATATTACTGCAATTAACTACTTTGGATTGTCAACATCCAATTCCTTCTACTCTACAATCACTTTAATTTAATCAATCTCTATAAGCACTAGCTGTACGTCGTCTAACCCAGCTTCCAGGTGTTCTTGCAGTGGATGCACATGACATAAGTCGGCATGGGCTCATCCGCACTCCTCGTCTGCATTAACCGATGCGTGCACTCCCACATCCCGCACCGCCCACACTTGAACTCATCCGCCGTCGCCTTCAGCTCCTCGTCCCTCCCACACTTGAACAACGCCTTCACCTCGATCTCCGCCTTCCTCTTGTCGCTCGCCATCTCCTCGCTGCTCAGCCCTGGGAGTCTCTCTGCCTCCACTGCTCTGAGGAGCACCTTTCGACGGAAGTTCGGGTTCAGAGCATCCTTCAGGTTGAATAGGATGCTTCGATACTTGGCCCGGTGAGCCCCGACTTGCGTGGGCCGACCCAGTTTCTTGAAGAGCGCGCTCTCTACGGAGACCGCAACCTGAACCGGGTCGTAGAGTCAGACCTTTGTCCTGAACAGTCTCATTGTCGGCTTCTCGAGAGACCCTGCAGAGCGCTTCCTGGATTTGGCTTCACACTTCTTCTTGCTGTTGTTCTTGACTAGTCCCTCGAGACACTTGCTCTTCCAAATTTCAATCAGATCAACAACAATTGCTTGAATCTTCTTGCGAGGGTGCTTTGCGAGCCTCCGGAGAAATTTGGCAGCCTGAGATTATTTGAAATCATTGATCAGTAAACACAAGGATGTTGATATCGATCACTGAAATCATTGATCAGTAAAACTAATCACATTGATTAAACAAACTGAGAAGGGTTTGATCATTGATCCGTAAAATCTTCTTGTGAGTACTTTAATTTGCAAGTGTTAATTAGTTTCAACTCTCATAGTCCAAATGAATCTAGCTAATCAAATTCGTAGTGCTGAAATACTCATCCCAACATTCAAAGTGAACGAGTACAAAGCGAGAACAAAATAGAGCAAGGGGAAACTCCCATTACAGGTATATACAATACAACAGAGCTGAAGAGCCCTCAGTGAAGCAATCATTGACCTCTTCACAATGCAGACACATAACCAATACTTGCAATCACAGCAAACCCACATACAGCTTGTGTAGGAAAACCAAAAACCTCAAACAAAAAAAACCCTAAAATCAAATCTAAACCCTTTTATCTGGAAAGTTGCAGATCTAGAGATTCGATTAGCCAGAGAATGTAGATCTGGAGTAATGTACGGAAGGAGAAGATGTACCTGCGATGTAGGAGGTGACCGGAGTCTCGAGACCAGCACGACAAGTGTCGTAGTATACGCGGCCGTGGACGCAGTACGGATGGGCGACGGGACGGCCGGCGAAGAGCACGGCCATGGAGAGAACTAAGCAAACGCACGATGAGAAAGTGTTAATTTTGGGGCCGACGGAAACGGGATAAAGTGTTAGTTTTGGGGAGAAAGGGCACGGTGCAAACCAAAACAAAACCTCAAGGGTATTTGGCGGAATAAGTTTTTTTTTTGGGCACCATCCGGAAAAGCTCAAAACTCAGGGGCACCATCCGGAATTTCCCTTATTTCTTTTTACCCTAATCAATCACATCTTTTACCCATACTATTCAACTCTCTCAACTACTTTATACCAACTTTTCCCAATTATTAAGTACTAGTTTATACCGTTCTTAAAACCTGTGTAAATTATTCTTTTGTACAAATAAATAGGGACAGAAGGACTACTATGTAAGTGGATCGTGATGCAAAACGGACTATATTACCTCGTGTTGTGATATTTTACGTTAGGCTTAATGGCTAGTATCATTTTTGTCTAGTATTTCACTTTAAATTGTTTATGTCCGCTAAATTAAGATCATTGTTGATCAATTCGAGGCTTGAACTATATAAAAAACATTGTTTAGAAATTAAGTTCTCAAAAAAAATTGGTAGAAATTAAGTTTTCAGAATCAATTCGCTCGATTTTGGATACACATGATCGAATGTGATGAAGTTTTGAGATTTGGGGAAAGACAAAACTTAACAATGGGATAATGGCAAGCGAAAACCAACGGCTACTCCACCGCCTCCGCGTCGGCGACGTTGAATTACATGCAACTCCAACAGACGTGTATCGCACTTGAAGTAATAAATTAGTAATTTCTTGTATGCATTTTGTTCGTAAAGTACCAGTAAGTTTCGTAGTGATAATTGTTGTTTTTAACGTGATGGTAAGTATTTAAGTTAACGCAACAAAAAATTGAGAATTGAAACTTGTGAAATAATGGCCGGGTAAGAATATCATAACTTGTCAACTAAACTAGCTAGCTAGTCAAGTGTGAGAGTTTAGTATAATAGTGATCTTGCACATATATTGTTGTAAAAAGTCTTGGTTAATAGGGTAGTTTGGTAGGAACCTAAATTATATAAGGTCCATCCTAGATAAATAATAATAGTAGTTTGTACAAAAAATACCCTTTTGAAGAAAAAAAACTCAAATGATGAATCAAAGAGGAAAAAATATTTATTTATGTTAATCACATAAAGATAGATAACTCTTTAAGAATATAAGCCCATCTTCAATTTATGTTTATCGTGTTCTTCATCCCATTTAATTTCAATGGCATGTTCCCATATGAATGGTAACTAGTGAGGCTCAACGAGAATCTAGTTTCAGCATCAGCGAGAGAGGAATTTTTATTTGTACCACCTTGTCCACGCCGGACCACAATTGGTGACACCGTCCACTGAGGTTTGGTCGAACGCCAATGATACATATAGTATTTTTATTCGAGCCCCAATATACATGATTTTTTGGTTGAGGGCACTGCCCATGAGAGTCGAACCGGTGACCTCTGAGTACTACCCTTAAAGGCTTAACCGTTTTGACTAAATGCCCAAAGGCCCCCAATATACATAATTGTAAGCCTCTTGATTAATTGAATTGTATACACACATTGGGCTTTATATTGGAATCTATGTACATATATATACTCCATAACGTTTAGATCCACCACATTATGTCATGTAGGATTTTTTCACGTATCGTACTCATATTTCGTCATCCATAAGTTTACCAGGTGTCGGTTTATCGTTGTTGCACATCACATATTATTTATTTTTTATTAAGGCACTTTATATCTATTTATCCATGTCATATGTATATTTGTCCACGTGTTATAAATAAGAAAATATTGAGTTATGAGAATCTTTACAAAATTTATTTTTGGCTTTCTTGTCCAATAACTGCAAGTTTTTCATTTCTTGTTTTTTGTGTTTGGACTTTTAAGGGTAATTTCACATTATTTATCTTTAAATTTGTAATTTTTCTATTTGGTTTTAGGCTTGTAAGAGTGATTGCACGTTAGTCATATTTTATTTTTTTATACCGAACATGCACATTAGTTTTTTTCTTAAAAAAGTTAATTGTGTATGTTATAGATTGACAAAATAATCACGAGCTTAACTATAGCTGTAGAGGTGGAGTTTGTTGACGTCCGAAAATCTCGAACTAACTACGGGACAAAATTATTGAACTCTCGGGCCTTTCGGCGCGCTAGAAACCGGCTCATCTTTCTTCGAGCTCTCCCACCCCCCGCGTATTATTTTATTCTCTTTTCGAAGGCTAATAAGACTTTTTAAGGTCTTTCCCGTAAAATAGTGCGAGCTCCTCAGAGACTCAAACACATCGAAGCCCGTCCTTCGAGAACACGTCTCGGGACTCAGTTTTTTTTCGATCCTTAAACCCTTGCCTGACACCTCCTATATATATGTTTTACTTTTTTGATTATCCAACCATTTCTCGATGTGGGATGAGCCCTCAAATGGAAAAATGGAGTCAAAGGCTATTTGTTGGTGGACAGCTTTGATTGGACCAAACAAGCATGGTGGGAACTCACCCCCTTACTTAGCCTTGTGCATTTGCTCCTCCAAATGAGAGTGAGGTGTCATGGACATGTAGGCTTCATATTTGAGGATCGGTTTTAACTAATGGGCCGAGCATCATGCCCTCTTAGTGGGCTGAGCCCACAATCTCGAATCCCTCATGCATTAGTGCCAAGTTACACACTTGTCGCTCATCATGGTCATCGTACAAAATACTTTACACGTACGATACATATACATTCTCGTTATTTCGGGTATCCTTGACGCGTTAATACTCTCAAGACAAGCCACAACGCGGTGATGGCATACGTACAAATGATATTTATCGAGCTTTTACGTACACAGCACGCGTAAACCGCTTATTTCACCGGTTTTTCGGGTGTCTTTGACCGTACGACGCGCCAAAACGTGCTTAGCGCTTTAATCTTTACGTACTTTCTATTATTTATCTAGCACCAACGCGGTGACAGATCCGGGTATCAACACAACCCCGTGACTCGGATGTCCTTAGTCTTTTCGAGGACAAACGAGGCACTTGATGCACATAATTTAGGTCAACGCGTTACTGTAACCGTCTTGAGCACGCCGACGCGCATCGCGCGGGTCAAACCCCGAACCTAGCTCGGCGGTATGCTTTATATAATAATTGGATTATTGGGTTTATCGCGACTACGAGCGATGAAGTCGACTCGGGTGCGCTCTTGCGTTCAACGCGGGCCAAACCCCGAGCTCAGCCCGGCGGTTTGCCCTATAGAATTTGGATATTTGGGTTTATCGCGAATACAAGCGATGAAGTTGACTCGAGCGCGCCCTCGCGTTTAACGCGGGCCAAACCCCGAGCTCAGCTCGGCGATTTGCCTTATAGATTTTGGATTTTTGGGTTTATCGCGACTACGAGCGATGAAGTCAACTCGAACGCGCCCTCGCGTTTAACGCGGGCCAAACCCCGAGCTCAGCTCGGCGATTTTCCTTAACGATAATTGTGGAGTTTTGATGTTTTAAGGCTTTATGCGAAACTACGAGGGGCATAACCCAACTCGAGCGCGCCTATGTGCATCGCGCGCGTTAGCGGACAACCCCAAGTGAGGACGGCAACTCGGGTTTTTCCCTAACGACTGTGGAGTTTGATGTTTTAAGGCTTTAAGCAGCTTCGAGCGGCGTAACCGACTCGAGTGCGCCTATGCGCATCGCGCGCGTTAGCGGACAACCCCGAGCGAGGACGGCAACTCGGGTTTTCCCTAACGACTGTGGAGTTTGATGTTTTAGGGCTTTAAGCAGCTGCGAGCGGCGTAACCGACTCGAGTGCGCCTATGCGCATCGCGCGCGTTAGCGGACAACCCCGAGCGAGGATGGTAACTCGGGTTTTCCCTAACGACTGTGGAGTTTGATGTTTTAAGGCTTTAAGCAGCTGCGAGCGGCGTAACCGACTCGAGTGCGCCTATGCGCATCGTGCGCGTTTTGCTTTACAGAATGTGATTAGCGCGTTGACGGTAACTGTGAGCAAAGCTCAAAAACGGCCGTTTTCTAAATGGGGTCGCGGGCCATATGAGGCTTATTTAGTTTATTCTCGTTTCAGAGGCGTTATTTAGTTTGGTGTTAAACTTGTGTATAACAAACCTATATTAGTCAATTGCTAATATCTCGAGGTTCGTTAATGGCGATCGTTAGGCGCTGGAATGCAAAAAGTGAGAGTAGCGCGTAAGAAGACACCACACCATAATCAACACCGCGCACCAGAGGAAGAGCCGGGCAAAATAAAACCCCGAGCCTCTTCCCCCAAACCAAAAAGACAGATCTTTTCATTAGTGCTTATGACCTGCCAAGCAAGCGCGTTACAAGAGATTTGACAAATTCACAAAACCCTAAAACAACAAATCCTGACAACAAGAACAACACGAGCAACCCGAACTCGATCGGAGTTACATACACGTCAATTTTTGCACTTTGCGCGTTGACAACGTGCAACAGGATCAGTGAAGCTTGCCACGCACTCCAGTCATAAGCCCCCGCGTCTCCGACAACGCGATGTACAGAAGGGGGCCACAGGCCACGGCAACGGACCACGCTAGAGAGATAAGCGCGACGGCAAGAGGTCGGGAGAGCGCGGTGGCGGGCCAGTGAAGACACGGCGGAGGCTTGTTAGTTTATTCTCGTTTCGGAGGATTGTTAGTTTATTCTCTTTTCGGAGATGTTATTATGGGGTCGCGGGCCAAGGCCGTGTAGGGCCACGGGCCAAGGCCACGAGCCCAGACCGCGATGGGGCCGCGGGCCAAGGCCGAGAGCCAAGGCCACGGCAGCGCGATGGGGCCGCGCGTCCATCGCGATCCACGGACGGCGCCAATGTTGAAGTCCGAAAATCTCGAACTAACTACGGGACAAAATTATTGAACTCTCGAGCCTTTCGGCGCGCTAGAAACCTGCTCGTCTTTCTTCGAGCTCTCCCACCCCCGCGTATTATTTTATTGTCTTTTCGGAGGCTTATAAGACTTTTTAAGGTCTTTCCCGTAAAATAGTGCGAGCTCCTCGGAAACTCAAACACGTCGGAGCCCGTCCTTCGAGAACACGTCTCGGGACTCAGCTTTTTTTCGATCCTTAAACCTTGCTTGGCACCTCCTATATATGTTTTACTTTTTTGATTATCCAACCATTTCTCGATGTGGGATGAGCCCTCAAATGGAAAAATGGAGTCAAAGGCTATTTGTTGGTGGACAGCTTTGATTGGACCAAACAAGCATGGTGGGAACTCACCCCCTTACTTAGCCTTGTGCATTTGCTCCTCCAAATGAGAGTGAGGTGTCATGGACATGTAGGCTTCATATTTGAGGATCGGTTTTAACTAATGGGCCGAGCATCATGCCCTCTTAGTGGGCTGAGCCCACAATCTCGAATCCCTCATGCATTAGTGCCAAGTTACACACTTGTCGCTCATCATGGTCATCGTACACAATACTTTACACGTACGATACATATACATTCTCGTTATTTCGGGTATCCTTGACGCGTTAATACTCTCAAGACAAGCCACAACGCGGTGATGGCATAAGTACAAATGATATTTATCGAGCTTTTACGTACACAGCACGCGTAAACCGCTTATTTCATCGGTTTTTCGGGTGTCTTTGACCGTACGACGCGCCAAAACGTGCTTAGCGCTTTAATCTTTACGTACTTTCTATTATTTATCTAGCACCAACGCGGTGACAGATCCGGGTATCAACAGAGTTGATGTAAAATGAATGAAATATGACTATTTCTGAGATGTATTTAAATTACATACTATTTCTAAAATGTATTTAGATTAGAAAGTATATTTAACTAAAATGAAATTGTTCTATGAATAGTTTGTGAAATATAGAGTATTGATCAACAAATTGGCTAACTAAATAATTGAAATTTGTTATAGTTATTTGTGTAAGCCAGGATAAGAATATGGTTGTTCATTTCGTTACTCACAAGCGGTTATCTCAGGCTATGAACAAGTATTGACTCCAACCTGTTCTAACTTTCTAGCACCTATTTGCTTTGGTATTACGTATTTATTATTCAAAAAGAAATAGAGTATATCAACTTCTTTTGGTGGCTGGCGGTTTAACTTAGTTTGCTTGTTTAGTTAGTTTGTTTTTGTATAATTTAATCTTTTTCTTCCTTTTATTTTCCCTTCTTTTAGCCTTAGTGGTAGATGTTTGTCTTCGGTTAGATTCTTAGTTTTTCGGTGTAGTTTGTTGAGTGGTCCGGTCTATGTTTTTTGGGTCCTATTGGGCGCATTTCATCTAGGTTTGAAATGCCCCCGTCCTAACCCCCCAGGTCCTGCTTTTACGGGATTGCCTGGGTATATGTTGTTGTTGTTGTTGAAACTTCTATAGTCATTTAACTATCAAAACATTACATTACGTAAAAGCGATACCCTAAATGATAATGCATATTGTATACTTGATGTATATTCAATTGAAATTTAGCATTTTCATAAACATATAAATAAGAATCTTATTTTTACGTCATTCCAGGACCGAGACAAACAAGGATGCAATGTTAAAATTATAGACCAAAAGTGTTGATTAATCATATATCATAACACCAAAAAAACTACGACAAATCAATTTATCCGTCCAGCTATCTAGTTTTAATCATGAGTATAGACCTGTCAAAAGCTGACCCGACCCGACTAGAGCTGTGCCCGGTTAACTGAACCGCCGGTTCCGGTTCGGAACCGGCGGTTTAGGTTTGGGTTTAGGGTAAACCTAAACCCAAACCTTGGGGGACCCGGTTAGTCGGTTCCGGTCCAGTTCCGGTCTTGACCGGTTTCCTCCCGGTTTTGACCGGTGCCGGTTTCGGTTCCGGTCCGGTTCCGATTTTTTTATTTATTTTTGTTATTCTGAGAGCCCGGGACGCAGCCCACATTCTGCGACAGCGATTCTCATCCAGAAAGAAACCGCGGTCGCGGTTCATGATACCGCGCCCGCGGTTTGGCTGATTTACCGCCGGTTTTTACCCGGTTTGGGTTCCGGTTTGAACCGCCGGTTCACCGGTTTGGCCTAGCCCCGAACCTTACCCTAGCCTAGCCGGTTTGGCGGTTTAGGTTAAGGTTCCGGTTTTGACCGGTCCGGTTCCGGTCCAGTTCGAACCGAACCGGACACAGGTCTAGAACCGACCCGTCCCGAAAATTTTGGGTTTCAACTCGAAAATTTAGACCCATGACCCAACTTCAACCTGACCCGATTGAAACTCGAACCCATTGGGTCGGACCCAATTTTTTATAGTTTAAATTATATTACAATATATAAAATTTATTTTAGAAAATCATGATATATTTTATTATTAAAATATTTAAAAAATAATACTTTATTGTTATATTTTATTTAAATTTTGGCAAAAAATTGATATTCTTGACCCGTTGTGTTGATCTGACCCGACCCGAAGTTCCGAAGCGACCGATCCAGTTTCACCCGTAACCCGATTGACCCGAATCCGAACTCAACCCGAACTTGATACGACCGAATCCGAACGCACCCGACCCGACCCAATTGACAAGTCTAAGTATATCATAAATAAGAATCTTTTTTTTTTTTGACACCCATGCTCTTCGTATAACCCCATTGCCCATAGGAAAGAAAATTAATTTTTGAGACCCTGGCCCCAAAAAAAGATTTCCAAAAACCTCGTTCTTCTGTTTCGTCTTCTTGCTCTCCCTTCCACCTTCCAAATTAAAAAACTCCGAAAATGGCCGTCTCGACGCCGGCAATTCTCTCCATCGCCCTGGCCACGCTGATCGCCTCCGTAATCGCCGGCGACACTAACGACGTCTACTCCCCTTGCTCTGACACCACCGTTCAGAGACACGACGGCTTCACTTTCGGCGTCGTCTTCTCCGGCCACAAATCCTTCTTCACCGGCGGAAACACCTCCGGCGCTCAGCTCTCCCCTTGCGACAAGCGCCTCTCTCTTTCCGGCTCCAACGCTCAGGTCTCCCTCTTCCGTCCCAAGGTCGACGAGATCTCTCTCCTCACCGTCAACTCCTCTTCCCTTTCTCTGGTATAGTCATCTCTCTCTCTCTCTGTGAGTTTGATCTTTCATAGAAATTATGATTTCTACTGTTCTATTCGCAATTCGATTTTATCGCTTTGATTACTTGAGGCTTTTTGCCGGTCAGACTAGTACGGATCATCGATTGTTCTAGCGAATTTTAAATTCGGAGGTTGGGCGTTGCAAATCGATTGCTCGAGAGCGACGATTTTGCTGGGAAAAGATGCCTAGTTTTGCGTTTCAGTTCTTAAGGCATATAGTTGACTTCTCAAACAAGCTAAAGATTGGAACCTTTTGCACTCATAGCAAAAACTATGGGTAGTAAAAAGGGACTTTTGAAACCCTCGCTGATCTAAAATGATCCTTGTGCATTTTTTTTATAACGCTACTGAGCAGTACTTGGACATAGATGAGTCAATTTGGGTATGCTGAGGACGTAGATGTTTGCTAATGCTCTATTGATTGTCTTTGGATTGGTTTTCTACTACTCAATACTCATGAGCCACATGTTTTCCTGCCTTGGCATTTTTCATTATTGATTCCTTTGTTCTTGTTTATTTGGCTAGCGCTTGAAAATGTGCATGAGTTTTTTTTGCTAACATAATTTGCTCCCCAGTAGGGACGGATCCAGGATTGTAAAATAGGGTGGGCTAATTATCATCAAAATAATTAGGGTGGGATAAATTACTTTAATTTAACTAGTTTATTATTATATTTACCTTTTTTTTTATTTTTTTATTTACCCTATTTTTATTTTTTTCTAATTTTTTAGGGTGGGCTGGAGCCTACCCCAGCCCACCAAAGCATCCATGTCTGCTCCCCAGTTAGATATCACCTGTCTTGGTGTCTGTTTTCCTCAGAAAATTGCATGAACTATATATAAGCTTACACTTCTGCATAGCCTTGTCAAGTTGTGTAATTCTTTCTGCCATATTTTGTTTGGAATAGATGTTTATCTTGCAATGTTTTCAATCGTTGATCGCAATGGTTCTGTTTCACGACAAATTCGTCTTCGGAAATAGAATTATTGTCTTTCTTTATCTGGATGATTGAGCATAATTTCTGTATGCCCTATGAGCTTATACATCTACACAACCTTGGCAATTGTTTTATTTCCCTGCTCTCTTTGTGGGATGAGTATTTCCTTGCATATTCTGTTATAGTTGATGGCTTTGATTCTGTTTCGGAGGAGCCGCCTTAAGAAATAAGCTGTTAGCTTTCTTTATCTGGATGGCTGAGCATAATTATCCTTGAGGGCTGAGGCCAAGCTAATTTACTGTGTTTTAAGGCGATTTATTTCTTTTTGGTGCAAGTCATAGAACTTCTTGTCGTTTATGGGACTGCTGTATTCATGACACAACTGTTCCTTCTTATTATAGGCCTGCCTTCTTAACATTATTTCTATTATTATGGCAATCATCTGGGATTTTGATTTGTTGGATTGGATTTTGAGGATCATGTATAGAGGTGTTTGAGGATGCATTTTTTTTGTTATCAACAAGATTGTTTATGAAACATACAGAAAGCTCTTATCATCTTTATGGATGGATCCAAAGATGCAAGAAATTTAATTTTAGGATTTAAGATGGATTCCTCAACCCTAAAATTGGTTTTGCTGGAAACCTCATTTGCATCAAGTGCTTGTATTCCGCTGGGGATTTTTCCGATTGTATCCTTCTATGTTGGGATGAGTTTATTACTCCGTATCTGTTAATAGGAAAGACAATCAGATGCACTTGTTTATCATCCATGTTCCTATATTGAATAACAGTTTTCCTACACAAATATAGCAAGTGGCCGTAGTGAAACATTGATGATCATTTGTTGTGCATGTCTTCTTCATGTTGATAAACCTTCCTTTTAACAGGAATCCTATGGTGATGCTTACATGGTAGCATTTGCTGGCTTGAAGTATGCTGCAAGGTCAACGCCTGTTTTTGTCGGAAATAGTTCCTACGTAGTGACCAGCTTCACTCTGGTAAACTGTTTATATCTTTCACAAGATTTTTTTTAATCTGTGTCCCCAAACCTTGAATTTTGAAGTGAAGGAAGGATCTTGATAAAAAAAACAATGCATTTGCTATCTTCTCCAGATTTTCTTACAGTCCAGGACTGATGTGATTTTCTACATATAGGTGCTGGAGTTTGAGAAGGGTCGGCTGAATAACCTATTCTGGAAAAAAGATGGTTGCACATCATGCAAAGGGAACTCAAACTTTGTTTGCCTGAATAATGAGGACTGTGGGTTGGGCATCCGTAACTGTACTAAGTATGGCGGTAAAGTAGATTGCAGCCCGGGGATCCAACTTGCGTTCTCAGGTACAGATAAGCACTATCGAGTTCTTAACTCCTGGTATGAAGCCAGCAAACTTCGTCAATATTCACTTTTTAATCTCTACTCTGATCTCAAGGATTCTATCACCAATTTCTTCTGATTGACCCAGTCTGTTATAGAAGATTCTTCTATATTACTGGTATTTAGAAGACACCTCTCTATAGTCACTTAAAATAATAAAATACACACTGGTTTGATAGTTTGATAATTTGAGCGTTTGTTGTTTTCCGTCTTCTCCTCGTAAAAAGAACTCCCGTGTGCATTTGTAATATGGAGCCAGATAGCATGCAAACAGAAACATTAGCGCGTTTGGCGTAACCTAGTTGTTAACTATGCTAATGTTATAAATAGTAAGGAGGTTACGCCGAACAAGCCTTCTACGGTGACGTAATGTATACTGCTTAACTTGAAGGTGTATAATTTTCCTCAAAGGTACCTTAAAATGGTCTTTTGGTATTGATATCAGTTTGTTTTTGTATTAGTAGCCACTCTAGAATCATCAGTGTGCTCTTGAGGGATTTGAATACGCTTGTCATAATTTTTAAAATCTTTGATGATAAGTGATCTGTATAATTGTGCTGTCATAAGGAATACTCATGTTACTTTGAACAAATGAACACTTTTGTAAATTTGTGATCTTGACATTTTCTCAAAACTTGAGCCCATGTTTTAGATGCTACATTCGAATAATTCCTGGCATCTAGTCATCTAGGTTCATCCTATCTAGGCAAAATCAGGGTTCATTGTACATGAGTAAGCAAATTCATGAATCACTATGTTTTCTATATTAGCAAACATTAGCTAGCAATGAGCAGAGCATTACATAAGAAATGCATGTATACAAGAATAACGCATTTGACCATCGTTGGAGTTTCTTAAAAAAGGCCGTTGATGAATAGCTATTTTGCATAAAATATTACAGCATTTACTAATATAGATCTAGAATGATTTGCTGTCTTGATTGCTTTGCATTCAATGGTTATTCTTATATTCTTGGTATATTCGCTGTATCACTTAGAGAAATCATACCATGGCTCCTCAAAAATTTAGCTCTTGTTCATTTTTTTACTTGGTTTTCTACTAGAGGGATTGGTACATTCTGACTTGTTCATGTATCTCGTCTTTGATTTGGAGTTATATTGGAATTGAGCTGTCAAATATGCCACGTAACTTCACCATACCATAGGTCCATAACCTAATTGCCTAATTGCCTAATTGCTTATGTGGGATCTATTCGATCAGTTCTTGCCAAGATGGCGGCGACAGTGGCCGGTCATCGGTGGTGGAGCTGAAACTACAGTACATTTTTTAAAACGACCAACAAAATTGATTTTAAGTATTTTTGGTCCATGATGAAGTGAAGTAAAACTGCAATAAAACTAAGAATAGTTGAAGAACATATCTGACTCCAAGAACTAGCAATCATTTGGCAAAACAACGGCGACAACAACGACGACGACAACAGCCACAATGACAATGACGACGACAACAACGACGACGATGATGACGATGACAACAACAATGACAACGACGACAACAACAACAACAATGACGATGACGACCACAACAACAATTGACATAGATAAAGGCAAAACAGACTCATGAACTAGCAAATGAAAATGTAGGAGAAACTAAAAAGAACCATGAAACGAGTTAGGAAACCCGTGTTCGAATCCGTTCGCAAAATCCAAGTTGTTCGCATTGCTAGATTCCCCTTGCCACATCCCATTTGCACCCACACCAACACCTCCATGGTTGAGCATTTCTATGAGAAATGGATCATTTTCAATCTGATATGGAGGCTCCATTTCCAAGTTTCCTCCATTTTGAGCATTAGAACCCATAAACATCTCTTGATGAACAACTTGAGGAGGAGGTGGTTGCAACATATATGTAGGTGGCCACAAAGCAGTTGGTGGTGGTGCTGGTTGAGACACTTGAGAGAGTAGCAACATATATGTAGGTGGTGGAGGCATTTGAAGTTGTGGGCCAAAAGACTGTGGTGGAAGAGGCACTTGAGGCAGTGGACAAAAGGCCGGTGATGGTGGAGGAGCTTGGGGCAGTGGACAAAAGGTCAGTGGTGGTGGTGGTGGAGGCAGTTGAGGCGATGGACAAGCAGTCGGTGTTGGTGGTGGTAGCGGTGGAGTCAATTGAGATGGTGGTTCCAGTCCAGATGAAACTTGGGTGGGAGGTCTAATTGGAGGTAGAAGAAGATTTTGCCTCTTAATCTCCTTCAGCTTCACATCCGAATACCAATGTAGAAGCTCAACTTCTTCAAAGTCAAGATGCTCCATCTTCCTGCCATTGCTCATCTGGTGCAGTAGAAGACTGGCTTGAGCCTCCTTGTTCTTCTTTTCGTGTTTCGCGATGTGTTCGCGCAACCTTTCAACTCTTTGGCTCATGAACTTCTCATGGTCAACCTTCTTGATCTCTTGTTCCAACTTTGGCATCTTCTCATACTTGGCCATTAACTCCATGGCCTTCTCCCTTGAGGGCCAAATAAGTGGTTCATCTTCAATTTCTGGATTGAAGATAACCATGCAGCCATTGATGCCACACAACGTGGATAGCTCCTCCATTTTCTTGACCAACCCCAACTTCCTCTTCTTGAAAGTGATCTTTCTTGCGCTCTCGCTTGACACCAACGTAAGATTCACTCGCTTTCTCGTCATTGTTTTGTGTTTGTGTAGCCAACTCTTTGTGCCTCTCTATCAAAACATGAATAAGGCGGCCACTAATCCAAGGTTAAATATCCTTGATCTATGCAAGTCTATGATAAGCCCGATTTAAGATGTGAGTCAAAGAAACCTTTCTCACAAATGTGTTAATGTAGTGAATTAGTTTTGAGCATTTAATGCTAATCAAGGTGAATGTATTAAGATCAGAGGAATGACATTTATTGTGGTTCGGTTAACCTTCATTGTGAATTAGTGTCACATGGCTGTGACTATGAGAGCTTTTCCATTTTGGCTACCAATCAGACCATTTTAGTCACATTTCTTTAAAGGTAACAAAAGCAACGAGCGGGAAAATTTGAATTAGTCTTGCACCGCGCCATTGCTTGGGAAATATATTAATCATATGAAACCCACAACGCCATAGGAGCCTCATGTCACGAAAATGTTCTACATCTTTATATACTTGTTGTGGTTGTGACCTCTGATCGAAAAAAAATTATATACTTGTTGTGCTTATACTAGTGATTTTGGTTAAAAAGTCATAACTCACTTGGTAAAATCAAAGGACATACCATGATTGATCACTTATAAGAATATACACGCTTAGTTAAATAAAAGTTCGTATTTTTTAAATAAAATTCAATTAAATAGTTCACCTATTATTCAAACTAGAATTCATGACCCGTGCTATGCACGGGTTTAAAAAGTATTTTGAATTTTTCTTAATCAAATTTAATTGAAAAGTTGCATAAAATTGCATGAATGTGAAAAATGGACCAAGGTATGATAATATAAAATATAATAGATTATATTAAGTATAAAATAAATAAATATTCTATAAGTAATAAATCAATTGAAAATATAATTCACTTGCGAGAGAAACACTCCTTATTTGCATCTAAATGCAATTAAGTACATATGAAAGAGGTATAGAAAACTATAGAAAGCATATGAAAGATTAAAAAAATATTGTTGGTTATTCAAAATACTTTTATATGCATGAAAATTGTAGAATTTAAAGGAAAAAAATACCCATATTTTATGATTTAGGGTATAAATACATTTTGTGATTTTCTTTAAAACAAATACAAATGTTTTATGATTTATGGTATTCACATATTTTGTTATTTACGTGAAAAAATACACGTTAAGAAAACATTCATATATACACATAATACAACAAATACACACAGAACACGTTTAAAAAAAATCACATATTTTATGATTTAGGGTATAAACATATTTTGTGATTTATGTTAAAAACATTATTGATTTATATATATACTTGAATCATATATACAAATAATACAACAAATACACACAAAACACGTTTAAAAAAATACACATTAAGAAAATATGCAAACAACACAAAAATGTTGCTAGAGAGGTTTGAACCCCAAACCTTTGGGTAATTGGAGGAAGACTTTACCACTATGCTATTGTGGTTTGTTTGATTATTATTGCATAGTGTTTATTATATAGGGAAGATTACAATGTACACTAATGAAGCATTTAATAGGGACACCACCTAACTTTTATATATATACTAGTAACCATAGCCCGTCCGTTGGACGGGCAAAATGCGGAAGCGTACATTTTACTGCTTGGTAATGGACCGGTATTATTCCTACCAATCTTGTTATCATAAGTGTGAATACTAAAATAGTAAATAAGCTAACATTAGATCTGGCATTGTGAAATACTGTTATCCCAACTCAAAGGTGTTTTTTTTTTTAAATTTGTATACTTTTTCTTGCTTTAGTAACTGTATGCCTACATCAAAATGATTTCCAATATTAAAAATCACTTGTATCAAACAAAATATCACTTGACCAATAAAAGCGTATAAATTTTTCCACCTAATAGCCAAACAGCCAATTCGTCTCTTCCTCTTGGGGCGGGTCAATTGGTCGGGACTGCAACTGTTACCACCTCGGCGAGAAGTAATTCAGGTGCGGATAGCTTGATCGCTGGCATATCAAGGCCTCCGCCGGTTCTCACTCCCACTCTGGTTAACATCATAAAACATTGCAATTATATTCTATCTGATTTGATCATTCAGAATGACAAAGATGACAGCAAGAAACATACAGACAACTCACTAAGAAGACTACAAACAACATCACCAACTGAAAAGACAAAAACAAATACACCCTTCTTTTCCATTGTAAGTTGTAACCAAAAGCCTATAAAAATTAAATATTGACGAACCAGGCCGGTCACGGGCCTGTGTTTTTCTATTTTTGGTCTAACGGGCTCGTCTTTTATAAACAAGCGCAAGTTCATTCTAACTGATAAAACCCTAGAACCAGAGAGATCGTTGGATCGGGACTCGGTTCCTCTGGAGAAAGAGTTCTTCAGCACCGGCATTTCTTCTCTGCTTCGTCAAATTCTACAAAGGTAGGTTCAATCTTCGTGCATGTCTCTCTAGGCACCGTCTTCTACGCTGCCATCGTCTTCCTCTCCCTCTTCGTGGACCTCCAAAGACGTCGACGCATTTTCGGAGGACGACGACGGAGAAGGCCGGTCGTCGCCGGGAGCAAACAATTGTGGTGATGGAGACAACTCGGAAGATGGTGGAGACGGGGGTGGAGACGACATCGAATCTGGTTCCCCTTCCATTTGGGGAAAGCGAGAGAGGCGGAGACCGCAATTGTGAAGGGGTTGAAGATGTCTCTCGAATTTTTTGTTATTGAGGATTGGATTTCAGCGGCGCAATGTATTGGAGCAAGACTGGAATACCCCTAATTTTTTGTTGAGATTGAGGTGAATTAAAAAATGTAAAGGTGGGTTTTATTTTATAGCGTGGAGATTGTAGATAATGTAAGCCATGTTCAATGAATCCGGTGGAAAGCATCAAATGCGGTGGCAGGTGAGGGATCCCAACTCTTGCTCAGTTTTAAGTGCTTGGGAGGAATTGAAACGGACGGGCATCAGATGTGATGGCGGTTTTAAGCTCTTGGGAAGAATTTGGAGGAATGAGCAACATTTATGTTATTAAAGGAGAAAGAAGTAAAAGGAAAAACTAATTTTAATAACAACATTAAACCTTCTTGAGGACTCGCTTTTTTATATAGACTAGTTATCGGGCCCGTGCATACGCACGGGTTCATATTATAAAAAGAGTTATTTGTTATTAAACATAATTCAAACATATTGAATTATTTCATATATAAGCTTTTTGAATTTTGTTTCTCAAAAAATCCTTCTAATATTTTTTTTAGTAGGTTTACATCATACATCAACTGTTTTTTTTTTCTAATTTTTCAGCAACTATTTTAAAGCTATTTAGCTTATGTATTCTTTATTAGATATTTTATAGGGTACAATGTTATTACTTTTTTTTTCAACATAATATTTTATTCATTTTATAATACGAAATTGCTCAAGTACTCCTTTCTAGATATAGATAGTATGTTGTATTAGTATTTCGTAGGTGTGTTACATATTTTAGGAATACCATTAATTAATTTGTAATAATTAAAATAGAGCATTAAATAATAGGATACTTTTATTTTATAAATTTGTTATTTGTTAAGAAGGGTAACAACTAATTTTATAGGTTTAATAAAATTCCAATTTAATTATTGGAATGGCAAAAGACTTTGTGTCTTTGAATAATATTTGCATCTTTAATGCCTTAGAATTCAATGTCTTTGAGTAATGGTCATTATTATTATTCTTTGTAAAAATATAATGACCCTTATTAATTAGGTTACGGTTTCAAATTATGCATATATATGGACATTGATAGTCAACATTTGTTTCTCTCCACTAAATGCTTATAAAAATGAGGTATTATGTACTTGATTGGAGCATTTTTTTAGTTTAAATATTTATGTAGTAGAATCGTAAGTATAAGTTTTATTATATTTATTTATTTATCTATTTATTTATCTATTTATTGTGTTTACAGTTTGCAATGCACATACTCAATGCTTTTAATGTATTACAATGAGATTAATTGAAGTTTATATAGATTGAAACATTTTAAATTTATTAGATTTGTATAATAGATTTGAGGCTTGAATTATTTACATGTAATGCTAAATTTGTAGTTTATGTGCATATATATATATATTTTAATAGATTTAATTAGATTTTCGATTTACATTTTTATAATAAATTTGTATTTTTATTATGTGCTCATATGTATATTTATTTATATGTGCATACTTATTTGAATTATGAAAGCTATTTTATTAATTAACTACATGTGCACTCAATATGCTTATAATATATGTATTGAGTTTTATAGCTTAAATGAAAAATGTTTTTCTAATATCAACATTTTTATCTAACTAAGCACGTAAAGGTAAAGGAGATTGTTTGAAATGGAAAAATCATTTTTATTCGATCTCGTTTGTTTGTTCATTTTTTTAAATGCATTTTAGGATAGCTATTCATTTTTATGTGCAAATTAATTAAACTAATATTAGTGAAATTAAGAAAAGTGAATTTAGATGAAAAAAGAAGATATATAGGTATCCTTTGTGGAGAGGGAGGTGGTAGTTTGTGATTACTATTGTGAAGCTCTCCAAATCTTCAAATAAATCTCGAAAATAAAAACCGTTAAATAAAGCTCGAAAATAACAACCCATTGATTTGATTAAAAAGGGAGAGGAGCTAATACCACATAATGCAACATGAGTTCTAAAGTAACCAATCGTCAAGCGCAAACGTCAGTCGATCATAACTCTCACAACTTTAATATATTTTGTTCATCACACGACAAATAGGAGAAACTCAAATTTTTAGTAATAAACCTTGAATACTAAATCATAAATCAATGATCAATTACACAAAAAATTATTATATATAATTATTCACAATCTAAATGAAAATCATAGAGCAACAAATAATAAAGAGATAAATTTGTTATTAGAAAGGAAAATCCAATGAAATTTAGTGACCATTTGGGTCTAAATCTTCTCTACATATAAAGAGGAGGTGGTAGCTTTCAATTAAAATTCAAAAAAAATACACTATCTTACACTGCTGATCTTCTAAAAGAAAAATGCATGTTCAGGACTATTTGATTTTTTTAGAGATGAGAGTTTTGTGATAGTGAAAAGTAGTTATGTAGTAGTTTGATGGAATTGAGTAATTCTAGGTGAAACCGTTCTCTATTCTTACCTTGCCTTGGATTCTAAGCATTTGAATTAGGATTAATGAAGTTTAATTCCATGTATTTAGGTTGGTGCGTATTTAATAATACTAATTGAGTGTATTTGTAACCGTTTTCTATTGCCTTGGATTCTAAGCATTTCAATTAGGATTAATGGAGTTTAATTCTATGTATTTATGTTGGTATTTAATAGTACTAATTGAGTGTATATGAAACGGTTTATGTAGTGGTGAAGGTTTGAAAGCTTTGAAAAGAAAATGTAACCAAATTGATGATGCTCCTTTTAAATTAGTATGCAAATTGATAGTGTTCTTTTCAAACGTTACAAAGCTTCTTCTTTCCACCTTACATCATTAATTTACCTTTAAATTATCAATAAAATGTATTGTTATATAATTAGTTTTATGTATAATAGAGTATAAATTTGACTTATTTTAGACATCTCTAATTAAAGTAGAATTATTGTTTTTCGCCAATGGAAAGTAGAATTATTGTTACATGAACACAAAAGTATAATACTATAATTTTTTATAACAAAAGTATAAATTTGAATTCTATATGCTTAATATAACAAAAGTATAGTTTTTATTTTTAATATGAAATTATTATTTGAATTCTATATGGACACAAAACACTAATTGTTATAAATTTCTAATACACATATACAATATTTTTCCTAAGAAAAAAATATAAAATTTTCAATATAAATATAGTTTTCAAATGATCATATTTTGTATTCACTTTTTAGTTTTTTATGAAAAACAAAGTAAGTGTTATATATTTCTAATACTATAATGTATTCTTCAAATGATCACTTATTGACAAAAACTATAGTTTTTAATATAACTATAATTTTTTAATGAACACTTTTTGTATTCACCTTTTAGTATTATATGGGAAACAAAATACCAAGTGTTATATACATTGCTAATACAATAATTTCTTCTTTCACATGATCACTTTTTGACCAAAAAATATAGTTTTCAATATAAATATAATTTTCAAATGATCACCTTTTGTATTTCCTTTTTAACTTTCTATAGGAAACAAAATAATAATTGTTGTATATTTCTAATACAATAGTTTATTCTTTCAAATAATTACTTTTTAAACTCATTAATGTGTCATGAGGGCATTAAATATCCCCCATGTACACAAAATTATATAGATAGTATAGACTAGTAATCAGGCCCGTGCATACGCACGGGTCCTTCGTTATATCAAAATGCAGACTTATATTTCATACTATTTTGAAGTCTTTTCACAATAAATGTGACATTATATATGTTTTGTGCATTTTAAGTATAATGACTAAGTATAAGTGTAATTGTAACATTTTTTTTTATCAATGAAAGATGAAATATTAGTTTTTGACATATCAAAATCAAAATTAAAAGAAATATCAAAGTCTATAAACCTGATTAAATAAGTTATTGTATATTCGTGATTTTGGTAATAAGTGGGTCTTGATTAAGAATTTATCATTAGTGATAGGTATATATTGTAAAGAATTCATGTGAAATATAGGGAAGTAGATGAAATACGTCATTTCAACCGGAAATCAAAAGGAATGTGTAAATTGATAAAATTAGGATGAGTAATATTAGAAAGCTATGAACGACTACTCATTGCTCAACTTAGGTAGCTCTAATCAATCAATTTTTGATGCTAAGAAATCATGAAGAAACAAAAGTAACTAAGATTTAATGGTTGGTAAGCTAATACTCCACAATTATGCCATGAATCTTATCACTCTGGAACTTATTCCAAATGCAACATAAGAAAGCGGCTATAAGCACGGAATTTATCAAATGAACCACGAACGATTAAACAAAAGACATGTGATTCGAGGGAAGAGAGTACAATCTAGATAAAGGGCATTGATCAAATTAAGAAAAGGGAGCAACTTGAATTTGAGATCAAAAACATGCTCTCTCTGCCTTTTCCATTTTCTCCTATTTAAAATCTGTCCACCAAGTGTAGTTGAGGTACACATTCGACATGCATATATAATTTGTAATTGTATAATTTGTAATTGAGTGTAGTTGAGGAAGAGGAAAGGAATATGCTTAGGGTGGATAATTTGTAATTGAGTGAATGTGTTGTAACGGTGACAATGAATATCAATACACATTCAATTTGATTAATTATGAATGCTAATTTTGTGAGGGTTGTTTAGAAATGAAATGTAACCGTATTATTTATTTTCAAATGGGTGATTATGGATCATTATAACATCAATTGATTATGGATGCTAATTTTGTGGGGGTGTTTAGATTTGAACCTGTAAATTATTTATGGAGACATTTTCAATTTGCTAGAGATGATACATTGTTTTCAATTTGAAAAATAATGAGTTGCAAACTTTATCTAACAGCAATGTATACATAGAAATACCTCATCATTCTACTTTTGAATGCAATATTTCGTCCAAAAAGAAATGTTCTAATGCAATTTGTATGTAGCTCTTTATAGGGGAAAAAATGTTAATTGGTATACATTTCTAATATAATACATTTTTCTCTTAAATGATCATGTTTTCTAATTTAATACAATTTCCTTTTAAGTGATAAATAGTTTTTTTTATATATTCATGTCTAATATAATAACTATATCCCATTTTTAATACAGTAGTTTTGTTCATTTACATTTATAATATAATAGTTTTATTAAATGATCACATATATGCTTATCTCTAAATGGTAAATGCTATTCATTTCTGATATAATAGTTTTCCCTCTTAAATCATAACTCCTTTTTTAAAATTTTTGTATGCTCATTTCTAATACAATGGTTGAAATGATCATATATTCTTATTTCTAAATGCTAAATGCTTTTCATTTCTACTATGGTGGTCATAAAATAATTAATGTGTGATGAGGGCATTAAATAGCCCTCATGTACACAAAATTATATAGATAGTATAGATATAGATATAGATAGATTCAATTACAACATCTTATATATTAGATTAAAAAGTTCGTATTTTTAAAATCCGATTCAAATATTCAACCATGTCACAATTTTCACATTATTTCCCTTCAACCAAATGTTGAAATTTGTAGTAAAATTCGGCATACTCGACTAATTCAAGTCTCTACCGATGAAGACTTTCTTCTCATCGTAATTAAATCATATTATATTCAAGCTTATGGCTATCTTCACAAGCTGAATTTGGAAAATGTACGTCATCATTATATTACTTCCAATAGGGCTTGAAACCGTCACTAAATTGTATTTTATAGCTTTGGTCAATGTACAAATAACTTGTGTTTTATTATAACTTTACACACCAATCTCACTATCTTTTATTGAATTGAATCTCAAGAATCAATCTATCTATATATCAAAGTCATAATGATTAAAGTCATTGTATCCAACCTTATCCCGTGGAATGAAGTTAAATAATTTTGATTGATACATAATTCATACTTTAAAATTGAAATGAGAAGAAGTTGAATTTTGAAAATCATGGAAGAGGATGAGCGAGAAAAAAAAATGTAAAAAAATCTCTTTTTTTTTGTATGTGGAAGTTGAGATTACGGAGATTTATTTTTATTTTTTGAAAATATTGGTTGAATTAAGATACACATGGATGAAAAGAATGTGGGTGAAAGTTGTGGTTATAACAAATGGAGAGGTTTTCAAGCTGGAAAAAAATTATAAAAAAATAAAAAAATTGGCAAAATTGGATTACACGTGGTTGAAGGAGAAGGATTGAAAGACTTTTGCTTGAAAGATATAGAAGTATTAGGTCCCACTTTATTTTAATAAATTAGTTTTTATAGTAACAAATCCATAACATTAATGCACCAAGATCTCACCTTAATTTTGTTTGACAATTGATTAATTTATCAAATTTAAAATTCAAATCTAATAAATTTTAAAAATTTTATTTTGGATCATTTAATATTATCTTAAAATTATTTCATATTTTTTCTTCATATTCTAACAAATTTTTACTATTTATTAAAGTTGTATCTTTTTGAACCTCCACAATTTATGTGTATATATGCTAGATATATTTATCTATTTAATTCATATAATATACAGATACATATATGTAGTATCAACTCCGTTTTTATTTAGCCGAATTCTTTTTATAGAGTAAGTTTATGTGTAATTATTTTATTAATGATCATCATTTTAAATATATTATGCATAATATCAATTTAAATTTAATCTTTATATCAAATCATGATCTTTTATTATAAAAAAATGTAGTTAATATTGAATCTATCTACATGTAAAGTTGGAATTTTTTAGCCATTAAATGCCTTGAATTGATTTATTTTCAATTAAATTTTATTATATTCAATGTAATATGCTATTGTTATTATTAATTTAAAAAATAATTATTATTATTTAAGACTATAAGTTATCTAATTAAAATTATTTCTCATCTATCTAACATACATGAATATTTGGATCCCCAACCCCATTAATTGTCTTGAATTGATTTCCTTTTAATTAAGTTGTATTATGTTCAATCTAATATGCAATTGTGATTACTAGTTTATAAACTAATAATTATTATTTACGAATATATATTATCTTATTAAATTTATTTTTCATCCACCTAATCTAACGAGGAAAATGGGTATGTGGGCTATAGGGAGGAGAAAATGGGGGATATAGGCTACAAGGAAAAATAATTGGGTGGCCAAGTCTATTTTCCAATTTTGCCCCTATATTTTTTTTTATTTACAAGATGACGTCATCATGTGTCATTGATGACGTCAGCAACCCTTATCACCATCAGGCGTTGACTAGTCGTTGACCCATTATTCACAAGTTGAGGTAGAAACTTCCATCAGTCTACGTACAAAAAACCCATCATTCACATACAAAATTTGTTATCAGTAATGACAAGTTGAGGTAAAACCCAGCATTCACGTACAAAACTTGTCATCAATAAAGACAAGTTGAGAAGTTGAGGTATAACCCATCATTCACTTACTCAACTTGTCATCAGTGATGACAAGATGAGGTAAAACCCATTATTCACGTATAAAACTTATCATCAGTGATGACAAGTTGAGAAGTTGACCTATGTGGAATTTTAACCCACATTATTGTGCATCAAGCACATTGCTCTACCATTTGAGCTAATAGGCCATAATTATAAGTAATATATATATACAAATTTAACAATGCAAAATAAATCATGTCATCACCCCAACTCGTAAAACAAACTTGTCATCACCCAAACCCATCAGTCAAACCCATAAATACAAACTTGTCATCATCCAAACCCATAAAATCATCCAAAAAACCTTAAAACAAACTTGTCATCTCCCAGATCCGTAAAACAAACTTATAATCACTAAAAACACATAAAAATCGAACATGTCATCACTCAAACCCATAAAATCATCCCAACACCCTTAAAACAAACTTGTCATCAACCAGATTTGTAAAACAAACTTATAATCACCAAAACACATAAAAAAACAAATTTGTCATCGCCAAAACCCATAAAAAATAACTTGTCATCACCCAGTAAAATGAACTTGCGCCAAAACTCATAGAAAACAACTTGTCGTCACCCAAACGCATAAAAATCATCCAAAAAACCTTAAAACAAACTTGTCATCACCTAGATCCGTAAAACAAACTTATAATCACCAAAACACATAAAAAACGAACTTGTCATCGCCAAAACCCGTAAAAAACAACTTGTCATCGCCCAAACCCATAAAATCATCCAAAAAACCTTAGAAAAAATTTGGTAACTAGTCTATTTTACAACATTTGTGAAGCAACTAGACTCCCTCTA
Organism: Polygonum maritimum; assembly: GCA_963924305.1. NCBI lineage: Eukaryota > Viridiplantae > Streptophyta > Magnoliopsida > Caryophyllales > Polygonaceae > Polygonum > Polygonum maritimum. Next base: position 11,391,804 of record OZ002733.1, on the reverse strand, counting down.
AAAAAAGAGTTAATTAGTCACTTTTCCAAAATTACCCTTAAAAAAAATTATATGATGACATCACAATGGTGACATCATCACCCTCTGCCACCATCAACCTTTGATCGGATGTTGACTAGTATTGACCGATCATTGACCGGTGTTGACCAGTCGATGACCGGTGATGACTAACCTGTCATCACCCCGAAACTTGTCATCGTGTACAAAAAACTTGTCATCGCATAGAAAAACTTGTCAACACTTAATGAAAAACTCATCATTGCGTAGATTAACCTGTCATCGCGTAGAAAACTTGTCATCGCTTATGAAAAACTTGTCATTGCTTAGAAAAACTAGTCACCGCGTAGAAATTTTGTCATCGCTTATAAAAAAACTCGTCATAGCATACAAAAAAATTGTCATAGAGTAACAAAACTTGTCATAGCGTACAAAAACTTGTCGTCACTCAACCTATCGTCACGTACAAAAAACCTATCATCACGTACAAAACTTGGCATCACCCTAACTTGTCATCAGAATTTATTAGTATGCCTATGTGGGATTTGAACCCACATTATTATGCGTTAAGCACGCTGCTCTACCATTTGAGCTAATAGGTCATAATTAAAAGTAATATATAGACAAATTTAACAATGAAAAATAAATTCAACTTGTCATCACCAAAACCTGTAAAACCAACTTGTCATCACCAGAACCCTTAAATGGTATACTAGTTTCTTTAAAATTTTCCCTTTCTACATAAATTAGTGAAATAAGGTTTTAGACTACTGAATATGCAGTAGGATATTACAATCGGATGGAAGGAGTGTGATTTCATCATGCTACAAGAAAAAAATGATCCATACCAGTAAAAAGAACAAGAAATAAAAAAGTGTACAACTATTGCGTACGTATTAGTATGATTTAAGAGATGTTCACGGTCTTTGTTTTTTCTTTCCAATTTATTTCTACTTTTGGTGCAAGCTATTGATGTATTTTACATGGATGATCTAGTATCTATAATAGAAATCTTAACACGTGAGATTGTTGATGCATCATGTTATAAGGAGCTCATAATAGCCCCTTAATCAATGAAATCGGTGTGTCGAATGTCCTAAATATTGTCAGCAAATTAAAACTTTTACTCCATGAATCTTTTTTAGATTTTTCTTTACTGATGTTTGCTTATGTGTTGATATTGAAATAGTCTACAAGTCGGCAAACAAGTTTTCTTTTAGAAAACCCAAAAGTTCTAGCATTAGAGGATTAATTACGCAAGGAATCACTCACCTTAGCCAAAATAGTTGGAAGCATTGCATTATGCTCACAATCGACATGCCCGTCTCGCCAAAATGGTAAATTAGCCATGCCAGGATCTGTACAACGACATTTGACATCAAGACCAATCTTCTCAACCACATCAAATTTCACCATTCCACCATCCATAAGAAGCTCATCTCCAACATTCACATCTGTGCAGCCAAATCCAAGTCAACAACAAATCAAACACACAAAAAACACATGCATTTTCTCAGCTGATGAACAGAGCATGTAGAAAAACAGCCACCTTCAGAAAACCGGAGGCCGCCGGATCCCGATCACCAGCAAGTTCAACTTCGCCTCCGTCCTCCGAGAGCACACCTGCTTCTTCTTCGTCGTCTCTAAGCGATCGAGGCGCGTTCGCCGTCGCAAGAACAAGCAGGCTTCCAATCAAAGCCTCGTCGGCCTCAAGTATCCCATCGTCACCGACATCATCTCCCCTGGGATGTTCGATTTGGCCGGCCGGGGCTCCAATTTTGCCTACTCCGAGCAGTTTGCCTCGCCTCCTCCGGCGAGGGAGAGCTGGTTCAGTAGAGGCGAGTACCTCAATTACGCGAGCCAAATGTGGAGGGATTTGGAGGTGGAGAAGGAGAGCCGGTGGTCATGGGTCGGGTTATGGGTGGGTGGAGCACTTCCACCACCCGACCCGCAAGTAATAATGGTCACCCGACCCACCCATCACCCGCAAAACCTTTCATCCATCATCCGACCCACCCATCACCCGCGGGTGAACCGGGTGACCGCCACCCGCAAATTCAAAAATTACAATAAAAGAATTCAAATTTTCGGAACTAATAAAAAAAATTAAGGTAATGTTTTGCTTACTTAAACAGTACATCAATATCCTAGTATTAGTACATGAGTTGTAAGGTAGTAAAGCTAAAAAATTGTGCAAACATAAGCTCACTACATCAATCAATTGCAACAAAAAGTTCTTCAATCATCATCTCTATCACCCTTGTTCGTCACCATTCTTTTTCAAAAGCTGATATCATCATCTTAGCATACAAAACTTAGAATTGACTAAATTAGAAGTTTGTAAAAAAAACCCAAACATTTTTTTTAAAAAAGCCTCAAAGTCCCAAACTTTCCTTTAGATAAAATCAACCCTAATGTATGAGAATTAAACGGGTGAAACGGGTGGTGGGTGATGGGTCGGGTTAAACGGGTGAAACATTTCACCCATATCCGACCCGTCAACCGTTTCACCCGTCACCCGACCCACCCATCACCCGCTATTTTACGGTTGATCACCCGTAAAACTGGGTCGGGTGAGCCGGGTGGGTCGGTCACCCGCAAAAAAATGTCCAACCCTTAGTGATGTCTCTGAATCTAAACTTGAATGTCTACTCTGACCTGGATCTCATCCCGAGGATGAACAAGCGGAGCTACGGGGTCTTTGGGAGCGAGCTTACGAGCGAGGAAGGGGCGTCGTCATTCTCCGAAGCGAACCTGATCTGCAATTGAGAGAAATCATGGAGGAAAATTCAACCAACTGATGTTCGTGGAGGCGGAAGTAGATCTAGGGTTTTTTTCCTACATCAGAAATTGAGAGGGAGGAGGGAGAGAGAAGAGGAGAGAGAGAAAAAATGGGATGAAAGATAAAATGAAGGAAAGTAAGGGCTTATATACCAACTAGTTAGTGAATTATCGTTAAAAGGAGTCTAGTTACTCCCTAAATGTACGAAACAGGTTCCATCACCCCCTTTCCTCTTTGATTAAAAGAATATACTATATAGTAGAAATACTATATCATTAAAATAAATCTCATAAGAATAAAATAAAATAAAACAATACAAGATCTTATATAAACTATTATTTTGAACAACGTTATATAAAATTTAAACTAAGTTTTTAGTTGAATCAAATTTGTGCCTTTAAGGCAGTAGACTAATACTAGTTAGTTGGATCCTAAAACAAAAACACTAGTTGTTTTCTTAATTATTTTTGTCTCTGGAGCTTTTATCACTCAAATATAAACACTAAATACAAAACGAAATAAAATAATCCTTGGTTGGCTCAGTTTATTAGTTGTATCATTCTCCATTTTTTTGTGTTTGATTCGTCATGAATCAAGGGTTAGGACTTAGGAGGAAGAAGCTCAAGTAAAAGAGGCACATTGCCTCTTCTTAGCATGATTGGAGTAGCGATAGTTTCTCTCAATATGATCAGGGCCGGTCCAGACATTTTAGATGTCCGGGGCGAATTACAATAAAAGGGACGTCTATATATAATTTTCAAACATTTTTCGTAAAATTTTATAATACTTTCGTATAGATTTTTTCTTGTTATAATATTAAGATACGAAGAATTTATAAAGTAATTTACCTAAATTTAACGTAATAACATATGTAAAATTGGGTGCTATCATCATATAGCAATGTATGAATAAAAGAAATAATATTTTTTTAAATGCATATGTTGTGTATATTAAATCTAATAAAAAGTAACCAATATAGACAATTTTAGAAACAAGATCCATGTACAATAACTATAGTAATACAAGAATACACTAATTGATTAATAGTAAAAAAGTAAATAAAAGATTTAAAATGGGGCCCACATTTAAAAAATTGAAGTGGTAGGATTAGAACTCAAACACCATTCAACTAGACCAATTTACACTTTATGATATTTTAACACTATTTTATATATACTACATACTAAATTTTAAAAATTATGGACCCTGTGCATGCGCCCACTCTGTCCCACCCCACCCCCACCCCTGACCGGGCCTAAATTGAGAAAAGAAACTCAATATGCACAAAAGGAATGACTTTAATGAGAAAGCTTGTGAGTGATTGCTTCTTGATCAAATATGACCAAGTACCCATAGGAAAAAGATCAGATAAAACTACATCATCGCAATTCCTACAAGAAAACGCAGCAATCTCAGACAATGTCGAATGCCAACTTGCCTTCTATCTCGGTGAGAACTTCCACCTCAATAGGCAATGAAACATTAATAATTTAATAGGCTCCATAATGTCATCCCCTGTTATAGGACCATACATCAAAGTTCATGATTTCTTGTTTAGTAGAAGCCGCATTATTGAAGGACTCGTCGTAAATCTCACCCCTCTCTCCACAGGGGGTAATTAAGCACGTGTGCTTTAGACCAAAGCTTTGGCGGTCATCCTTGAAAATGAGGAAGATATGTATTGCTTTACATCTCGTATGGTGATTGGTCGATCATCACCTTGCAACTTCACCATAAGCCTAAAGCATTATAATAAACAAGCGTTACTACAAACTAGTACAAGTAGATCCTAACATTAATTAAGTTGCGCATTCAATATTTCAAGCAGCAACAATGCAAGACAAAGCAAATAAAAGATGAAAAGCAATCCAAACAAAGCAACAAATTACTAGTATTTCCCTTTTTTAAGGTTGAATGCCCTATTTGTTTTGTTACTAAAATAATGAAACAATAAAATCAAAAGAAAAAATTGCAAAATTAGGGTGCTGAGTTTGGGTAGTGTGGCGAAATGGGTGGTTGGTGGTTAAAACATGGTGATGAGTAGGCATAGAAAGATAAGATGAAACAAATAATCGATTGTCAAAAGAAGAACAAAAACTAGAGTGTTTTTTCAGAGGTAAGGGTCTATGCAATTGAAGTGATGCAACAATTGAATTAAATTGAGACACTAAAATCAATGATAAGGTTACTTATAACTTTGAAATCCCAACAATTGATACTACTCCGTATTTGATGATGAATCACTTGTTACAGGGCCGTTATATATTTCTTGATTGGAGTAGGATTTCATCCTAAAATGAATCTCACAAATCAGAGTAGTTAAACAATTGAAGGCTTCTTGCTCTCTTGAATGGTAAAAGTCTAAGTTATGAGTTGTATATAATCCATAAAGGATAAGCAAGGAAAACCCTTTCAAGCGAATTGAAGCAAGTTCAACTTTAGTCAGGAGCGGCGTTAATGTCCTTGAATCGGCGTTCTATCTCGACTTGTGATGTCCATTTGACGTCCTTAACGCCCTTTACAAGTGACCACGTCATCAAGTGTTGGGAATTAACCTATCCCACATTTGAAATGAGAGTATAAATCACCTGCTATATGAACACATAGGTTACTCCTTCTATTGTCAATCGGTTTTAGGATGGAACCCCATGAGCTTATACGAGGCCCATACATACATGTGCGGTCGTACCGACATATCCCATTCTACCTATCTATCGGGCCCACAAACTTTCTTCATGGTATCAGAACGGGTTTGGTCTTAGGCCCATTATCTACCTTGGGTTAGGCTTATCGAGTCGCTACCTATCTGTTATCTACCTAGGGTTGGACTTAGCGAGTTGTTATCCGTCCGTTATCTACCTTTAATTAACCTACCCAGTTGCACTTGAGGGGTGTGGGGAATTAACTTATCCTACGTCTGAAATATGATACAAATCATCTATTGTATAAACACATGAGTTACTCCCCCTATTGCTAACACGTCCCATTCTACCTATCTACCGGGCCAATGGACTTTCTTCATGGTATCAGAGCGGGTTTGGTCTTAGGCCCATTATCTACCTTGGGTTGGGTTTAGCGAGTCGCTACCTGCCCGTTATCTACCTTGGGTTGGACTTAGCGAATTGTTATCCGTCCGTCATCTACCTTTACTTAACCTACCGTGTGCAAGTTGACTCCCCTTATCCAGTTGCACCGTACCCTACCGAAGCTGAAGTCAAACTGTAAATTGTGGTACCCAGTTGCACTCGAGGGGCGTGTTGGGAATTAACTTATCCCACATTTGAAATAAGAATATAAGTCACCTACTATATAAACACATTTGCTATCCCTCAATTACCAATTGATTTTTGGATTGAACTTCGTGATCTTATATACTAGGCCCATACATTTATGTGTAGTCGTACCGACACGTCCCATCTAACGGCCCACGAACTTTCTTCATCAAGCCTTGGTTGCCTCGTTTCTTGCTCGTACCATTATGCAAGAATTCAATTAGTTGGAAATTAATGTTATGGATTTATAGATTTGTCCTGAAGCTTCAACCAAATTAACAACTATATATTATTCATTCATAATTCTGATGACGTATGTAGTGCAAGTCACACGAGGAAGAAGCGATCTTAAGCATCTCAATGTTGCAATTCTAGATGAGGATATATACTCAAGCTTAATTCCTAAATTATACACATTAATTAAGGATATATAACCAACTAGTGGCAGCCACCGAAGCCTTCTAAAAGCACAATTGGACCACCAAATTAGGCATTCTTGGTATATTAAATTAGAGAATAATTCGTAAAGTGTAGTGGAAAAACTCATGGTCTCATACTACTTTCATATATATTCATTGATTAACCTCCAAAAAAGCCATAAAACTTAGCTACAACATAAAGCCATGAGATTGTGGTCCAAATCTCCTCCAAGAAAGACCATGAGAAAACAAAGAAAATACCTAACCTAGTTACCCTAGTTTAATTCATACTCCCTCCGTTTCACAATAAGTGTCGTTTTAGCTCTTAACACAGTTTTTAAGAAAAGCAATCATTCACTTTAAAACTTACAACTTTTTCTTCATCTTACCACTCATTACATTTTTTTGGCCAATGAATGAACAACTTTAGTCAACAAATACACATTCCAATAAAAATTATCATTATTCACCCATAATAAATCACTTTAAAAACCTAAAACGACACATATTATGAAACAATTTTAAGTGCTAAAACGACACTTATTTTGAAACGAAGGGAGTATTATATATACTCTTTACAACTACACTACTACACAACTTAATAAAGGAGTGTTAGTGGTAAACCCCTTTTATGAACAGTAATTAAATTTTTTTTCCCCTGCCAAAATGCAAAATCTATCTGTACGAACTGAATCCCCCTAATCTAAAATTAATTAAAAAAATGGGGAATTCCATTGGCCACCACTTGGCCACTTCCTAGATGGGCTCTTTTTCTATGTGTTAATTAACTCCATAGCTTTATGGTTTAGAGGTTGCTTAAACTTAATGATATGGCTCCAGCTGCCAAACGGGGATTGTCTCCTTCAGTTTAGGATCTTCAAAAACCCTCTTCTCGATTCGTAAGTCAGTTTAATTTCTCTCTTTGTATATACACATATCGACTCTCTATTTTTAGTAACTGTAATTTGATCCAATCCTTTTATTTTCTTTTTCTTTTTTCTGTATTTTTTGGGCTCTTTCTTTTTCATGTTGACTTCATTAGTTCAATCTTTTTCTATATATATGTGTTATTGAGCATAAATCCTTGCTTGTCAAGATAATTTTTAGCATTACTCTTCATTTTGAAGATATGAATTCATCTGGGTAAGTATGATTGGATCGAGTCATGTGAAATTAAGCTGCCATAATCACTTTTAAAACCTTTCACCCTTTGTCCTCAAGGCTAGAAATAGAGCTAAAGCAAATTCAGAAAAGAATGCTTATCAGTTATCACTAATCCAGTGCAGTTGTTTGTTGGAAAATTTACCTACCTTTATTTATTTTTACATCCAAATAAACAGTCACACCTCGTGGATATGATGTTTATGTAGAAATTCAGCCAAACGTTTCTTGCCCACTAGTTGTAGTAGTTTGATACAAATTTTGGTCATTTTTTAATTATAGCTTTGATTCCATTGGATGATGGATTACCTACTATAATTAAGTTTAACTCCCTTATAACCTTAACTATGTAAAAATCACAGGAACTGTAAATCTGTAATTTTCGATCAATCGCTTACACGGTTGTTGATCAAGCATATATGGCTAGTAACTACCCGGTGGCGCAACTAGATTCGGGGGCCCCAGTTCCATGGTGGGGTTCAGTTGGTTCCTTGGCATGTCACAATGATGATGCTAAGCAAGCCAAACAAGGCATGGACTTAGGACTTGGCCAAGGGCTTCAAACCCACATCACTGTTTCATGGGGTAATTTCCTTTTTTTTTTAATTACTAGTTGTTCTTTATGTTTTTGCTGTTTTAATGACTTTGCTCCCACATCAAGTCTCCAAGTTCATTGGGTTGGCCCTGTCAGTTGGTGATTGCTATAAGTTCAGATTAACAACGTGTTGCTTCATTCATTAATATAGTACAATGTGGAGCCATCTACTTTGTAAGGCCACCAAATTTAAATCCTTGGAAAAGTATGTTGCCATGGTTTTTTTCTCCTATGATCAAAATTGGTTCATTATGCTGCAAAAGTGCAAATGCAATGCCTGTAAAATGCTGCTTAATAGCATTAAGACTTCTAAGCTCATTGGCCTTTTTCAAAATCTTTTTTATGTGGATCATTCTTGTGTTGCTAAGCTGATCTGATCTGAAAATTTCAGGGGATGAACAGAAAACTCAGCAACCTCAGCCAGCAGTTTCCGCAAATTATGGAGTGCCTGATTATCACACTTGGCTGCAAATTGGATGTGCTCAATCTATGGTAAGCCTTAATTAATTGGTAGCACATTTGATCAAGATTAAGTTTAAGATCACTAAATTCTGTTTCCATGGCTTCCAAACTTGTAGTTCTGTGCGAAGTATCCATTTGTCGAACAAGGCTATGCACTCCTCTCAGCCTACGGGCCTCAAGTCGGGGTCAGTTTGATCTCAACTTTCTTGGAAGAGTGTACTTACAATGTCATTAATTATAAGGACATTATAGTTACTGTTTGGTTTGTTTTCTGACATCTACTTGTGCTTTTGTTGTTGATAGGGGCGTGTTATGCTTCCTTTGAGCCTGACAGCTGATGAAGGGCCGGTTTTCGTGAATGCGAAGCAGTACCACGGAATCCTCAGGCGTAGGCAGTCTCGTGCAAAGGCGGAGTTGCTCAACAAGGCCTTTCGGGCTCGCAAGGTATTTCCTTAACATCCAAAGCATTGACATATTTTGCTCCTTATTTGTTTTGGATATACACTATCCATTTATGACTTATCATGTGAGTTTTATTCATATGGTGGCAGCCATACCAGCATGAATCAAGGCACCTACACGCAAAGCGCCGCGCAAGGGGAGCTGGAGGCCGTTTCCTCAACACCAAGACCTTGGGTCACCAAGACAAAGAATCCGACGGCGCCAAACTACAAACTAAGTTTGATCTTTCTTGGCCATCTGATTCTCAGAACTCCGACATCTTACAATCCGACAGCGGAAACTACCCAAACTCAAAGGAAACCGACATTGGAATCAACTCTGCTGCGTCAACACCAGACGCCTTCAGCCTGTTCCCCTCCACAGATTTCGGGCTCTTCCAGATTGGAATCCCTCAGCCTCCTCCATTTTCCCGCCAAAACCCGGATGGAATCGGGCATGGAGCGAACTTCATGCCTTCCAACCTCAGGGTTTAACCATGAGGAGGAACTTGCACAAGATGAGGTCTAGTACTAAACCTCGTCTTGTGACATCAGTAGCCAAATGGGAAGGATCTTCTTCTCTTTTTGGATATTGTTTGTTCAAAAAGAGGTTTTGGTTGTTACCCATTTGGTTGCTCTCTCTTGTTAAAGAGGCAACTCGTCCTTGGCTGTCATTGGGGCCCTGCATTCGTCGCTTTCTATCTGGATCCTCCATGGGTCGATCTAGTGTTGGTTGTGACAATGTATCCTCAATGAAACTTTTTCTTTCATGCTTAATTATATGTCTAATCTAGCCTTAACATAAAATCTGTCATGGGTTTTGTGTTGGATTGTGGTGTGATGAACTTAGTAAGTGAGTAGTAGCTAGTGTGATTCTGTGTCTGCTTTGACACTGTCTGATGCATGGGGAAGGCTGTATGAATAATGTGTTCATTGTGTTGTTGTTCCAAAGCAACTTTGCTTGAGTGACTTGTATTAGTTGTATATTGAACTTAATCACATGGGGGCATTGTTGTCCAAACATAATGTTTACAAGGCGTGTGCCATGCCATCGCATCGCTGTATGCTATATTTTATTTTTAATGCATGATGTAGCATGAAAGGTAAATTAGATCATTCTTATTTTGAATATGAATATGAATGTCAAGTCATGATCATGATAATGTACAAGCACTCATTGTGCATGTTGTTGCCTTCGCTTGTAATTGTGGATTTATCCTGCAAATACCAGATGGCCACGATGTTACTGATCTTTGCACATGACAAAAAATACAAAAGAAAAGAAAGATAGAATATCTAAGCAAAAAAGATCTAATGCAAGTAGAACTAGCAATGCAGCCACCGGCTTACCACAAATTAGGGTTGAACATGGGTTTGGAACCGAACTGACTTGAAAAACAGAAATTCTAAAATTTGATGAATCGAAAACCGGACAAAAAAATTGATTCAGTTCAGTTCGGTTTTCATTCGAGAGTTCCGAGCCAAAACAGAAAATCACGAAAGCTATTATACCGAGGACCAAATATGATCTAAGCATATTTCGATTCGATTATGTCCCATTTTCTCGATTTTGGCTTGCACTCAGCACTCCCACAAATTCAGTGTAATGCTACCAAACTCATCGATGGTTCCACCAAAAAAAGAGAAACGCGTCCATTAATAACTGAATTTACTATTTTGCACTTCTAATTACAAGTTGTCTTGACCAAAAAAAACACGAAGGTAAGTTGTATGGGCTGTTTGGCCTAGTTGAAGATGGCGGAGAAGGCGATTGGTTGGTGAGAGAGGCAAAAAAAAAAAAGACATCATGGGCATAGTTGTCCAACCATAGAATTTCTAAAACGCGTGTATTGTCCGCGTTGTCAGTCTTCGTAACGGAAAAAGCATATTCCATCAACAAGTGGTGTTGCCTCGAATGGCACGCAACGCATCCTTCTCGTTCCTGCCCGGTCTTTTTTAACCAATCAGGCTCCTCTCTCTTCCTCTAATTTATTTACCAAAATGCCCACAGAAGCTTCCAGAAACCAATTGCAGCTTCGCGCACACATTGGAAGGACAGGAAAGTAAATTGACTCCAAAGTTGACGCCTATCCACATTGAAGTTTGAACAAGAGCCATTTTCGGAATCCCCTATAAAACCCGAGAAGAGACGGTGCCAAATCCTCCATTCACACCATCGAATCAAAACACATACCGAAACTGCCCCCCCAAGAAATCATGGCGTCCAGGTACGAGGTAGAGGTGACGCTGACGTCGGGCAAGGACCTGAAGAACATCAACTGGCGACACGGCCCGATCCGGGCCTACGCGGTGGTCTGGGCGGACCCGCAGCGCAAGGTGTCGACCCGGGCGGACGAGGAGGGCGACACGTGTCCCCACTGGAACGAGACGCTCCTGATCCCTCTGGACCGTCCGATCGAGGAGTCCACCCTCCACATCGACGTGGTCCACGCCAAGTCCCCCGACGAGGACACCAAGCCCCTCATCGGCTCCGCCCGCCTCCCGCTCCGCGACGTCGTCGACGAGGCCGGCCTCGGCTCCAAGCTCCCCCGCTGCCTCAAGCTCAGGCGCCCCTCCGGCCGCCCCCACGGCAAGGTCGAGGTCGAGCTCGCCGTCCGCGACACCCGCTACCGCGCCCCGGATCCCTACGCCGCCCCCGCTCCCTACGGCGCTCCTCCTCCTGCCGGGGCCTATCCCTACGCCTCCGCTCCTCCGCCGGCATACGGCGCCCCGCCTCCAGCCGGATACGCGTACGGAGCCGCTCCGGCTGCCGGATATGCGTACGGGGGGGCTCCGGCGCTGGCTGCGGGATACGCGTACGGGTCGGCTCCGGCGCCGGCGGGTGGATACGGGTACGGATCGGCTCCGGCGCCGACGGCCTACGGACAAGGGAGTAATTACGGGAGTGGGTACGGACAGGGGGAGACGAAGAAGAGTAGCAAATTTGGAGGGATGGGGACGGGATTGGCGGTGGGAGCGGTGGCCGGAGCGCTAGGAGGATTGGCGCTGGCCGAGGGAGTTGATAAGCTGGAGGATCACATTGCCGATGAGGCGGCCGATCGGGTCGAGGATGATCTGGCCGATGACGACGACGGCGGATGGTGATTTTGCTTCTTTTTTTTAAAAAAAAATAAAATAATAATAATATATTATTATCTGCAAGGGATTGATGTGCTTGTTTTTTCAAATGGGGATTCATTCTTTTCGTGCATGATTTCCTTGTGGTGTATTATCATGTTCTGGTTTTGAATATGATGAGAAATTGATGGAGAGATGTAATTCGTGCTCTGAGAATGAATCTGATGGAACATCCTGGTCCGTTTTCTGTGATTTCGTCTCATTTCATTATGACATTATTGGAGTAAGTCATTGTTTATGCATAACAATTGAAGTATTATAGCATCTTCGTTGTTGTATGGTCTGGATTTTTAAGTAGCAAACCAATGGGAATAGATGATGTTAGGACCTTAGGTGAGACTCACTCTATACAATATAATACCACAGGCCCACATTACTAACTTCTCTTTGACTCAGAGCCAACAATTCAATCTCAATCTTCAAAGATATCATATTCGTACTTTGCCAATGAATCCTTCTCAATGAAAGATTTCAGGGAAACTGGTTTTCTTACGGAGATGATTTTGCAAATGTCACACGGTAATTTCAATGTATTAAAAAAATCTAAACATATATAAAATCTAGCAGTAAAGTCTACCTAATTACAGTATATAGAATCACTCTTCTACCATGAGTCCATGAGTCCATGAGTCGGAGGCATATGTAAATCTCCCATTGGGTCTTCTCTCTCGGCCTCTGGGGACATCATCCACAACAAAAGCTTTCGTTAGCATCATTAGACGAAGGATAGATATTTTTTCCCAAATCACAGCTGGCTTTGACACAATAATTAAATAATAACCTTATCCGTTGAATAACAACCAGAGCTCACTCTACTCCAAAACTCCTCCCCATCCTCGCTCGTAACCTGCAACAATGGCGGGATTAGCGGCAGCAACATCATCGCCTTCTTCCTCAACACCTTCTCTCACCTTCCGCAATCGATTCTCCGACATTACCTTCCTCCAATTCCGGCCGTTCCTCCTCTCTCCAAAACCAAACCCTACCAAATCTCTCAAACTTACTCCCCAATCACTGCCCCTCCCAATTCTCCGAATTCTCTCTCCCGTTCGCCGCTTCCGCTCATCCGCTGCCTCCGACGACCTCCAAGCTCCCGTAGAAGCTGAGCTAGAGAGAGAATCGGAGCTCTCTGAATCAGAAACCGACCAATTGCTAGAGCACGAACACGAGCAAGAACAAGAGGAGGAGGAGGAGGATGAAGGTGAAGTAGAGAGAAAGAAATCGGCTCCTTCCGTGGATGGAAGGCTTTATGTTGGGAATTTGCCCTATAACATCACTTCGATTCAATTGGCCGATATTTTCGTCGAGGCTGGTTCTGTTCGATCCGCTGAGGTTTGTTTCGTGATTTCATTGCTAGGCTGAGTCTCCCTCTCCTTTTTGTATGATGGATTTGTTAATTGTGTTGTGATGTGGTTTCTGGAAATTTACCTCCGTTTGCAGATAATATACGACAGAGTGACTGATAGGAGTAGGGGATTTGCGTTTGTCACGATGGCTACTGTTGCCGATGCCGAAACGGCCATTCGGATGTTTGATTCTTCTGTAAGTTGTCTTCTTTGCAATCACTATTCTATGGATGATGCTTTCAGATACATTATAATTGCAGAATTTCAGCTGGTGTATATGGAGTGACTTATTATAGCGTGAACTATTTGCATTTTGAATTTCGAAGCAACTGGAAGAAGAACAAATTGAGATATTAGAACTTGACAACTTTGGTATAAGAAAAGATGTCAGGTGCACACCAGCCAATCTTTATCTTTATGCCACAGGAAAACTCTAGGTTTTATGCTAGATGATGGCTTGCAATGAAACAATAGATTCAGATGTAGAGCAAAACTAGATGTGTGTTCTCAAAGCATAACTATATATTCATGTGAACTATGAGACTGAAAATTACCATGTGCAGTAATTTTATTGTTTCGGATTAAGCTGTTTAAAGCTACAAACTAAAATTAGAGGGCACCCTCCTATCTGTTTAGTAAAATTTTCTTTTGCCATTGCAAAGATTGTTTGAAATCATTTTCCAAGCCTTATACTTGATGTTTCTGCTGGAACAATACTTTGGTTGCATTTGTTGTTTTAAGTGGGAATAAGAAGGTTTGTATTCACAGCAACTTGGAGGCCGGACAGTGAAGGTGAACTTCCCAGAGGTCCCTAGGGGAGGTGAGCAGAAGGTGTTGGAGACAAAAATTAATACCAGCTACCAGACATTCATGGACACTCCTAACAAGATATATGCCGGTAACCTTAGTTGGGATATAACTTCACAGGCGCTTAGGGACATCTTTTCAGACCAGCCAGGGTTCCTGAGTGCAAAGGTCATTTTTGAGAGAGGGACTGGAAAATCTCGAGGTTTTGGATTTGTTTCATTTTCATCAGCTGACGAAGCAAGAGCTGCTATTGCCAACATGAATGGAGTGGTGAGTATTTAGCATTCATGACTTAAATCCCTAAAATCAAGTTGTGAAATGATGTTAAAGACACGAATGGATTTGTCCGTTTTGTTTTTTGTTTCAGGAGGTGGATGGAAGGTCCTTGAGATTGAATATGGCTTCAGAAAAAGCCCGCTCTTCGCCTCCTCCATCAGTGGAATCAAACTCAAAGGAGCCGTTGGACCAGAGTGAAATTCTTTCAGGTGTGAGCTCTTGAGACACATTTTTTAATTATTGGCCGAACATACAGTAGGAGCTACAAAGATTATTATAGCTTCCTACGTGATTTCAGGTGATAGTGTAGAGTCTGGTTTTGAGTTAAAAAAGTATCTAATGTCAGATATGTGACATTGTTTTTGTATTGGTCTATTTAAAACCAGGACTGTCTGTCAATACAAGTGGCAAGAATGTTATGGCTCTAAGTTGTCAATATTGAAAGTTTAGCCTCTCTCAACTGATACCAAAATTTTGACTGATAAAACAAAAATATTTACAAAGAAAATATCAATATAAAACAAATCCTCACTACATTTTCTTCCCATGAAGCACGCTATAGTACAATCAAACCAGACACTAAAAAAATGAAGAACGATAAAATAAGGAAAAGAAGAAGAAGTAGAAGAATGATAAAGTTATAGACTTATAGTTGAAGAGTATTATCTGAAGGATAATTTCTCAAGAGACCGCCTTCAGAGGGACTACAACTGCTATGACGATGATGATAGCCAACAGAATTATGCCATAGCAAGTCCATTTTCTTGTATTCCTTTGATGCTTTTTTGCTACTATTAATTGTCCCGTCCCTCTTTCCACCATAGACCTGGCTCGTCCCACATTCGCCTCTATATCATCTAGCTGTTCTCCTTGTTGCTCGACCAGCAAAGCCATGTCAACAAACACCTGGTGTAGCTCTTTCAAGTTCCTTTCTATGTCCTGCACTGCATCATGCCTCTCTTGGATCTCCGTGATCGTGTCCAAAATCCTTCCTCTACCCTGAAATACCGATAGAAATCAATCAAAACCCTGAGTTCTAGAACGAGAAGTATTAACTTCAGAGATTTATGTCTAGATAAATTTACCTGTTCTTGGATAGCCTTTTGCAAGAAGGTCTCACTCTCCCCTGTGCTGATAAGCACATCCAGGGTTTTGTCATCAGGAGTCTCCCCGGTGACGGTGAAATACCTCCTCTGAACCGTCTCTCTGTACTCCTCGCTAATCATCTTCCTTAGCTCCTGAAACTCATCCATCTCTTCCTTGAGCTTCTTCTTCAGGCCGTGGACTGTCCCTGTCCTCATCCTCTCGTCCGAGCTGCCAGGCCCACAATTGGGTTCGCTTTGGTTAGCCTTATTGGCTGTCTCCAGGTCTTGTATCCTCAGCTTTATCATCTTTGCCTTCTGAACTGCCTGCATATTGTAATTTCAACATAAATGATTGATGCCACAAGGTTCATGAATCCCAGCAGTATGAAAACGGACCCATTCACTCGATTATGGTATGTATATCTTTGGTCAATTATGAACGAAAAATAGGCGAAAGAGGACTGCTTGCCTGAGCAACATGGCGGTCCATGCTAGAACGAAGCTCCTTGACGGCTTTGGCGGTGTGGAGGGTCTTGCTTTGCTCATGCTCCTCCTTGAGCTTCAGGAGCAGCTGTTCCACTTCCTTCATGTCTTCCTTGACGGCATCGACATCCTTGAGGAATCTGTCTAGGTTAAGGTTGCCACCTGCACCGGTCATCTCGGTCTCCCTCTGGGAGGAGGAGCTGAAAAGAGACAGGGGTCCCGAGAGGAGATTGTTCATGCCTATAAAACTATAGTGATTCTTTGTTGCTGGAGATGGGGAAGAGGTATAATGCAATTTATGATGATAGGAAGAAACCCAGATGGCTGTGTTTGTTTTGGGGTTTGATTTTCTTCTGGTTTTATTCAACTATAATGACTGCTGTCAAGTGTTGGAATTTTTCAAAGGGGTTGGTTTAATAGTCTTCATGTTAGACATGAAAAAAAAAAAAAATGAGACTTGATCTTGCAAATGTAATCCTACATGTCATGTTTTTGGTATATTGTATCAGTTGATGATTTAAATCTTACATTCTTACCCATAAAACCATTTTGAATTCATAATTGTATCGCTGTTCATCAACCCGTTCATTCACTCATGTGATAACATGTAATTTGTGAAAGCAGACTCGCCTGATGTGATTGACTTGCTCAACGAAGAAGAACGAAAAGTTAAAATGGAAGACTTTGAAATTTTGAAGAGGAAATGAGAGGGAAACTGCAATCCTGCGTGTGTGTGGATATATGGTTGTACATTGAAAAGATAGCAGTGTTTTTTTAAAGGAAAAGATGGTAGGTAGTCAAATAGAAGGTTCCGCCTTCCAAATGGTTATGTATTGTTTTTTATAGTAATAAAATGTAAACATGCAAAATTATAGAAGAACAAATTTTTATGAAGTTATGTTCAAATTTTTTATGAAATCAACAACAACTTAAACACCTTAAACAACAAGTTACACTGAACTTGGTGTTATTACAAACATGTCTAATTTTTAGGAGATCAACTATTGCAAATCAAATATTTTCTCTATAATCTCGGTAAAATGTTGATCTTACAAAATACGTTAGTTGGGTCAAACCAAAAACAAAGAGGGGTCGCCGGATTTGCAACGAGTAGCTAGTAGATTCAATATCATTTTTATTTGCAAAATCACAAATGAGCTACATGGTTTGTTTTAGTGCTATAGCTTCAATTTTTCTTTCCCTTCTGAAAAAAAAAGGGGCAATTCTATTCTTCAATTAACAGAGATGGATAGGGGTGGTCATGGGTCGGGTTATGGGTGGGTGGAGTACTTACACCACCCGACCCGCAAGTAATAATGGATCACCCGACCCATCCATCACCCGCGAAACCTTTCACTCATCACTCGACCCACCTATCACCCACGGGTGAACCGGGTGACCGTCACCCGTAAATTCTTAAATTACAATAAAAAAATTTAAATTTTAAGAACTATTAAGAAAAAATTAAGCTAATGGTTTTGCTTACTTAAATAATATGCCAATATCCCAATATTACTACATAACTTGTAAGCAGCGGCGGACCCGGAAATATTTGTCAGAGGGGGCGTAATAACAATTAGTAATGTGACGAGATAAAAATAATACAATTATTACTATTAATAATAAAATAGTTTAAAATATATATAATAAAACAATAATTTCAATAACTAAAATAATTAATTAAATACAACCACTCTTTTCCCGACGTAAGTAATCAATTTTTTTATGTACATATAGCTCGTTAATAAACAAAAAAAAAATATTATATAATATTAATAGAGAATGATGAATAAAAAAATATCGGTAAAATTTTGAACACCGGGGATATAAACAACAACACTATTCGTAATCAATTGGGATAACTTTATTTTATAATGCCTCCATTTTACAATATTTTTTCATAGAGGCATTTGTATGTACGAATTATTTCCCAAAACAACCCATATCAATGTAGAGTTAATTACTAACGTAAAGAAAGATAGACAACAGGTATGAATTATTATAAAGTTAATTATCAAAGTTATAAATGAAAAAAATGATAAACAAATGTGAAAATAAACCAGTATTATAAAATAAAAAAACATTTTATTTACAAATATTACGAAACGGAGGAGATATTCTACCCAAAATTTAAAAAAATGTGAAATCCCAGAGGGGGAACTTGCCCCCACTGGGCACATGGTAGATCCGCCCCTGGTTGTAAGGTAGTAAAGCTAAAAATTTATGCAAACATAAACTCACTACGTCAATCAATTGCAACAAAAAGTTCTTCAATCATCATCTTTCCTCTTCAAAAGCTCATATCACCACACAATTCACCATCCTACCATACAAAATTTAGTATTGGCTAAATTAGACGTTTGTAAAAAAGAACCCAAACATTTTTAAAAAAAATCTTCAAAGTCCCAACCTTTCTTTTAGATAAAAATCAACCATAGTTTAGGAATATTAAATGGGTGAAATGAGTGGTGGTGATGGGTCGGGTTAAACGGGTGAAACAGGTGGTGGATGATGGGTCGGATTAAACGGGTGAAACATTTCACCCATATCCGACCCATCAACCGTTTCACCAGTCACCCGACCCACCCATCACCCGCTATTTTACGGTTTTTCACCCGTAAAACTGGGTCGGGTGAATCGAGTGGGTCGGTCACCTGCAGAAAATGACCAGCCCTATGCAGATTGGCTTGGTTGGCTGCAATGGCGTTTTATTTGGTTGGTTTTGTGAATAGTGCCCTAACTTAATTTAAGGAGGTTTAGTAAAATTCGCCCTTAATGTATATTAGGAATTTATTTATTTTTATTTGTCAATTGCCAAGTCATATTATTTCATATGACACGTCGACTTTAAAATTGGTCAACTCATCGGCTGCAATTGTGCAATGAAAACTTGATTAGATACAGTATGTGATTTCAAAATTGTAGGATAGAAACGCAATGTTTTCCAAAAGACAAGCCATTTACTGCAATTTCGCCAATTCGACATCATTATTTCGGAAAATGTATCAGTTTCATCCGCCACGGACGCTCAGATCGCAGGAGTGGAACGAACGATCACCCCAGAATCACAACTACAGTTGCCAAATCGGCAAATCACGAACGAATTTACTCCAATCAGCTGCCGATTTCTTCTTCAGCGAGGTAAATCGGATCAATAGATTTCGATTCTTTTGAGTTTCCTTGTGACCTGCGTGTTCAATGTCTGTGCGATTTGTTGCCTGCGCTTCAGAGTTTTATTCTTTTATATGTAATTTGGGAATGCACTTGAACAATTACAGATCCGTGGTGATTAATCGAAAGAATGTTCGAAATTAGGGCAAGTAGGGTTAGCAATTCGAAGGATCGAGCTTACCGTTCATTTTAATATCTGCATTTGTGTGTTTCCGTTATGAACTCGCTCCGATTTGGTAGCTTGATCCTGATCTGAGATCATGCTTTTTGATCTTCGTTCTTATGAACAGAAAAGGTGAGAACGAAGGATGCAGTTCTTCGGAGGATCTGATATCAACCCGTCGCTTCCTGCTTCGTTGCAAACGTCAGGGAATGATGCGAATATGATGTACATCTTCAACAGGAATGGAGTTTGCTTGCTTTACAGAGAGTGGAACCGCCTGTTTTGCAGCTTGGATCCAAATCAAGATCAGAAGCTTATGTTTGGCCTGCTTTTCTCTTTGAAATCTCTTACTTCCAAAATGGATCCCACTAGGTGAGAGTTTGTTCTTCTATGCTCTGTAGATTTTCAATGGAGATATGGGTTTAAGAAATGCATTTTCAGTTGTCTGACCGGTTGAGAGTTGTCAATGCAGTGTTCAGAAAGTGAACCTTGGAGTTCCTTTGTTACCCGGCGAGGGCTGTTCTTTCCATAGTTTTCGCACGAATACTTACAAACTCAGTTTCATGGAAACCCCATCTGGAATAAAGGTAGTTTAAGGCATTGTACAGAAACTGCTTTCACCAACTTGATCTACACTCTGTTAGTTCTTACAACTAAATTTGATTGATCTCTGTTTCATATGCCAGTAATTGTGTGCAATGCACTAATTTTGATGAACTTGAAGCTGGAATTTACAGCACCGTTTATATGTTGTGGTTTTGGCTTGTAATGTAACCTACCAATGAGAACAATAACATGAACCCCCTCTGATGTATGAAAGATTGAAAGTTTTGCTTTGTTGTATTTTGTAGCTTATCCTGGTCACGGATCCACGGATAGGTGACATGAGGGAATCATTGAAGTACATATTCAATTTATATGTTGAATATGTGGTCAAGAATCCTCTTTATACTCCTGGATCTCCCATCAGGTAACTTGTTAGCATGCATCTTTATTGGATCTTTTAATTTCTAGCTTGTCAGCTGAACTTTTTCGGCTCACTTGATAGTTATTTGACATGCTGAAGCCAAGTATGTATGGATTATTAACTCTTTTTCATGACTTCTTCCAAATAATAATATTTTAAGGTGCTTTGATCTCTTAACACTTGCTTATTTTACCTGCTATAGATCTGAACAGTTCAACGTAATGCTAGACCAGTATGTCAGAGGCCTCGGGTAGTATCATGACATACCATGCAGCTTAAGTCCTGATTGCTGATACATGTCGTCAACCTGCTCGGCTTGTTATCCTATATCAGTTTTGTGTTCATAGATTAGATCAAGTAGCGCGGCTACTCGTACTATGCTCGTTGGAGGAGATGTAAAACCAGGTTTCTGTTTTGGCTGGTTTTCAAATATACTGTATTGTGATAACTCTGCAAGTCTTTATTCACGCATAATGTTTCAAAATGAGGTAAATGTTGCAATCCAATCCAAATCCATCATGAATTTTAGCTCATCACTGCTGTACACAAGAGAAAGAACAGTAAAAAAAATGCCCAGAATATAAACCGAAAGGAGCTATACTATAAACAGAATACAATCACGCCCAAGTGGATTTTTGCAACAACTAAATGCCCAGTTTTACTTCCAGTTCCAAGGTTTCAGTGAGAGGATTACGATCAAGATGATGATTAAGAGTAAGATTATGGCATAGCAAGTCCATTTTCGGGAGTTCTTCTGATGCTTCCTTGCAGTTTGCAGCTGAGTTGTCCCTCCTCTTACATAGGAATTAGCTCTCTGCACTTGAGCTTCAATGTCGTTCAGTTGCTCGCCTTGGTTCTCAACCAACACTGCCATGTCCATGAACACCTGATGCAGCTCTCTCAAGTTCCTCTCCAGGTCCTTTACCGCATCGTGCCTCTCTTGAATCTCCGATATCGTGTCAACGATTTGGCCCCTTCCCTACATATTTCACAAAGGTCATTTACAGTTTTGGTTCTTGAGCAAAATTGCTTGCAGCTTAAAGCAAGTTATTAGTAAAAACGGCTTGTGAAGGACAGACAAACGGCCTCCTTCAGTAAACATATGTTCGTGTAAAAAACTAGTGCCCTTAATATAGAGCAATTCTTATGTGTCACTTCAGATTTGATCAAGTCTACAGCATGACAGCTCAGGTATATAGAACAATGGAATGGAACGGGATGGGATTTTTCACTGGCGCACCCATTTAGTACTCAATTATGCAGAGTTGTAGTATTAATTAATTCAGGATTTGTAGTGGACTTAAAGAACCAGCTCAATTATTATTGTTTATTTTTGAAGCAATTATAAATGCAAGTATGTTTTTTTTATTATTTTGTAATGAAACCTAAGTTAAGCAACTCATACTATAGTGTCCTCAATGCTATGTGATTCATCAGGCCAAGTAGAAGAACCAAGTAATCCGATAGAACAGTAAAACAATCTCACTAACATAAACCATGATTAATTAAGCATAATAATTACCTGTTCTTGGATGGCCTTCTGGAGGAAGGTCTCGCTCTCTCCAGTACTAATCAACAGATCCACAGTCTTCTCATCAGGATTCTCGCCTGTCACCGTGTAATACCTTCTCTGAACCGTCTCCTTGTACTCTGCACTGATCTTCCCCCTCAGATCCTGAAAATCGTCCATCTTCTCCTTCAGCTTCTTCCTCAGCCCGTTCACCACCGACGTCCTCGTCCGGTCAGCCGAGCTCCCCGGACCACAGCCCGGCGCGTTCCTATTGGCCGCGTTCGCCCTGTCCAACGCTTCCAATCTCACCTGTAACCATACAATCGAGCAAACATCGGAGCATTAGGGATCTGAAAAGCCTCTAAACCAGGCAATTGAACATCCAATTCGGTAGATGAACCGGAAAATTGGAGATTTAGAGAAGATGAAATTAAGAATCGGAATCTGACCTTGATGAGCTTGGCCTTCTTGAGCGCAAGGGAAACATCGCGATCCATCTTGGAACGGAGCTCCTTAACGGCCTTGGCGTTGTGAAGAGTCTTGCTCTCCTCGTGAGCGTCCCTGAGCCTCCTGAGCAGCTCGTCGATCTCGTTGAGATCCTCCTTCACCGTCTCCACGTCCTCGAAGAACTTGTCGAGGTTGACGCCGCCGGTCGACGGCGGAGGCTCGGACGCCGCCGCCATCTCGACGTCCACCGCCTGCGAGGACCTGAACCTGGAGAACGAGCCGGAGAACAGATCGTTCATCTTCGCTAACTGTTTTTTGTTTTCCGGTCAAATCAAATCTCGGTAGGTGTAGGGAGAAATGAGCTTTCGAATCGAGTGAGGCGTTCGGATTTGGTTTCTGGTAGAGATGATTGTTAGCTCTTTAATGGCTGCTTGGAATGGTTGAATCGGTCAATTGAGTGATTGATCGATACAAAAAAGTTAAAAAACCATATGAATCGATGTACTACTGGAGAGGAAAAGTCAAAGTGGAGGCAGGAAGACTTTGAAACGGAGACTGTTTATATATATTCGGAATCGGAGGCTCTTTTCGAAGAAGTAAACAAATACACGGAGATGATGACGTGGCGTGGAAAAGTCCGGGATTCAGAACTGAACAAGGCAAGAAAAAAGGGCATTTTATTTTGAGCTGTCTTTTTTGGGGCTTCAAGTGTAAATATGTCTATTTTGGGGAGATGACTGTATACACACGCGCATTCTGAACCGTGTCTTCGATATTTAATTTCCAATTTACGCGCGCGGGTCCGCACGAACCTTCCTCGGCTGTTCAACCCCTCAAGGTCGGTGAAGAACCAAAATAAGTTAGAAATTGCTATAGTTTGTTTGTGTATAAAAGTACCTTTCAAAAAAAAGTAGTATTTTTTTTTTTTTTTAAAATCTAGAAGTAGTACTAAAAAAGTAGAGTGTTAGTACAAAATTTAAGAATGAAAAAAGATGATTTTTTTGTAAAAAGTACTTTCATTGTGGAAGTGAAGCTTGCCCATAGAAGAAGATCATCGGGTCATAATTAATTCACTTAAAAAGTATGAACAATTCAAATGGGATATTGATATGATTATTTTTAATACCATGGTCTTAATACGTGTCTTTCAAACTATTGGAATTTCATTCATTGATAAATATTATAACATTGTGAGCGATAAAATTATCATGTTGATGTCATCTATAATCATCCTAAACTTTACGTGTTTATTTAAAATGATTTTCTAGGTTGTAGTCCGTATATAGAACTTCTGAATCTTACCTTTTTGAAAGAAAAAAAAAAAAACAGCTCAATGTAAAGAATAAGAAAGAAGTGGGATTATTGAAACCAAGGTCTTTTCTTTTCTTGAGCTTTAAGGATCGCCAAAAATGGTAAATAAATTTTCAGATAACCAAAAATCAATCGGTCGCTTTCTATTCAAATCGTGGGGAGGTGGGTTAGTCCTTTCTAAGGCAGGGCAAAATGCAAGCAATCTGTTTTACCTATTCAAAACATTCTTTATTTTTACTTTAAATTATTATTATTCTTAATGAAGGAGGATATTGTGATTCGATCTCTGAGATTTTCTTTACTTTTCCCTTAAGAAATTGCCATTAATTGGTCATCACATCACAGCTTCATCACAAAATGGCCATTTCTAAAAACTACCGGCTTTTAGAAATGGCCATTTTGCTTCTCAAATTTCCTCTCCACTTTGACGAGTGTTGATACATTTGTGTACTAGTCAAGTTACTCATACGTCATTTTATATAGAAATAAAAGCAAATTGATTCTTTTGGTTTTACAAAATGTGAACTTTGATGATAATAGAATATAAGATATAAGGGCACGCATTCTCCCTAAATAGCGCATTCTTCAAATTTATAATTAGTGGCCAAATCCGTATATGTATATATAATGCATAGCATAAGAACATCGTATATAAATGCTAAACTAGCTTAACCTGTCGTGTCATGCACGACTATTTTACTTAAAAATATTAAAATTAAATATTTCACCTAAAATAAAATTATATATTTTATAATCAAATCATTATATGAAAAATATTATATAAGTTTTATTATATGGACATGTTTTTTATCTTTTAAAAAGAGTGATATTGTGTTTGAAGTTCATACAACTCAAAATATATACAAGACATATTTTTTTCACTCATTTATATATTTTTATAAAACCTGATTATAAGAATATAAATTGATATTTTACTTACAATTTTTATCATAGATTAATAACAACTATCATAAATGTAAATATAAGTAAAATATTTCATCAATTGATAAATTGATAAAGTTTATAAAAAGTTAATAGAAAATGTCAAAACCACAAATTTACTTCTATTAAAGAAATAAGTTGAATTCAATATTTATAGATTTCTCTTAATTTGTTTGTGAAAGATTTTTCCCTTTAATGCTTTAAGAATTAATAACTGACAAAATCTTTTTCATATAAGTAGATACGAAGAAAGACAATAGGAAAACCTTATATAATGTGAATAATAAAAATTAGCTTTTTTATATATGAGGTACGGTCAAATTAATGTGGTGGTTAAAAAACGACCACTTGTATGTTTCATGTTTGTATTAGGAAAATAATTAAAGGGCGTTTGTATAACTTGAGAAAAATTGTGGGATTATTTTGTAAATAAGTTAAAATTATGAAAAAGATGTACGTAATCAAGATGTAAATCGAAATTATTATTTGTCTAAAAAAGCAAATTTGTTATCAAGATAGAAAATACTTAACTTAAGATTAACTTTATTAAAGTAAATTAAATAATAAATGAACAAAATTATTATTTGTATTAAAAAAATAATTTGTAACTTTATCTTAAAAATTCTAAATTTAATTAAGTAAATAAAATATAATTAATTCATAGTAATTATATTTCGAAAATTCAAGATATATATTAGAATCATGTTTTTCAATTAAGTGATATATTAAAAAAGATAGAATATCTTACCAAAATTCAAAAATTTGAGTATATCTTTTACATAAATAGATAATATAATTTTATCAAATTAATTGAGATATCACAAATAAAAACTATTTTTTTATCAAAAATACGGTGGGTCCAAAATCAACTTTAGAAAAGATAACTGATATATTAAAAAGATAGAATATCTTACCAAAATTTGAAAATTTGATCATATCTTTTATATAAATAGATAATAAGAAATATAATTAGATCAATTGAAATAACATAAATAAAAGCTATTTTTATCAAATATGAAGTGGAGCCATAATCAACGTGATGGCTCGAAAATGGTCGACTTTATAATATACATATTGAATATGGATAGATAATATGCAATTTTTGGTGTAAATATATGATGATCAAGATCTCCATAATCAAGGAGTAATTTTCAACGGGGAATCTTCCAAAATCAACGTAGATAGATAATATGGATACTATGGATAGATAATTTTGGTTAATTTGGTTAAATATATGTATGGATATATATTGTTGATAAGGTAGTTAATTAAAAGATTGAAAATTTATGTAGCAAAATTATGGTAGTTAATTAAAAGGCTTTAAAAATTATTTTGGTTAAATATATGGTGGGGCCAGAATTAACGTGGTGGCTCGAAAACGGTCGGTTTTTATAATATAATAATATTGATGATTTGAATAATAAAAATTATTTTGGTTTTTATAATGTGAATAATAAAAATTAGCTTTTTTATATATGAGGTACGGTCAAATTAATGTGGTGGTTAAAAAACGACCACTTGTATGTTTCATGTTTGTATTAGGAAAATAATTAAAGGGCGTTTGTATAACTTGAGAAAAATTGTGGGATTATTTTGTAAATAAGTTAAAATTATGAAAAAGATGTACGAATTAAGTGATATATTAAAAAAGATAGAATATCTTACCAAAATTCAAAAATTTGAGTATATCTTTTACATAAATAGATAATATAATTTTATCAAATTAATTTAGATATCACAAATAAAAACTATTTTTTTTTATCAAAAATACGGTGGGTCCAAAATCAACTTTAGAAAAGATAACTGATATATTAAAAAGATAGAATATCTTACCAAAATTTGAAAATTTGATCATATCTTTTATATAAATAGATAATAAGAAATATAATTAGATCAATTGAAATAACATAAATAAAAGCTATTTTTATCAAATATGAAGTGGAGCCATAATCAACGTGATGGCTCGAAAACGGTCGACTTTATAATATACATATTGAATATGGATAGATAATATGCAATTTTTGGTGTAAATATATGATGATCAAGATCTCCATAATCAAGGAGTAATTTTCAACGGGGAATCTTCCAAAATCAACGTATGGATAGATAATATGGATACTATGGATAATAAATTTTGGTTAATTTGGTTAAATATATGTATGGATATATATATTGTTGATAAGGTAGTTAATTAAAAGATTAAAAATTTATGTAGCAAAATTATGGTAGTTAATTAAAAGGCTTTAAAAATTATTTTGGAAAAATAGAATAATTTTACCAAAATCAATTGAAATAACATAATCAACGTGAATATCTTACCAAAATTATTTTGCAAAATTCTATTTTTAAAAATAGAATACGGTGGGTCCAAAATCAACTTTAGAAAAGATAACTGATATATTAAAAAGATAGAATATCTTACCAAAATTTGAAAATTTGATCATATCTTTTATATAAATAGATAATAAGAAATATAATTAGATCAATTGAAATAACATAAATAAAAGCTATTTTTATCAAATATGAAGTGGAGCCATAATCAACGTGATGGCTCGAAAATGGTCGACTTTATAATATACATATTGAATATGGATAGATAATATATGATGATCAAGATCTCCATAATCAAGGAGTAATTTTCAACGGGGAATCTTCCAAAATCAACGTAGATAGATAATACGGATACTATGGATAGATAATTTTGGTTAATTTGGTTAAATATATGTATGGATATATATTGTTGATAAGGTAGTTAATTAAAAGATTGAAAATCTATGTAGCAAAATTATGGTAGTTAATTAAAAGGCTTTAAAAATTATTTTGGTTAAATATATGGTGGGGCCAGAATTAACGTGGTGGCTCGAAAACGGTCGGCTTTTATAATATAAATATTGATGATTGATTCCGACCGAAAACAAAATATAAATGCTAAATATCATTTGCAATTGATAAAATAAATTCTAATAGTGTAATAGCGACACATAATCCAACCTTTCTAGTTTATAGGTTTATAAGAAAATTGATCTAACCACCAAGTTTGTTAAAAATGAAAATATATATTACAATTCATATATAGAGATTAATGTCATATAGAATTGCTTAGTCTGACCTTGCTAAAAAAGGCTTGGTGTTTCAACCAAAAAAAAAAAAGGCTTGGTGTTTATTATGCCTTTTTATTTCTAACCAAAACCTGAGGTAATCCTGGCTCATCCACCGAGTGCAGGATCGGGACGGTAGACCATTGTGTAACGCCTGGTTATGGATCTTGTTTCGAAACCAGAACTCGACTACAACAACTTCTTACAATTTCAATTATGGGTAGGTTTCGATTCTTGTTCGGTTTCGGTGCGGACCGTTTTAAAAAAACAAGATCAAGATGTCCATTGGACTCGAATCGAGGATATGGTTTGCCTTAAGAGGACATTCGCGACCATGACTCGAGTCCAATGATTATTTTTCTTAAAAAATGTATAATGACAGTTTTTCCGATTTAGTTTTTCAGTTCGAATCGAACATGACTCATAGATCTATTTCATGGAACATTGGTGAAAGAGCAAGAATTTTTAATGTTGTTCCCCAAAATTTATAACTTTATCATTAGAAGAGAAAGAACCCAATTAAATCGAGTTAAAATAGTTTTATCACTTAACAAAAAAAATAAAAAACACAACTTCATTCAAAAATTCACTTTCATTCATCTAGGGCTCACTTTTATCAATGTTGCCCAACCCAATCCAGCATTTATAAGTAAACCCTTTTCCTCTATTTTCACACCCTTTTCTTTGTGATCGTTGCGCAGCAATGGTGCACTTCTCATACTATCGGAATAGGAAGTTCTCGATTCATGTATTTGTTTCTCTTCTTAGATCTGCGTGTATTCCATTTGAGATATGTAACCCTTAAAACTTGATCTCGTTGTAAAATCTAGCCTTGAGCGAATAAAACACTGCTTTTTCTTGCTCTTCACATCCTTATCTTTTTTGCGTTTCAACACCTTCATCGTGAAAACCGATTTTACTAAAGTTACCGACTTTTTTTTATGGTCATAGTAGATGAGCGGTCGTTTCAATATCTTACATCACATTAATCACATTTCCCCGTCAATTTACCAATAGTAAGGTCTTTGACGATGTTTAATCATCAAACTTCTAAACAATTGATCTTCCATTGCCCTTCACGGTGAAAACCTTCGTAAAATTTCCCTTCATGGTTTACTACTTTACTTATTATGCATTGTTCTCTCTTCACCTCATTTATTGCTTTATACAAGTAGTTGATATTGAGTTTAAACCATTCACAAAGGTGACGTTTTCCTTGGATATCCGATCCAAACGGATATCTATAACCGGATATCCGGCTCATAACGGATCGGATATTTTAAAGAATTTTTTCAACTTAATTAAACCAAATACAATTATTATATGATAATTTAACCCATGATGAGCTGAATGTTAGAAAAAACACACCTTTCACCACTTACTAGGTTATCACCCGTACCCTGTACGGGACACGATCGGTAATAATTTTTTGATGTATTGTTTAATTAATAAAGAAATCGTTACAATATTTTGTTTAATAAAGAAATGCATAATAATATTACTAAAAATTAGATATTGATATCCTCTTTTTAATCCGAAATCGTTACAATATTTTGTTAATCTAAAATCGTGATTTGGTTTTAAGAATAAACTTAAATTTAAAATTTTAATAATATGACTTAAATAAAAAATATAGATAAGATACTACCATATTATTTCAAAATATATTTGATTAATGAAAAAAATAATATGTGATACGATATGAAAAAACTATTATCAATATCTAATTTTAATAATACTATTATGCATTCCTTTATTAACTGAATAATACATCAAAAAATTATTATCTATCGTGTCTCAACTCTCAAGTGAAGTTACATAATATTTTATCAAAAATTATTTGATTAATTCAATATTTTATCAAATTTTAAAATTAATATTTTGATATCTAAATATATAAATTTTCCGAATCTCTCGACGATTTCTCTCTCGATAGATACTTTCTAATATAAACTGTCCATACAAAAAATTACAATTAATATTTTGATATCTAAAAGTATTATTGAAAAATATCTTAAAGATATATAAACTAAATTTGAGTTAAAATATTATTTTATAAATTATATTGATCTATAGCTCTCCTATTATTAAATTAATTATAATTTTATAAAATCTATTACAATATTTATTTTCTAAATTAAATAAGTTGATATATACATATCATAAGAGGAGTCCGTTGAAGTCCTGCTTTTGATATAAATCACGACGGAGTACAGAAAGTAGAATAAGAAGATGAACTTGAACATCACTCTAATGTGTACGTATTTGTGTACGTATGCAATAATATTGTTGTTAATTGTGTTAATTTTTTTGATATTATTCTGATAGATATCAAAAAATTATTTTGATAGATTATGGATATAGATATTATTCTGATATGTCAATATATGGTAAATAGATAGATACATATGAGAATAGATAATTGATTTATAATGAATTTAACATGTGGTGGGGCCAGAATTAACGTGGAGGCTCGAAATTCTCCGGCTTTAATATATAGTAAGTATAGATTCCACTCAAATATATTACCATTTATCCAAAAAATGCATATTAATATATACAATACCGGATCTACCGGATATTTGGTTACTCAAAACTTCGATTTGTATCCAATCCGATAATCCGGAAAAATTCTTGGATCGGATCGGATACGAATATTAAAGCTAAGCTATCATTGAATACGGATTTTATCGGATCGGATCGGCGGATATTTGGGATTGGATAATTTTGCTAAGCCCTAGATTACTAGATAAAACCGTGATTATTATTTTTCCAAAAAAATCACAGGTCTATTGTCATCCAATTAGGTATCGTTTTTATCAGTATTGATCCGGCCCAGCCCAGCCCAATACATCAGCTATAAGTAAACCTAATAAAACCCTTCTTCTTCCCTGTTGTTCGAGTACCGCGAGAGAGCGAGTGAGAGAGTTCTGCGCAGCGCAGCCATGGTTCACGTCTCGTATTATCGCAATTGTAAGTTTTCATACTACCTTCTTTCCATTCTCATATCTGTTTGTATTCTATTTGAGGTCTGTCTAGTTTGAATGCCAATCGGAAACACCTTCAAGGAGTCTCGATTCGTACCTTAATTTATATTCTCAGATCTGTTTGCATTTTATCTGAGGTCTGTGCCCTAGTTTGAATGCGAATCGTGCTAATTGTGACTGTGTGTAGACGGAAAGACCTTCAAGAAGCCCCGTCGTCCTTATGAGAAGGAGCGTTTGGACTCTGAGCTCAAGCTCGTGGGAGAGTACGGGCTTCGGTGCAAGAGGGAGCTCTTGAGGGTCCAGTACACCCTCAGTCGGATCAGGAACAATGCTAGGCATCTCCTCACTCTCGATGAGAAGAACCCTAAGCGTCTCTTCGAGGGAGACGCCCTCCTCAGGAGGATGTTCCGTTACGGACTTCTAGACGAGAGCCAGAACAAGCTCGATTACGTGCTTTCTCTTACTGTTGAGAACTTCCTCGAGCGTCGTCTTCAGACCCTCGTCTTCAAGTCTGGCATGGCCAAGTCCATCCACCACGCCCGTGTCCTCATCAGGCAGAAGCACATCAGGTTTACTCTCAATTGCTCTGCTTGGCCTTTCAATTTATGCTGTCTAAATTTGTTGAAGATTCATTTCGTATCATATTAGGGTTTGCCAACCAAATTTGACATCAGGGGAGTGATATGAATTTGCCCTTTGATCTGAGCTGAGATTGGACTATTGTGTTTCCAAATCATGCTATATAAAGCTTTGATTTTAGACAGATTTCTGGATGCCCTACACTGCTCTAGTTCAATATAAATTATTCGATATGAGAATGAGAGTGTGTGTAGAAAGAGTATGTGTAGACTCTATATTGTGATGAAATGATTGCTAGCTGAAATTTGCTTAAGTGGGTTTTATTCATGCTATGCATTTCTTTGTGCTTTGTGTTCATTGTCCTGTTGTTGACATCTCAACATCACACGATTTGTTTGATACCTGTCTGATATTGCAATTGTTTTTCATTTTGAATGCTGTCATATCATTCTTGATCATAATTGCTGTGTGGTATGCAGGGTTGGAAGGCAGGTGGTGAACATCCCATCTTTCATGGTGAGGGTTGACTCACAGAAGCACATTGACTTCTCCCTGACCAGCCCCTTCGGAGGTGGCCGACCTGGAAGAGTGAAGAGAAGGAACCAGAAGGCTGCTGCTAAGAAGTCCGCCGGTGGTGATGGCGAGGAGGATGAAGAGTGAGCATAACTATCTTATGCTGTGGTTGCAGTCATATAGGGCCTTGCTTCATCTTGTTTCGTTTTATGTCTCTAAGTAGCTGTTCCCTTAACTTTTTTTAATTCTCTGTTTGTCTGAGCTTTATTTAGACTGTTAAATGTTATGTTACTGATTGTTCTTTCCTGGTTTATGAAACAATTTTGAGCTTGGTTTCAGTGGTTTCTCCTCGACGCCTATGTCTCTGTTTCAGTGCATTGAAAATTCGTTGGAATCAAATCTAGCCTTGCATTCATCACATGTGCATTTTTTGAACTTTATGTCGACGACCATATTAGGCGAATTTCTCCCTTTCAATTGTAAGCCAGTTTTTATTGATTTTCTATGGTGTAGAAATATGTAGCCCTTGTGACTAACATATGGATTGTTTTGATTCGTGAAACTGATGTATGTAGTGCAGGAAGAATCTTGTCGATTGATTCAACCAATATCTTAGAAGTTTGCATCAACTGTGTCACGATACCGTATTGCCCCCCCCCTCCTCTTGCCGCCTTTGACCCTTGTCGTCTCTATGGGACAAATGCCTAAGTCATGCATGTAGATCAAGCCTATAAATACAAAGAGTAACAAAGAAATTAGGGGGTTTGGCTTTCGGCTCAGGAGCCGTGTCGGATTACGACGTTTTTGGATCAGATTCATGAGATTACTACAAAAAAATCGTAAACAAATACAAATCTTTCTCAGGTTTTCAAATCGGTTGAGTATAAACCTGTTGAGAATAAACCTCTCCATTCGGTCCGGAATCGTCACTGTGGGAATGCAGTGTTCATCAACATTACTACATTAGACATGAACACATTTTCCGACTTTGTGCCGAGTTTCTTGATCTTCTACAATGAAAGAATTACTTATGTTTGCAATGGAACATGTTGTTTGCTCTCAAATACTCCCTATTTTTTGCTAGTCTCTGATGTCTTCTAATAACATACCTCCCTATTTTAATTTAGCTAAATATAATTCTTTTATTTTTTTGGGTAGAATTGGCTAATTATAATTCTTTGTAGAAATATGTTCGATAATTTTGGTGTATGGTAATCATATAGGTTATTTTTCTTACATTAATGTAGGCTTCGAAGGACAATGGCGATTGATGAATGTAGGCTTCGAAGGACGTTAATGGAGATTGATGCTTTGGTTGAGAACGACTGAAGGGTGCAGTAGTAAAATCTTTTATATATGTACAGATTCTTTCCAACTCTAGTTAGATCGAGTAACTTTACTGAAGTAAAATTTATTTGTAATGGACGTACAAAGTCTTTGGAACTCTAGGTAGAGTATTGAGGTGGTAAGGCATGTCAACAAATCGTTGGGACATGTCTACATCAATTGGGCTTTAACATACAAACTACAAGAATGTAATACACGTATGTATTGTTTTGGATTAGATGAACGCCCAAATCTACTAGACAATAGTCAGAAAATTATTAAAAAAGAAAAAGATACTATGGTCTACGACTCTGTTATGTACAATGTCAGTAGCTTCTTAATAACACTAGCACCGTTGGACCCAAAATCCTACAAGATACGTTCTGCAGTAGATCAACATCCACATCTGCCAATGTGAGTTGCCCATGTTGTTGATAAGGAAAAAGGGTTTATAATATATCAAGATATTTGTTTGAATTTCAACTATACTCATAAATTCCTTCATTAGGCAGGATGATGGGATCACCAAGGCGTGTGAGAAGAAGAGGAAAATCCTAAGAAGAAATAGAAATATTGAGGATTAATTTGGTTTGGATTGCCCACGAATGAGTAATTACATTTGTTCACTAAGATAGGGTTAATATGGAGCTTGACCAGCCTAGAATCATTGATTGTGGAACTTGGCCGTCATGTAAAGATGACATAAGTTTCACCTACCTTAGCTAAGATTTCTTACTTGGGTTGTGACCAAAAAAAAAAAACTTTAACTTGGCACACTGAAGTCGGATTGAGTTACAAAAGTTATAAATTGCAAAAACAAGGGCTTCCTTCTAAACTTCAAAAAGAGAGAAGCTGGAATTTTCCCACCAAATCTCTCCAAACTTTGGCATGTACTGTAATTAGCTCAATTCAAAATTGTACCATTTACTTATATTTGAAGATCAGCTGTGATATATAGAGAGAGATTTCAAGTACAAATCAAAGTCAAATCAACATAAAGTTGCAAAAGTCCTAACCTGTTGAGAAAGAAACCCATCCTAGGAAGAAAGGTTCAATTCTAATGTTGGTTTATCAATTCGATCAGCCAAACAACCACCAAAAACTTTCACATCAGAAAACGGTATAATTTCTCCTATCCACTTACAATATACACTATATAGCAATCGATATGAACTTCACAAAAGGCAAACCAAGCTCAGCACTTTCTGAATAAACCACACATCCAAATCCCCACAATTACTCTTACATGAAGAACTAAAAAGAGCCCTTGTTTTTCTCTTCTCAATAATCTTCTAACAGTGAAGTGTTTACTAAACCAGAAAGCAAGCCACAATCACCCATAATGGTAGATGATGACTTCAAGCTCCCATATGTGAACTTGAGGCGACCCACGATGGAGAAACAATACTCCAACAAAGCAACCGCTAGAATCCGCGTCTCCACCACCTTAGGCGAGCTCCTCAGATGGGTCGAAGATGGCACCACAAATTCTTCCCACCAAATCATTGAGCTTAGAGATTTCAACAGAAGCTTAGGATCAATCTCCCGTTCATACCCATTTGTCCTTTCCTTCCACAACCTAACTTACAGTGTCAAAATCCGCAAGAACAAAATACCCTGCCGGGATCTTTTCACCCATGGACGATCCATAAACGGGTCGAACCAGAAATTACTTCTAAATAACATTTCTGGGGAGGCGAGGGAAGGCGAGATCGTGGCTGTACTAGGGGCAAGTGGGTCAGGCAAATCGACTTTGATTGACGCCTTGGCTGATCGGATTTCAAAGGATAGTTTGAGGGGCGAGGTGAGATTAAACGGTGAGGTGTTGGAGTCAAAGATGTTGAAGGTGATTTCAGCTTATGTTATGCAAGATGACCTTTTATTTCCAATGCTTACTGTGGAGGAGACACTCGTGTTCTCAGCCGAGTTCAGATTGCCTAGAATGCTTTCTAAGTCCAAGAAGGCTGCCAGAGTTCAAGCACTAATTGATCAGCTCGGCCTCAGGAGCGCTGCCAAGACAGTGATTGGAGATGAGAGTCATCGAGGCGTATCTGGAGGCGAAAGAAGGAGAGTTTCCATAGGTATTAACAATACTATACCATTATTCTAACAACCAATCTACAGTTTCTAATTAATTCATCTACTGATTTGGGCATGAAATATGAAACACATTCATCTCTCGAAAAGTTGCTCAAGTAGCATTCCTTCACGTGCACTTTCAAGTGCTAAAGTCCCTAAACCAACATGAACATTTTGCTTTGCATTGCTTGTGAAACCAGGTATTGACATAATCCATGACCCCATCATCCTCTTCCTCGACGAGCCCACCTCCGGTCTAGACTCAACCAGCGCATTCATGGTGATCAAGGTGCTAAAACGGATTGCTCAGAGCGGAAGCATCGTCATCACATCGATCCACCAGCCCAGCCAGCGGATCCTCAGCCTGCTCGACCGACTGCACTTCGTCTCACGTGGCCAGACCGTCTTCAGCGGCCCCCCTGCAACACTCCCTCCCTACTTCGCCGACTTCGGGCAGCCAATCCCCGAAAACGAGAACAAAGCAGAGTTCGCCCTCGACCTCATCCGCGAGCTAGAAGAATCCCCACAAGGAACCAACTCCCTGGTCCAATTCAGCACCTCATGGCAAGAATTCTGCAAAAGAAACTCATCATCATCCAAAACCAACAACCCCACACGCAGACCCACCCTCCAAGACGCCATTAGCGCAAGCATCTCAAGAGGAAAGCTCGTCTCCGGCGCCGCCAACTCCACAGCCCAGAACTCCTCATTCCCCAAATACGCAAACCCCTTCTGGATCGAAGTCTACGTGATCGGGAAACGCTCACTGATGAACTCCCTCCGAATGCCAGAGCTCTTCGGAATGAGGTTCGGTGCAATCCTAGTCACAGGCCTAATCCTGGCCACCATCTATTGGCATCTCGACGACTCACCCAGAGGAGCCAAAGAGCGCCTCGGATTCTTCGCATTCGCCATGTCCACAACCTTCTACACGTGCGCAGAGGCGGTCCCCAACTTCCTTCAAGAACGCTACATCTTCCTGAGAGAAACCTCCTTTCAGGCATATCGTCGAACATCTTACGTGCTATCCCACGCCCTAATCTCCCTCCCCTCCCTCCTCTTCCTCTCCCTCACCTTCGCCTCCGTCACCTTCTCCGCCGTCTCCCTCTCCGGCGGACCGGCCGGGTTCGCCACCTTCTTCGGCTTCATCTTCGCCGCCTTCTGGGCCGGCCACTCCTTCGTCACCTTCCTCTCCGGCGTCGTCACACACCAACAGCTAGGCTACACGGTCGTCGTCGCCATCCTGGCCTACTTCGTCCTCTTCGGGGGGTTCTTCATCGCGCCCGATCGGATCCCGCCCTACTGGATCTGGTTCCACTACCTGTCGCTGGTCAAGTACCCGTTCGAGGGCGTTCTGCAGAACGAGTTCGGGGATCCGACCCGGTGCTTCGTCAGGGGGGTCCAGATGTTCGATTCCACGCCCTTGCAGGCCGTTCCGGAGGGGCTGAAGGTGAAGCTGTTGTCCAGGATGGGTGGGGTGCTCGGCATGAATCTGACGGCCAGCAGCTGCTTGACCACCGGAAGAGATATACTCGAGCAGCAGGGGATTACTGACCTTGATAAGATGAGCTGTATGTTGATTACCGTTGCCTGGGGCTTCTTCTTCCGGTTTCTGTTTTATTTGAGCTTGGTGTTTGGAGGCCAGAATAAGAGGAGGTGAGGTAAAACTTGGAAAGGTTTTAAATTGTGGATGATAATTGTAATTTTCTTTTTTGCGTAACGCATGTACTAGATTGATCAAATGTTTTTTCCTTTGTTGCAAACATTATTAATTATTATATACTGATATCTGGACATGGTAGTTCGACAAATTAATGACAACGGGTTTCCACAGAATACATCGCTATGTTGAGTACAATTTCGCGTTGTTATTCCTTACAAATCCTCATCAACAACCTTTCTTCCCATGCTCCCGAGTCCCGATGCTAATTATACATCAAATGTCAAATTACTGTGACATTGTGCTGCGAAAACTGTCCACCAGTTATGTTTTTTGCTGAGAGGCCTTGTATTTCAGAATATGCAATTCAACATCCTGTTCATTCTGCATAAATCTCACATCTTATACGAAATAATCACCCATGTTGGAATAAAACGTATCATTGTGAAGTGAATATTAGAAATGCCTTGTGGGCCAAGCCTATTCAAGTAAATGGTTAGCTAATTGATCCTTCATCATTACCAATATAATCAAACTTGAAATTTAGCAATCAACTCAGCACATATGAGGTGCTGAGGTGTTTTGAGTGGTAAATGCATATGTTAGACGAATCCATTCATTCATTTACGTGCCAATCCTTTAAGATCAATTCATGATGTTAATTTTTAAGATCAAGGGTTTGACATCTACTCATGAACACAAACTTAGACCGTTAGAAGTTTGACAACAGAGACGAGAGAGCATCTCCATCATCCACACACGCAGCGGTAAGTTACATGCGACTGGGTCAGGTCACCACCGTACGTCACTTTCACCACTTGCCCTTTCTCCAGCCCGTAGTATTTTGCAATTGCATCTTTCTGAGTCATTCGCGGGAGCTGAAAATCAGAAACAGAGGAAAGCTGTCATCAGAAATCGTCTACTAGAAGTCTAGAAGAGCATGTAAACAAAATTAAGTTACTGGCTCATTATCTTCAGCGCTATACAAGAGAATGCAGTGTCGTAATAAGCAAGTATACGCAGCAGACATTGGATGAGTTATCAGGCACAGCAGCAGTAGAAATTGGAAAGAGATGTAAATCCAGAACATGATTATTCCCAGAAGTGGACAAATGATGCTATGAGAAAGGTGGAGATCAAACGCTTTTTTTCAGCTATGATAAACAGCTAACCTGCTTTTCATCGACATTATACTGCTTCAGGAGCTTCTGTTTCTCCTTCTCAGTCAGTATACGATGCTTTGGCTTCAAATCATGCTTAGTGATGTTGACAAGCAAGTCCGTGATCTGACCAATGTGGAGAGAAGGCAATGTTACCACAATTCAATACCGAACCACAGTGTATGAAACCTTCAAATTCAACCATAATGCTCTGGAGATTTCGAAACATATAACCAAAAAAACCATCTTTCTATAAGGAAAAGAGATATGTTAAAGGCTATATACTGTATAGCAGAAGAGAGCTCACTTGGAAAACCTCAACTTTGTAAGGTTGGAGATCAAGAGACTTCAAAGACTGGCTAGTAATATTGCTTTGCACCACTAATATCAGCCCAGACAAAGTCTCTCTATTGACAATTTGGCTTAGAATGCCTCGAATGACATTCACTTTAATCATGGCAGGCCCACAGAAAACCACCTGCATCTGCAAAGTACCATATACAAGGGGTTTCAATGCATTGAAAACCAGGACTCCATCAAAACAGTCATCAGAAAACCCCAGTCAAAGCAATTGTATTAAGCTGAGCTTAAGTTCATTGCAAAGTAGATACTTTCAACACCAGCAGAGGGTAACTCAAATCCAACAGTTCCATGCATGGCATTTCTACAAGCATTCAGGCAGGGAATACCGATTCCTCCACAATAAAGCACACATAAACCCTAGCCCCTTCTATATGCATTAAACCTAAAGGTCGCAGCTTTCCCCTCAATCAGCAAAGAAAAGGCCCAAATGGCGACGATTGGAGAAAAAGGACGAAATTAAACCCTAACCAAAACGAGCAGAACGAAAACCTAGAATTGCAACGAGAGCAGAAAGAAAGGCAAACGAAACCTTCTTAGAAGTGTCGGATTGGAGGAAGGTGGTGATCCGGAGCTTGTCCGGGTCGGGCATGGGACCGTAAACGGAGCGAAATTGTTCGATGGAGGTCTCGAGTTCGGCGGAAGGGATAACGAAGCCTCGATCCCTAAGCATCTCGAGGACGGTACGGCGAGCAAGGTAGTAACGGAGGGACTCGACGGAGCCGTCGTCGACCTGGCTGCTCAGACAATTACCGACCGTATCGCCGTTAATCTCTCCGTCCAAACCGTCGAACTCCATCTTCGCTCGCACACTCTTTCTCTTCCGCAGGAAAGGGGGGTTTGGATTAGGGTTTTGGGGCTTTTTTAGTTCCGCCTGTTCTTTGCACACGAAAATGGTCATGATCAAATAAGTGGCGGGGAAACTTCACAAAACACCCCTTATTTTTTTCATTTTGCACAAAATCGCCTTTTTGATTAAAATTTACATTTGGATACCTTTTTCAATGTTTTTGTTTGCATTTCATCGCTCGTTAATCGTTATGCTTTTGAAAATTGGAATCCTCTATTTTGAGGTTTTCTTACCATTTTCCTTGACAATTTGTGGAATCAATTGGAAATGTGATTACATGACCTAAGAAACAAGAACAATTCTAGAAATAACCTTTGGAAATGCGATAAATGACCCACCAAACCTATTATGTGATGTTTTATTATGACCTTATAATGATGGAAGTGTTCATTACAACTGTGTGTAAATATGGTCATACATATATTTAGGTAAATATGAAACATTACTTTAGCATCATAGGGTTTAGTTTACTCCGAGTCATACTACAACTGGTTAGATATGGTCACTTTAGTTCGCTTGTAAGAAAAAATTGGAGTCTTTTTTGTAGATTACCTTGCTCAAAGGAAAAAACGCCCCTGGTTGGTCGAACATTAACAATACTAGTTGATTTGTCGTATCGTGTATGGGTCACGGTCACACGTTTGACAATATTTTTGTAAAACATGACTTAATTGATAAAATATTGTATGATAATGTTATTAGTTTTTCGATATTGACAACATTTTTTAAGCTGAAATCGTGATTTGATGTAAAAACATATAGTTAAACGATATTATGCATAATATGACTTCAAATAAAAATCATTAATAAAATAATAACATCTAAAATCATTTTATATAAATAATTCGACTACATAAAATTTTATTCGATATTTATATCTACATAATATGACTTAAATAGATATCTTGTATATAGTATATATACATAAAAGTTATGTTATTGTATAACATAACTTTTTTATAATATGAAAATAAATATGAAATAAAATTAAGAGAATGTTCAGTAATGATCTATCTATAAAACATATAAAATTGATAAACTTGGGTCATTTATTATCCATGACCAATCCGAACATTTATTCTATCGTTATTATTTTGCAGGTAATAATATATCTTCATTTCAATTATACAATTTCTAATGTGTCTATATCTGCACACGGAAATTTATTCAAAAGAAACTCACCAATTTGACCGTAATATCAAGATGAAGGTATACTTAGACGTGGGTCCGGTTCCGGAACTGCTTGTTCCCGGTTCCAAATTTCGTGGAACTAGAATGGATTATTGACCGGTTTTCCGGTTCCGGTTTCGAGCAGTTCCGAGGCCATTTTCACCCGAACCAGAACCGGCTAAAAATAAATATTGTTAAATTTGAGTATATTTAACTTCTTTTGACTTATTTGCTCAAAAAAAAAACTTCTTTTGACTTATAAATTTGGTTTTGATTATTATATATAAACATTTAGTGCTTGATTTGTATGTTTTTTTTTATATGTTTGGTATAATTTATGTATATTTTTTTTGTTGAAAAGGAGAAACCGACAATTTGGGACGGGGTGGAACCATCGGTTCCGGAGAAAGAGAACCGAAACTGTAACCGTCTTTAAGACCGGTCCGGTTCCAATTCCGATTTCGGCCCATTTTGACCGGTCCCAAGACCTTCGTTTCCATTGGAACCGAACCCAGGTCTATGTATACTTAATCAAATACTTAAGACAAATACTCTCATGCCACCGCATCATCCTTTAATTAAAAAATTATCTAAAATACCAGTTCTGTCGTAGATTAATCGACTGCCTCGGTGGGGTACGTATACTAGTATTAGTTCCGATAATCATAATCATTCTTTTGTGCGAAGACCCTTAGTTGGATCCCATGTGATGTGACACACATAAACCAGGGCGGAAAAACCCTAAACAGAGTAATTTATAAACGAAAATGATTAATTTAATATAAACATTCATATGCTTAATGTGGTTCTATATTCACTTATTCGCAACTTTCCCAGAAGGGCCCAGATTGGCATCCACCACGAATTCCCAAGCATCTACTTCAATCTATTCCCTCCCTCAAGCTCCAAGGGCGACAAACACAAACCCCCTTATTATAAGAAAGATTTTATTCCGTTTCAATCTTTTTAGCTTTCCAGCCCTGCAAACGCAGATTCCAAACCTAAATTTCCCTTTCCCATTGGTCTTCTCCGTTTTCTGCTCTCCTGCTCCTGGAATCTAGGTTTTTCCGGAGATTGGATACTCGCCAAGTAGCCGCCTGCAATCGGTTCTTTGTGCTGGATTGGTTTCCGGATCAGGTCAATTTTGTGTCTTGCCTTTTTAAATCAGTTCAATGTTCTGAATCCTGTTGTTACTGTTATAGTCCCAATTGTTTGGAATTGGAGTGTTCGAGCTCATAGCCATGGATTGTGCTTTCTTTGTGAAGCTCAACTTTGTCTGAGCTGTGGTGGCTGAAATAGATTAGGAAGGCAGGAAGTTCTTCTGTTAGAGTGCGTTCCAGATATGTAATGATTAAAGCAGGAATTTTTTTTGTCAAGGAAAATGATTTGGTCTGATGAAGATGTGAAATTGTCCTCCCATGCTTCAACTGTTAGGTTCAGAATGTATTTAGCCTGTTGATTTGTAGGATAATAAACCCTGGATGCAAAAACTATATTGTTTGTTTCGTTTGCTTGAGCTGTTATTGATTTCACACTTGAATGTAGTCAATTGTTAATGATTCCACACTTGAATATAGTCAATTTTTCTTGTCAAAGGGGGACATGAATTCCTTTGACTGAACTAACTGTTATATATCAAAGGTCTGATTCTTGTGACTTATCACACTAAATTAATTATCACACCTAGTAGGCTCAACACTAAATTGTCACACTGACTGGCTTTGTCCAACAATAATTTTGCCTTTATTCTTCCCAACTGTATAGGTTGAAAGTTGAGGTTGATGTATCGTATTATGCATGATTTCAGATTTCTTTGACCCAAATGCTTTTATGCTTTCTTATTGCAAATTAGCTGGCTTGCTCACTTTTTCGCCCTACTACGTTTAGTATTGATGTTTTTTCTTCCGGTATAACTGCCTTACTTGCCAGCTTGGTTTAATTACTGCATCAGAGATCCTAATCATGAACTATGAAGTTTCTTCTCACTGGTTAAAATACTGATTTCAGGTATTGATCTGTATTACACAGGTGCATGTATCAAGCTTTGTGTAGAAAGACCTAGATAAATTGCAAAGCCATGCAAGGTGGCGGAACCTCTTCAACTCCCAGGCTCAGACATCGAAGACGATCACATGAGGTGGGCCATTTCTTTCAATGTGTTTTGAGATGCGTGCTTATTTGACGCCCGGTGCCTTTTCCCCATCCGTAGATTGACAACCAGTTTCTGAAGTGTAATTTTTCTTTGTATCAGAGTCTCCCCGATGCTTCCAAAGAGAATGGGGGCCACCTACTTATGGATGATCATAGCAAGTACAAGTCAATGTGGATCAGGACATATTCAACCATTTGGATGATTGGGGGATTTGTTTTCATAGTCTATATGGGGCATCTTTATATTTGGGCCATGGTTGTAGTAATACAAATACTCATGGCAAAAGAGCTTTTTAACTTGCTGAGGAAAGCTCATGAAGATCGGCATCTTCCAGGGTTTCGGATACTAAACTGGTGAGAAGTTTTATCATTTGTGCTACTGTAGATTGTATACTTTTCTCTGTTTATTGGAAACAGGGAAGTCACATACAAGATCTGCATCCATTTTGTGGCCAGGCACTTCTTCTTCACTGCAATGTTGTTCGTGTATGGGCGAATTCTCAGTCAACGGCTTGTTAACACTGTCACGTCAGACAAACTACTGTTTAAGCTTGTGAGCAATCTGGTCAAGTACCAAATGGCTATTTGCTATTTCCTTTACATTGCAGGTTTGTCCACTTATATGTATGTTAAGTTGCTTTAGTTGAATTTAAAGTAGATCAGGATGAATGATGAATGAAACATTTTTCCACCGATTTTTTGCTGATTCTAAGCCAATGCTCACTGTTTGCTATTTCCCCTATGTTCTCTTATGTTGTCATTGTTGTCAAAAAAAAGTAACTAAGGTTACTTAATGCCTGCTTCAGGATTCATGTGGTTCATTCTCACTTTAAAGAAGAAGATGTACAAATATCAGTTTGGCCAATTTGCATGGACACATATGATTCTCATTGTTGTGTTCACACAGTCATCATTCACTGTGGCAAATATATTTGAAGGAATATTTTGGTAACATTTCTTCTGAGTTCTGTTTGCAGTTTCTATTTTTACTACTGTGTTTACGCATGTGTATATGTACATTACTACTTGTATACGTGCATTACTACCCCTAATTTACATGCCATAATTTATCTACAGGTTCCTTCTTCCTGCATCTCTCATTGTCATAAATGACATTGCAGCGTATTTGTGTGGGTT
Source organism: Polygonum maritimum (assembly GCA_963924305.1). Classification (NCBI taxonomy): domain Eukaryota; kingdom Viridiplantae; phylum Streptophyta; class Magnoliopsida; order Caryophyllales; family Polygonaceae; genus Polygonum; species Polygonum maritimum. The sequence goes on along the minus strand of OZ002733.1, from coordinate 11,347,960 downwards.
CTTTTTTGGAAGGACCCCTTTGATTAAGCTGTCTCCAAAGAAAACATGGGAGGGGTTCATTGGAGCTTCTGTTGCGACTGTGATTTCAGCATTCATGGTCAGCTAAATTCTTCTGCAATGTTTTTTTGCAATGTCTCTGATGTGCATTTCACTTTTCTTCCAGCTGTGATTTATGCAGTAATTTTTCTTCGATTCAGTCAAATAAAATGGAACCTTGTTTTCATTACCTGTGTTTAACAAGGAACATATCTTAATTTTTCATCATGTTGTTTGAGCTCATGTGTGATTGCTCAATGCTAGCTAAGCAAATTTTACATGATATGGTCTTTATTTCCTTGTTTTGGGTTTCCTCTTTTGTCAAGTTACACTAGTACCTGCATAACGTTGATACATTTTCATGCAGCTTGCAAATGTCATGGGTCGTTTTCAGTGGTTTACCTGTCCAAGGAAGGTGAGTTTTATACTAATTTTGGGGGTTGAATCGTCTCTTCTGAGGAAATATGTTTAAATCTTTTAGCCTGTATTCTCTCTAGGATTTATCAACTGGTTGGCTCTACTGTGATCCTGGGCCATTGTTCAAGCCAGAGCTCTATAGCTTAGAAGGATGGGTTCCTGCATGGGTGAGGAAATATTGCTTTTCAGCATTAAAGGCTTGCCTTCAACAGATTTTACTTCTTCAAATTGCAAATCTTTTGTTAAGAAGATGACACTCGAGTATTCTGTTTGCATAGAGTTATCTCATCAATGAATGTGCTGTTTCACAGTTTCCATGGAAGGAGATGGCCATTTTACCAGCTCAGTGGCATGCTTTATGCCTTGGCCTATTTGCCTCAATTATTGCACCTTTTGGAGGCTTCTTTGCTAGTGGATTTAAGAGAGCCTTTAAAATCAAGGTTCTAATCCTCATATCCTTTTGATGCATTTTTTTTACATCTTCACCTAGGTTGACACTCTTTACAAATTTACAATTCCTTTTTTTATGCACAGGACTTTGGCGACAGTATCCCTGGACATGGAGGAATCACTGATAGAATGGATTGCCAGGTAACCTCATCATAGTTTCTTAACAGCTTCTTATCTTTGATTTTTCTATGATCAGCATATGGTTCAGGGTTTTCTTTGGCAATGAAGGGCATTACTTGGTTTTGTGTAGTTCATCGACTTTCTTTTCATTTTACAAATGTCATAGAGCTGAACATCCGGGTTTTTGGTTTTGGTCATACCTAATCCGTTCACATTTTCCATTCTCGGCAGATGGTGATGGCAGTGTTTGCATACATATACCATCAGTCATTCGTTGTCCCTCAGAGCTTGTCAGTGGAGTCAATCTTGGACCAGGTAGAGGATTCTGTTTATCTCTTTCTCACGCAATAATCCTTAAATTTCACAGTTTGAGATGCCTGATCTTGCAATGTATACAGATCTTGGTGAACCTGGCTTTTGAGGAGCAATTAGATCTGTACAGTAGGCTCAGCAACATCTTACAGGAAAGGCAGCTCGGCCACTCTTGAATCGATATCGGTATCAGACTCAGTATGCTGTGATATGCTTGGTGGGGGTGACTAGTTCTTTTGTATTTTCTTTATATCTTGAAGACAATGATTGGTGAGTAGGTTAGTGTTCTTCATCCCTTGTTACAATTCAGCTCGGGTAAAAACATTTGGATCAATTTCAACTTTTAATGTACAGTCAGTCCTCCAGCAGGTGTGGATTTCACCTGCGTATTGTATTATTAGATTACGTGTGTGCCAGCTTCTTATTATCGCATCTACAATATTGGATATTGGATCTTGTATGGCTGTTTGTTCAGAGATGGGTAAAAAGTAAAAACGCTTGAGAAAACTATTGATTTGCTGTCGCCTCATTTCTCGATGATAATTATAAAGTTCAGTCCATTAAGATCAGTGTATCTGTCATTATTGTCACTCCCTTCATCGGCTTAATTTGTTTTAGGCGTGTTACTAATTTTTTGAGATCACGTACTGTAACAATATTATTCGTATTGTGTCAATTTAGTTTAGAAAACCACAAGTTGAAGCATTCTTTTTGGCACTAGCTGAAAACAACACCATATACATAAGCGCACACTATATTATATATATAAGTTTCTGCATCACATCCACGCACAACAAAATACATCAGGAAGAGACGAAGAGTACTTCCTTCCCATTTTACAACTAATGCAAGCTCAACAATAATACACTTTTAACCCCCTAGGGTGGAGTTGTACGTTGTATAGTAAACAAAATTACACGAGGGTATTGTTCGTTGTACATATATGCGGTTGCAGAGAATCACCTGGGAGGATCATGCTTGTCGTTAGCCCCGGTATCGCCATAGTCGTTGGTTTGATCTAACAGTTTCCTCCCTTCGACCTCGTACTCGCTAGATCCCCATGATCCAGTCTGTTATATGTTCAAATCCGCCATGGCAAAGAGGTGAGTGTGAGTGCAATTGTAATCCAAATAACACTCGCTCCATGGTTGGATCAAGGGAACTCGTTTTTTCAGATTAAAGATGCCTTACATATGGAGTCACATAAAAATCCATGATTGAAAACAGGGAGATTTTGATCTGGGTCTAAAGTTAATTTCATGATTTGAATGAGTTGTTTTACCCCAATCCTAAACATTTCTGGTCGAGTTAGGTTTGATTTTGAAGTATGGTAGGTTTGTCCGGTGCATTACACAGGGGCATCTCATCAAGATGGGGCCAAAAGAATGAGTAGTAAGTTACATAAGTTTTGCTACGTCGTCATTAGGTTGCAAATTAGTACTCCTCCCATGTCATTATCTAACAATTAGGAAAAGGATTGGTTAGGCTTAACTTAAAAAGCAGGTCCTTTCTATCAAAAAAAAAAAAAGTAGGTCCTAATCTTGCACTCACTTATAAATCATGAAGCTCACTGCAACTCCTTCTATCTTTAATTAGGTGGCGGTGGTGGTGGATGAAAGACAGGACACCAAGTACAACGTAAGAATCAACCTAATTACTCTACTTTCTTAATTTAAAAAACTTGACAAATCACAACTAGTACAATAAACCGAACTTGTAGATGAGCAATCAAAACGCACAGTACGCTGAACTTCATCATTAAACAAAAAAGAAGGCAGAGTAAATTTAGGAGATCGAAAGTGAAAAATTAGAAGAGCGAAAAACCTGCGCAGATACATCCGGAATTGCGCGAGTGGCCTTTATGCTTCCTGTGATGGTAGATTCAACTCGTCGAATCAGTAATTGAGATCAGAGCTTCAAAAATTGAAATCAGAATCGGAGAAAAGAGGAGATCGGGAGGGGGAGACTAACTTGAAAGAGGAACGCCGGAAGCGGAAGGAGCGAGGAGGAAGGCGATCCAAAAGACGGCGGAAATAGCGAGCGCAAGAGCTTTACTGAGGCCGATGCTTCTTCTTCGTCTTCGCGAATTGAGAGTTTCCATGGAGACACAAAGAGGGAGGAAATGAGATGGAGAAATTGAGAGAAAGCTGTAGAGTGTTATTTGGATTTGTTTGATATGATCAAATTGATGATGAGTGAGTAGTTGGTTGGTGAATAATGGTGGAGGGAAACCAGGGGCCCCGCCCACGGGCCCGTGACCGTCTGTTTTACCTGTTTCATTTATCACACGAAAAATGTCACATACCAGATTTCCTCCCTTTGGCCTTTGGGGCATGTTTGGTTGTGCATATGAGACGAGTAATGTTGAAACGGAAACAAAACTAATACTACTAGAGTTTAAAATGAATTGACAATACGAAGAGTGACCTAACTATTTATATATTAGGTTCGGATCCTTTGAATTCTGGAAGTGGGATTCATAATTGACTTGACAGAATATTTCTGAAAATACAATTGTTGTACTTGCTCAAACATAGCCTCAATAATTAAATAATTTACAAGTTGTGTTGAATGTGCAATGTAGAGAACGTCGGTCAGTGGATGCATTATTCAGAAACTAGAGAGTCAACTGCTAATGACTAATGAGTATGAGTTTTTCAATTTCCAACATATCCTGACTGTTTGTTGACGTGAAATTTTGCACACATAATTCAGGTTTAAATATACGTTATTTATGGGCTGTTGTTCCCTGTAGGCAGGGCCATGATGAAAACCAAATGGTGGTTGGCATCAGTTGCAACCTCCATCAAGGGCTACATCGCCAAATCAAGTCAAGAGTGCAAAAAACATTTTTCAACATGAATGATGATGCAAACATATGATACAGCAGAGGTTCATTCAGTAGTTTAACATAAGAGTCATTTTTGGTGGAAGAGATTATGTATAAGAGAAACGTTAAGTTTGGGAATCTGTTGGTTCGTCCTGGCTTGTGCTCTCTGAGATTGTTTGCTTCACAAACTGCCCTCGAACTCTCGGCCTTTGTTCTGCTAGCTTCTTCCTGCTCTGGTACCTCACCTGGGGAGGAAAGATTTCAGTGTAAGCATCAAATGTGGAATGATCAGCCCAAGTTTTCAGTTTGCTTTAACAAATTACAGGTCGAATCCATTTTCCAGAAGATAAAGACGTGCAGCATGAGCGAGAATGCCAATCTTAGAGCTAACATGGCAGATGTATACAGAAAAAAAACATTTTCAGTGTGAATATACAATCACTTAAATAGGTATGAAGCCCATCTCATACAAGGTAAAATTAGTAGATCAGCATGCCCATCTCTTGGTTATGTTAAGAGCTTTCAACCACGACCATATGATAAAGAACAAGTGAATAGAATTATAAGCACAAGAGGCTACCGCACAAGGTAAGAACTAGTTAAATATAGGCATTTCCAGTGCTTGGTAATCCGATAGTTACACTGCAAGTATTGGCGAGAATTGTAACACAAGAAATATGCAATCTAGATTGTTCAAATGAAAAGGATTACCTTTCTCTTGAAGCAAAGTTCTTTCCTCTTCTGTCTATACTTGATCAAAGCAGCTTCTCGTTGGGCAACCTTATCCTGATCCAACTTATTTCGACTCCCACTATTGTCACCATCACTTCCATTTTTACATCCCACCCCATCACAAGTCTCCATATTCACCCCTCCTGCATTAGCTGAACTAGTACTTCCATTTGCACCATTGCTACCATGGTTACTACCTGAGCCACTTCCATTCAAACTACTATAATTTCCTCCAGTTCCTTCAATATCCTTCCCCATCACGTTAGATGATTGGCCGTTTTGAGAGGACCCCACCACCTTTGTGGGCGACAAGATATTATCACAAGTTTTTATTTGACGTTCCTGATTTGAACCTTTTGGTATCACATACGAGTTCATAGCTGCCCTATCTTCATGATTATCAAGCATAGCTTGATCTGCTGTACGATTATGGTTCAGGGATTGAACAGCAGGGAGATGATGCATGTGTGTAATCAAGTTAGTCTCAGAAGACTGATCCTTTTTGTAATTGTTGTTGGAGGTTGAAGTCATATCTCTGTAAACACTCCCTCCATTCGAAGACTGGTTAGGGATGTTACTTCCACAATAAGACTGCATATTATGTATAACCTCAGTTTTCCCATCAAAGCCATTTTCGACAGGAGTAAGACTTCTTGCATCGGTGCCAGAAATTTTATTGTGTAAGGTAGCATTATACCTGTACCCAAAGAAATATGCAGCACAGGAATATTTAAAATACCTTTCACTTCTGAATTTTCTAAAGTAATTAAAATGTTTACTGCATCCAGAGTGGGTTGATTCTCCTCATACCTAGTGAATGCAGAAGAACCAGAACGCCTCAATACATTTCGATCATCCTGCAGATTTTTTCCAGTTTCCGGCGTGACTCTTAACCTCTTCAAAGTTTGATCAGGGAATGTATCTGATTCACGATCAATAATGTTGACATCAATAGTTGGATTGTTGGTATACTTTTTGGTATCGAATTCTTTGGTTTCTTTCTGAGGATCAGTGGGCTCAGGAAGGACTCCAGCCTGGTTGGTATTCAGCTTAGTGGTTGGGTTATCACTACTTAAGTCCATACCATTGGTTACATGGTTGCTGAATTGACTAGAATCTAAATTAGGCACACTACTTCGGTTCATGCTTGATAGTTCCACTGGAACCTCAACTGGAGATTTGAGTTGTGAGTCTGGACTTTTTGGTAGGTTAGCAATCAGAGTTTTGCCAATTCCAGATCTCTCTGACAAAGTTGAACAGAATAAATTAATAGCACTGCAATCGTAATTGGAGATTATATAGGCCAAAGGGAAATTCAAAAGAGCAGATCGCCAGAGGGCACTTACGTACCAGGTTTTTCTTTCCGCTCTTCCCCCTCCTTGGTTGCTGCCATAGATGCTACATTTTCTTCATATGGCTTTATATTAGGATGTGTCACTTGAGCACATGTGCTATCAGGACCCTCAGTTATCTCTTTCATTGCAGACACAGATTGAGGGCTTTCGATCTGATCCTCTACAGTTTGCTTTGTCCAAGAATTCTAGAAAGAAAATAAAAAATTCATAAAACCTGACAATAATATAGCAAGAAGCCTAAAGTGGTAATAGGTTGTTTCCTAAATCATCCTGATACAGTCTAAACTCTAAAGCAGAAGGGATAATACCCGTGGTTTGTCTAAGGAAGCAAAAAGATGTCTATAAAGTTCAAGTTGTATGAGCCCAAGAGGAACTGCTCACGATAAACTCTGTGTCCACAATATAGCAATTCGCTTGATACAGCACAATCACAACACATGCTTACAAGTTGAGATATTCAATGAGAACTTCTGATACAATAAACACCATTGAGAAAAAAGAAACCATGCTAGCACCGTACTTCCCCCCCACCCCACCCGACTAGTTTGAAGCAATGGATATACAATAATACCTGAGTTCCACTTCCATTATCACTTCCGTCTCCAAAATTCAGATGTAGGTCCTCACTATCTTCCCCATCATTGCTGCCAGTGTCGTTGTCTGATTTATCAGCAGTTCTGAATTGGATAGATTTATTTGTATTTGTAGCACTCTCACTCCCACTTCCACTAGACTAAATAATGAAAAGAAGAACTGCAATCAACAAATCAAGAAGGAGGAAAACAGAACCAAGAAAGCTAGATTTTAATGTTTAAAATTAAGCATAATAATGATCTCAAATTGTAAAATCATACATCCCAAGTCCCAGCAAAGAGTCAAGAGCAAGCCAGGTTACATATAAACAGATATATGATATCCTGAGAAGGGAACCAAGAGAAACTCACGCTGTGACATCTTCTCCAAACATGCTGCCAAAGGTTCTTAAGCTCATTCTTTCTTAGAGGCTTCACTAAAAAATCAACCGCACCTTTTGACAAACATTTAAAGACTACTCCCATTGAATCATGGGAGGAAATCACTGCGCATAAATCTCATCAGCAATAGCCAAGCAACATTTTGATTAAAAAAAACAGGTTGAAAAAGGGGAGCATGTAACCAGATCAAATAAAATTAGTACAGTACAGATACCAATTGGAGACAAAAATGGTGATCGACATTCATCAGTATATCAACGAGTAAAAAATATTAAGTTAACGCTTATATGGAAACAAATGCTCAATAAGAACTCTTACTGATTACAGGTATATTATTCCTTGATTTGTGGCTCATAATTTTGCACAGAAGTGCAACACCGGATAAACAAGGTGTCACCACCTCAGTTAAGACAATGTCAATACGGTTGGTCATATCTTCCAGTATTTTCCAAGCTTGCAAACCATTGGCTGCTTCCACAACTGCAACATGAATTCAGATGCAAAGTTGCCTTTTAGTTATTTGGGCATGAGAATAGGAAATGTAAACTGAAACAGGATATTTTGGATACAATTTGACTCGTTCAGAAGGCTAAATTAAGAATTAACCTAAATACCCTTTGCGGATTAACAACAGGTTGTTAGCTAAAAGAATACCAAAAGAAAATTTCTGATTACAATTCAAGTAAGGCCATACCTCTCCAGTCCTTTAAATAACTATCTTCAGCTGAGTTATCACTTATCAGTACCAGTAAACCTACATATAAGCAATAAAGGATGCAAGAGCAATGAAGGCCAGGACCAAGCTACTAACCTTCATAGCTGCAGTTTTGAAGCAATGCTGAAATAAGATGACGTGTACAATCATCATTTTCCACCAATAGAACCTTCAAAGACCTCACATGTAAGAAACGTTCCCAGCAGACCGTTGTGGCTTGAGAAGATGGCTGCTGAGGTAACGACTGTCTGACTGTTGAAACAGATCCAGCCCTTTCGCTTCCCCTTTCCAAGTCCTGTCCATTCCTGTGATCAACCCTGAGCCCAACTTCGCTCAACCCGGTCTGTCTTCCATCCTGGTGCACAACTCCATTATCGAGCTGCTTCCTTTCGTTGCACAGAAGCCGGCTTAACTCTATCAAATCCTTGTTTCCATCACTGTTCTCGCTAATTTTATCCCTATTCCTACCAACCAAATCCATTGATACTAGACAGTAATACCGAAAGGGAACTTAAGCTCAACCTTCTTCTTGAAGCCCACTTCAACGCAGAAAATAAACGGCACATATCTTCGTGTTGAATTTACCTAAAAAGTGTCTGTACGCAAAGGATTCTCTATGGCAACTAAAACTTAAAAGAGGCCAAACAGCATCCAGATCTAGAAGCAATAACAGCTCCATGTCATCTTAAACCATAAAGATTCATCATCTGTTGGAGATGTATCGCAAATTCTGTATTCAGACAAGCACTATAAAACCTGTAAATCCAAATAAAAGAGCATTCAGAATAATGAAAGGCATCAAAGCCAAGTTAAGCCCTAATCAGGTCCCATAGAAGGCTCACAAACAAGCGGAATAAAGCTCAACTTGCAACAATACAGAAGAAATCAGCATAGAAACTCATCACATAAATTCTAAAGATCAGGAAACTGCAATTAAACTAAATTTTGACAGCATATGCACACGAAAGTCAAACCACAAAATCTTATGAATTCTGAAATTGAGCATCAAATTGCCAGAATTACCTCTTGACAAATCAATTCGCGATTTGGAAGAGTTTGCTTTAGGAAAGCAGATTCCAGAACGCCTTTAATTTTCGGGCTTAGCTACCAAAAAAACGAATTTCGGCTTTCCAAATTTGTATTTTGTTATAAATCAGAGAAGAGTGTTTGTAGAGGCACGGTGGTAGATATTATCAGAAGAAACCAAATCATTTTTTGTGAGGAATAATAAATTATTTTGATGACCTGGAAATTGTGGACGGGCCAATTGCCCTGACGCCACGTGGCCAAATTAAACACCGTGGAGGGGGAGCTCCACAAAATCTAAAGCTAGAGCACAAGCGCTTGCTCCGAAATCTTATTTGATTGCGATGGACACGTGGCGGACAGCCAAAGGGTTACCGGAGTAAACGGCCGTTTTCAGTTGACGTTAGGGTTGGCAGCAATTCCATTCGAAATACGTATAGATTGAACAGACGGCTGTGTCGTCGTTGCCGTTATCCTCTAAGCCTTTGAAATGGCGCTCTCCGTCTCCATGGGTTTCTTCTCCACCGCCACCAGGTCCACCGGAAACGATCACCGTCCGCCGCCGTCTCTAGGTCATTTACCGATCCGAAAGCCACCGCAAAACCTACCGCTCTCTCTCCACGAACGCCGGGGATTAATCACCATCTCTGTCTCCGCGATCTCTAGCTCCCCAGGCAAGTTAATTACCTGCTCCTTGGTCTCCGATCTACTCAGTTTTACTCTTTTGAGTGTTGCGGTTTCGTACTCGGCCTAAAATTGTCAGAGAATAACAGGAATTGGATCTTCCGGTGGCGTTTCTCAGAGTACAATTGAGGCTTTGGATGAGGTCAAGGTGCTCGATCTGGAAGGCAATTCGATATCAATCTCTGATCTGTGGAAGGATCGAAAAGCCGTCGTCGCATTCGCTCGCCATTTCGGGTGATTTGCTATGCTTGTTCAGACGAATTTTTCAATTCCTCATATCCTTTCCGAATGCTTAAGGCTCCCTTGTGTTTGTTGTAGTTGTGTGCTTTGTCGCAAGCGGGCTGATTATCTTGCTGCCAAGAAGGTAAACATGTCCTCTTCTGCTCATCCTGTATACTTGTGTGAAATGAAATCCACGGTTTGCGGAAATTGGTTGCTGAATAGCCTGAGCATGAGATGGAAGTAATTTTGTATCTTGAGCTGCTAGGTTTTCTTGTGAAACAATGGCTGAATGTGTTCGAAGACTTCTTACAACTTCTGATAATTTTGTACGTGTCTCATCTCAGGTCTTAGTGATTGAATGAACTCATGCAAGCTTAGCATATTTTGAATCTCAGGCCTTACCTAATACAGTAAGAATTATGAATCTGATAAAATGAGTTAAGCTCTTTGTTAGATATTTGGCCTAATAAAATGGCTATTTTTTTCTAGCCATTTGTTCCTGCATAACACGTTGTCTTATAAGAAGTAAGCTCTTTGTTAGATATTTGGCCTAATAAAATGGCTATTTTTTCTAGCCATCAAGTTTATACTAGGTGTAGCGCCTGCTCTTTCACTGGTTTTATTTTCATATTGTTCTTCGCCTGTACTAATTGATCATTGTGCTTCATTAAATTTCTCTTTTGCAGGAACAAATGGATGCAGCTGGTGTTGCACTCGTTTTGATTGGACCCGGAAACATTGATCAGGTAGGTATTAGTAAAATCTTCTCCTAACATGGATATACAATTTTGAGGCAGCAACCATTATCTGGAGGCGTTGCGCACCATGCTTGAGTTTGTTTTCTGTATTGAACTGACATGTCTTCTTCTGATTCAGGCAAGAGCATTTGCTCAGCAGACTAACTTTAAAGGAGGTAATTATCTGTATATCTCACTGTAAAACGGAAACTTATGAGTAGAACACTTGTACTTTCTATTATTATGTTAATATTGTATTTTCTGTCTGTTACAGAAGTCTATGCAGATCCTGACCACTCGTCGTATGATGCACTCGATTTTGTTTCTGGCTTGTCAACCATAATTACTCCCAAGGTATGTACAGAATACTACCAGTGCATGTGTCAACTTACATTCAAGGAAGTATTGACTGTCAATTGACTTAAAAACTTTACTTCGAATCCTACAACTTTGTTGTTGTAGGCTGGTTTGAAGATTATCCAGGTATACATGGAAGGTTACAGGCAAGATTGGGAGCTTTCCCTTCAGAAGCACACTGTCGAAAGAGGTGGCTGGTATGTTGCTTATTAAACTTAACCAAATCTCTCCATTTGGAGTACATATATTGTGAAAGAAATTAGCAATGACAGCTTCTGATGATAGCGTGTTTGTTTACTTAAGGCAGCAAGGTGGGATTATTGTAGCAGGCCCTGGTAAAAGCAACATTTCATATGTGCATAAGGTAATTATCAGCAGGCAACCTTGAGTTTCTTCTTGCTTCCGCATCTTGATGTTGATTAAGTTGGTTTTTGTGGTGAACAGGACAAAGAAGCAGGGGATGATCCTCCTATAGAAGATGTATTGACAGCATGCTGTGCATAGCACTTAAACTTGCTACCTCCTACTCAATTCTGAAGGCATTTTGTGACTTCCACCGGATGTATGTATATGAAGTATAGCGGTAGTATATGTATAGGTACATGTGAACATGTTATACGAAATCCCTGGCGTATAGAAGCTGTATAAAACCACTCTGGTTTTGAGTTTCGTTTTCACATAATCTTACCCCTTTTAACAGTTGCATATTCAAAAGAAATTGTTAAATTTTGACTTGAATTAAGCTTGTCAAGGGTAACAAAATCTACTCATATTACAGAGTGTTGCATTTTCATAAAAGCAGTGATTGATGTTCTCATGTTCATAAATCGTAGCATAGACGAAAACGGCGCCGGTTTTGCTTTTAATGTGGTTTCTCAAAAACAAAACGACGCCGTTTGGTGAGCTTCTTCAATAGTTCACAGCTCTCACATTTGGCAAATAGCCCTAGCAAGCAAAAATCCACTTTCCCCCCTTCCCCACCAATTTCCAATTCCCGCTCAGTCACTCACTCAGCAGCTCTCTCGGCCAGCTTCTCATGGCGGACAGGGGAAAGCGCCGGCGAGCTGACCTCCATTCCGACACCGACGAAGACGACGACGATAAGCCGATCTCGACCGTCAAGTCCAAATCCTCCAAAGCCTCCCACCTCTCACCGAGCTCAGTCCCTTTCCAGAAGCGCCTGAAAACCGACAAAGACATCCTCAAATCCCTAACCAAATTCAGCAAATCCTTCACGAGCCCCCCTTCCTCCTCGTCCAAGCAGCCCCTTACTCTCGCCGACGTCTCGCCCTCGCTCGCCTCCACTTGTCGTGAAGTCACCGATCTCTCCCTCACCTCCGTCCAATCCACCATCGAAACCCTAATCCTCTCCATCGCCAAATCCATCCTCGACGGGGACGGCTACTCCTTCTCCGTCCCCTCTCGCTCCTCCTCCAACCACCTCTACATCCCGGAGCTCGACCGGATCGTGCTCCGCGACAAGTGCTCCGTACGCCCCTTCGCCTCCGTCTCCTCCGTCCGCAAAACGACCATCACTGCCCGCATCCTCTCCCTCGTTCATCAGCTCTGTCTCCGCAGCATTCATGTCACCAAGCGTGATCTCTTTTACACTGATGTCAAGCTTTTCCAGGTGTGGTTACTACCGATTTCTATCTGTAATGCTATTATCAAGTGTTCCTATCTATTGTGTAGCCTGGACATTGCAGATTATGAAACATTCAGTTGGAATCTGATAATGTAGTAATGTGAATACTTGATGATATCTGTTGAAGCTATAGTATATTTTGAGGAATCTGCACATTAGGGACTCATTAATATGTGACATTTGATTGAAGAAGATTGTGTATCCACCTTGATATTGATATTGGAGTATAGGAATCTATAGTGTCTAGACATTGGAGAGTAGGATAGTACACCTGACATATGCAGTTGGGATGTGCTAATTCGAGTACTGTCTGGACGTTTGAGTGATGACAATTGTGCTGTTGAAACTTGCAAGATGTCCGTCATTGTATATGGTAGAAAATTTTGTATCACCTGGACTTTTCATTGTATAAATTTATGCAATACCCGGGTAGGGCACAGTAGGATCCATGCAAATAGCTGATATTGCACTTGAAATATTTTGTTTCAATGCGGGGATCTGCTAATATAAATACTTCCTGAGTTTCTGGATATTGGACATTAGGAATACATGTATGTAAAATATAATAGATGAATGCGATTTGTGCTTACAGGACCAGACACATAGTGACGCTGTACTGGATGATGTGTCATGCATCTTAGGTTGCACCAGGTCAAGTCTCAACGTGATTGCTGCAGAGAAAGGTGTGGTTGTTGGGAGGCTCACCTTCAGTGACAATGGAGACGTTATTGACTGCACCAGGATGGGGGTTGGTGGCAAGGCGATCCCTCCCAACATAGACCGAGTTGGGGATGTAAGCAGCGATGCACTGTTCATTCTCCTAGTTGAGAAGGATGCTGCATACATCAGGCTGGCTGAGGACAGATTCTACAACCGGTTTCCGTGTATAATCCTCACTGCAAAAGGACAACCTGATGTAGCAACCAGACTATTCTTGAGGAAGTTAAAGCTAGAGTTGAAGCTCCCTGTCTTGGCTTTGGTGGATAGTGATCCGTATGGGTTGAAGATTTTGTCGGTGTATGGTTGTGGCTCGAAGAACATGTCGTATGATAGTGCTAATTTGACTACTCCTGACATCAAGTGGTTGGGAATCAGACCTAGTGATCTTGACAAGTACAAGATACCGGAACAGTGTAGGCTACCCATGACTGAGCAGGATATTAAGACTGGCAAGGATTTGCTGGAAGAGGATTTCGTGAAGAAAAATCCCAAGTGGGTTGAAGAGTTGGAGTTGATGGTGAAGACGAAACAGAAGGCTGAAATCCAGGCTTTGAGTTCCTTTGGCTTTCAGTATTTGTCTGAGGTCTATTTGCCCCTTAAACTTCAAGAACAAGATTGGATTTGATGTTCTTTGCACTTCAATTTTTCTCAACGTAAAATTTTCAAGTTTTGAACTGATGAAGAGATTGTCATAGAATGTAATAAACTGCGTTCATTGTTGATATGGCCATTGCTGCTCAATGTCTGATGGCTAGCACCTGACCTGTTAAGCTGTGTTAAAAGTAGACAAAGAATGTACTCCAACTGCAACAAGTAAAAGAGGCTATATCAAAGGAGACTGGATAATGTCATTTCACCAAAAAAAATTCAATTCGTGACCCAGAGAAAGAAGGTATGATTGAATTAGCAAGCTTAATTAATTGAAAATCTTGCACAAATCTCGACAGAAGTATATTGATTTTAGGGGGAGAATTATCTATATGGTACTCATTTTCCCTTCGTTTCCCTCAATGTGTTTTGCATAACAAGATTTTTGATGTAATAAAATTTTTTTTTTTGACGATTGCAATACACTGTATAAGTAGGTAAGTTTTTTTTTTTGCTCGTGTTATATAGTTTTTATTCCAATAATATCGCATTTTCTTATCATAATTTATAATGAGACAACTTGTACACATAAACCAAATATTTTGAGAAGGTGAAATACTCAAAGGGGGAGAACAATTGTGTGATCAGATACAAATAAAATTTACCCTTATTGTTCATTTTTGGCCCTTATAAACATTGTCGTCTTCCACTTGACTTTTATAAAACATAGAAGATTAATATTCATATCATCATAACTATATACTAAAACGGAGTTTAAAAATAATAATTAGCACAACACGTGTCAACTTCTCATTTGACCACATCACTCATCTTTATTAAAACAATCTAATCGGTTAAAATTTGATCATAGACCCCACATGTATACAAAATATGAAAGAATATATTATTGAAATTATATCTATAAGGTTTCCTTAAATATTCAATTAATTAACCATAACAACATATGTCAACTCCAAATAAATATACAATTAAATTAGTAGTAGTATATTAAAGATATATAACCATCATTATTTTTTAAAATAAATTTTTTTGGTTGACATATAACTGACTTACTTATTACTAGTTAAAATTTTTATTTTAGATTCTACATATAAAAATTAGGTATATATATATATGGTTTATATTTGATATTTTTCCAAAACAACTATACAATAATAGTAATAGTTCTTGTAAAATAAAGAAACTTATTGATAAAAACAAATATTAATCCTTATACAAAAATTACAAATATGTTCGATTAAAAGAATGTATTATAATATAAATAATATATCATGAAAATAAATTCCATAAGAAGTAAATTGAATAGAGCAATACAAGATTTTATATTGTTGAAGGGTTTCTCGAACAAATAAATTTATATTCAAGACCCCGCTGAGTATAGCGAAGTCAGGATCGTCCACGGGAGCGAGAGTAGTGTTGAGTTTAATCGATAAACTATGAAAAGCAGAGAAAACAAGGGCAGAACAACTCAGGCTCGACCCAAAGAGGGTCGATCTCGACCCTAGGGGGGGTCGATCCTGAGACAAGAAACACACGAACACACGAGGAACACAATCAACGGCTCGAACACGACGAAGGGAGTCGGGATCAAGGCACAAGATACGAATTTCAATCAATGTAAAAGGCAAATCCTAGGGCTAGGGCTACCACAACAACAACCATACATGCTTTCAACAAGAATTCACAACTATCATGCAATCTAGATCATAGAAAAGTTAACTTTCGCAAACAATTCAAGTTATTCAATCAACTTTCGCAAATTAAACAACTTTCTACCTATCCTTCAACCTAGGAATATCAACTTTCGCAAATAATCCTATTAGATATAATCAAGCAACTAACTTTTCACTTTCTCTAAGGTTAATCACAAGACATGCCTCAATTTTCACCAAGGATTAAGCACAAGATAGGTTAGATATGATCATCAAATATTCAAGTCATGAATTCAAGTTTTAAACATGCATGATTGTGTTGGGTTTTTGCTCAACCCTAGAACTTAAGAAAACTACTCACACATAGCAAAGAGAGACAAGGAAGAAGAAGAAGAAGACATGATAAAAACCAAACTAAAATTCAAATTAAGCAAAAGATCAATCTTACACAAAGGTTCAAACTTGTTCTCCAAGTCTTCTCCCAATTCTCCAAGTCTTGATTGAATCAAAAGCATAGATAAAAAATATAGGTTCAACCTCCTTTTATAGACAAAAAGGAGTCCTAATCTAACTAGGAAACACAAACAAAAACCTTCCTAAAATACAAACTAGGAAACTTGCACAAGTAATCCGGATAGGTGAGAAGTCGGTCACGCGCGTTCGACCCTCCTAGGGTCGATATCGACCCCTTCAAGGTCGATCCTGAGTGCTTTTGTTCCTTGCATTCCAAGTTTGGTCAAATGGCTCGAGCACGACCTCCTTGGGCTCGATCTTGGGGTCGATTTCTTCAATTCTCTTCTTGATTTTGCTCCTTTTTAGCTCTTCTCCTTGGCTTGTCCACTTGAATCTTCCTCCTAGCTCGTCCATCCTCTCCTAGCTTCACTCCAAACTCGTCTTCAAGCTCCAAAACACCTACAAAACGACACAAAAGCGCGTAGTTTCCGAATCTCAAGGAAATACGAAAACACATGCAAAAAGACTCAAAAACACAAGACTCAACCACGAAAAACAACTCAATCTAACCTATCTAGACCCTAAAAATCTACCTAAAACGCGGACATCATATATCAAACTATTCTTTTGAATAAATTTACATAAAATTTAAAGTAAGTTTTTTACTAAATCAAAATCGTATCTTCAAGGCACCGGGACTTATACTAGTTTTTTCTAAAACCTCATAAGATATATTAATACATTTTTCAGGAAATCCAACAAGGTTTCAAAGGTTAAACTAAGAAATCATCATATCATATCATCATAGTTATATACTAAAGCGGAGGTTAAAAATAATTTTTAGCCCGACACGTGTCAACTTCTCATTGGACTGCATCACTCATCTTTATTAAAACAATTTAGTTGGTTAATTTTAATTGTAGACCCTATATGCATGTAAAATATGAAAGAATATATATTATTGAAATTGTATCTATAATATTTTGATATTATTTGATAATATTTTATTTAATAGGCCTTGTAACTTTATTTAAAGATATTACTCAAGAATTTTAGACATTTCATGGCTTGGTTATGTATATTATTTAAGGATTAGATTATTAGTTAAAATTGATCTAGAAAAGATCATGTCTTATTTAAAATATTATTACCCATACGATTTTATTTTTCTATTTTTTTTTGTAAATAAGTAATAAGTAACTTAATTTATTATTTCTATCTCATATAAAAATCTTATTACCAGTAAAAATATATATGTTGAATAAAATATTTCACTTAGGATTTCATATCATATCACATATGATTTTTTTACTTATTTTAAATATATTATTACCAGTAAAAATATGTATGTTTCTAGAGAACTCGAAGTAGGAAAATCAATTGGAGGGAACATAGAAAGGATAATTGAAAATGTTGATTATAAGGATATAGAAGAAATTTGGATGCAATTGGAGGTGATTAAAAAAAAGAATGATATATAAATTTTATGGAATCTAACTAAATAAATTGCATACTGTTGTTAAAACATTGGGTTCCATTACAAATTTACACTTGATTTGATAAACTGGGTTTTTCATGTATATGATTGTAATGTTATCTTGACTTCGACAAAGTTTTTGGAGAAGTATCTTAAGCGAGTTACACATTGCCTTCCACTAATTTTGATAAAATATAACCTAATGGTCAAGCAGTTGGAGAAATATGGTTGAAAATCATTAAAATTGATCCGTATCGACGGTTTGAAGCAAGACAAGTCAGGGTATGTTAGTATATTTGCATTTGTAGTATTTGTTAAATTTTCTTATTGTGCACTATATACGAAGGTCAAAGATAAGTATGCAAAATGGAAAAAGAAGAATGCGGAGTTGAAGAACGGTATGAGATTTCATTCTGAAGAAGGATGGAGCAAGTGGTGGGTTTGAAAGCCGAGGGGGGAAAGGCCAAGGATAAGTATGCAAAATGGAAAATAAGAATGAGGAGTTGAAGGAGAAATTTGACTCAGAAGATAGGAAGTGGAAGGAGGAGCTGGAGAAGAGTTTAAACAAATACTAGCAGTTGAATTGGAGAAGAGGTTGCTTGAGATTGATTTCAAGGCAACTCAAAATGGCGACAAGGAGAGTGAGAGAATGAGGGCCGACATTGAGAGTCTGAAGATTTACTTGGAGGATACTGAAGGCAGGATTAGGATTTTAGTGGGCACGATTGATGTTTTGGAGAGACATTGCACTAGCTTAGAGAAGGATTTTCAGGCCAAACTTGCTACCAAAGCAAAGAAACAAAAAGTGGAGGAGGAGAAGAAATTTTTTGAGCTTTGTCAAATGATTCAAGATTTGGAGAGCAAGAAGATTGAGATGAAAAGTGTTAAGAGTGCAATAGGGTTTTGAATGATAGTATGACTTTAATTTAGGTTCTATTGTGGTGACTGTGGGGTTCACAACCTCAAGTACATTGATGTATTAGTCACTAAAAACAATGATATCTCTCTTGTTGAGATCAATTTCGTAGATGGATATAGGAGTTCTTTGGTTGTGGGCATATGGAATCGACCCGAACACTTGTTATTTATAATATTAGTATTAGTCTCCGTGTCTTAAAGACACGATTTCGATTTAACTGGAATCTTAGTTTAAATTATATAAAGTTGTTCAAAAGAATAGTTTGATACAAAATCTTGTATCAAATTTGCTTGTTCCGGGATTTTATAATATTGATAAATTATTTGTACTATAATATTTTTTTTAATCAAACAATAATTTGAAAGATTATAATTTTTTATATGGATCGAATACTTGTTTTTATCAATAAGTTTTCTTATATTATAATTATTGTTTCTATTTTGTATTTATTTTATAATTAAATTGTTTTAATAAAGAAGTGTGATGCGATACAATTAAACAATTTTGGATAGATGTTTTAAAGATTTGGATAGATAAGCTTAATTTTTTAAAAAAAATATTTTTTAAAATTTTAGATTTGGCAATACGTTTGGTTTGGATACAAATCTTAATTTTGCAATTCTATCTATTGGTGACATTTTTAATTTTGTAATATCGGATCAAGATTTTAAAGTTTTTAGTAGATAAGAAAAATTATGCATACAGACCAATGAGAAGTTGATACTTGTCATGTTAAATATTATTTTAAGCTCTATTTTAGTATATAGTTATGATGATGATGATGATGATGATGATTATGCCGAAGATGATATGATACTAGTTGTACCCGTCGTGCCATGCACGACTTTGTATTTTTAAATTTATTTTTGGATATATAATACATAGAATGATAATGTGAAATATATTGGTTTGCATCGAATATAATTGGTTTCATCGAATATTAAAAGTTTTAATTGTTAAATGATTGATTGAGAATATGTTATTATGCAAATCACGTACTTATATTTTATAGTCAATAAAATACATTATTATGCAATTTATATTTACTTATATTTTATTATACAAAGCACCAACTTGATATACCCAAATTAAACATGTAGTTATTTTAATCATAATACTTAATGAATAATAATTTGCCTCTATCTATATGCATGAATAGACCAAAAAAATATCTTATTAAAATCTATTATATTTCAAAGATCATGATTCTAAATCTAAAAAACAATTGATATAGAAAATATTAGTAAACTGATAGAAAATGTTAAAAACAATTTTAAAAAATAAGGTGGGGTGAGAATAAAATAAATTAAAGAACAATTGAAAATAACAATTTCTTAATTTAGGAAAATAACAATTGAAGATATATTAAATTAAAGGAGTATGGTTTTAAAGAGATTAGTTGAAACTCGACCCAAAAAAAAAGGATTAGTTGAAATCAAAGTTTAAGCTAATTAATATCTTCATATTCTAAAGATAAAATAACAATTGCTAGTACTACTACTAATCAAAGATTAACACATGCACCCGACCAAAAAAAAAGATTAACACATGCATGAGTGATTTAAAAAGAAAAAATAACAATTTTATCTTTTATAGAAGAAAAATGAAGATAAAATTATTTATGAAAAATAATTTTAAAGATAGATAGTATGATTTTAAAGATAAAATTGAGGATTAGATAATTAAGGAAAATAAAAGATATAAAATTGCTATTATCTATTTGAGTTGAAAAAAAAATTAAAATCAAGCGGGGCCAGAATCAACGTGGTGGCTCGAAAACGGTCGGCTTTTATAATATAATAATAATAATAATAATAATAATATATATTGATATTGATTAATATTGATTGAATTGTTTTTTTTGTTTGATGGAAGGGTTCATATTGAAATAAAAAAAGATAATAGATTTCTTTAAATAAAAAAGATAAATTGAAATCATCTAACCCAAATCGCCCAAGGCAGGCCCCAAAAGCCCAACACTCACCTCACCTTTCTTCTTCAGTATTTTTCATAGCAGCCTCCTCCCTTCTCCCACCCTCCGAAGCGGAAAATTTTGCGCTGGAAACTTCCGGTAGCAAATATACAGAGGTCCTTCGGGCAAGTTATCGGAAAAATTTACATCCACCGATTCATTCGATTTCAATTCTCTTTTTCTCGTTCGTTGATCGAAGATTTAGAGGAGTTTGAAGGTTGAAAATGCCCCCGAAGCAGCAATCCAAGGCTGATGCAGCTAAGAAGCAGAAGGTTGTCGAAGACAAGACGTTTGGGCTGAAGAACAAAAACAAGAGCAAAAATGTCCAGAAATACGTCCAGAATCTCAAGCAGTCTGTTGTGCCCAAAGTCGACCCCAAAAGGACAGATGCAAAGGTTCCTCCTTTTGCTCTGATTAGGGCTTCATTCTAAGTTGATGTCTGTGGATGTAGTGCTGTTGCTTTATTTTTGGTAAAACTGTTAGATTTATTTGTTAATTGATTAGGAAATTGAAAGTCTAGGGTTTTACTAGTGCTTTGCTGTTCCCTCTATGTCTATGTCTTCAGCATCGTGGTTTTTATGCGGGGATGGATTGGTTGGTTGTATATGCAGAAAAAGAAGGAAGAAGAGAAGGCTAGAGAGAGGGAGTTGAATGAGTTATTCAAGATTGCCATTACTCAGCCCAAAGTTCCACCTGGTAATTGCTCATTGTTTTATCATTGTGCCTAACATAGCTGAGCTGAATACTTGTTTGATGAGATTTATGTATCCAGCTTGGTTTTGTTGAAGTAACCACCGATTGTTTGGTCAGGTGTGGATCCAAAGTCAGTACTTTGTGAATTCTTTAAAGCTGGGCAGTGTGCCAAAGGTTTTAAATGTAAATTTTCGCATGATTTGAATGTTCAGAGAAAGGGAGAGAAGATCGATATCTATAGTGACAAGCGTGACACAGGTTACATTCAACTTTTTATTGCTACTCAAGTTGTCCTTCTTCCGAACGAAGTAGAGCAAAAAAGTGACTTCTCTTTGTTTTTTCGTGTTTAATGTATTGCTCCTAAAGATACTATGGAGGACTGGGACCAAGCCACTCTTGAAGAAGCTATTGCAGCCAAGAGTAAGGAATATAATCAAAACAAACCAACAGATATTGTAAGTCAGCATGGTGTATTTCTTCATGCAGTTTACTTCCATTCACCCGTTTTCAGACGATAAGCTATGACTTCAATGTCCTTACATTGTCTGAATGAAAGAGGAATCATGTGAGACAGCTTTTTAGACTGAACCTTTTAGATGAACTTGTCTTGGCTCTTGCAAAAACTGAGAAAAGCAGAAAACTGATTATCAAGTTTGGATGATATTTACACTAGTTATCAATGTCTAGCACATGACTGAAGTCTGAATGCGTATCTGGAAGCATGTTAGGATGGTGTTGATACTTTATAATTATATATTTCCATCTGATTTTTCTTGAATGCCTTACATGTATGCAGGTTTGTAAATACTTTCTGGAAGCCGTGGAAAAGAAACAATATGGTTGGTTTTGGGCTTGTCCAAATGGTGGCAAGGAATGCCATTATAGGCATGCTCTCCCACCTGGATATGTTTTAAAATCTCAGATGAAAGCCTTGCTGGAGGAAGAGTCCCAGAAGCTATCCATTGAAGAAGAGATTGAAGAAAAGGTTATAGTGATGGATTCTTTTGCAATCTGAGTAGATATGATTATATGTTGCATTAATATGTTCTGATTACTACAAAGGAGCAAAGTATTAGCTTTATACATCATTATCACCTTACTAAGTGCTAATCGTGTGCTTGCTTTGACTATAGAGATCAAAAGTAGCAACTATAACTCCTCTGACTCCAGAACTATTCATGGAATGGAAGAAGAAAAAGATGGATGAGAGAGATGCTGGATTGGCTGCACAAAGAGCTGAGAGGGCTAAGAATGACCGTATGAGGTACTATCTCCTATCACCTATCTTTTATTATACTAGTTCTCCCTTCTCAAAGAAGGTCTTATGTGATTTGATTTTGTGCATGTACTTTTCATGATCTGTCATTACAAGGTATGACCATCTAATATATTCTTTCTGTTTCAGTGGTCGTGAGTTATTCATGTCGGATGCAAGTGTATTTGTTGATGACGATGCTGCATGTGAAATGTATCAGAGAGAAAATGAACCTGAAGCTAACGAGCAGAAGGTATCTTCAATCTGTAAATCTTTTTTTTTTTTTTTTTGTAACTGAACTGATATTCTGATGCTGTCTAATTCTTTGGGTTCAGATCCCTCTTTTGATTGTGAGTCTCTAAAAAAATTACATCTGCTCCTGGATATGATGCATGCTGCACTTCTCTGATGCATGTGACAAAAAGAGTGAAGTGAAATACAAGAGTGGATTGAATTCTGATAAATTGTGCTCTTGTTTCAATTTGCTCAACTTTGTTTGTGATCAATTAAGCAGTTCTATTTTTATCTGTTTAATCTTGTTTGGATACTGTGGAATTTCTCTGCCTATTAAGTGTTGTCTCCTTATTGATCGTGTAGGTTCTTATTGCCTAAAATGATGCAGAAAGCTGTCTTAATATCCTTTAGTCCTCCATAAATCTATCTGGGCAGTGTGGAATCTCCAGAAAGAAAATTCAACTGATATTCTGTTTACTTGTAGTGTACCTTTCTTCTGACATAATTTCGGGGCCTTATTATACACAATGGTCGCTCGTTTTTGCTGTGGATGTGTATGTGTAATGGTATATATGGGCTTGTTGTTTTTCACAGGGGGTTTAGCTGAAGTCATTAAATTTTATCATTTCAATTCTCAAAACAGCAAGCTTGATTGCCTTTGTTTTGCATTTATCTATTTCTTTCTTTCTTCTTTTTAGGTGCCTTTTTATAGCTATATACAAATCCTCAGCCTTGCATTCTTTTTTTTTATAGTCCAAAATCAGAATAACTTAGGTCTCATGCATAGGTGTCCTCTCTATTTACTATGTTTCTGACTTTTTATGTTGGCTTCAATTTCAGGCCAATGGCAACGCTGCAGAAGCAGGACCCAGTTCCTCTGTCCCAGCTGATGCTGAAAACAATGATGTTGGAGATGATGATGATGATGACGATGACGAGCTGGACTTAGACGAGCTAAATGAGCTCGAAGCCAGCTTGTCAAAAGCATCAATCCAAATCAAAGAGCCTGTTTCCAGCAAATAAGTTTCGAATCGAGCAGTCTTTGGCTTCTCTACCTTTTTCCGGCGTTTCAATGGTAAACGCATCAGGCAAGATACAATCCAGCATCAGTCTCAAAAGACTGACCAACTTGCTTAATATTGAGTTGATATAATGAGGTCTTTTCTGTGTTTGCCAGATGAATCTCCCCTGAGCGTTAACTTTGGTCATTTTTACATTACTTGTACTCAATGCCAGATTGTCCCTCTGTCAAGTCTAGTTTTTGATGATGAATATGCTCTATTTAGTATTGACCTAGCTTTTGTACCATTAATACACTTTTGGATGTTTGGTTTGTGACTACAATTACTGTCTTTACCGTGAGTTCATTGGAGTGCTCGTTCCATCAGTGCTTTGGTTTACGCTGTAGGAGAAAGTAGTGGAATGGTGCTTGATCTATCATAAATCTCAAGGATTAATTTAGATATGATATGACCAGTGAAGTTATAATGTTTGGTTACTCGTAGCAAACAAATTTCCAAATTTTTCCACACAAATTGATGCATACAATTTGGCCTTACTCCCTCTACGACGAGTGCAGCAGAAAAGAATAACAAACAATGTATTCCATCTAATATGGTCCATAGCCGAATTAGTAATTACCATTAGTTCTTCGACCAAAAAAAAAATTACCATTAGTTCTAGTTTAAGAACCCTAAAACGAAACGCTGTTCGCAGTAATATTTGGGCCGTTTCACAGGCCCAAACCATATTGGGCCTGTAACCACCATCCTCTGTCGAAGTGGAAACCTAACCCTGCGCACAAATGGCATAAAACCCTCATTTTCGGACTATATAAAAACTACTACATCACTCAGCAGCACCTCTCCCCCGAAAAAAAACCCTAATTCGCCCCCCTTTCTCCCTCCCACCTTCAGCAATGGCCGCTGCCGCCGTTCGCCCTCTGGTGACCATCCAATCCCTGGAATCCGACATGGCGACGGACTCCGCCGCCACCGTCCCCCTCCCAGACGTCATGAAGGCCCCCATCCGCCCCGACGTGGTCACCTTCGTCCACTCCCAAATGTCTAAGAACTCTCGCCAGCCCTACGCCGTCTCCAAGCGCGCCGGTCACCAGACCTCCGCCGAGTCCTGGGGAACCGGCCGTGCCGTCTCCCGTATCCCCCGTGTTCCCGGCGGCGGAACTCACCGCGCCGGCCAGGGAGCCTTCGGAAACATGTGCCGTGGCGGACGCATGTTCGCTCCCACCAAGATCTGGCGCCGCTGGCACCGTCGCATCAACGTCAACATGAAGCGCTACGCCGTGGCCTCCGCCATCGCCGCCTCCTCCATCCCCGCGCTCGTCATGGCCCGCGGCCACCGCATCGAGACCGTCCCCGAGCTCCCGTTGGTCGTCTCCGACGCCGCCGAGGCCGTCGAGAAGACCTCCGCCGCCATCAAGATCCTGAAGGAGGTCGGCGCCTTCGCCGACGCCGAGAAGGCCAAGGACAGCCAGGGGATCCGTGCTGGTAAGGGGAAGATGAGGAACAGGAGGTACGTCAACAGGAAGGGGCCTCTTGTTGTGTACGCCGCTGAGGGAGCCAAGATCGTCAAGGCATTCAGGAACATTCCTGGAATCGACATTTGCCATGTCGACCGCCTCAATCTGCTGAAGTTGGCCCCCGGAGGTCACCTCGGGAGGTTCGTGATCTGGACCAAGAGTGCTATTGAGAAGCTCGATGCGATCTATGGATCGTTCGACAAGGTCTCGGAGAAGAAGAAGAACTACGTCCTGCCTAGGGCTAAGATGCTGAATGGTGACCTTGCTAGGATTGTGAACTCGGATGAGATCCAGTCCGTTGTTAGGCCTGTGAAGAAGGAGGTCAAGAGGGCTCCGTTGAAGAAGAACCCGCTCAAGAACTTGAATGTGATGCTGAAGCTGAACCCGTACGCTAAGACCGCTAGGAGGATGTCGCTTTTGGCTGAGGATCAGAGGGTTAAGGCCAAGCAGGACAAGCTTGCCAAGAAGAGGACTGCTGCGTCCAAGGTAATTTCCACTCTGCTATTCTTTAGATGTCCGTTTCTTTATTGTGCTCACATGTCCTATATACTACGCTTGATAAAATTTAATTTGCTGATGAAGTATGATCATCATTTGGTTGTTTGCTGTGGAATTTGATCTTAATTATTCATTTCTGTATATAACGTATATGACATTATCTGATGCATTAAAACATTGCTTGCAAAGTTGGCATGTGTGTTGGTATTGCATAATGGATTGTACAACTTTGGGTGAAGTTGTCGTGTAATATGCATTTTATCTACACCGGGAAATATTATCATTAATGTTGATATTTGTTGAATCTACATCAAAGGGAAATGATTACGCAGTTTGTTTTGATTTTTAATCACCTAGTCTTTTGAGGTTTGCTATGGTTACATACAATTGAACCTGCATATTGATAGACCTGTTTGTAGTGCTCTTGTTAAAGAATATCCATGCTGCATTATGTGTAGTGACCTAGTCTCATATGATGATGTGCTTCGATTACATTTTTGGTCTTGTAAACTGTTGTTTTTGGATCTGTTGTATTGTATTGTATCGAAGATTTTGTACTGAATTCATTGTTATGATTCATATTGTTTGTGTTTGAACTTGTGTGACCAGGAGGAACACTCTAAGATCAAGGCCTCAGGAAAGTCGTACTTCAAGACTATGATTTCAGACTCTGATTACACCGAGTTTGAGAACTTCACCAAGTGGTTGGGAGTGTCACAGTAATTTGGATTCTGCATTCGAACTTCACCAAGACTGAATTGTTGTTTACATGCAAGTTTTTATGCCTTTTGTTATGTGGTTTGACAGTTGTGGTTTTGAGATTGGACATCTAAAACGTAGACTTGAGTTATATTTCTTCATCCTTGCTCAGATGACATGGCCAGTTTTTGTCTTATTTTGCAATGCTTCTTCTCATGAGTTGAGTATTATTAGCCATCTAAATGTCTATTTCATCCACAATAAGTTTTACAATTTCATGTATGTGTTTGTGTGGTTTGGACATTAGAAGGCATACCTTTCTCAATTATTGTTTGGACGAACCCCTGTTTTAGTTGATGTAGATTGGCAGTAGAACGTGTGTTTATCTTTTGATTATAGCTCTATGAAAATGTAGGAATAATGTTACAGTATGCTATCATCCAAACCATAACTATTGAAACCGTATTTAGCTGATGATGAATAATGTAAGGTTGTTCTAGCCTAAAATGAAGAATGTTAAATGTAGAATGTATGGAGGTTCTAGCCTAGGATTAAGAATGTTAAATGTAAGTTTGTAATGCTTTCAGTGTGTATATGTTTAGGGTTGATAAAGAAATGGAATCAATTCTTATCGTCATCTCTTCCCAACCTTGTTTATCACCTGTTTCCCACTTAGTAGGCAACATTTCTTCAATCAAATCTTATTAAAATTTTTTTTTTGTAGTTTCCATGTATTGAATATACTGGTTTGGCATGAGCGTGAACCGTTTATTAACTTCTATTTATAGTGTAAAGGGAGATGCCATCTGCAAAAGTGAAAGATATTATTGAGCATTGGGACATTTGTGAGGTAGTCATGAATCCAATTAGGACAATCATGTAATTTGATCTTCTAATACACCAAAGTATCCATAAAGAGTAAAATAACTATATTAAGTGGGTTAAATATACTGTATGAGTATTAACCCTTGTGGTACGCAATCAAATTAGTTAATTAACTAGGTGTACCCGTCGTGCATGGCACGACAATGACTCACGCTTCACATTTTAAAATTATATTTTCATTATAAATAGGATATTAATAAGTAAAAACATATAATGAAAATATAAGCACATGAAAATATTTTTTTTTTCTAGACAAAAAAGATTATTTTTCAGATTTGTAATACCGCATGTATGAGATTATAAAAATATAAAACATATTCTAATTATAGAACAACTTAGTAAATATTATTTATTTCATTTTTCACCCTTCAAAATTTGTCTCTAATGGTTAATATATATCATTGTCCTTATTATCACAATTTTGAGACATTATAAGTCAATATTAGTATAAAATGAGATGTTTTCATTGATATTTTGGTTTGATATTATTTTGTTATTTTAATACTATAATTTATTAGTATGAGATATAATTACTATGAATTGTAAAAGTTAAAACTAATAATTTAAAAATCTAAAATAAATATAAAATGATTTAGTGTCAAAGATAAAACTAATAATTGATTTAGAAAAAAGGGCTTCCATTATAAAATTCTTTTTTTAATTCGAATTTCTTATATTAATTCTTACATAAATAGATTAAAATGTTAATTGAAAAGATAAGTTAATTAATATGTATCTTTTTTTTTTTGGTCGAAATTAATATGTATCTTTTATAGTAGGAAATTTTAAAGATAGATAATATTCTTCTAAAGATAGATATTAGATGAGTAAGAAAAATGATAAAATTAAAGATTAGATAATTAGGGAAATTTTAAAGATAAATAGTATGCCTTTAAAGATAGATATTAGATGAGTAAGAAAAAAAGATAGATTAAAGTTTAGATAATTAAGAAAAATAAAACATATAAAATTGTTAGTAAAGTGGGGCCAGAATTAACGTGAAGGCTCGAAATTTCTCGCTTTTAATATATAGTATAGATAGATAGATAGATAGATAGATAGATGTGGTCATGTTTCGGTATGTCACCTTAACAAAATTCTCGAATTAAATTTGCTCAATTTACCATGATGTTCATGTTACTCACTATTTTATAATATCGATGGATTTTGGATGTTAATAGATTGCTTGATGATGTTCTACAAAAAAAATAGATTGATTAATGATAGATTGATTATCGATGGATATTTTACATAAATAGATAATGTATAACTTAATCAAATTAAATGAAATATCACAAATAAAAACTATTTTTTTTATCATATATATAGTGGGTCCAGAATCAACTTTAGAAAATATTTTATAATATCGATGGATTTTGGATGTTAATAGATTGCTTGATGATGTTCTAAAAAAAAAAATAGATTGATTAATGATAGATTGATTATCGATGGATATTTTACATAAATAGATAATGTATAACTTAATCAAATTAAATGAAATATCGCAAATAAAAAACTATTTTTTTTTATCATATATATAGTGGGTCCAGAATCAACTTTAGAAAATATAAGTGATATATTAAAAAGATAAAGTATCTTACCAAATTTGAAAATTTGATCATATTTTTTGCATAAATAGATAATAAGAAGTGTAATTAGATTAACTGAAATAATATAAATAGAAACTATTTTTTATTGAATATGCGGTGGGGCCAGAATCAAACGTGGTGACTCGAAAACGGTCGGCTGGCTTTTATAATATATATTGATTGGATGACAGTTTTAGGCAAACTGTAGGAGAAACGAGACGACCAAGACTTGTGAATTTGGAACAGTCATGTCGTATTTCGTACTGTTGTGCATCAAAGCGGTCTCTGTTAGGCGAAAGCAAGTGGTATTCGGGGAGGGCCCTTCAAATAACCCAGTTTCCATTTGGTACGTAAGTTGTCCATTACTCCATCCACTCTCCTTTTTCCCTACTACGGAGTACTACACTACTTTGTCGTTTTCCACCCTCTTTCATTCATTCCAACAAACTATGGAGTATTTTCCCCCCCTTTTTTCCCATTTCCACTCACTGATCACAACAAACTCTGTTATGCAACATTCTCTCTCCCTTTCCTCTTTCCTCCCTCCTGCATAAATACCCCCACACCTTCCCATTCTTCCTTCCTCACTACATCTCACTCGCTTTCCCTCTCCTCTCTCTCTTTCCATTCACACTGCAAAAATGCAGCTGGATCTCAATCTCTCCTTCTTCTCCCCTCCGATTCCCGCCGACGATGATACCACCGGCGAATCGGCGAGCTCCTCCGCCGCTTACCGCTTCGACATACTGACGAACGACGGTGAGCGAGGGATTAATCGAGGCGGATTCGTCACCAGAGACCTGTTTCCGGTGAGCTCCGATGTCCGTGGTAGGATCGAGGAGGATGACGATGGCCTCCGCCACCGCCAGGGCCTGAATCTGTGGAGACCTAACTCCTACGCGAGTATGGGCGTGGTTGGGCCTCCTGATGCCAGATCGCTGGCTCAGCTGCAGAAGCAGCAGCAGGTCAAGAAGAGCCGCCGAGGACCTCGTTCCCGGAGCTCTCAGTATCGCGGCGTTACTTTCTACCGCCGGACTGGACGATGGGAGTCTCATATCTGGTTTGGTTTTCTACTTCGCTTTTGCTAAGCTCACCATCTAATTTCGTGTTTCGGAATAAATTAGGGTTGGTTGATTGATTGCTACCGGTTTTGTTTTGTTAAGCCATTCTTATGTTTTTGCCTCTTTTTTTTTATGTTTGGACTTTTTGCTTTATATATTTGATGTGATGATTTTGTCATCTCCGGCCAAAACAATTGGCGGGATTCCTCTTTTTTGTTCTTCTTTTATCATTTTTGTTATTATTATAATTGGCCTTTTTTTAGGAGCAGATATTTGTACCATAGGATGTTTAATGCTTGTGAGAAAAGCAACTGTTCTTCTAAATTCATTCATGTCACTTGAAGTAATCACATGTCTACAGTAGTTATAGTGCATATCTAATGTTAAAAGTGTCTAAAATGCGTTCGAATTGGATTCTGCAGGGACTGTGGGAAGCAAGTGTATTTGGGTAAGGAATTCTAAATTTCATATCTGTTGTCTGCTGATATGATAAGCTTGTGGCTTATGAGCCTACTTGGTTTTGATCATTTTTGTTTTCTGATTTAATTCCTTTCTTCTTCTGGTGATTGTTGGTTTTCCTCCACCAGGTGGATTTGATACTGCCCATGCTGCTGCTAGGTAAGGAAACCAAAAATTAAGGACGTGTTTTGACTTATAGGTCAAGGATGTTTGATGATGACTGAATTTGGAAATGTTTTGTTTGGATCAGGGCATATGACAGAGCTGCCATCAAGTTCCGTGGATTCGAAGCTGACATTAATTTCGACGTCAGTGATTACCAAGATGATCTTAACCATGTGGGTTCACCTTCACCTTCACCTTTATCTTTTCTCTTCTGATGGTTAATCATGTAATGTGTATTTCTGTTATAAACCGAGTTCCGTGGATTCTCTCAGATGAAGAACTTGACGAAAGAAGAGTTCGTGCACATTCTTCGTCGACAGAGCACCGGGTTCTCCAGGGGAAGCTCAAAATACAGAGGCGTAACGCTACATAAATGTGGGAGGTGGGAAGCTCGGATGGGTCAACTCTTGGGGAAAAAGTAAGACTCACTCTTCTTGAACACAAAATATAACTTTTGGTCAATGTAAAAGTGTTTTGCTGATTATAATGCACGATTCTTGCTTGCAGGTACATATACCTTGGTCTGTATGACAGTGAAATAGAAGCTGCAAGGTCTTACCAGAAATCACAACTTTTCACCTAAGTGATCTAATTTTCCCAACTCTAAAATTCCAAATGATAGTAATCTTATGAGTTTCAATGGAATCAGGGCATATGACAAGGCTGCTCTTCAATGCAATGGAAAGGAAGCCATTACTAACTTTGATGCAAGCTCATACGCAGAGGACGTCCTTTCCAAGCCAGATCTTAGAGGTTAGAATGTTCAAAGTCCCTGTTCTATCTAATCCAGCTTTCATGTTGCAACACATAAAAACTCATCTCTTAACTAATGCTTGCTCTAGGTAACCCTCATGCACTTGATCTAAGCTTGGGTATAAGTACCTTCACTGTTGAGGGTGAGAAAAACAAGGATCTGAACATTGCTGTTGATGCCGCAAGAACAAAGGTAATAAAAGCTTTCACTTCAAGTAATGCCCAAGAGTGTACAATTCATAAGTTTAACTTAAAGTTTCTGGACTTCTCTGGGTTTGATCCAGAATCAAGCCGCTTTGCCTGGTGAACACCAACCTAACTGGAGCTTTGCAAAGTCTAACTTCTTTCCTCCCTTTGAGGTGATGACCTGACTCCTGAGGTTGTTAGTATCTTTGAACTTTTGGTAGCATTTTGCTTAGATTTTACTGGATCTATTTTGTGTCTTAGGAAAGAGTAGCACAAACGGCGACTGAATTTGATCATGGCTGGACAAACTGGGCGTGGCAGCAACATCACGGACTAGCAATGATCAATCCAGTGCAAGTATTCCCTAATGCAGCATCATCAGGATTCCCCGATTCGTCAATCACTACAATGGGTTTATGATTCGTCATCGGGCTCTTCACCATTCCGCTCTCTTTTGCAATCATGCACTTAAGCAACCCTCCAAACGAAGCCGTTGTATTTTTAGTACTCGTCCACACCAAGGACTTATGCAACTCGATCTTCCTTTCCCGCTCCACGGATGAAGATTATTGTGTTTGATAGGATAGAAGCCACGCGCACGACAGGATTTATGCACAAGGATAGATGTTTGAATTGAATTTGTGTTAGAACTTGAAAGTTATATTGATTGAACTTGATGTTGGTTTTTTATTTACTAGATCCCAGCATAGTTTGTTCATTGAATGACCAGCATCTGTTCCTGCTTTAGCTAAACAAAGTGGAATTTCCATGTGTTTCTATGATGATCAAAAGCTTTGCCTCCTGTATTGGGAGCAAGCAGGATCTTTGAACACTCAATTACCCAATTTCTACTTTACATGTTTTATAAACCGAACTGAACTTTTTAATCTGTGCAGGGATAAGGTTAACTTTGAGGATGATCAGAACATAAAATGCATATTTTAACAGCTAATGATGGTCACTAATCAAACAGTGATTGAAAGGAATTAAGATGGATGTTTGAACATTTGTTATGATTTGGTGACTGGAGGAGGAGTTACAGAGAGAGTTGATAGTTGATGCATACTCGTGTATCATGTGCAGTAAACAGTAAAAGTGGCACAGTCACAGCCAGAAGAGGGTAAATGAGTACGTGGAGGCGTGGGATGGATCCACGTGGCAAAAGAGTAGGGGTTGGGTTTTATATAAGGGGAGGAAAATTCCCGCATTCGCCGGCTGTGGTTTAGGAGTCAGACTCTCGGGTACTTGTCTGATTCCTCACACTTTTTTGGGAAAAAAAAACTGTAATTTGCAAGTGCTTATTTATTTATTATTGTATATTTTTATGCACGTCTAATAGTAATATTTAATCATGAGAAGTGAAAATGTAGGAGGAGTGTACTAGCTAGCTAGAGGCAACTCTATGGTTCTGTTACGTCTGCATGCTTATTGCAGAAGCTGTTGTGCATCTCTATCCGTGGAATTTGTTTTTACACATGGTATTATTGGTGGGTGTTGTGGCATAATTTCCTGTTTTCTTGTACCT
This sequence comes from Polygonum maritimum, assembly GCA_963924305.1. Classification (NCBI taxonomy): domain Eukaryota; kingdom Viridiplantae; phylum Streptophyta; class Magnoliopsida; order Caryophyllales; family Polygonaceae; genus Polygonum; species Polygonum maritimum. The sequence goes on along the minus strand of OZ002733.1, from coordinate 11,315,005 downwards.
GTGAAATTCATCCTATTGACCTTGTAATGGACCACATCATGTTTAGTTTGCTGTATACACACTGTATTGCACCATGCGTAGATGCTAGATACCTTGTATATTACCTGTTTGGATGTTTCTTCGGCATTTATTACCTCTGAGTAAGAATAGACCCTTTCCTTCATGTATCAATGTATCATGCATTTTATTAATTACTCTCTTGGTCCTTTTATGTTTGTCCCAAATCACAATTTTTGCTATTATTAAAAATTGAAAGAAGAAAGTTATATGTGGATAAAAGCTAAAACTAAATGGAGATATTTTGTAGTTTTATTTGATAAAAAGTTGAAAAAGATAAAATAGAAGTAAAAGTGCATAACGAGGAGTAAAAATTGAGAATGAATGAATGTACGTAATATTATAATAAATCATTGATATAAAAAATAAAGAGGATAAAACATTTTGGGAAGATGAAAATAGATAGTAGACATACATAAAGGGAGGGAGAGACTCGAGAGAGTATTATCCTTGGCTGATTTCATGAGTGTGGGTTTAAGTAGTTATCACACATTATTTTGATGACATTGGTTGCAATGAGATTGATCATGAGCAATGTCTTAGAAATTCCCTCTAGGCCCATCCTATCCAGCATTCTAGTCTGTCTAGGCATTAGCGCCTTGTGGGAAGGTCATTTAGCGTTTTTTAGAACATTATTCATGATCAATATTTCAAGTGCTTTTGAAAGCTCTACTTTCTTGAGACTGATGTTCCTGTCTTGTTGGGTGTTGGGTTTCTTTAAAACTTTTGTCAATCTTGTTTCTAATAGATCAAAAGATCGAGAAGGTCATTAGTCGACAAACTACTACGAAAATATGCAAAACAAAAACTGTTCAAGGGAATGAAGACAAGAACCAAACGAACCATTATGACGAGCTTTGAAAACTCGGAGATTGGATCTTGTATATATTAATGATTATTTGATACAAAACAAATAAAAATACAAGAACCAAACGAACCACTAATGACAAGTACGATCCTTTGAATTTCCCCAACAAATAAAAGCATCATGGTAAAGAACCGAAAATAAAACGCATGAAGGAGTTTATAAATCCTATTTAAAATGCTTAAATTAATAAAATAAACTAATAATAATCTTTTAACCTAGTCGTAACCACCTTTGGTGTATCATTACCCATGCCAGCACGATAAGAGAATGAAACGTATTCAGAAGTAACACCTTCAGGCATATAAGAGAATGCAATGAATCATACTTAGCTCTAGGATGGTCCTTGTACCTATTTGAGGCCGGTTTAAATGTTTAATTATTTCCTTACCAAAAACTAGAAAGAAAGAGACATATCTTACATTTTGACAAGTGCAACAAGTATCTTACTACAATATATAACTATGAAGAGCCTCTATATACACAAATATCCCCACAATAACAAAATTTTGTACTATTTTATACGTACTGTAGTAACTTTGAGCAGAGACTTTTCAGCAGAAGAACCAGAATCTTGTAACTTGTAACTTGTAACACTATTCAGAAGTCAGACGTCATAACCACAAAGCTTAATATATATACATGCATTATATAACATATAGGCTATGATTTGGCTTCTCATCTTTTGTCATTGCTTCTTCCACTATCCACCAGTAGTCCAGTACTATGTTTTTTGCTTGTTTTATGTTAAAAGGAGGTTCTTGAAAGGAAGATCCAACAGCTAAGTTTTACTACTTATGCTTATTTTACTGTTACAACTGTCCTACTTTTTTCTGTTGGGTGTGCTGTAACTTTTTTTGATTCATCTTTTACAGTTAATTAATGCTGGGTAATATCCACTTTTCTTAATTTTTTTTTATCTTAAGCCAGAATGTTGCTTGCTTGTTTTGCTTGTGCACAGACTAACAGTGGCAAGCAGAGCAACAGTACACTGAGCAGAGGCAGCAGCTATTTGAAATACAAACATGGAGTAATTACTGAATTGCTGGGTTTGAGTAACAGTGCTGTCAAAACGCAGAGCTTAGCGGTATTCCATAATGGGTACTCACAGTCCCTCTTAGCAAAGGGCACTTGTTACTCTCCAAGTATATACAACTTCCTTCTATCTTGTGTTCTCGAGTTATGTTACGTTATGTTATGTTAGTCTCTGATCTTTGTTTTGTCTATTCACCTTGCAACTGTTCTGTCTATTCACCCTTGCAAATAGAAAAATTAATCCAATTGTACCAATTAATTAGGACTGTTAAGGATTGATATTACTATGTCAAAAATTGCCTACATAATAAAAGGATTAAAGGCATACAATAGATTAGAGCTATCATCATTTTCAATAATAGTGGTCCCACTAGATTCACCCATGCCATGTCTAGTAGACCTTGGTGCATGGCTATCAAACGCCTTCAAGAAACGTGATATTAGAATGAGAACATCTTCATTCACTATTGTACTTGTGAGGCTTTGTTTGTTGCATTAATCTTTATTCATTATATGAATCTTTTGGCAACATGAGCTTATGAGGTCCCGCTGGGGCATCAACACCAAAGAGATCGATGTGATACTATATAGCGGTTTGAGTTACGAGTTATTTTCACTAGGTCAAACTGGTAATATGACCTAGTCAGTTTATGGTCCTTGCCAACTGGATCACGAACACAGAGTTTGCCATCAAAAATAAGTAGCACTCATCAAAAAAGTAGTACATGTGTGGGTAATATACTAATATCATTGACATATTAACTATGTATATATTTCAATATATGAGATTTGGAGTGACCCTATCTTCCTCTCATTTTTTTACAAATGTGGAACTAGACTAGGTCAAATATTGTTATTGTATGTATAAACAAGTATTTTTATGATATTGATAACGAATACTCTTAAATACTTCTAAGCAAGAAGAAGTGTTGTGTCAATACAAACGAGCCCTTACTTGGTTTCAAATTTGGGGATGTAGCATTAACTTGACCAACTTAATTTGTCATCTCATTTGGGACAAGGAGGGCGTGTTCTTTCTGCCAATGATGTTGCTTGTTATAAACATGCATGCAAAGAAGACCATAAGAGGTTGGTGTATTGTCCACGGTGGAACATATGGATTCCTAGTGCATGATATGAAAGCAAAATCAATGCCCTATGTAAGAAGATGCAAGTAAAAATAAAAGACAGGACAGAGTATATATATTGTATGTGATAATGAAGGGTGTGTTAATACATTGTTCATAGAGGAGGGGTTGGCATTGATCATCACCTTTGACATGCAAGCTCACGCTTTGTCAACATCACTCCCCTTGTAATTTGTTTTTACTCTCTCTCTTTTTAGTGTGATTTTATCAATTAAGATCTTCTACCACATAACTCTCGGTGTAACGTTTGGTGCTCTACTTTATTATTTACGTCACAATTCAATGGTATTTAAAAAAATATACTCATACTTTAAATGATAGGTGTCATATATTTGTACATTCTTATTATAAAAAAAATAGTAATATTTTTTTACATTAGAATATGAATTAATCACCCTTTTCATTTATTAAAAATACTCACTAAAAGTTTATATCAAAAAATTCTAAAATTATTGAATAATAATAACCTTCCATATAAATATACTAAAAAAATTATAGCATTATTTTATGACTTAAATATTATAGTGGAGTACGGAAATGTCGTGTTGAGGGTCGTAGAAGATATTGGAATTTGGGTGTGATTTTATACCCCACTGCTCTACTAGCTTTTCCATTTTTTTATTGAGTGTGTACAAGAAAAGTGCTCTAATCAGTCTTCTAAAATTTTACTATAGGTCTCGTCTAGGCGCTAGGTGGTCTCCGTCCGTCTAGTCTTTTAACCTGTCTAGACGCTAGGCGATCTCTCTCCGCCTAGAAGCCGCCTAGCGTTTTTTAAAGCATTGGCTCTAACTAGCGTAATTGTTCGCTTTTCTGATTAAATATGTCACGTGGAATATCGATAGATCAACACGTGTCAAAATCTTAGATGGTGAAATATGAAGATACGTTCAACAATTAATTCATAAAAAAAAAAAACTCAAACAATTAAGGTGATGGGTCGATAATTACAAACGTTGTTGATTGTCTTATGTCCCCTTCACATCTTTGGGCCGGAATTCAAAACTTGGGCCAAGGCTCTATTAATATTTGGGCTCTAGTTCCAGAACACACTCAAAGATCAATAAAACTTGAATTTTCTACTTAAATCAAGATTTTTAACTCGTGTTTGTGTCTATAAGAATCATTGTTATATTAAGTCTTTTTTACTAGAATATAATATAAGGCAAACACAAGGTAATCCTTACACAATAATAGTACAGGATTTGGGTCACATGTGGATTAGACGTTTTATGCGAATATGTGTCAAGTAAAAATATTTTGTGAAGGAATATAAGGGCATTACTAAACTTGACCAAAAAATAAGGGCCTTACTAAACGATATTATTACGATGCATGAGGGTAGATTAAAAAGTACATTGTGAATCATCAAAAGTGCGATAATAATGTGAATACATTTTTTACTCTTTACATTCCAATTTTAATTTGGACCGTAGATGGAGTACATCCAACAGTCATTAAAACACTAATATATTACACATAACTTATACCATACACCCGATCCATACTCGTCGAGTCCAATCTAAATACTCAAAACAGATAATTTTAAAGAAATTTCCCATAAGCAGAGTCTGTCTATGACCACAAAACTATAGTTGGTAATGATAATAACAATCATCAATATATATATATATATTATAAAAACCGACCGTTTTCGAGTCACCACATTGATTCTGGCCCCACCGCATACTTGATAGAAAAATTTACTTAAATCACTTAAGATTTTCTTATTAAGTATGATAAAGATATTTGAAAAAATCTAGATAATTAAACCACATATTTCCTTTCGTATATACTATATCTATTTCTTATTTAATATTGTATTCACGTACAATATTGTATTCTTAAAAAATTCCACTAAACTATATTATAATATTGCGTTCGTTCGTTCATTAATATTCAGTTCGTTCGTTTTCAGACGTGAGTCTCCATGGCTGTTTTGTAAGTTTGTAAGTTTGTATCTATGGTTATTTATTTTATAATATTATTGATTCTGGTCCCGTTTGATTAACAATTTTGTATATTTTATTTTTTTTAATTGTCTAATCTTTAATTTTATATATTTTAATTAATAATTTTAATTTATATTTATCCTTTTTCTTACTCATATAATATCTATCTTTAACAATATTATCTATCTTTAAAATTTTCTTCTATAAAAGATGCATATCATTTTAATCTATTTATGTAAGATGTAACATTAGAAGTTTAAATTTTCAAAAGAATTCTAAAATAGAAGTCCCTTTTTCTAAATAAATTATTACTTTTTAAACTAAATCAATTATATTTATTAACTTTTACTTAAATTACATATTATCATGTTCTTAATAACTTAGCTTTTATCTCTCATAATTAAACAATTAAACTTTGTTCGGGTTATTTTAGTTAATCTAATTACATTATGTATTATCAATTTATGTAAAAATATATTTTTAAAATTTTGATAAGATATTCTATCATTTTTTTTATATTAGTTATCTTTTTAATCTCTTTATATAAGAAGTAATATAAAAAATTTGATTCAAAATGGAAGTCCTTTTTTATAATTAAATTATTATTCTTATGTTTAATATTATATCAATTTATATTTACTATTTTTTACTTAACTAATATATTATCATTTTCATAATAACATTGTTTTTATCTTTCATAATAAAATAACTATTAATTAATATATTTTATATATTTCAATATACATAGTTATTAGAATCATGTTGCTCTCATTTTATATTTCTAAATTTTGATATTAAATTTTAATATTTTATCTAAATAAAAATTCATAGTAATTATATATCATACTAATAAATTATAGTATTAAAAGAAAAGATAAGATCACACCAAAATAATCAACTGAAACGTCTCATTTTATATTATATAGACTTATAATGTCACAAAATTGTGATAATAGGGACAATGATATATATTAATCACTAGAGACAAATTTTGAAGGGTGAAAAAGTAATTAAATTTTATTTACTAAATTGTTCTATAATTAGTATATGTCTTATATTTATATAATCCCATACGTGTTGTACTACGAATCTGAAAAATAAACTTTTTTGTCTAGAAAAAAATAACATTCTCGTATGCTAAAAATTTCATTATATTATATGTTTTCCGTTATTAATATAGTATTTATAATAAAAATAATTTTAAAATATGAAGCGTAAGTAATTGTCGTGCATAGCACGACGGGTACGACTAGTACATGTTATTTATCACAATTTGGGATCAATTTATTCAGGATATATTACTTTAAAATCCCAAGTTCATACAGCCAAGGGTGGAAACTGTCACCCTTATCTTAATCAATTTCAGATTACACAGCACAAATTCTTGATCACTTTATGGGATCTTTATAATATTCGAGATCATCTCTAATAATCAAGATCACACAGGGTACTTAATTAATTAAGCCAAGACCGTAACAGTCTCAATTGCAGAAGATTGAATAATACTAGTGTCTTTTTCTTCCTTTTCCATCTCCCATAATTGAGGCAGTGCTTCTCTCAGGTTGTGGATGCTGCCCAATGCATGATCTGCACCTTCCACTAACGCTGAGCTCCCCACCTGATCAATCAATTATTAATCATCCAATATACTATTAATTTGATTAATCCTAGTCAATTATTTTGATTGATGACATAATTAAATGGTAGCTCACAATAACGGTACGAAGTCCGACTGCCTTGCCACTTGCTATGTTGCGAGCACTATCATCGAAGAATATCTAATCAAAACAATTAATTAATTAATTAACCATCAAGTTCACAAACCCGGTTTGATTAATGAAAAAAAAAAAAAAATCAGCAAATTATATATGCACGTACTGTTTTACGGGGATCGAGGTTTGCGATCTGAACGGCGGCCTCCACAGCTTCAACGGACGGTTTACACAGGATTCTGGAGGTACACGATTCCGGTTCAACGAACCGGTTCGGTTTTGGGTTCAGCGTCTCAAAGCATATTATTCCTTCAAAACAATCCTCTAAGCCCAACCGGCTCAGCGCCCGGTCCACATGCGCCTTGTCCGAGTTTGTAAATATCTACCATTTTATATTTAATTTGCACCATTAATTTAGCAGTAATCAACCCACGGCAAATTGCATGACTCACCCAATCAACTTATAAAACCAATTTACAGTACAATATACTGTAGTATTTAACTTTCTAGAGTTTATTGCATCATTTCTATCCAAACAAGGCAATAATTTCGATATAATTTTGAAGTTAAGAGCCTGAAAATATGGCTGGCACATATTACAACCACCCAATCAATATATTCGTCAGACACAATAATAAATAATAATAGTCCGTAAGCTGTTTGTTTGTTTGATCAATGCTTGTTTAGGTTTAAGCTGGAGTATTCATGAGATCAAATCATCAGTTTGCTTGCTATGTGTACCAGGCAGAGATTTATAAAGTGACAGTGCTTAGTAACTATTAGTAGTATTACGATTTTCCGATGTGGGATGGACAGCAAGAGGTTCCTTAAGACGGGATCCGGTCTTAGATTTCCATAAGGCAGCCTTCCATGGACGACCTCGTGAAACTCGTCGTCGTCGAAATTGTAGCCGATTGCCTGCACAGTTTTGCAGCGCGTACATGGAGAACAAGTTATAATTAAGGTGATAATCAAGAACCATTAAATTATAATTACCTAATTAGAATAATTACCTTAAGACCAGCCATGGTGGTGCCGTGTTCTTTGTACAAGTCTAGGCACATCTTTGGCACCTCACTTTCCTCTATATGCAACCGTTTTAGCATGTAGTCTGACAGATTAATTAGGCGACAAAATTATCAATTAATTAGATTAATCAACATGCTACAAAATTTATAAGCTATATATATGTATATATGTGTTTACTAGCATGGCATATTTACCTTCAATGCTCTTACGACAAGCCAGGTTGACCCCGGAGCTCAATGGATACAGAGTATCATCCAAATCTGTGACAAAGTTTTTTATTTTGTTACCAGGCTCCAGAGTTTAGATTCTAATTTATCTTAGATTATGAAATGATTTGGACTTAAGTCAAGAGTATATAAATGGAAAACACCATACCAAAGAGCAAGCAATCGATGTTGGAACCATTGAACCCAGAATCACCCTTCATCTTCTTCAAATCAATCGATCGCCAGCTATATATATTATGCATCAACATTAGTACAATCGTAGTTAGAAGGGACGTTGTTACGGAGTGATAGCAGAACATGATTGAAAAGGGCTAATTGCTAGCAAAGGATGGGAAATTATATTTGAAAAACAGAGAAATAATCACCTGATTTAGATATCGATGAAGGCCGGGCCAGACGGTTTAGAATCAGTGCATGAAGAATACTTTGATTGCAAAGGAGGATTGGCTATTTATAACAAGCCAATTGAACAAAGCATCAGATCCACCTGATTACTGATTGAATTTTTTTATTTTTTTATTTTTATTTTTTTTTGAAAAGGTAAAAATTCGGAATACCAAATAAAATTGGTAGTCCGAGAGGCCGTAAGACGGCAGCCGAGAACGGCTTGGAAAGTTAAAAAGAGCCACAAATGGCAAGCAAGATGGACGAATGGAAGGACAAATTTTCAAAAAGAAGGAGTGGAGGGAGTTTGGAATCGGGGTGAGTAAAACACTAAAACAGTGCCGCCGGCATCAAGTCGACCCATCCTGGGGTGTGCGAAAGGACAACTGACGTTCCCTCCACCGAGATGAAGGATCTTCAGAAGTCTCTGAGCACCAAGCGATCTGGCCTAGACAAACTCGGTCCGAAAAAATTCCAAACGAAACTCCGACTTTTCAAAAATTTATACAGAGAGGAACACAAGCCATCCTACAAATCAGTGCAGCTCGGCAAATCAACCAATCAGATTGATTGGAGGGTAATACTCAAGGAGTAGGCTGTCATCAAAGAGGCAACTATAATCTTATGAACATCCAAGCAACATTATAACAAGAGTCAAATTTGATTTTGAAGGGATTTGATCAAAAAGCAACTTGCACAAAAGTTAACAGAATTGCATACACTTTCTTTTTCGTTTTCTATGCCGGTATAACCGGCTTTGATCAAGGCGGCCTCATCACAATTGGTTTCCTCAACCGTGATGCGCTTGGTCCTCCAAGTGCTTATTCTCATTTTAACACTAGACTTAAATTTAGCAGGGATTCTTGGTAACCCCATTTTTTGATCCTTGTCCACAAATAAAGAGTTGTAATCATCAGAATCAAGTTAACCAACGAATTTCGATCGTTAACGACATTGCTAGATTTGATAAGATCAGGAACAAGCATGATATCATACAGTTTCACTTCATACAGAACACATTGATAGAACTGACATTGGGTAAAATGAGGTTGTTTATTGATCTCCTCAAGAGGAGGTTGTTCATTGGTCTCCTCAATAGGAGGTTGTTCATTAATCTCCTCAACAGGAGGCTGTTCATCATAAGGTTGTCTTTATTCATCTTATTTTCCTTTATCTTTTTTGGTCCCAAAAGGGCCAGCCTCATTGAAGTTGGCTCCAACACTGCAATTTTTAGCCTCCTCGGCCATAGCAATGATAGCATGTTGTTCTCAGATGGTTTGGGGTTGAAGGGTTCATGGTGCTCACTTGAATTTATCTTTCCAGATGATAGGACAAATCTATAGGTTCTTTTACCTTTCTCCCTGTTGGATGACTTGTTCTCCATTGAAAGACTCAGCAAACTCCCCATCAAAGGAGCTGCTGCACACGGACTTTTTTGGTTTTTTTGAAGATTCAGTATGCAGATGAGAGAGAGTGAGGAAAACAGCCCCAACTCTCAATTTATAGACAGAGTAGACAAGAATACTATTCCAAAAACATATTACAAAATTCAGAGGGCCATGGGTGGATGTTCACCATCACCACCCAGATCTCGAACCGTCGACTCGAGCCACACCGAGACTCGATGCGATTAGGGATTTCGCCCCGGATTTTGGGGATTTTGTGTTTTCTTTGAAGGGTGACAAAAATCAGACGAGTGAAAATCCATGGGAGGTGGGATTGGGTGGAGATTGAGGCTAGATTTTTCTGATTTAGTTGTAAAAAGGGGTCTGAGTTAGGGATTTCGTAACCAAAGGGTAAGGAGAGGGGGCATGGAGACAGTTTCTTCAGGGAGAGAGTTTTCATGGGTCTGAGACTTTTTGATTACTGATTGAATTAATTAATACTCTGTAAATCTACGAAAATAAAAATAAATATAAACATAAAAGATGACGTGGCATATGGGCCTTCAATTTTCTTTTCTTTTTTTGGTAGAAAGGGCCTTCAATTTTCTGGTCCGTTCGATATTCATGTCTCCGTATTAGATATGGTAGGGATATAATTGAGGTTTATATCCTGATATCGGTATTAAACAACTGTTTGGTGTAATGGATAATCTATATCGGAGTGATATCAAAGTGTTACTTTAATATTTTTCGAAAAATATAATAGCAAAGATAGCTTATATTTATATCATATCCAAGATATTGATATTAAAAATATACTTAATATTTTATATTTTGAATTATTCTATTATGTGCCCTGAGAACACACTATACCGGGTAATTAATATTATAAAGATTGAGTAAATCTTAAATTCGAGTCTAAAGAGCTTAGTTACCTTAGTTATTACTCCCTCCGTTTCATAAAAGGTGTCATTTTAGCTTTAAAATTTTGTTTCAAAATACATGTCTTTTTACGTTTTTGACATTTACTTTACAGATTTACCCTTATAATCATTAGCAGTTTATTAGTAGTGGTTTTCAATAAAGTAAAAAAGTGAGGTAATAATTAGGGGTATAATAGTACATTTAATTGCTTCCTCAATGTATGTGTAAATTGTTAAAATGACACATTCAATGAAACGGAGGGAGTATGTCTATAATATGCTCTTGGGACACATGTTACATAAACTGTTAATGAAGATGTGAATGTGATTATGTGAGCATGATCGTTGATATTCACCACCAATTTGAAGAACCCCACATTGCTTTTACATTATGAGTCCCTTTCAAGTGACGATTTCGATAACTAATAATTCAGTGCATTTCTACCGTTTTTAGTGCATGCTTATGTATACATAATTAATTACACGTCCATCATCATGATGATGATGATCATCTAGTAAGAATTCAACTACTAATGTGTCATTTGTCATAATTCTTTTGTAGTTTTAAAATCTCTTCTTTTATTAAACTTGATGTCAGAATTTTGAGACGATGGTTCGATATGGCGAGCGGTCTTGGTCAAATTGCATGAACGAATTATTTTAAGATGACCTAATATTAATGAGGAGGGCTTTTGTAAATAAAAAATGAACGTGGTTTTCATAATTAATTTAAATAGTGTCCCGTCTTTATTTAATCAGAAAAGGCCAATTAATAGAGCTAGCAATGACAACGAATAATGCATGCTTACCAGAGATGGCAAAGACAAATACGTATTCCTACTCCCTTCTTCTATAGTGCACGATGTCCACTGGCCACATCTTTCTTTAATGCGTGAAATTTGGCATCCTACGTACGTACACTTGTTCTTCTATTTTCTTTGCAAAAACACATATACACTTGTTACTTGTAATATCGATCTCTATTTATTTTTTAATTATAGAGATGGCATGATAAAAATAAATAAATTGTGCAGCAGAAATAATATATGCCGATCTTATTTTCACCTAGAATTTTGATGAAAACCTTAATTTGAAGTCGAGAAAGTCGCATATTTTGTTTTTTATTATTTACCTCATAATTCGATTTGTTCAGCTAAAATATTTCCTATATGGTATTAATATTGATACTTAATGAAATCGTTTGTATATTTATTGTTAACCTGTAAAGTTCATAGCATTTTTGGTTAAAATATGATACTTTGCGTTACATTTAATCGTGTTTTCATTTATATACTTGTGAATATGGTTTTCATTTAATCATTTTTCCGCTTCCTAATTGTTTAATTTCGTGTGGTCGTCATTTTTATTATGTGGCTTCCAATATGGGAAAGCCTCCCTCTCCCAAATCCATACACCTTTTCATTTAAGTGGAATAGATAACATGACCTACATCTTACAAACATGACTAGCCTGTTGGGAGGAAGTCATGGCTAAGGAGATTTTAGCACTTGAGACAAATTAACATCTTTGCCCAAAGATAAGAAAGTTGTGGGTTCTATAAGTCGGTGTTCAATATAACGTTGAAGCCAAAAGTGGATCAGCTGATCAGAGAGACCAGAAAAAAAAAAAAGAAAAAAAAATTGGTGTTAAGCAATATGCATACACTTTCTCACTAGTGGCAAAATGTACAAGTACAAAAGTTGTCCTTACAATTGCAACTCTAAAGCATTGGGATGTTCATCAACAAGTCTTTATGTGGTGAGATGTGGTTTGAAGCACCACTATCAATTACCCTCTCATCTATCAACTAAATATGAGCCCACGTTCCTTACCATCTCTTACAAGATTTGCTGATCATTTTCACCATCATATGATGCATTACGGTGTGCCATCTTGCTTAGATAAACTGGATTTGTCAATATTCAGTGTCACTTATGCTTCCATTCTATCCCCATTTTTGTCCCTTCATTAACCAATCAACATGTCCAACAATCTCAAAACATTGTACCTTCACATGACCATTAGTTGAAGGAAAATGAATCACATGAGGAAAAATCACTAGAAAAACCACAGGAGAAAAATGCAAATAAGCATAAAGTCAACAACTGAAATATAACCTGATCCATAACAAGAGGATACAAAATCCAACCCTTGCTAATCAAGAATGTCAAGGACGTGGTTAGCAACTCACACGAGCAACAAACCACCACCAATCAACCAAGTCAATGATCCACTAGCCAAAGTAAAGCAGACGGCTTTGCATACATCTGGGCAAGCAAATTCCAGACCTCCTGAGACGAGTCCGCGGTGGTTACCGATAGAGCGACACTGTCGATCCTTCCGAGTAAGCATGCACTCTGGTGGAGGCTATTGGACTAAAACGGGTAGTTAGGAGTTAGGACGAGTGAGATGTGTATTTGACATTTGTCTTGATAGCGGAATTCATCACCCGCGAACGGTCCCTTGAGTGTCCTCGGAAAGGGTGCTGCCACAAGTGAATGCCTACCAGGGTAACGAACCAATAGTCGTGTATGTCGTATTGTCGTCGGCGAGTAAATCGGGCATCCTCAATAGTCGTGTACGTCGTCAGCGAGTAAAACGGGCATCAACAATAGTCGTGTACGTCATCGGCGAGTAAAACGGGTATCGTCAATAGCGGTTCATGCTTATAAAAATATATTGAGTATAGTGATAAAGTAGCCGGGTTTGGGTTTTGATCTCGAAAAATCTGACGTTTGCGGGTGCACATCAGTTAAATATAAAAATTTGTCAGCATGTTAACGGAATGAGGTTAAAGGATGGCCTGGGTGCTCAAAATAAATTCGTTCTAAATACCGGATGGCTTTCTCTATGATTTCGTTATCTGATAAGAACAATCAAATCAACAATGACATGTTTATGACCAAAAGCAGTAACATGTTTACGGGACATCGGCCAAACCCACCGAATTGAAATGCGTTATGAATGTATCATTTTCTTTTCTGTTACAGGGCACATCTACAATTAAGCCTCGTGAATTTGTCTAATAAATCTTCTTGTGTAAGTGAAAGTTGTCTTCTTCATATTAAAAGGCTGAACTAGAAGGTGATACGTGACGTACGTACCAAAAACTAATGCAGAAAAGGCTTCAGTAGAAATCAAACTGTATTGACTTGTAACACTCTTAATCTCTGGGGGAGAAGAGAATTCCAAAATCTACCAACGCTCCTCTATACATCTTCAGACTTAAAGCCCAAAGATTCGTAGCTATTTAACTTACCCTAGTATTACTGTACCCAAAAAAACACTGACACTTTCCCATATGTGCAGCAGGCCAGCACTACGTACCCAGAAGTAATATTTAGTCGTGTGTCCGTATCTTCTAGGAGAGATGAAACGCTCCTTGGCCCTCTGTTATTGCATATAAGAGCTTCTCCTTCATCATTCCCTGCTCACAGGATACAACACTAGTATGAATTAGCTCAGGAATGCATTTTCATCTTTCTGCAAGTACCAAGATACAAGTGTAAGTTTGAAGACCTTGGAAGAATACGGCGGTAGCTTGAGGTAATTAGTACAGGTCATGACGCTTGGCAATTCTGAATCAGGGCAGTTGCTAGAAACCTGTTAAAGCACAAACCCGAGAAACCCAGAACGGGGAACGGTGAATAAAAGGTCTATTCAAGCACAGAGAGTGAAAGGAAACTAAAGTCAATTCGCTAACCTTACGAACAATGGTCAATTTTGGATTTAGGGCGCTTAGTCCACCAGGAGGTAAGCGAGGTGCTCCTGTCACAAACTGCAGAAAAGCCCGTCGTTGCTCATAACTGAAATCTTGTATGACTTCCATCAACTGAAATAAACAGATAAAAAATGTGTGAGTACTTGATTATTTATCAACGTGTAAGTACGTGTAATCAGCAGATTAGGACCAAGAAAAAGGTAAGATTGTAGTAGAAGGTAAAAACTCACATATAAAATGTGAGTGCTGCCAGCAGTGTATCCATGATCGATCTTACAATGATCCAACAGGTCTGTAGCCTGCAAGAAAAACACATTATTGTAGAATTTTAGGAAACAAACTAGAAATGCAGTCAGTAGATATATAGTTTATTTTAAAACTAACTTACCACCCAAGAATCACACTCTCCACAAAGTAGGCGCTCTAGTTCTTCTTCGTTAAAGATCCGGAGATGGCTAATTGGAAAGACCTGTGAATGAAGAAGATGATTTTCAAGTATAATTCCCAGTTAAACAAGATACAGTATAATTGGGAAATGCAATTTCTTTGAGTGAAATCATCTTTGATACCTTGTTAAAACCCGCTTTAAAGGCTTCAACCTGTCTGTATATACCAGCATTTAGTGTTGCATCCACAACCAGGGAGACATACTCATTAAGGTTATCAATCGTTACCTGAGAGCAAGATGAGTGGTGAGATTAATCAAATGCACAACATCAAAACTAAGGGACGAAAAAAAACAAGTAATTAAATATGGTTCTGCTGTTCTAAGAACGAGCAATGAATTGACCAAAACAGTTAGAAACTCCACACCATTGAATGACCCTCCACGTCTGCAAGGACATAGTCAGGATACCCAGGAAGAGTGAAGTCAAGGGACAGATCTTCAACTCTTGTGCCCCGGAATCTTAAATCAAGCTCAGATGTCAAATCCTCTTCACGAGCATCTATCTGGAACGTTTGCCTACTAATGATAGCATGAAACTCAAGTAGTGTTTTCCCAAACACAGGATCAAATGACTGGATATCATACAAACTCAGATCCTGGACAGAAAAACAGTAATTCAGATAAGAATCCAGATTTTGTTAATAAAATTCCCAAAAAATTAGACAGGACCTATATAAAATGATTTAAAAATTGAAACATACAATTTTAAAAACACAAATTGTATAGAGCTAAAGATTTTACCTGGCCAAGGATAAGTTTGAAAAATGCTTTGGAGAATGGAATATCTAAAACTCTTCCCTCTTGAAGAGCCTTGGCCACGGTCCATCCCAGGAGAGAGAATTTCTTAATAACATCAGATACATCACTTCTTTCAGACCATGGGTGAGGGAAAAGACCCGGCAATGATGTTACTATTCTGGAGCCTGAATCAATCTTACTCTTCACATAATCAGAAGCACAAGGGTAGTCTTCTCTCCACATTCCCAAACCAGGCTTTTGAAACTCATGACAGACCAATGTGTAGAATTCCAATGTTGGACCAAGACCTGTACCAATTTCTTGATGATACTCCACTTCAAAAACTGTATTTTGCTGGCCGTGTTCTTCCATCATCCTTGAGGCAGATTGCAGGATGTCATCTCGGGAAACCAAAAACTTTTTACGTAGGCCAATAGAATTACGGCGGGATGAATGTAATTGGGAGTAAGATCTTCCACATGCTGCCAGCTGGAAGTAACTGTGCCGTGCCCCTAAGGTGAATAAAAATGGGCACGTACAAATTAACCAGTTACACCATAAGGGCACGGCAGCTACAGAGACAGTCAATGGATTCTGCATTTGTTGCTCTAATTTTTCTGAAAGTTTGCTGTTTATGAACTCATTCTGTGGCAGCTTAGGGATCATTGACTTTGAATGCAAGTCATTGCATTTTCCCTTGGCAAACATATTTACCCTTTCACTGGAGCCCAAACGAGGTGCATACCTGTTTATAACCTCTAAACTCCTTAACAGAAATATTATATCATTTGTAGGGCTTGACTTTACCGCACCTGAAATAATTTCTGGTACTACTATGTCATATGAAAATGGAGAATACTTCAGGCAAAGCTGTTCGTTGCTACTATTATCAGCAGTTTTATAGGTTAATGTGTATACTTCACTCCACACATCAGCACCACTATATATATTATCTTGTGACTTCATCCGTTTCTGAAGAACCTTATGAAATAATGTAGAAGAGTCTTGCAGTTCTGATCCTTCAAGGCAAATTGCTAGCCTAGAGAAATCAATCCCACTGTCATCACACACATCAGACTGACTACCTTCCATGCTGGATGAACATTCAGAGCTAGTTCCTATAGCACAGATCGAAAAAACACAACAAATTATAAGATAAACTTAATTTCTGGATGTAGCACGAAATACTGATACAAAATAAGAAAAAACGCAGGTATATGAAGCCACTTTTTGATGTTTTTATTGACAGGATTTGAACTATATATATAATTACTAAGCATCAATCACAATGATCGATGAAATCCTTCACGCATGTTACAAAAATCTAACTAAATACTGATTACAATATGAAGTATTACCTTCCCCTGAGCTCTCACTCTCATCATCTACCTCCATTGGAGGATGATGTTCTGACCCAGCAACTCCCTGAAATGAAAATTAGGTAGCTATATTACAAACTCATAATGACAATAGTGGGATGCAAAAAGCAAAGTATTTGTTCCAATTGGGCTAAGAGTCTCCACTTACACTTGGAAGTTTACCCACAGATTTTGGTTCATCAATATCCATACTCTCTAAGTTCGCCGTCTGAATTGTATTCTCTGTCTCCTGCTAAAAACGTTTGAAAGAATAAGGCACAAATAGTGAGTTATCCTGAACTATATGTTAAGCCAGTATCTCTTGCTAATTCAAAAGAAAAATACTAACCTCCAAATTGGTCAACTCAGCAGTTTTTAACCTATCAGTATCCTTTTTGGCAATTTTAGGATACAAGTATGATTTAATTGTCTCCACAGAGCAGAAGGGGTCTACTGTTTTCACAGCTTCAGAGTACTCACCAAGGTCTTTCTCCAATTCTGCCCTCTTGAAACAAACTTTAAGACATGATTGTGCAACATGTCGTCCATGAGAAATAGAAGCATGAGTTTTTTGCCTGACCTCCTTGCCAGATGTAAGAGCAAATCTATCCATAGTAGACAAGGCAAGTTGTAATTTTCGTACCAGAACACAAAGAGGCAAGTCTTTCGAGGCTGGATTGAGAGCAGAAAGTGATGATCTAGCAAATATCTCAAATCTTTCAACTACAACATCGAAGTTGGCATAAACATTGGAAAGGTCAACCTCCTCTCCTTCATAGAGACCAACATATAAGTAATTCATCAATTCCTTTGCAATTCCACTTTCTATGAGTTCAAAAGTTGATATGGGTTCATCTCCACTGATCAGTACCATAACTTGATGCAACATACTATTCAACTTTTCTTCACTCTGTCTGCATCCTCCATTCCTGACGTCATTTATAAGACTGTTCAACTCACAAGAAGCCTCCCTAAGACTTTGAAGTAAACTAGTGTCTACACTACCCAAACTGTATTTTCCTCTTATCCGCTTGGCAACTTCTTGAGCAGAGTCCTTGTCAAGTTTGCATGTTTTTGTTTCTGAAGTAGAGACACTATCATCAGTATTGTAAACATAGCATAAGCACTTCTGATGACTCAAATCATCGGGTGTTGAGTTCCCACTTGCTGAAAGAGACATAAAAATCGAGCATTTTTCTGGGGTGACCAATGCATCAATGGCAAAAAAGATGCCTTCCTTTGCGAAAGAGGCCATCACAATGTCAGAAAGCTTCTGAAGAACCATTTCAGTTATCTCTAGAGCTAATGTCAGAATATGATGATCCTTTCGGGCAAAGACAGTCATTAAGAAGCTGTTAAATGACACAAACAAATGAGTATTTTAAGATTTGAAAAGTAGTATCACCTTTACAAACTAATCATATTGAAGTCCAGTGGGGAAAGATTATGCTACCTCGGGATTGACGGCATGCCACTGTTCTCGATCATCTCAAGAAGCATCTCTGGTTTACTATGATATACAAGCTTACTGATAACAGAAAGAAACCCATAGCAAACAGATAAATTTTCTCCGGAATTGCCCACCTGTTGAATAGACAAAAAGGTAGTTTATTGATAGGAGAAACATATAGATCTTGTATCTTCATCAATTACCAAAAGTTATTCCAATATATATGTGTATCATATATTGACCTGAATCAAAAAAGGGAGAACTTGCAATCCAAATTTCAGAAATCTATCAGGATGATCAGCCAAAATCTTTTCCTTGGCAGACAAGAGTTGATCCTCTTGATGTCTTCTTGTTGGAGGGAGAAGCTCATTTAGAAACTTTAGAAATCCATGCATCTGATACAAAAATTTGTTATTTAGTGTTTATGTTATGTTGAGCATACAATCCATTATTTAATGTGAAAATAAGACGAATAACAAATGAGACCAGGGTAAAAACCTCATTGCTATGCTTTCCATCGGTGTGAGGAAAAGGCATTCCGTGTGAGAGATCATAATTAGACATGAAATCTTTTAATGTGCTCCCGATATCAAGCTCAAAGATCATGCTTACAGCATCAGTTGAAACAGCCACCAGTTTTGCAAGCAGCCGAATTAGACTCTAAAGATTAACATGAAAAATAAGTGTAAGAGTACAACGTATACAAGGAAAGAGTACATACAGTAGGTTCAAAGTGATTATTTCCTCACAGAATAAGTGGTTTGGCTTAGACTTCTTTGATTTTTGACACCTATGAGATGCATTGTCTGTTGAACAAGCCCATGCTTACAAAGCTCCTCGAGATTTTTAGGAGAATCTTTTAGCCGGTCTGCTATTTTAATCAAGCAAGTAATAGCACTCTCGACAAGCTGGGAACAATAGGCCAGATTAGACATTGCAAATTCAGGTCAGTAGTAGTAAGTCATTTAAAAAATATATTAAATTCAGTACCCAAAATATTTTCACTACAGACCTGTTGATCCTCGTACTGTAGAAGATCACACAATTTTGGAATTGCCCCCATCAGAGGAGCAGGAGAGTCAGAAGAAAGCTTATTACATATATTGACAACCGTTGAAAGGGCAGTTCTCTGAAAGGAAATGGAATGACAATCATATAAGGAATCAGTTGGCACAACAAAATACTATTCCATACAGCTTCTAAGACACCTTGCACTAGGATACCTGAATATTAGTTGAAAAGAAGTCTAAAAACCCCAAAACAGCCATAGCTGCACCGGATTGCAAGCAGACACATGGCTGATCACGTGAAATTCTTTTCAAAGCTTGCAAGCACTACAAAAGATGACAAGAATGTACATGACAATCATGCATTTAAAAACTCTCAAAATATACCATTAAATAATTAAATGAAAAACAGTTTAATTAAAAGAATACCATACTTGTTCAGCTACATCCAAATACTCCAGCACAATCAATCTCCGGCACAAACCAGGCACCACATTATGCCTAACAAGATGAGTTAAACCCCGTGAAGAGACATCACAAAAGTAAGTTATAGCCCTGATAGCGAAAAGCATAATGTCAGGGCTACTTTCATGATTTGCCAAAGTCACAAGGACAGATGCTAGCTGATCCGCAAGCGCAGTAGGGAAGGAATCCGCCGTTGCAAACGACAGCACTTCACATAGCTGCGTGAGAGAAGCCAACTGTGCAGAAGGATCCGAGTGATCGTTCAAAACAGGCAGTAGGCCTGTGATCTTCTCTTGATCACTGTTTGACCTTCCAAATTGAGCCCTAGCAAGTTCCCCAACCCTATAACCACGCCCATTGTGGTCATCATGATCAAGATCATCATCATCACTATTGTATGGGGAATCATCTTCTTCAATGTGGTCATCTGGTGGGTGAGAGCCCGAAGCTGAAGAAGAAGTTTCCATATTACTAACAGGGCCATCAGTGTTTGAAGCAGCATTGTCAACAATTTGGGGCGGTTGGGTTGATGAACTAGGTTTATTCCCCATTGCACTGCAGGCTCGTTTGTCTAGTGGCAGTTCGTCACCCGATTCGGGCCGTTTGTGTCCCCGACTAGCCATTCAGAGTTCAGTATTTTATATCAGTTCCTGAATTAAGCGGAAAAGGAAGCACACATTATTAAGTTCTCCCCAATTGAGTGCACATGATCAGAACATATTGGAATACCAAAACATACAAAAAGATCACTTTTTTATGGCGGAAAAAGCTAAAGGAATCACACGAAATTTGTTCCCCTTTCCATCGATTACTATAAGAACACTCACTGTTTCAGCACTCAAAGCTAATCACTCAATGTTAGCAATCACAAATTCGCGTGAAATAAGCCACACTATTTTGATCAGAAAAAAGGAAAAAACAAAAGAGCAGACTGAGAATCGAAAACTTCAAACACGGAAGAGTCGGAAACCAAAGCCAGCCGATCATACCAACAAAGGCGTAACAGAGATCGTCTATGGAGAAACAAACATGCACAGAATTTCAGAATACCTTTTTTCCGGGTTCATGGAAAACCCGGGACAGATTCTAGAACGGGAGACCCTTTCTTTCTTCTACTCTCCTAAACGCTAAAGCCCTACGCTTTTGCAATTTGTTCTACATATAATTTCGCTCGCAAATCAATGTTGTATATAATGTATACTCTGCAAACTACCACCGCCTTTCGGGGATTTCTGTTTTACAACAATATATTGGTAATTAATACTCTCTCCGTTTCATAATAAGTGTCTTTTCAGCTCTTAACACAGTTTTTAAGAAAAGCAATCATTCACTTTAAAACTTACAACTTTTTCTTAATCTTACCACTCATTACATTTTTTTGGCCAATGAATGAACAACTTTAGTCAACAAATACACATTCCAATAAAAATTATCATCATTCACCCCTAATAAATCACTTTGAAAACCTAAAACGACACATATTATGAAACAAATTTTAAGTGCTAAAACGACACTTATTGTGAAACGGAGGGAGTATACTCAATTTACTTATTCGATAAAATGGAAATGACGCTAGGGTGATTTTTTTTTTTCCCATAAGGAAAGGATTAGCGTCACTATGAAGAAAATAGGGTAAACCATCGCTTTAGAGTCTCGAATTCGAGACCTCATAGACCATGAGTGCTCACCTAGTAAGTTGATGCGCCAAGCACCCATGGTGAAATTAATTATGGACGAATTTTGGTGATTTGACTTGAAGCGTTGTGCATATCCGTGGAATGATATACAAAAGTATAATGCTTTGTTACAATTGTTTTAAATAGATAGTTTTTAATGAAAAGTACACTTTTTCACCTTAAAATTTGTGAAAAATAATTAATTTTTATTGAAGTAAGAAAAGTATATTTAGTACTTTCTATTGAAATCGTAACAAGCCCTAAATCTGAGATCGTGAACTTTATTTTTTTTATCTTGAATATCTGAAGCTTTGATATCTATATTATCATCATAATCATAATTCATAATCATCATCAACAGCATCATAACTATATACTAAAGTGGAGGTTAAAAATAATATTCTGTAATTATCACAACACGTGTCAACTTCATATTGGACAACATTACCCATCTTTATTAAAATAATTTTTTTTTGTTTAATTGGTTGAAATTTCATTATAGACCTCACATAAAAACTCTTCTTATCTATTGATTTCCATTTTAATTTTTTTTCCTAAATAAGAAGTTAAAAATTAAATTTTATACATAATTTTTCTCAAAGTCTTCTTATCTACTAATTTTAATTTCAATCTTAATTTTGTTTATAAAATCGTGTCTTGATCAAAATCTTAATTTCAATTCATTCTCTTTAATTCAGCACTTTTTGTTTGATAAAAATCTTAATTTCAATTGTCCCTTTTGTAGGTAGGGACATATTACTTTTTGCTTGGACGTTTGAAACAAGTAAATTATGAAAAAAGTTATCCGATGTAATCATAATATCGAATCAATTTGATTCATTGTAGATACTATAGACTTTGTACAGTCTATCTAATATGTTATATATCATCCATTGCTAATAACTTTCTAAATATATTTAGATATTTCCTTATATTAAAAGTTATTATCCAAATCTTAAAAAAAACGTATCCAAATAATATAAGATCGTAATTATATCGAACTATTCTTTTGAATAACTTTATATAAAAGTTAATGTGAGTTTTAGTTAAATCAAAATCATGCCTTTAAGGCACGGAGACTAATACTAGTTATACTATAAAGTGGAGTCAATGTCTTTATAAAAAAAATTACTACATGATATATATATATATATAATAAAATGGTTCATTGGACCCTCATGTATACAATAAGCTGTAATTTTCTAATAAATAATCTAGATTATATTTATATTTCCTAATTTCCTACCTATTAGATTTAAATTTCTTATATTTATCTAACAGTCAATTAAGATAAAAACATGAATTAATCTTCAAAGTCGTATTTATATCTATGTCTATAGGATTCTATATCTAATAATATATCTATATTATTTTCTATCTAACGATTCCATGAAATATATCTATGTAAATCTAATAGGTAAATAGTAATATATTATTAAAAAGATCAGAATATTATTATAATAAAGATTTATTACACTAGGTGAATTTCATAGATAATTTATTTTAATGACTTATCACTTAAAAGTTTTTATATCTAATAAGATCTATTATGTAACAAATCTTATTTATTTAATTTGAGAGTTTAGACTTTAGATCATGTAAAAATTATTGTTATATTTTATAAATTATTTTAATAAAACTTTTGTTCAATAAACGAACTTTGTAGATAGAATATTTTTCTTGTCAATTTGCCTAACAGAATTATTAGGACTGTCTATACATAGTACGAGGGTTAAACTAATTAATTAGGCGAAATAGCTGAAAATCACCCCTATAATATGCTACATTCTCCGTAACCACCCCTTTAATGCGAAATTCCTGAAAACCACCCCTTTAACGAGCTCCGTTAACAACTCACCACCCATCGTCCCCTTGCCGTCAAAAACCGTTAACAATATCTGACGTGGCTGGGTTTTTTTGCGTTTTTTTGCCAGATTTGCTTATGTGGCTTCCATTTGATGGTCACCCAAGCTCCACCTCAGCTCCATCATTTACCCATCTCTTCTTTTTTTTATGTTAGAAAGTTTACCATTTCTCTGCCAAACCAAACCCATCGCCATCTTCATCATTCAACCTAGCTCCACCCAAGCTTCCATTTCTCCAATTCGCAGGCACGTCTCCCACATTCTTCCATTGATTCAAAAATTATTATTGATCTCATTGTTGTATTGGATAATTGCTTGACAATTTAGGGTTTTCATTGCCCTAAATCCTCGATCTGGACAGTGTAAAATTAGGGCAAATTTTTGGGTTTAAGGGCCCGATTAATTGTGTGTTGTTGCTTCCAATTGACATAGGTTTTGATATAGTGGTTGATTGGCGACAAATTTGCAGGCGAATGAAGGGTTACCCTCGCAATTCAGCTTCGATTTGGTGGAATTTGTCCAAGCCCTTGAATTTCCCTTGCTGCCCAGATTCGCGATTTCGCCCAGCTATGGAGGACTTGAGCGAATGTAGCCACCTTCCCAGATGCGAAACACCTTGTCCAAGCACTATGTAGCTGCTATCGAGTTGGATTTGGAGTTGTGTTGCTCAATTGCTCAATTCATCGCACCCACAGTAAAAGCCCCAATTTTTTGACCTAATTTGTGTGCGGATGAAATGAACTTGGTGAAGGGGGGGTGGTAAATTTTTAATGGGTGAATTATGATGCTAGGTGGAGCTTAGGTGGCCATATTTCATATGCCACATAAGCAAATCTCCCAAAAAACGCTAAAAACCCGAGCCACATCAGATATTTTTGACGGTTTTCAACGGAAAGGTAAAAGAGGTGGTGAGTTGTTAACGGAGCTCGTTAAAGGGGTGGTTTTCAGGAATTTCGCATTAAAGAGGTGGTTACTGAGAATATGGCATATTATAGGGGTGGTTTTCAACTATTTGGCCAATTAATTATTACAATTTACAAGTATACAATATTTGTACGTTCTTTGAAATATAAATAATATAAATAAATATTTAAGAAGTATAAAAAAGTATACTATGACTTTAACAAATTTGAAGAAAAAACTATATTGATTATGTATGAATTTGTATATGTTTTTAACTTATAACAATATGAGAACTTTCGTATAATACCCTTGAGTTTTTGAATTTTGCGGATGGTACCTTGAAAAAAAAACTTATTTCGGATGATACCCGTAAACATTTTAGAAAGTTTGCCCCATACCTTTGAACATTAAAAAAGTTTGTCTTATGCGCCTTCTTGAGTTTCTCTTAAACTTTTCATTAGTGTTTGATATTATTTTTCGTTAAATTTTTTTTTTATGTTTTGTTACTAAAAATTAAAAAAAAAAGGAAATAAGAGGCTATATTGCATTAAATCACACCATAAATTCTATTTCAAATTTGAAAAAATAATGAATTTAGAGGCTTAAAATTTTCACATCTTTGAATATTAAAAAAAAAACTCCTACTTAAATGGCACATTTGGGAAAGTTACTACTCCCTATGTAATAATTAAAGAAAATTAATGTTTGAGACCTAAATATAAAATAGGGATAAATCTTTTTATAAAAATAACTAATCAATAAAACTAACATTTTTTTTAATTTATACCAATTTAATCTACTATAAAATTTATACTACTCAGTTATAATCAGATTAAATATTCAGTTGGTTCACTTGGTATATTTTTTTCATACACTAAGTAATAAAACACAATAAAAATTTTTATTTTTTTACATTATAAAACTAATAAGAGTTTAAAATGAACATTTAAAAAGGGCACAAACTTTTTTAGTGGCTTCACTTTTTTTTCTATTCCAAAAAAGTAACATTTCAAAGAAAAATTCAAGAAGGGGCATAAGGCGATTTTGTTTTTAAGTTCAAGGGTATGGGATGTACTTTCTAGAAAGTTTAGGGTACCATTTGAAATGATTTTTTTTCAAGACACCATCTATAAAATTCAAAAACTAACGGACATTAGATGAAATTTCTCATGTTATTTTAAAGGGAAAATTGTATTTAACCACCCTTTATTTTACATTTGTTACAATTAACCACCCTTTATATTTTTTTGTACACTTAACCACCCCTTATTTGTAATTATGTGCATTTAACCACCCATTTTAACGAAAAATATCATTTTTTCCGTTAAGCAAATTAAATTATGTTTTTTCCTTTCTTTTAAAATTTTATTTACAATAAATAAATAAAGAAAAAACTATAATTGACACTTTCAAGTTCTAATATGCCGATTTTTACAACCCTTGCCTAATTTCCTTCGTAATAAATTTTTTCCTCTATCCAATGGCGAAGAAGAACCATGACTTCGCCGATACAAAGACCATGGGTTTTGGATCTGATTCTAATGACTTTGCGCATCCCTTTGGAGTTGATCGTGTCTAAGTTGATAGACGATGACTCGAGATTCAAAAGGTTGATATGTAGGCTTAAATCCATTGACGATGACATTCCAAGCTCAGTTTATTCCTAAAATTCTTTTATTTATTGTAAATAAAATTAAAAAAGAAGGAAAAAACGTAATTTACTCTACTTAACGAAGAAAATAACGTTTATCATCAAAATGGGTGGTTAAATGCACATATATACAAATAAGGGGTGGTTAAGTGTATAAAATAATATAAAGGGTGGTTAATTGCAACAAGTGTAAAATAAAGGGTGGCTAAATGCAATTTTCTCTATTTTAAATTTAAAATGTTATATTTAATATAGGAACTAATACTATACGAGAAAAGTATAAATTCTCCTGAATAATATAAAAACTAACTAATGAGACCTCTTGCGATAACGCGGGTCATCTGCCTAGTCATATGTAAAATCAAATTTAAATGAAACTTTATTTAAAATCATGCTCTAATAAGATTATACTCAAAATTGTAGATCGTTTCACCAATTCTACATCTTGAAACTATTAGCAATGGTTTTATCAATTCTATTTTTTTAAAGATCGTTAGAAGCATAGAATTGGATCAAGATCAGAGTAGCATCGGGTCTAACTACTTATATCATGCAAGTTACAAAGGAAAATCTAAAAATCATGTCAACGTATTTGTTCAGTCCTTGTTATACATTGTTTGTGTGTACTATTTTAATATTTTTGTAACATTACTTTTTATTTTTTATTTTTATTTATAATAGTATATCTAATCTTTAGATTTAATTCAGATGATTTCGGGTCTTTTCGGGTCAGATTTAGTTCGGGTCGTTTCGGATCGGGTCATTTCGAATTATATTTAATTCGGGTCATTTAGGATCAAGTCATTTTTCAGATCGGATCGGATTCAAATCGGATCTCGGGTGTTGATTTTTTTGTTGTTCGGGTCCAATTTCGTATTCGGTTCGAATTTCGAATTCGGATCGCTTTTTACCGGGCTAAATGCGGCCCAACATTTTCTAAATCAGTTCGTGTACTCTTTCCATCATGTGGACCGCCCTTCATTCTTGTCCATTAATCACCTGCCTTGTAAGCATACCTACACGGCTTCACCTTACCAAACGTGGCCTAATCTATCTCTCTCTCTCACTCCATCTTACCACAAAGTTTCTGAAAGACACAACTCACTCAAAGACAAGATACACACAACTACTACTACACAAATTCCATTACTAGGTCCAAAAATCCACCTCTGGCTCCATTAAATTATAAACTTGAGTCAAAATGTCCTTCAATTTGTGGCATAGTTTCTCAAAAGTCAGAAGTAACTTAGAGAGCTAGATCAATATCCAAGCAGTTGGTAATCAATCACTATCGCATTATCACTTACCGACATCGACCCAGAAGAAAGCAATTGTAAATTTATTCGGATCAAATTATCACTATATAGAATGTAAACACATCAGGAAACTGCATCAACTGAACTGCAGTTCACAAGTACTAATGCAAAGAACACATGAAATCATGTATGCAAAGATGAAGCAGAGAATCTACAATTTCTGAATCAGAGGAAGAAAAAGATTGGAAAAAAAGAAAGAGGAAATGGTCTCTGTACAGCCAACAAGGCTTATCTTATCTTATCCACCAAATATATATACACCAAAGGAGCCCCCCTTTTGTGACAACTATAAACTGTAAAGCCTCCTACCTGAAATGGGGATCATAGGCGATGAACACCGGATCAGGAACGACAAGTGGCAGTTTGTCAACGAACATGAAAAGTCGAGTCAGATTTTGCTTTGTTATTGAGTTGAGATCAGTGATATCCTGACTGTGAGTGTACATCCAAAGATCACCTGAGTTCACCCTTTTGAGGCTGTCCCGGCAAAATGGGCAGGATTGGGAACGCATTCGCCTAAACAAAATCAGATCAAAATAATATACAGAATGAGTCACAGGAACAATCCTCTAAGATCAATGCTCAAATATTAAATCAGCTTTGTAATGCAATTGTAAACAATCTGGAACAAGTCTAAATCCATAAGTATTTTCCCATCAGAGAGTCAGAGTTAGGGCCAAGATTCAACTATTAGTTTGGTCTCTTAATTTCAAAAGGAATGTGTTAGTTACATTTGCTGTTTATAGATGGGGACCAAAAGGGCCACATGCAACGATTCCAACTCCTTCTCATGAGCAATTCTGGTAGTATCACATTATCAGGTAATTATCTATATACAAGAATCGATTCAATAAATGATCTTACCTACCGACAACCTTCACTTCTATAGTTCTATAACATACATTACAATATGCAGGTTTGTGTGTAGTTTTAGTATAGATCAGTTTAGAATCAATCAATAAAACAGCAGAATGCCAACATCACAGTGGCCAAAATTTGTGCTACTGAAGTAATAA
This sequence comes from Polygonum maritimum, assembly GCA_963924305.1. NCBI lineage: Eukaryota > Viridiplantae > Streptophyta > Magnoliopsida > Caryophyllales > Polygonaceae > Polygonum > Polygonum maritimum. Next base: position 11,286,677 of record OZ002733.1, on the reverse strand, counting down.
TGGAGCACATAAAACATATAATATAAGTCATTTTCCCACCATAACTTTCCAAACATCATCATTCAACTTCCTTTGTTTTCACATATAGGAAGATAAGATAATTATATGCATAACCACAGAAGAGAAGGGCTTTTTATCAGAACAAGAACAAAAGAATTTTGGCAGCAAGTAGGAGAAAATCAAGGGAAATAATACAGCCAAAATTTAAAAGGCAATACTTGCAAAAGACGGTCCATCAACTTACCAGTTTCTGTAACACTTTATGCACAATGCGTGGCTGCAATTAGGCAAAACAACCTTAGTTGTGATTTCCATACAGATTCCACATTCTTCTTCTCTTTCTTGTTCAATCTCTGTGAGTTTTCCTTTGTCCACGCCTTCTTTCCGTTTGTATTTGGTCTCACAAACCTCTTTCTGCTTTCTATCTTCAATCTCAGTGATCCCTCTCTGAAGTTGCATTAAAGAGGGAAATATTACACCTGAAATTGATAATACAAAACCAACAAAAGCCTCAACTTCTTTCCTTTCCAAGGTTTACAGATAATCATGTTCTTCAAAAACTAGGCCGTGTTTTGCTTAATAGAGATTGGAAAGTATCATAAGTCATGCTCACCGTAGAACTCCCTTAAACTAGCTCTCCTCTCATAAATGGACATTGTAGTCTTACCATTATCGTACGCCTGCAATAGACCATTTTATCAGACTCTCTCATGGGAAGCAAGAAAGCCAAAAAAACTCTCAATAGAGTTTGTTATTGAATGAGATTTTTGAGGCAAATATCATGTGAATAGAGCACAAATATACCTCATAAATTAGAATTCTAAGCAATCCTAGTGCACCTGCAAGATGGCAATCTGTCCACTGCACAAGAAAGAGGAATAAATGAGCACAAGGGCTGTATGATAGGCGCATCTGCAGGCAAGCTCCATCATAATCTCTTGGAAAATCAGATGCCCTGCACCAGCCAAATGGATGTATAAATCAGCCCATACTTCCATTGTTTTCTCTGGACTTTTTTCAGCTGAATATAATAATGATAAGACAGGTTGAAAGAGCAAAGAAGCCACAGTTATAATCAAGATGAAGTATGATCACACTATCTGATTTTAATGCATCCACCCCATACAAAAAAAGTCCAATTATACATTTCCAAGCAATGAATATACCATCAAAAGAAACTTGGACTCATAAGCAACAATATTCTTTTCTTGATACCGCTTTAGAGTTAAGGTGTCATAGTCAAGACCTGCCACTGAAACCAGGGAAAATTTCCTTGTCTACAAATAATATCAAATTCTCAGTAGAACAACACATGAAACTTTCAGCAACTCAAAGAGATGATTGAAACAATTCGAAAAACAACAGAATTTGACAAGGCAAAACAGAGAAGGCACTCCCAAGACCTCTGTGAAAGAAGAGTTCAGTATTTCAGAAACTAAATTCACTCAATTCCAATTGATTACAGCATGTCCGTATGTCCCTTTATCAAAATTAACACTACAGACTGACTCCCCAGCTAAAGCAGAAACTTTCTTCAGCTGAGAAAAAAAGTTGAAAGGAGGGATCCCGATAAGAGTTAAGAACCGACAAACGAAAAGCGCAAAAAATAAAAGTAAGATCAGGCACAGTAATCATAGTTATGTAAGACAATCAGAAGGGGAATCACTCAAAATTCAATCAATTTTTGAGGGGTTAAGAGACTGAAGAGAGAAGGGATTACGAACAAGGTATTGGCATGCTGAATATCAGCTTCAAGAGCCTTGAGAGAATCCTTGAACGATTTCCGCATGACCCGTCCTCCGATTCGGTCCCAAACCGAACCCAAATCCCATGAAACAAACAAAAACCCCCAAAAGAGCAGAAAACCCCAACTTCTCCAAACCCTCGACTTTCTCTCTCTACTTGAATTCTAGTGATTCTATCAATCTATGTTGGGGCAAAACTCAGTTCTGATTGCGCCCAAATCCCGACGGAGAAAAAGAAACCGCTTCTCTGGGCTCTAAATTTCAGGGGCCTGGGGATTCGGCATGGGGTAAGGGAGAAAACATACACCTTGAGATGAGTAGAAGAAGAGAAAGCAGTTATGTGAGTGGAGAGGTGGGAGAAGGTGAGAGAAGGTACTTGGCTTTCGCTTGGAGGACACGCATCAGCAACAATGTCCCTGTTACAATCCCCCTTTTTTTAATTTCGGTAAGTCTATACATCTTATTTCTTGCCCAATAATCTATACATCTTATTTTAACCAATTTATTGCCCGTGCAGAGATAACGTTTTCTAAGGGTAATATTTAACTAGTTTAACCAATGTATCACGTGCGATTAATGTGATTATAAACTCAATTAAATTAGATATGTAATGTTAATGATCACGTTAAAAGTATAGAATCATATATATGTATCTTTGTATTATGATTATTGTTTTTTACCAATAGTAAATCAACTCATAATATAAATAAGTTGGATTTGTTCAAAAATTACTTTACATTAAATATCACATTTCATTAAACAATAATATTTATCTGAAAATTACAACTAATTCTTGGTAATGGATAATTCATAATTTTCGGGATAATTCATAATTTTTGATAATTTTTACGGGATAAGTTTATATGAGATCCTAACTATCTAATTCATATAAATGAAGGTCCAGTTGATCATTTTTATCAAATCATATATATTTATCTTTCTATTGTGATTAATGTTTTTTTATATACGCAAGGACCCGATTAATTATTTTATTAAAGATATGACACATGACGCAATTTTCTGTGAAGACTTTATCTCCGCTTTATAGTATAGACTGTATACATTGATAGGAGTGTGTAACAATATTATTATTAGTTAGATATTGATATCGTTTTTTAATCCAAAATTGTTACAATATTTTGTAAATTTGAAAATGTTTAAACTTCTATGTCTTGAATATTAAAAATATTATTTAATAAAAAATATTAAATTGATACATATATGTCACTTATTTTGGCTATACATCAACTTTTTCTACGTCTATATATGGTAATAGTAATATATTTTATACTTCAAGTTTAGAAATAGATATATTGATTATAAATTTAGGGGATACGAAAAAATGACAAATAAAACATGGCAAATATATATGATTTTAAAAATACAAGAAAAGTGACAAATAAGATTACAAAATTACTTATGCTTTTAATTTACAAAAAGGAAAGTCTAAGTAAATAGCTGAAAAAAATAGATATTAAATGAAAAAGGATAAAAATTAGGGAAAAAAAGATAGACGATTGACAATTAATAAGATAAATAAAGACTTTAAAAAATATTTTTCTAAAATAACTTTTTAAGTATAAAGTGGGTGAAAGTTAACGTAAAAGCTCGAAAGGACACAACTTTAATATATAATATAGAACTTTACTTGAATGAATCCATACATCCCACTAATTTAATAATTTTTTTCTCCCCATATATATAATTAAACATATATGATCTTCTTTAATAGAACTTATATACAATAATTTAATTAACTACTAATATTTAATATAAAAATGAGTGTAGTCAATTTATGAAAACCTAATTACATTTTATTTATTAAGAATACTTTTAATACTTCATATTAAAAGATATTAATACACGAAATTAAGTAAAGTAAATACCACAAATAAATACACCACGCAATTCAAAGGTTACAACTTAGCGCATCTCACCAAAATAAAATAGGAGAAACTAAAAACAAACCATATACAAAATCCTCAATTCAAACAAATACAATACTGTACTTGAATCTTCTAATCTGATTCGTATTAATGCTCAAATGTTGTCCAAATGTGTTCCGTCAAGTCTGCCATCAACCGGTTGTGTGTGTCCTGTTCGCGGAGTTGAAGATTGTCCTCCTCAGCCGTTGACAATAGCGACACCACATTCGATACATCTTGCTCTGAAGCTTGTGTGCCGGGAATGGCATGGCAAATTGGCTTGACAGGAGGGAATGTTTTGATCCCACATCGAGAAATCTGATCTTGTGCAGCATTTTTCTGTCCCACATCGAGAGATCTAATCTTTTACAGTATGGTATTTATATCAGGCCTAAAACATACGCAGCCCCCTAAACTTGCACACATTAGTCATTTTAGCACCTCAATTCTTCGGGTATTCACTTTGACACCTGAACTCAACATTTTGTGACCGATCAGACACTTAGACGCTGACATGGCAAAAAAAAATTGCCACGAGAGTGCCATGTCATATGCCACATCATTATTTAGATAAATAAAAAAAATAAAAAAACCCTAACTAAAAAAAAACTCAAAAACAACCCCAATTTCCCCCCAATTTCCACCTTCATGCCTCCAATGGCGTCCTCGCAATCCCTAGATCCCAAATCCGGCTACTCCTCATCCACAAAAATCTACCACAGCCTCCGCCCCGCCGTCCCTCTCCCGCCGGAATCCTCTCCTCTCTCCATCTCCGTCGTCATCCTCTCCTTCCTCCACTCCTCCGCCGGGGCCGCCTCCCTCAACTCCATCCCCGCCTTCACCGACGCTGGCGACTCTCTCTCTCTCCTCCCTCTTCTTCCGGCAGGTTCGCTCCCTCTCCGCCGCCCTCCGCCTCGGGATCGGCGGTTTCCCTCCGATCGGAAAAGGCCACATTGTGCTCGTCCTCTCGCCTTCCTCCCTCAAAATCCCCGTCCTCTAGTTCTCCCTCCTCTCGATGGGCGCAGTCGTCTCCCCCGCCAGCCCGCTCCTCTCCGACTCCAAGCTCTCTCACATCGTCCGCCTCGCGAAACCGAAACTCGCATTCGCCGCCTCCTCGTTCTCCCCTCGCCGCCTCGCTCCCCTCCCGACCGTCACTGTCGACTCGCCCGAGTTCAACTCGCTCCTCACGATTCACCGCGACGACTCGCACCGGGTCGTGGTCTCGCAATCCGATCGGGCGGCGATCCTCTACTCCTCGGGAACCACGGGGAAGATGAAAGGCGCGGAGATGACGCATCGTAACCTAATCGCTCTAATCAGCGGCCTCTACCACACGCGGCCGGATCAGGATCCGGACTCGCCGTCGATCCTCCATGCCCCCATTTCCCCCACCGGATCCCTCTCGTTCACCTCCTCCGGCCAACTCCTCCTCCGCCGGCGTCGTCATCCTCTCCATCGGAGGCCAGTATGCCTCCACCAATTTCCCTAAAAATAAACTTTCGCCTGTTTGGGGGTTTTTTTTTTGTGTTTTTGTGTTTTTTCTTTTAACTAGGTTTTTTTTTATTTTTTGATTTATTTAAATAATGATGTGGCGTATGACATGGCACTCTCGTGACAATTTTTTTTGCCATGTCAGCGTCCAAGTGTCTGATCGGTCACAAAACGTTGAGTTCAGATGTCAAAGTGAATACCCGAGGAATTGAGGTGTTAAAATGACTAATGTGTGCAAGTTCAGGGGGCTGCGTATGTTTTAGTCCATTTATATCACTCCAAAACTAAAACAAGTACCTATGTTGGTGTGACGAAGTGGCTGTGCTTGGACCATTCATTGGGACGAAAGCGCGGGAAAGTCCCCGGGCCAATTTGCAGAGATGCAAGCCCAGAAACGGGTTTCTCTTGGGCTTTTACAGGATGGGCCATCCTGAAAAGGAGGGCTGAGACGAGTGTTGAGCCCATCAGGCCCATCCCAGCCCAAGAGCTTATGGCCGAACTTTTAATACAGTTATCCACTTGGGCGTTATTCTTCGCCTAACTGAACGGGGCTTACGTTTACCCAACAAACCCTTTTTTGTTTTTTTTTCCTCTTAATTTTGAAATTTCGTTGGTTATTCAAGGGGTTGTTTTCGAGGTGAGTTGTCGAATGTGGTCCGAACAATTACAGTGTTAAGATTCACTCCTACAAGTTTTGTATAAGAGGGCTTATTGTACTTCTCACTCATTAACATGTCACAATTTGGATTCTGAGATGTGTTTATCACACATCAAAAGCATCTAACAGAAGAAAAAATGGCGAAATAGGAATGAGAATTGGTAGACTTTTGTTACAATTCTACTAACTGACTTAACTATGAAAACAATATTATTGAGTGATTCAGACCCATGAAAAACAGTCATGGACCATCTAAAAGCCTGACAGTTTTTTTTCACACATCAAAAAAAAAATGATGATACAACTTAAAGCAAGATGAAGCAACCACATGAAACAATTATCGATGGTCCTTGATCATCATAGTTGACTCTTAGGCACTAGCGCGGTCCTTGATCATCATAGTTGACTCTTAGGCACTAGGGCTTATTATTGCAGTAACACTGGCGCTTTTTTTATTGGGTTGAGTCGTGGAGAAATGAAATGAGCTCTTGGTTATTGTTCAATCACTAGTGCTTAGCTTAGTTAGCTTAGCTTTTGTTGCTTCTCGTTTTCTTCCTTTATCTTCTGGAGCTCCTTCTCGCCAGCTGCAATCCAACTTTTGACTGTGTCGAAAGTAGTTAGCCGAATGCTGCAAAATGAAGAGTAGCATCAGTTTATTGGATTGCACAATCTATCTCAGAATGCTGATGAAAGGGACACTAAAATGATGTATAATACAAATCATGAACTCATGATCTGTTAATGTTTGAAAGAACTATTCCACCAAAAATAGGCAAATTAAGTTAACTTGCATTGCTTAAAAGCAAAAGGTGCAAAAGGTGATCAAATAAACACTAGGTCCTCAGCTGAAATAATTGTGAGATGTTTCAAAATGGATGACTGTATAATACAAACTGAATCTAAAATCACCTGCTATTTGGTAGGTTCTTCAATGTATTTGGTATAAGCCCCCTGTACAATCCAATCCAGCCATCACGATTCACAATACCTGCAATATTCAGTTCAATCAACCATCTGATTCTTGCAACAGTAAGCAAATGGGAGAACCATATGAGAGTGCAAATTTTTTAAGATTTCACTGGGAAAAGGGGCCACTACGCTGTTTTCACATGTCAGACCAAGACAAAAAAATGACAGCACAATAAAACCTTACTGATGTGAACTTATAATTCATACAACACTATTTTTTTGGTGGAATAACTCATGTAACACTGGACGTAACAGATGATGTATATGGGTAACAATTTGGAAAAGGCAAACACGAAGTCAGACTAGTACCAGGAAGGGCATCGAGAACTGTCTTATAAGGAGTACCCCTTATTTGCATTTGCCTTCTTACAGTATCCAAAGGATAACAGGTAAGTGTAGCAGTAGTAGCAGATATCACAGCAGTCACCAAAGATGTTTCAGGCCTCTTTTGGTATTTCTCTGGCAAAGACTTCTTAACCCTAACACAATGAAAGAGATAAACTCAAAATCTGAATGTGTATTTATGAGTAGGAAGAGAAAAAATCAAAAGACCAAAAATTCCTCTTCTACACTCCAATCAAGGAGATGCTAATTGAGGATACCCTTCTCACAAGTCAAAGACGCAGAAGTTCACAGCTATGTAGGGAGCTATGCCAACCAATGCTGGGCCTAGACCATTATAGAAGGAAGCAAATCCTTCTTCTCTTAGCATGCACAGGGCCACCTGCAAGTTATTTTATCTATTTAATTCATGTGAAAATATTTCTCATTGTGTGCAGTGAGTCCGGGTTGGCTTACTTGACTCATAGTTCTGGCCCCTGGCTCTACCGCCAATCTTAACCTCAAGACATCTAAAGGATATGTCACCTGAAAAAGATATAAGGTTATGCAATAAGCATTCCTTGTACTCTTTCAATTTTGAAGAACATTTCTCTTTTCTCAGTAATAACTAATCTTCCTCTGGATACATAAAATACCTTGTAATAAATAATAAAACAAAATGCTAATAAAAAAGAATGCCTCCAAAGCTTTTTCCATTACAAATTTTTAGAGATGAGACCTTAGTGTAACAAACACCACATTAAATCATGAAGAATCATGCATTTCCTTATTTGAGAGAAGTAAGAATAATGTTCCACTGTATACTATAGACTGCCAAGAGAATAAAGATAGAGGGAGTGGCATGACTCACAACAGTTGAAGTCATTCCAGCGCAAGCACCAGCTGCTAATCTTCCAATAACCGAAAGTTCACCGTCCTTTCCCCGAAAAAGTTTCTGTAGTTTCATTATCAGCAAAGAATCAGATGCCCAGAAAGACTATAGATTGTATAAATCAAGTGTGTAAGTTGAAGTCTTACTTTGTATATCTCATAAGAGTAGAGTTGTACTGCACTATAAGGTATGATTCGTATCACCTACAAAGTTTGTCCAAAATCCTCCCATTTACATAAAAACAAGATCAAAGCTAACAGGGCAAAAGAAAATGAGAGTCATAGCAAAGTTGCTTATAACCTGAGGTAGATTGCCTTTCCAGTACCCTTTCAGGCCCTCATCCTTTCCTATTGCCGTTATTGCCTGCATATACAATAGCATGTAGACCAATGTCACAACTCTCTTATTTATTTCTTGAGCCTACTGGAATTTTGTTTAGCATTGGCCTACATATAGGACCTTACCTTAACTTTTTATTGAGGAATCCCAGAGTACATTACTTCAAAGAAAGACACCTCAACATAAAATGGAAAAAAGGAAAGGCATACCTCAATAAAACCAATTGCCTTCTTAGCACTTTCTTGACCAACTCGCGCTCCATGTGTCTGCAAAAGTGAGCTTATCAGACAGCGAACAGCTTTTCCAAACTTCTAGCCGGTTGCATTTTATAAACAACATTCCATGTGATGAAAAGAAGATGATGATGAAGGAAAGACCAGGAAGCTGTCCATGTAACTTCCTATAGCTCTGCTCCATCATGAGAGCCATACTAAATATTGAATCCAGTCAGCTATAACTTATGCTTCATCATGGCTTCCTCCCCATGATGAAGGTGAGGCATTGTTCTTACTTTTTACAAGGAACATCAAGTTCAACTATAAAATGTCTTTCTGAACAATGACTTAACAGAATAGCGAATTGTAAGAGCTGTTATTTTACATCCATACATTGTGTTGAAAGACAAGAGCTCCAAATTATCTCCTGATCAAAGCAAATAATTTTACCAGCTTCCAAGAAGGCTTCATTTAGTACTAACAGCTTATACTAAGCTACCAAGAGTCAGCCCAAGCTTGAGCTTGATAGTACTCCAAGAAGCTCAAGATCACTTCAATTTGGCCAAAAGTTGAAACTATGCATAAAAATAGAAGTGGACCAAGTAGTAAAGAGGTCTAATAGGACTGTCACAAACTGATGGCACAAATTCCCTTTGAATTTAGTTAAGAACTCAGAATTAGTTAGCTCAACTGATATAACAACCTTCAACATCAGGATCTAAGGGGACTACACTCCTACAAAAGATCAGGCATTGATCCCTGCTAAATTGCTATTAGTCAAATTAGCCACATTTTCTTTCAGACAAGATCACAATCGAGCTGATCATCCCCAACTCACAACCAGCAACATTGCCCTAATTGCTTCCCATCTGACCGATCCTGGTAGTAAAACCGAGTGAAACAAGCTGCAAACTTAAAAGCAACTTCACAAAGCTAAAATCACAGGCATTAATCTCAATTCCAGAGTTCAGTAGCAAGGCACGTTAACCTAATTTCACAAGTTACAAAGTCACTCACAAATACCAAAACTAGGTCTACCTGCATAAGGAGCTTTATACGGTCAAGCGGAGCAGTGACGGTTTTAGCAGCAGCACCAGCAACCGCTCCGGCTGCAAACAGAGCCGCTTCTTTCGGCACAAGAGCGGCCATAGCCATGGGATGTTTAGCCAGCTGCGCTAGGGTTGGGGCGAGCTCTTTCTTCTCCGACATGGAAACGGAAGCGAATCGGCCGCCTCCTCGTCCTCCGCCGCCGCTGACAACGGCGAAACCGCCTTCGATCCATCTGGACCTAAACTGCGCTTCTTGTTGTGAACGTAAAAGCGATAGATCAGTAGAGGAATCGCCGGTCTCCGAAGCTTGTAGGCCGGGAATGGAACGACAGATCAGAGAAGGTCTGTTTGGCTCCATGGATACGTAATTGGGATCTCGAATTCAACGGAGGAAAAATCTCGGTTAGAATTGCATAGTGTATGGGAGAAATCGAGGGATTCAGCCGGAGAAAACAAGGCTTGAGACTTGAGAGGGAGTAGCAGTTGGGGAAGGGAAGGTGGAGCTTAATTGAGGAATGTAAAAGAGAGGGAAACACTAACCAGCTGGGCATTGCGTCAGCGAGTGTGTATGTATAACGTTTCATAATTTGGAGTAGTACTCCGTATTTAATATGGCCCCATACTGATGCAGCGCTCGTCTGCGGGAGAGTCCACCTGCGAATGATTAGGCAGGGAAAGAAATCGACGGTTGAGGCTGCATCATTCGGGAAATGGTCTCAGATTGCTATGTCGGTGCAGCTGCTAGCCGGAGGCTTGGTGTAGTGGTATTACTTTTTCTTTTCTTTTTTTATCAGATGTGTGGTGGTATTACTTTAGTTGTGTGTGTTCAGTGTTTAGGATGAAAAGCAAAAGCTTACCTACCACGGTTTAGCAATTGTTTGTGTTAAGCTTGCAATTGTTTATGTTTAGCTTGCAACTAGTTATAACCCGGGCCTTGTCCGGGGATTTTTTAAATAAAATTATAGATATATTAAAATATATATATAGTTTAAGTATTATAAACTAAATACATAACTAATTTAAATCCGATAAGTAGTGTGAAAACTGTAACATTTAGAATCGGTCAGTTGGTTAATTTTATTGATATGAACCTATGTACGTAGAACAAACTCGAGTTTGATGGAGTGAACCTAGTTATGGTCTAGTGCTTATATGAAAACTCTTTAAATAAAAAATATAATATATTAATTTAAATATGATCTATGTATAGTATAACATAATGTCAAGTTTCTAACTTAAAAATTGCATATACAAAATTGATTAAATATAAATATACATTTTATTATTAAAATAAATAACTAAAAATAACTTTTGCTCGTCGTCAAGTTGGTCCAAAACTTGGGTGTCATACGAAAATATAAAAGGTCAATTCTCTTCACCAATTGGTCAATCTAAACTTGCAAGAAGACCATAATGATTTGGCCTGACTAACCAATTTAATTAACATCGTGAACCTATATTCAATTTCGCATCAAACTGGCTAACTTGAACCCAACTAAACCAAACTTGCAATGACCCTCCTAATTGACATTTAAAATTTAACAACCCAAACATGCACTCAATTTGAATTTAAATGAACAGCCGACCAAACCGACCTTATTAATGGATGTGTTATCCATACATTACATCCCAAACTAATATTCAATCTGAACTCAAAATGGCCAATTAACCTACCGAATTTACCATGCTAATAGCTTTATTCTCCTTATGTAATAGCAAAACTTTTACTCAATCCGAACTCAAGATAACCAACGTATAGAACTGAACTATAAACAGATTTATTCCTCACATATAACAACCCAAACTAATAGTTAATCTAAAATCAAAATGACCAACCTACCGAATTTACCATGCTAATAGCTTTATTCACCTTATGTAATAACCAAACTTGTACTCAATTCGAACTCAAGATAACCACCCAATTGTTCCTAACTATAAATGTTTATAACAACCCAATTATGAAACTGATCTGTCATGAGTCGACCCGACTTGACTCGTAACCCGATTGACAATAACTCATACTCAACTCAAATCCAAAATGACCGAACTTAAACTCAATCGAACCAACCAAAATGACATGTATATTTTAAAATATATTAAAATTATTTTATTTATGAAAATAATTTTTTGTAATATAATTATTTAAATATAAGTAAACGCTCTTGTGCTAGTTATCATCCCAGAGCGATAAATAAAACCCTATTTTAAATAGGTTCCTTAAAATAGAATGTTGAATATAAATCAAATATTAAACCTTTTTTTTTCAATTTTATATGGCTCAATCTTATAAAATCTCAAACTTAACAAAGTAACCGGTGGATATTATTTCTTGGATTTATCTGGAAAAAAAACATGTTAATAAATAATTTTACTTAACATGTATCTATCATCTTTTATATGTATGGAAAAAAGTTGCTGTATCTTTTTGATATATTTCACTGATTCTAGTTACTATCCTACAATTATATCGATCCATTTAATTAGATTTAAATTAATCACTTTATTTGTGGGTCAAAATAAGAATACAATCGAAATATAATTTAATAGATAATGGACATTGGTAATCAATTTCATTTGATCGTCCATGAAATGGGCTTAACGTGATTTTGCCCTCCAAAATAAATGTTGAGCAATCAATTGAATTTGTACGTAATTTTTCCCTTAAAAATTATTGACGAAGATACGGTAAAGATATGGAAAATTAGTTTATATTTTATTTCGAAAATCAAGATATGGAAACTACCAAATAAATATCTATTTGTAATCTAGTAAAACTAATAAACATAAATTGATTAGAAAATTAGTTTAAAAATCAAATATCAAAGATAAAATTAAATGAATGGGGATAAACGATTTTGGTTGAACGTACAATATAAGATTTTGTTAAGAAAGGGAAAAAAAAAAGATTACGTAAGAAAAAATAGGAATTCATGAATGGATAGAAAATTGTGATAATCAATTACTTAAAAATAGGGTGGGTGATTTAAAAATTCTTAATGACAAAACTGCCCTTAACTGCTTCAGGTTTAGAAGTATATATTGATTACGCTTCAAGCAATCTTTTAATATATCAAAGACCATAATTTTAATTCCAGCTCTTCACATATGTCAATCTGATTAGGTCGTACTCAATTTTGGTTATTTCGGATTTGGATAGTTATAGGTTTAAGTGAATCCAATGGACAACAACATAGAACCTTTTTATAATTATCTTAACAACACAACAAAGAAATGCTATATTTTATTTTATTTTATTTGGGGTTTTTTTTGTTTACTTCTTTCAATGGATGCAAAGTAATTTTTTATTTTTTTTTGAGTTTATTCCTTTTTTTTGGTTTATTTGTTGCAACTTGCAATGGATATCATTTATAGGAAATATGTCGTTTAAGCTTCTGAGTAATGCGATTGCACCGCAAAAACTCCCACCACCTTTTCAAATTCTCTTGAGTTTGATTTCATTGGAAGCGGAAAAGATTGCAAAATATTTATCCCCTCAATAAACTTGTGATTTGAACTTATGAGAAATGTAATTGCACAAAAAACGTTTCACATTTCAACTTCCCGCCACTATATTTGTCCAACCTTGCAAATTTTCCTACCCTTATTATATAATGACCGATTGAGGGCCTCTTATTCACCATCACTATACTTGAGTTGATTTGATTGGAAGAGGAAATATTTGTCTCAAGTATAAGAGGAGACTCCCACAAGCCAATTTGGAGTTGAAATAATATTTATTTAAATACTCGTAATACTAATATCTGATAATAATGTATTAATTTTTATGTATTCCAATAATTCAATATATTTTTTTGGTAGAACAATAATGCAATATATTTGTAATATCATATGCCCACGAAAATGTGTAGGAGCTAGCCTACTTCTTTCCTTTATCAAAAAAAATAAAAAATAAAAAAAAATGCCCACGAAAATCATGATATCGCGCTCAACTCATGAAATGTCGGCATCATGCCAGAGAGGTCCCCCCATCTCTCCTCCCACCTGTTTAAAATTCTCATATACTGGGTATATATATAGAGGCAACTCCGAATAGTGTTTTGCAGGTGTATATAAACAAGGACATGTATCATCATGTTACGGTTTGACAAGGGACTCATATTCTCATTTTTCGCAGGTGTACATAAACGAGGACACGTATCAGTCATGTTACGGCTCGACAAGTGACTCGTATTCTCACCTTTCCGTCTTGTTTGCACCACGTTAAGAGTCAAGCAAATGGTAAGTGTATGTCATAACATATGCCATGTTTTTTTTTTGGCAAAATACATCAACAGACCCCTATACTTGTACGTTTTTTCCTATTGACCATCCTTACTTAAAAATGTTCAAACAGACCCCTATACTGCCTAGAATTTTGCCTATTAGACCCTTCATTTAATTCTCTCTATTGCGTGAGTGCGACGCGCAGCCACGTGTTATATAAACGCCCAACAAATTTCCACGTAACAATACTTAACAAAGAACCCATGCCACGTCAGAAAAATGGCCCATACCAACCAACACTATTTTGTACACATCGATCAATTCTCATATTTTACATTGACTTGCCAAAAAAAAGATAAACACTTTCAATTTTTATATTAAAAAATACCTTCTTCCTTCTCTCTTCTTCCTTCTTCCTTTTTCCATTCACCGTAAGGAATTTTGCCAAAAAAAACTTAAATTGCTCTAAAAATCTACCCCTTCCACCTCCTGGAACGGCGGTGAAGACGAGCAGTCGAGCAGGAACGGCGGTAAGGACCCGGAGTCGATGAATCTGCCACCCAGATCTGCCGATCCACACCGTCAATCGCCGGCCTGCCCAGACGCCATCCGCCAGCACCTTTCCGGCCCAGATCTGGGTTCTCGCTCACCCTCGCCGGCCCCTTCCTGGTGCGACACAGCCCCGACCATGAACACCGCCACCAGCCCTCTCGGATTTGCGGACGACAGCTCGAGCAGCCAAGCCGGCCATCTCCGACGCAACCCCGCACTGCCCTATCCCCGACTCCTCTGTTCCAGATCTGCGACACCGAGCGCGACCTAACCCTTCTCCCTCTCTCTCGAGTTCACCGGCCACAACCCCGACCTAGCCCGGCTTCCGACCATGCTGCCCGACTTGACCCGTTCCCCAGATCTCGGCTCTACCACGCCGGCTCTGCCCTTTCTCCGTCGCGACCACCCCCGGCCTCTCTGCCTTGCGGGTCTGCAGACGATGCCGGTCTGACGCCGCCCGTTCCGAGGCCGAGCCCGACCCTAGCTCCTCCGCCCGTTCCGAGGCCGAGCCGGAGTCGGGTCCAGGGCGGGGCGGATGGGATTTTGCTGCTCACCGGAGTCATGGGAATTGAAAAATTAAAAGAGATTGAAAATCTTAAAAAAGGAAAAGAGATTTAAAAATTAAAAGAAAAATCATAAAGAAAATCTTTAAAAAGGAGAAAAAAAATAAGATAAATATGTCAGCTATAAATACAAGGTAACTCGCCCAAACAAGGCGGTGTAAACACGCGATGGTCCACGTAGGCAATTTGTGCTCAATAGGAAAAACCGGGGACAGTACAAGGGTCTGATTGAACATTTCTAGGTAGGGGGGCCAATAGGAAAAGGAAAAACCGGGGACAGTACAAGGATCTGATTGAACATTTCTAGGTAGGGGGGGCCAGTAGGAAAAAATGTACAAGTAAAGGGGTTTGTTGATGTATTATGCTTTTTTTTTTTGAGCAAACATATGCCATGTTTGAAGTCTAAGGGAAGAGAGGGATGTCGGGTGCGTCAAAGTAGCTTGACGTATTCGGGATTTCAGGGTCATTACGTTTCTAATGCACGTGAAAATCTTGGTTTGAAGCCAAACACACCATCTCAGTTGAAAAATGGAAGAGGAGCTTAATGTTTGTAGAGGGTATAGAAAAGTTCGTTCTTGTAAGATCTTCTCTAGTTGCATGTACCTTCATCTTGTCTAACAATTCTTACTAGTGTGATTTCTGTAGTCGCTCACTTGCTCCTACTGTATATGCCCTTTTCTTTTAATAACTTCTTGCATATATATTTTTAAACAAACAGTGGATTATTGTAAGAGTATTCTCGATCAGTAAATGTTCGACACCAGTGTCCAATTTATTGATGATTATTACAATCGTTGCACACTCAACTTATTTTGCACAAGCAAATGCAGCTAAGAAACTGAACATGTAGAGAGACCAAGCTTCTCTGTTTGAACACGCCTTGGCCACACCACATATATCGACATGAACAAAAGTACTCACCTCGACCATGAAAACCCACCTCAACCCCGGTTCCTCCAGCCAAAGAGCTAGCTCGGTGATTATTTTAGCAAGAGGAATCGATCAAAAGACATAAGTACTTATATAGGTGTTACTAATGAAAGAATCAACATATCCACTCATCTTCAAGACTGCGATCAATCTGTCGAGTGCAGAATATTCACACCTTTTGATTGCGATCTTGTTTTTTTTTTATCATGTTCATATACTGGAGGGCGAGCAAGTGATCATAGTCTGAACCGATTAAATCCAAATTCATGTGATTACTAGGCTCTTATAAGGCTGATGGTGTTAGGTTGATTTGTGAGAGGTGTCTTTAGGACAAAGAAACAGCCTGCAATCACTATGTAGCACAAGAGAAGAACCAGTCCTTTCATGTAGTGAGAAGATCCATCCTGCAGTGTTTAGCAAAGTTGAGTTAGATTGCTCAAATTTGATTCATGTTTCTTGAGATGTTCAAAGTTGTTTGTTGCTTTCACCTGTAGAGTCAAGCCAGTGATGATAATTGATAGAGCCAGGGAACCGGTCTCAAGTGGGGTGAAAACAAGGTCCATATTGGTGCCTAAGATCCAAGCAACGATCACACATGATGGAACCTAATACAAATCAGGAGTTTCAGATAAATCGGAATTGTAAGATCAGCAATGAAATTCTGTGTTTAAATTATTATGGGTATTTGATCAAGTTCTTACCACAAACATTGATATCTGAGTAGCTGATCCCAAAGCAACACCCAAAGATATGTCCTGGTAAGTTCAAAATCGAAACTCAGATGTCTGGAAGCGCCTATGTAGTCCAATTACACCAAAAAAAATGAAGAGGGAAAACTTACCAACTTGTTCTTAAAGGCAAAAATTACAGCTCCAGCGTGTTCAGCTGCATTTCCCACTATGGGCAGCAAAATTATGCTGATGAATCCAACACTAAGACCCCAAGAATCTGAAGCTTCCTGCTCAACAGAACCAGCATATGGACTGATTAGGATACAAGGTGATTAAACTACTATACAAGGATCCATGAAAGTTTGAGTCATAGTAAGATTGTTCTTTATCCGAACTCTAAGTCATGACTCATGAAGGATGATGAGTTTCTGCTAGTAGAATATTCTGATTACCTCAATTGTGGCAACAACATACTCGGATAACAGTGCTATGATACTGGTCATGCCGATCAACCAAGCAAAGCCACTCCAAAAACTGATAACTGCACATTCTTCAGATCCACCCTCGTCTTCAGAATCCTGTATAACATGTAATTTTAAGTTCAATCCTACATGTTCACATTTCATAGCATGACACTATATATAGCACGGTTCATATTTTGGACTTGTATAGGTGTTAATTACATCATCGGCTTCAAACAACTGTCTGTGTGTCCACAGTTGGAAGATCAGATAAGCAAAGTATGCAATTAGCATCACAATGCTGCTCACTCTCGACAACTGAAGCTTTTGGGTCAAGCCTTCAGTTGAAGGTGTGGATCCCTCGGTTACGAATCCAAACAGCAAAGGCAGCAAGTGACAGAAGAGCCCAAGAAGCAAAAGAAGAGTGTTCACATCAGCTTGTCTCTGCAATTATTCACATATGAAGACAGCATTACTTTCTGTTTGTTCACAGGTGAGAAAAGAAATTGTGTGTAAAGGACAAATGGAGGCTGTTACTTTACCCTATCAAACTTCTGCTCTTTGGAGAGGTTGGCAAGTCCACCACAAAAGAGAGAAGTCCCGAGAACTAGAAGAAGGTTTGAGAGTATGGAACCAAGAAGAGAGTACTTTACAACGTGTATCTTGTTTTGTGTCAAAGCAAGTATTGCTATTATAAGCTCGGTTGCATTTCCGCAAGTGGCGTTGAGAAGTCCTCCCACTGTAATGCAGACAATCACAAAATAATTTGCTTAGTAATTACTAACAATGAACCAAATCTCTGATAAGAGTAGAACGAGTGAAATGAATGAGAAAATTACCTGTTGGACCAGTAAAATATGCAATTTGCCTGCAGAATGGGGAGTCCAAGAGATCAGAAACACAGACATATTTCACTTAAACATGAGAGTAAACTTCATAGTGCAAATGCAAAGAAAGCAAAGGGTGACAAAAGCAGGACGTTGACTCACTCTGTTAGAAAGCTCACACGCTCAGCAAGAGGAGTCAGTCCAAGCAAGCTCAATGCAAAAATCCATGGCTGCCATTACAAGTAATTGTAGCTTTAAGTCAGTTGAATAATCTCTTAGCATGGAGAGCAATCACAAGTTCCAATTCAAGCCATAGTTATCAATAGACCTTCAAACCCTAACTATGTACGCTTAGCTCAACTCAATCAATCGGTATTCAACAACATTCTCCCTTCAAAATAAACATTAATCCACATTCAAAATACAACGAAAACACCACAAATTCGATCGGAAAGCCAAAACCCTAGCAATACCTTTCCAAAGTTGTAGCACTGAGCAACGATAGCCAAGGGAATGGCCGGAAAGAGGACGGCGAGCTTCGTTCCGAGAACAACTTCCTGCACGTTCGCCAGCGTCCGCCTTACAAGGCCGTATTGGGCTTTCGCCATTGAATTGCTCAACTCCGATTTCTTCCTGAGCGACGACGACGACATGTTGTGCGCCGTCCGCCCCAGCCTGGGCTCCTTGCTCGAGCCCTTGAGCAACGGCGCCGACGTCGTCGTGGCCGCCGTTCCGCCGTTCTCCATCGCCGCCCACGCTACCTCTTCGGAGCTGATGTGGTTTCCGTTCTTCATGTTGGAAGACGGGAAAACTGTTGCGATATGTTGTGTGGGTTTGGATTTGCGATGATACTGAGATCAAAAGGGTACGTTTATATATAGAGTTTTTTTTTTATTTGAATGGATTGGAGAGGAAGGAAAATCTTATAATTCCGTTTCAATTGCATTTTCGTGGAAGTTTCTTGCTCCATGCTGTGGGTCCAGACTTCGCCACGTGGCAGTTAATTTTCCCGCAAAATGTGTTTATCGAGCCCATTCAATGGAAAATTTACCAATAACCACCTTAAGTATGTATCTGGTTAACAAATTACCATCAGCTAATCAGCCTACTATAATTCAGTTGAGACTCTTTTTGATACTCTTAATGAACGAAACCATGGGCTTTATGGTGCTTAATTAGTTTGTTAACAACATTGCTACGAGTTACTCGAATTGATTTCTCGAAACTTTCATTCAATTCTCTTTCAGTAGGTTTTTTAAGCAATTATGACCATATAAGTGGTGCTTTTCGGTTTTACACTTTTACGGACCCATTTCCTTTTCATGGAAACTATAGATCTCGTTTGACTTGGTTCCTTGCTGCATATTTCGATTTTTGACATCAGATTGCAATTACCAAAAATAAGTTACCGATCGACATATTATAGGTTCCTTGCTGCATGTTTTGATCTATATTTATTTGGCTTAACAAATTAAAACTTATGCACTCGCAATTTATTCTCACCCCACACTTAGTGTGCTCTGTGGCCATTCATTCATTCACGCCATTTTTCAATTTGTAGGACTACTACTATCAATAAGACGACAACAAAAAAGCATGTATTTTGCACATATATTCACTCGTGGAACCGGAACCGGAACCGATCCATGGCCGGTTTTCCGGTTCCGGTTCCGGTTTCGGGCCGGTTCCGGTTCTAGGCGGTTCTGAGGCCGGTTCCACTCGGTTCCGGTTCCGGTTTTGGAACCGGCTGAAAATTAAAATTTTAAGATATTATTTTTTATTTTTTATTTTAGAAAATAAATGTAGTCATATTTTGGTATATTTAACCTCTTTTGACTTATAAATTTGGTTATTATTATTATATATAAACATTTCATGCTTGATTTATATTGTTTTTAATATGTTTTGTATAATTTATGTATATTTTATTGTTAATAAGAGGAGAAACCGGCGGTTTGAGACGGTTTGGAACCGACGGTTTGAACCGGATGGAACCGCCGGTTCCACGGTTCCAGGGGAAGGGGAAACGGAACCGTAACCGCCCTTGGAACCGAAACCGCCGGTCCGGTTCCGGTTTCGGCCGGTTTTGACCCGGTTCCGAAACCTCCGGTTCCCCGGTTCCATTACCCAGGTCTAGGTACAGGCGTACAGCCTGGTCTTCCTAAAACGCACGTACATGATGAATATGACGGTTCGATCGAGATTTTTACCTTCCTTTTGAAAAGTACGTACTATCAAAATTAGGGCACAAATGAATACTTCTGTTCGAGATATCCCATATCGGTCAAAGAGGCCAAACACCGGTAATATATACTCTCTCCATTTCAAAATACTTACCATATGCTCATTTTTTCTTGTTTCATAATACTTGTCTATTTTACCTTTTTTCTCATCTTTTTCCATTTATACCCTTAACAATTATCTTTGTCAATACAATTTTTTATATTTCTCTAAACAAATAATTAACTCTATATTGGATAATATAAGAATAACATTTTTTTTCTTAATATATATGCAATGTGCAAATGGTCGAAGTATTTTGAAACGGATGGAGTAATATATAAGAGAGGAGAAAACTTTACCTATTAACTTAAGTGTTTGGGTTAGAATGTGGAACCCGACCTTATATACAAAATGTTTATAATAAACTCGACAACCTCCGGTACGTTCTTTCGACCCACCGGATTAATCTAACAACTTCGCCTTATTCAATTTTCAAGTCTACAACACAAGACCTACATATGTAAAAGTAATCTGTACGTACGCCAAAGCAAAGCATGCTGATCGATCAAGATCAACACACATATATTCAAATAAAGACCTAATTATTGGGCCCCTCGTAAACATTTGTCTATTTCTAACGTGGCAAATTCTGAAATTCAAAACATCTCGATCAATCAAGATCAACACACATATAATGATAGAAACAAATTAAGAACAAGGGTTGAATCAAATCAGTTTAGTTCATGAAATTCCAAGATCCATATATATCATTCAATTCCATCCATAATTCATACAATTATGCTTATTATCATGGATAAACCCCTGTGAAGGAATTGAAAGCTAGTGAAGGACGAAGAGAAGGAAGGTGCTGAGGAAATTTCGTTGATATAGTTTTGTGCTAGCTAAAAACATATATAAATATAAATATGTTACTTGATATAGGAAAAAATGTACAGGTCTTCAAAATTTTGGGGTATATGTTCATATTTTTTGTAGTCATCGAAATTTTGGGCGGAGGACTCTTATAAGGGATTTCCATATGGCTTACCTCAAAGAGACTAGTGAGGGATTGAATCTACAACCTGTCAAACCAATACCCTGTCTTGTTTCACTAAACCAATTACACACGCCTAATTAAGTAAAGGGGTTGGATGGTTCAATTCGTGATGCCTCGGTTAAAAATTTACGTAGTTTAACAGTAAGGTTTTTTTTAACAGTAAGATCTTATTAAGAGTTATGAATTTTAATTTAATCAGTTCAAATGAAAAGAGGTTAAACAGAAGAAGTCAAAACTTAAAAAAATAACAAAAGGAGTAAGTTTTTCCGAAGTAAAATAGTCAAAGATTTAAAGTCAAGTGGGGTGAAAGTATTGTGGTTTTTTTTGGTAGAAATCATTGTGGTTTATATAGCATAGCAACAATCACAAAGATTATGCTACACTATATTGCTACATGATCACTGCAAGTGAAAAGTTCGGAGCTTTATCTGTAGTAATAAGAAAAACTAAGGACCATGGGTGCAATTTATGCAAATTGTATGGCTTCCAACTTAAAAATCAGAACCAACAAGAAGAAAATTTGAAACGCAATGCGAGGTGAGCGGGTCAGGGTCTCATATGACGCTCATCCGCAGCTGCATTTCCTCCGGCGTGGTGGCATCGCCACAACAACCCTTACCCGCCATCGCCACCCTCCTGGCCGCCAGCAAGACTCGCCAGACTCTTGAGCAAGTCCACGCTCAAATCATCCACAAGGGCCTCGAATCCGACAACTATCTGATTTCCCGCCTCGTCTCCCGTTGCACCTCCTTCTCTCTACTCCGCTACGCCGTCGCCGCCTTCCAATCCGTCCCCTTCCCGAACACCTGCCTCTGGAACTCTCTTCTCAAGGCGTATTGTGAGCACTCCTCTCTTGCCCAGGCCCTCTGGTTCTTCTCCCGAATGAGGGGCTCGGGCACTGAGCCTGATGGGTACGCTTTTCCTCCAGTGATCAGGCGGTGTTCAGCGGAGTTGGAGAGGCGGGTGGGGAGAGGGCTCCATGGGTTGAGTTTCAAGTGTGGGTTTGGCGGGGATTTGTTCGTTTGTTCAAGCTTGGTGGATATGTATGGGAAGTTCGGGGATGTGGGGTGTGCACGAGAGGTGTTCGACGGAATGCCTGTCAGAAATGAGGTTTCCTGGACGGCTATGATTGTTGGGTATGCGGGGCTTGGGGATTTGGTTGAGGCTAGGAGGATGTTTGATGGGATGCCTGGAAGAAATGTGGCTAGCTGGAACGCCATGATTGGCGGGTACGCGAAGTTTGGGGATGTCAAGAGTGCTCGGATGTTGTTCGATGAAATGCCTGAGAAGAACATCGTTTCCTTTACTTTGATGATTGATGGGTGTGCCAAGTGTGGGGAGATGGATATGGCGAGAGATTTATTTGACAAGTGCGAAGAGAGGGACGTTGTTGTGTGGTCGGCGTTGATGTCGGGGTATGCTCAAAATGGAATGCCTTGGGATGCTGTGAATGTGTTTTGGGAAATGGAATCAAGTGGTTTTAAACCGGATGAGTTCGTAATGGTGAACTTAATGTCAGCATGCTCACAGTTAGGGCACTTGGAGCTTGCAAAATGGGTTGATTCTTATGTAAGGAGCGGCTCTTTCAACCTTCATCAGACTCATGTGGCTGCTGCTTTATTAGACATGAATGCTAAATGCGGTAACATGGATAGAGCAACCAAATTATTCAATAGTATGCACGAGCAGGATTTATTCTCATATTGTTCCATGATCCAAGCGCTGTCAGCTCATGGTCAAGGACCCGAGGCGGTGAATCTTTTTCAGAAGATGCTGAATTCAGGTGTGAATCCAGATGGAGCTGCCTTCACAATAGCATTGTCGGCTTGTAGTCGTGCGGGACTTGTGGAGGAAGGTCTTTGCTTATTCAATAAAATGGTAAAGACATATTCAATTGAACCGTCTCCTGATCATTATGCTTGTATGGTTGATCTTTTGGGACGTTCTGGCCATTTGAAGGTAGCATATGATCTTATACAGGCTATGCCTATTGATCCCCATGCTGAAAGCTGGGGCTCATTGCTTGAGTCATGCTCGCTACACGGTGAGGTTGAGTTGGGTGAGTTGGTTGCTAGGCGTCTTCAAGAAATCGAACCTTTGAGTGCTGGCAGTTTCGTGCTTTTGTCTAATATCTATGCTGCAGCAAGTCGGTGGGTGGATGTGTTTGCAATAAGAGATCAGATAAAAGATAAGGGTCTCAGAAAGATACCTGGACGCAGTTGGATTTAGGGAACAATTGCAAACTTTGTCGGGATAAATGCTAAAATTATCCATATGACCATATGGATCATAGTCCATCAAGTGACAGGGAGTGTGGTGCTCTGATTGTTTAAAGAGCTTTGCTTGCTTCACTTCGAGAGACGGATTTGTAAGTGTCTGCTCCAGTAATGCATACAGATTGTCAATAAGTTTTTTTTTATATCTGATCTTATTGTTGAGTGTTAGTTCAAAGGCTTAAAACTGATCATAGCTTAACTTGATTGATTGTTTTTCTGCAGACTTGCCCCAGCCTTCCAACATTTCTGGAAATGAAATGCTGGATCACCTATTTTTGTGAGGCAATCTCTTTATCCTAAGGCTTGGGTTCTGGAAAATAACTTTGTTGCTTCTCAATCAATCCCTTGACAGATAACAGTTGGTGTATATTATGGTCTCAAGTAATTGAGAGGTAAGGTTTCACTGTTCTCAGTGGTTTCATATTTCCATGTTGGAATTCTAGACTTTTGGGAGTTCTTCTTCAAACTAAAGGTACATGGAAAAGTTGCTTAAAAACAGAGTAGATAATAGGTCACAAGACGGAAGAAACAAACAACAACCCTGATCATTGAATTGCTCAAATTTTGATATTACATACTCTTTGATAGTATCCTGTCACTTTTGTAGCCACAGCTCTGTTGAAGATTGAAGTTATTGTATCATGTCTTGGTCATGCACAGGGCAAAATTATCCATGGGCAATGAATAGTAGAGCCTCTAGAGGTAACTGGAGTAAGAATTCGAAGGATGGCACCCTGCTTATATGATCCATTCTTGAAAAACTCAGTTTTTTTTTATTGAGTTGTATATTAACTCTGTTCTCAGTTCTGTTGAAGATTGAATTTTTTGGTTGTAGGTTTGTTTTTGATTCGTTCAGTCTGCTCTCTATTTCATTTTTTTTTGTTTTGAATGCGGGTATGGCTTAGCATTAGGCTGCTACGTGTTGTATTACAGATTCTTAGAAGGAATCACTTGATTGATAGAGATGGGGAAATTTTGCCTGTGCCCAGTCTGAGTAGCCCTTGGTTAGATTGGGAGTTTGGTATGCTACATTAACATAATTAAAATCATGCTATCTCTAAAGTCTAAAACCTAAAGAAAAATAGCAAATGTAGTTCTTTTTTCAACTATCAAAATCCAAGATAGTTAGGGATGGAGCCAGAAATCCAAATCAGGGTGGGCTAAAATTAAAAAAGTTTGTAATAAGGGATAATTGAACCCTTTATCTCACTGTTTTGTGGTGAACTTATACCATAAGGATTACCAAATTCTTCTTGTCAATTAGTACGATTAATTTTTAGGGTGGGCTGCAGTTCTGCTGAGATGCTTGCTTGTACAACATTATTACTAATTTGGGTATCGTGGTGAAGGATACAAAGTTAACAAAGAATCGAAGATTAACCCCCATTTCGAAATCCAGCTGCGTCAATTCAATGGATTACAGTCAATTTTATTTTTTTTGAGCCCATGGATTTCAGTCAATTGTTTTTTATATTCAAAGGCAAATATATATGTTTAAAGGTTACAATTCTAAATTAATATTTTAATGAAAGTGGTCTCGGTGGAGCAAGTGGAGGAAACTTAACTAACTAACCATCTCCAAATCCAACTACCAGTCAGTCGTTTCGTCTCTATTCAGCAAACACGTCTTTCCGTTTCTCACGTCTTCAACCCCCTCGCAATTGCGGTCTCCACCACTCTCACTTTCCCCAAATGGAAGGGGAACCAGATTCGATGCCGTCTCCACCATCTCCCGAGTCATCTCCGTCACCACAATCGCCAGCTCCCGGCGACCACCGGCCTTCTCCGTCATCGTCCTCCGAAAATGCGTCGACGTCGTCGGAGGTCCACGAAGAGGGGGAAGAAGAAGAAGAAGAAGGCAGCGTAGAAGACGGAGAGTGGGAGTCAGAACCGGCGGAGGCCTTGATACGCCAGCGATCGAGCTATCCGCACCGGAATTACTTCTCGCCGAGGTGGTGGCAACGGCTGCCCCGGCCAATTGATCCGCCTCAGGAGGAGGAGACGAATTGGCTGTTTGTCAGAGAAGATACCTGGTCTTGCATTGTCGTCATGCTCACCTTCTGGTTCTTCGGTAACCGATTCTTAAACCTAATTCCTGTTTTCCTCCGTGTAAAGAATTTAATGGAGTGCTTGATTTAGGGTTTATATAATTAGGAATTGTCAATTGACAAGGCTACAAGTGTTGAGCAATTTGATCTACTTGCAGTGTCTCTAACTTTGATAATGGGAATTTATGGATCTGAGACGATAGAACTCAGCCCTTATAGCTCCATTCTGCTTCAGCCTAACCCGTTGTTTGTCCAATATGTAAAGGTATTGTTAAACCATATCCCTGTTGACTAAATCATTTCATTTCATGTTCCTTATTTTTCGCCTCATCACATTGCTCTGCAAGAGTGCTGCTCTTTTTATGCATGTTGTGTGGAATTTGTTACTAAGAGCCTTAAGGTGACAGCACCTTCTGTTCGCCCAACCACTAACTTAGCTTCTACATTGTCAGGCTTTTTTTGGCAGACATTTGTCAGAAAATAGATTATAAAGATTTTTGTCTAGAAGTTTGGCTCTTCTAATTTGATTGATAACAAAATGTGTCATTTTTATCGTTCTGATTGCCCTGCTGATTATTAGGTGGAAAAATCTGATGGAAGAAAGAGTGCTGCAGTTTTATATGGAATGTATACAGCTCCTACTTTAAATGACACCAAAACATGGTCAGAGAGTATGAATGTCTCTATGGGAATTAGTTCCATTAAGGTGAGTTTTACAAGCTGCAAATTTTAAACTTTGGGTTTGGGCTACTTGTTCCACTCTTGGGATCTTATGTAAGCTTTTACTAACTATTTTCTTACTTTCTTGTCCTTGAGTATTGTCTAGCAATGGCCATTTTACTTGAACAAAGGATCTGAATTAAACATTTCTTACAATGTGGGAAGCTCTTCCTCTGTGATGCTCATAATTGCTCAAGGTTTTTATATGGTTCTTCATCTGTAAATATTATAGCAGTATCTCATTTCAGTACTGAGCTTTCAGATCTTTCTGTTTGACAGAATTCTTGTAAACTGCTGCTGTTTGCATGTAGTTGCTGTAGCCAGCAAATCTTCATGTTAGACTCAATAGAATGCAGCATATATGTTGCAAATGGTGAATGAGAATATTAAAGCGTCACTATCAGCATTGCCATTGAGGAATATTAAAGTCAGCTTACCCGGTAAATTGGTAATTCTCAATTAGTTACAGGTAGCACTTGGAAGATGAGAATATTACTAGTTTCTATCGCTGAGAAGACACCATATAGGTAGCAAAACTTGATGGGTTCACTTACCAAAGGAGAATATACAGGGACTTAAGCTGAACAATCACTTACTTTACTGATAAATATTCAGCTGCTAGCAGTACCATCTATTTAAATCAGATTGTTATGAGTTCTTGACATCTTGTATGTCCTTCCTTATGTGATTTCCTGTCTTCATAAGATAGTAACGTTAATTTCTTAAGCTGTTTTCTCAGCAATGGTATATCTGATAGTTCTTATATATATGAGGAGAAAAGCTGGCAAAATGTCTCATCTCAAATACACTATATATAATAGGGGAAGAAGAAATGGCTGAGTGGCTTCAGGATCCTTCATATCCCAGCACCACATTATCATGGAATCTGATACACGGTAAGATGGAAAAAGCATGAAGACTGTAGTGTAATATACTTGTGCTGCATTTCGACTTCACACTGATATGAGTGTCCTCTCTTTACTGCAGGGAGCGGTGTGATTAAACAGGATATTTCAAAATCCTCTTACTACTATGTTGCACTGGGAAACCTCAACATTGGGAATGTGGAGGTATTTCTCAAAATCAGATTTCTCTTGATAAGTTATTTGAAATTTCCTTTTGAAGAAATAAGCACTGTTCAATTTCCGACGTTGTTTATAATACCCTTGCCTATCCATTTTCTCTAGGAGTTTACCTTTTTCGTGAGATGATATTAGAATACACAGTGTAGAAGGTTGATAGATGAAAAATTATGAAGCCCCGGGCCGATAGTAGCTATATGCCTTATTCTTTTATCTTGAATACTGATTAATATCCCATACCTGTATTTACTTGGCAGGGAATCTAGAATGGAAGCCTTTTTACATGGACTCTTGACAGAATGTATGTTCATTTTAATTCTCAATTGTTGTTAGTCTAATTCAAGATCAGAGATGAAGAAGACATTGGTGAAATAGCGGAGATTAAATTTAGCTCCAACTTACCCCAATGCTACCTTGAATGTTTGACATTCCATGGTCTTTGCCACAAGGAGTGAAGGACTGGAAAAAAAACTTCAAGATGTATAGATCAATTTTAATGCTATCATAGAAGGTGCACTAATCTTAGCTACTGTTATTGGTGACTTTGAGAAGTTACAGCTCAATCCTTGTGAAGGTTCTTGCTTATGTTTCTATCAAAACTTTGATGGATCTGGTCAATTATCTAGTGATAACCCTCTGAATTTTAAATCAGCAATTCAGCATACATTCTTATTGCCTAAAAAAATGGTGACAGCCTTGTGATAGTGCATGTAGAATAATGGAGATACCATGTAAGATGGTACCAATGTTGTCCTTGATGATACATTATGTGTATTTGTTACATGGGCAACCCTTGCATTTATATTCACTATCAGGTGTTTTGTTGGATAGGTTGAATTGAAACTTCAACTCAGATCTTCAACATATGAGACAACAGATGCATACTATGTATGTCGTGTGGCTAATGGACTATGCACCCTAAAGGTTCCCTTCCCAAGAGGAAATGCTGCTGTCTTGAGCTCCCCTGATCTAGAAGAGGTAAAGCCATTATCCTATAACACAAGTTTATACACATACTCAAAACATATTGTCAATCCTGACTTCTCTTATATTATTGTGTTACTTTGAGATGGCTAGCTAAAATTAGTCTTACGATACATGATGGATTTCTTGATGGTCACTCAGATTGTGACTCAGACTCCTAGTATAGTTTCTAGTTTAGAGATGAATCAGATGATAATAACATCCAGAACTGAGACATCATCAGGGAACTCATTTTCATTGTAGGATAGCTAAAATAATCTGTATAGTTCATATAATTTGTTCACATTTTCTGCTACCACACAGATGTCCATATAGTTTGTTTAACCTGTTGGCTGCTGCTCTTGCAGGGAAGACAGAGAGAGAAATTGTATGTTGAACTTTCATACGAACCACGATGGATCACTTATTTTGCTGGTATAGGTATTGATTGCTCCTTACTTTTTCTATCTGCAAGCTTGCATTCCTACTTATCCTTCACATTTTAACTTTTGTATTTGAAGTCAAGTAAGTGATCTTTATACTACCCTATGAGCTTGAATCATTTAATCATGTCCCAAATTAGTACCTTGATTAATTTCTGGTATTAATAACAGATGCCAGAGATCACTTTTTGGTAACATTTTATACTTGGCTTTGTTTTCTTGATATAGGAGGGATGACTTTGCTCATGTTTGGAGCCTTCAGCTTCTTAAGTAAGTTCCAAAGTGAGGAAGAAATCAGAAGCAGGGCTCAAGCTGTGGGGTTGGATTCTGAAAGAGCTCCACTCCTCACCCCCAAAGATGATGATATGTCGAGCTTGGGTTCATCATATGATTCAGATCCAAATAGCGATGAGGAAAATCTTGATGATTTGGAAGCAAGGCTGTATGAAGGAAAGGCTGTTGAGGGTGGTCAAAGCAGCAACACTGTTAGGCAACTTTGTGTTATTTGCTTTGATGCTCCCAGAGATTGTTTCTTCCTTCCATGTGGACACTGTGCTACTTGTTTTGCTTGTGCCTCAAGGTACGTCCAATTACTTCATTTATTTTGCATACTTACCATTCTTGATTCTGGTGCACTAAAAAGTGTGACAAGAAATAATGTTAGCAAAACCACTCTTGTTCAGAATGTTGTTAGGCCTATTTTTTTTTAGTGTGACAGCTTTTCATTACTTAGCAATGACTCCGTTGTTACATAAAGTTCAAATTAGCATATAGCTCTGCATTTTGCTTATCAGACATAAAAACACAGACAAGAATATTTGCAGCAAGTACAAAGGGATAAATATTGATTTCATGTATGGAATTAAAGGAAGGAGAAACATATCTTGTTGAGAAAACCAGTTGCAGGAAATGCTCTGCTAGAAAACTAGTTTGATTTGAGTATACTTTGATGCCATGATATGCTATCTGGAAATATGCTAAGTTGGATTTTAGTTACCATTTCTATCCTATAGGAAAGATGCTCTGCTACTTCCTCAAGCATTCGATATTGTTGATGCTACTATAACCATTTTTCTAACCTATGCGCATGAGTTAATAATTTGCTGAACTGTATCACCTAGGGGTATTTAATTCTTTTATGGGGTTTAATTAATTCGAAGTTCCAATCATAGGATTGCAGAACAAGCTGGAACTTGCCCCATTTGCCGACGGGCTATGAAGAAAATTCGCAAGATATTTTCTGTGTAAATTATGGCTACATTTCACAGCAGAGGACATGGAGTTTCACTGAACAATCGCGGAGTTTTACTAATTGTATCATTATTTTCCATTCGAAGAAGCCAGGCTAAACCGCTTTGCATCACCCTTATGGCCTGTTCATCCAATCATCCTACACGTAACATTGTACCTTTCTTCTTTTCTTCTTCACACTGATTGTACATTAGAGTGGTTTTTCCCCAGCAATCTTCATCTTATTTCTATTTTTTTTTTTTGTAAAAAGGGGGCAAAGTAGTCGTAAAACAGTTGACAAAAAATGATGTATGGTTGTGAAGACATCCTGTTGGCGGTTTGGCGCGAAATGTGTATTGTGTTAGTGTAGCCACTAGCCACTCAGTTCTTTAATTTGTTAGTTGGGAGGATACATCCATTATGTAATGAAGAAAAATATAATCGCACTTGTGCTGGTTTGGTTACTCTTTATAGATCATTTTAAGTGTTCTAGACCTCTAAGCGATCAAATAAAAGAAAATCGTGAATTCTTGTCATTGAAATTTTCTTTTTTTAATTGACTCCACCAATTTATTTTTTAGAAAATTTGTTTTAAAAATCTAAACAATACTCCTACTTTATTATCGGAAGATAGTACTAGTACTCCGTATCTTACAAGAATTTCAGTAACCGTGATTTTTTTTTTTTAAATCGAAGCATCAAAATTTCCTTGAAATTCGAACTCAACCGTACTCATTTTTCTGGGTAAAAAACAAATATTTTACCTCTCGTCACATGTATTATCCAACCAAATCTAACGTCACACCACCACGGCACCGCCCTGAGCCCAAAATCAAATCTCCAAGGCAACGGACCTCCATTTCCCGTCTGTCATTCTCCTTCAAAACCGAAACTTCTCAGGTAGAAACCTCTGATGTGATTCCGGTAGACACGAGATAGAGAAAGGAGAAAAGGCTCTGATTGTTCCGAGTTTATGCGTTGTGGATTTGGGGATAGCGCGAGATTGAAATAGAGAGACAGGGATAGATCGAAGGAGGGGGCGAAAATGGGGGTTGATTACTATAAGGTTCTTCAGGTCGATCGGAGCGCCAAGGACGATGACCTAAAGAAGGCATATCGCAAGCTCGCGATGAAGTGGCACCCTGACAAAAACCCTAACGGCAAGAAGGAGGCCGAGGCCAAGTTCAAGCAGATCTCCGAGGCCTATGATGTATTCTCATCTTTAATTTCTCTCCTGCATTCGGATTCTGGATTCATTTTTTGTATTTTCGTTTCTGAATTCTGATGACGGAAAAGAGAGATTCTTTAGGGGGTTTTGTTGCTGTTTGTAGGTTCTCAGTGACCCGCAGAAACGAGCTATATACGATCAGTATGGCGAGGAGGGTTTGAGCGGGCAGTTCATGCCACCGGACGCCGGTGGCTTCGCCGGGTCCTCCAATGGAGGTGGCGGAGGCCATCCGTCTTACCGGTTCAACCCTAGGAGCGCTGACGATATATTCGCCGAGTTTTTCGGGTTCTCGAGCCCGTTCGGTGGCAGTGCAGGGGATATGGGAGGCTCTCGAGGTGGAGGACATCCTTCTTTTGGGAGATCCATGTTTGGTGATGATATCTTCTCTCATTTGAGGGGCGGTGGCGGAGCCGAGACCTCGCATGTTCCTCGGAAAGCTGCGCCTATTGAGAAGACGTTGCATTGTAGTTTAGAAGATCTATATAAGGGGACTACTAAGAAGATGAAGATCTCCAGGGATGTTGCGGATTCTTCTGGGTATGTTATCACTTTGCTTGGGGATTTATATGATAGTTCTTAGTGATGTATAATGTGTTTTAATGTTTGCTTTGTTGGATGCTGAACCCCATTATGGGTGATTTGCCTTTTTTTGCTATAGATGATGCAAATAATTTCTGAACTGTGCTTTGTCATGAATGCAAACTTACCTTTTATGCTGTTGCAATTTAGGGATTACCTCATGTTAATGGAGATGTGGATAAACTGATTTTTAACGTTTTTAAGGAAATCTAAGTCTATCAGTCTATCAGATAGGAATCTTTGTGGCATGTCCTTTCTGTGAGTAGATGCTTACTAGAGCTATACCAGATTGTGACATTACAATGTTTCTGGTTCCACAATGTGGATCACCTCTTCTTATTGTTTTCTGTGTGCTTTTATAACTGTAAGTTACGCATAACTTTTAGAGATTGTATCCTTGGATGTGCCAAGAGGGAAAAGGGGGGAAATGGAAAGAAATTTGAGAAGTATTAATAAATTTGCTTGCTTTCTGGATGTATGTTCATGTCTGCTAGAGTGTTCTCATATTGCAAAACGGCATATGAAATGTTGTGACTGTTTTTTGTTGGCATAGGTGTTGTAGTCTTGGCAATTTGAAAGGGAAGTTTCTGTTCTTGTAATATAAATCCAGCTTGCTGTAAAAGACAACCAATTTGGATCATCTCAATTTCTGAGCTATAACTAGAAGTTTGGTCTTCGTGACTTCCATTTTAACTAGACGTGTAGCCTTTTATACCGAGCAACTTGATGTTCTTATTCTCTCTTTATTATAAGAAATGTGGCTACATTAAGTGATGTTGTTGGGAGCATATTAATTCTGTGTGATACTTGATGATCAGGGTGTAGAGCATTTTCTGTTGTTGACTGCTTCTCACAGTGCTGGTGTGATCTGGCTGCAATAAGTTATATGGTTGTACCATGCCAACTTTATTTTTTGATAGGTCAAACTCATAACATTTAGACACTGATGTGCACATTGCTTTTTCTAGTATATCTTTGACCTAATAAGTTAATTTAGTGGAAATACTCCTCATCAGTACCCTGTAATATGTGGTATGTCTAGAATTCATGTGTGCTCCTTTAAGATAACTTTCCGATGCCCAACTTGACAAATTCATTTTGGAGGTATGGTGATGAGCAAGATTAGCTGTACTGATCTAGATTTTGTTTCCAGTCTCAGAAATAAACATCATATTCGTGCTAAACTAATGCTGGAAACAAATTATCTGACCGAATATCCTTGATTATACTTGTATCTTTTTGTAGGAGGCCAACTGTGGTGGAGGAGATCCTAACTATTGAGATCAAACCCGGTTGGAAAAAGGGCACAAAAATCACATTCCCCGAAAAAGGAAATGAACAAAGAGGCGTTATACCCTCAGATCTCGTCTTCATAATCGACGAGAAGCCTCACAGCGTATATAAAAGAGATGGCAATGATCTTGTAGCCACTCAAAGGATCTCTCTGGTGGAAGCATTGACAGGCTACACTGCACAGATCTCAACCTTGGACGGACGTACTCTGGCAATACCAGTTAACTCTGTGATTATCCCCACATATGAAGAAGTGGTAAAAGGGGAAGGGATGCCAATTCCAAAGGACCCATCTAAGAAGGGGAATCTAAGGATCAAGTTTAACATTAGATTCCCAAGTAAGCTGACGTCGGATCAGAAGACAGGGATTAAGCGGCTACTGACATCTTGATGAATTCTTGATTTAGCTATTGAACTGCTCCATGGATCCTCTCCCATGTTTGTTTCTTAATGTGGTTTGTTCTGCAATGCAACTTCAGATTACCCTAGGGAGTTCAGGAATGTGCTTTGAAACTTTTTGTTTTAGGAGTATGATATGATAATTGTTATTTATGCCTTTTTCCCACAAAAAATTTGTCAATCTTTTTCTCTTGCTTATGGCTTTATGTTTTGGATTCAGCAGCCTGCATGCAACATTTTTGCAGGTTCCATTACAACCCTAAGATGAAGGCATTAAAACCCTAATTAATTAGACTAGTAGGGACATAAAGCCAAAGGTACAAGTTGTTCTTTGTTGGTATCAGGTGAGAACCGAGGTATTTTTTTCAACTTGGAAATTTGTTCTGTAGGCTTCTTCCTCCTCGTGTATCAGATATATATTCAGCTGCCATTGATGGAATGCGTGTTTTTCCAGTATGTCGTGCCGTTGAGGTTGAAAAAACCAGTGATTCACATTGCGCTTAATCTGATGATCTAAAAGGAACATTCCTTTTTGGGAAATGTTGAAGCTTGAATCAAAAATCGGCTGTACTAAAGTACAAATCACACGAGGGAAGACCCACCCGTGTGAATCAAAGAGTAATAGAGTCATACAAAGGCAACAATAAGTACAAATCTTAATTACTTTGATGTGAAATTAGAAACAAGATTCTCATGTTCTGCGATTTTAAAAGTAGTAAATCTGATTATTATAAAGTTGTAATCATATTTACGATGTTCCCACGTTTGACTAATGAATAATTATAGCTTCTCCTATATCAAAATACAAAATGCGGTGGTGCATTGTTAATTGCTATCAAATGTTATCCAATTTGATTCAAAACTTATTCTCTTATTTCATTGTGACCTCAGCAAGCCCTTAATCTCGTTGAATATTGGAAAATACACAAATTTAATTCGTAACTAATGTTTTGGTGCATATAGTAACATTGGTTGGACATTTTGTATGAAATTTATGATGAAACATACTGTTTCGATATCTGATATAACTAATATAAGAGACTTGTGTGATACTACTATAGTACTATATCGTAGGTAATTTTCTTCCTTGTTAAAGAAAACAAAAAAACAAAAGAATAAGCATAGTGGGTTCGATGGTTGGTGTGGGGTGAGGTGTCTCATCATGACTGGTGAATGGGCCAGAAGCAAAACAAAAGGCCCCGAAAGGGTTTTACCTGTGAAAAGTCAAAACACGTCGTAAAAATGAAAGTCAAGGCATACAGATCACACTATACTCTAATAACTCTATAGTATGAACGTCTGAAAAAGTGGGGCCATGCCTTTATGGATGATGAACCGATGAAGAATTGATGGGCAACGTACTTCATACCAATCACATGACAATGACATAGTGAAAAGTTAACATTTTTGCAAATTAGCTTCGAAACACGTTCGTGCATTGTTATTTTGTCCATTTTTTCCGTCATTCTATTTATATTACTTTTTTTATTACAATATTATCCCAATCAATTTTTTTTATTATCCCATTATTCACCTTGTTTATCAATTTTTATTTTTAACTTTTTTTATCTAATCTCATATATTATTCCTTATATTATATCTAATATTTTCATCCTTGTTCCATCAAACTTTCAAATATTTTTATCTTTTTTTTTAACAATCGTAAAAACTGTTCTTTTGGACAAACATTTAGGGATAGAGGGAGTGTTATATTACCAAGCATATCACACATCATATATATAGCTAAATATTATAATACTAACTTTGCTATAAATGCGTAATTATGGAGCTAAATTACTATTGGTTTGGTGATAAAAGAAAGAAGGTTGGTCAATTTGATGATTTCATATTATTTGGTGAATGTACGTACGATGCCTGTTGACCTTGACAAAAAATGCTACATGAATTTGACGTATTTAGGTCAAGGTCGGAATGAGCGAGCACAGTGTGCTGTATACACATTTTTTTGGGTATAAACTGTATGCCGTATGCGTATTACCAAAAAAAACTGTATGCACATTTAGATCAATTCCAAGGGATTCCAAATATACATTGAATATATGTGTGTGATTAGTATTCCATAAATTTAGGGATGTCCCAGTAATATTTAGGGAATGCATTAAATATATGTGTGTGATTATGTAGTCTTCTAATTGGTTGATTTTAATATTTCAATATTGCATATAAATAAATATAATAACAATATAAACATGATTTTCCAAAATGAAGAATTTGTTAGAGTTAAGACGTAAAATTTTGACTAGTATTCAGTATGGTACCCTCGAGTTTTTGGTTTTTTTCGGACGGTGCCCAAGTAAAAAACTTATTCTGTGAAATACCCCCGAACTGTTGTAAAAGTTCGGCTCATACCCTTACTTGGAATTTCCCTAAATTTTTTAGAGAACGTGAGATTTCATTCTCCATTTTAGAGAAAACTATAGAGCCTATGTTGGAGATGATGCCATGCGCTAAATGTTGGAGCCTATGTTGGGTTGACCCGACCAGACCCGACCTAGTTTGACCCGTAACCCGATTGACCCGAACCCGGAACGACCCGACCCAAACCCACCCGACCCGACCCGACCCGATCGACAGGTCTATATGTGGGTCTATAATTAAATATCAATCTAAATAACTTGATTAAATTTTGACTACTTACATTAGTCTTAATAAAGATGCGTGATATAGTTTAATTTGGAGTTGACATGTAGTGATGTATAACCTCCACTTTAGTACATAGTATTGTATGATATTTATATAAATAATTTAATAAATCACAAAATTGATAAAGGCAAAAAATATCGATAAAATTATCATGCATATGGAAAAGAAATATCCAGATCATGCATAGGTTAGTACTTAGTACGTATTTGTTTCATTTCTTTTTGGATAGAATAACTTGTATTCTATTTTTAATTAACTAAATGGTATACATAAGTTATTTCAATTTGGATAGATTTGATTCAATTTTTCAATGGTATAGATAAGTTGTTTCAATTTGGAATTTTGGATCGATTACTTTTTATTTATTTCTTTTGATAATATAAGGCTAATATTTATTATTATTTTATACCAATGATATTTTTTTCATGTTTTACATATACGTGGGGTCTATAATTAAGCTTCAACCAATGAAGAGTTGCACATGTCGGTATAATTATTATTTTTAACCTCCATTTTAATATATAGTTATGATTATGATGATTATATAGATTTTTTTTAAAAAAAATTGGCTAGATATGTGTACTCTATTTCAAGCAATATATTACATATACTTTTTTAAAAAATAAATTGGCTAGATATGCATACTACTCCTAATAGCTTTATTTCAAGCAATATATTAGATAGATTTAAAAAAAAACAATTTGGCTAAATATACGTACGGGATTATTTAGCAAATCTAATAGACATGGAAATTTGGCTAGATATACTCAATATATGACGATTATCCTAATAGATTTGGTAAGTTAGAGTTTTTTTTTGGATAAATTCTATAGCATAGTAGTTTATTTTATTAATTTTTAATTAATTAAAATGAGAATTAGTAGATAAGAAGAAATCTAATATGGAGTTTATAATGAAACTTCAACCAATCAAATAAATTGAATTGTTTTAATAAAGATACGTGACACAGTCCAATGAAGAGTTGACACGTATCAGGCTAAATATTGTTTCTAACCTTCGCTTTAATATATAACTAGTAATAGTGCCCGTGCCCGGGAGGGCACGACTTGTATTAAATACATGTTCTATATATCATCAATTGTTATTATAAAGTATCGTTTTTCAATTATTTTATTTTTTATTTAATTTTGTGCATATCCAATTCCATTTAGATATTTCTAATAATATAAGTTGTATTTTAAAAGAATTAAGAAGCTTTGGTTATTTATCTATAAATTAAATGTTATATATCTTATAAATTTAATATTTAAATTGGATATATTATAATATAATATTTTAATCAGATAT
This sequence comes from Polygonum maritimum, assembly GCA_963924305.1. NCBI lineage: Eukaryota > Viridiplantae > Streptophyta > Magnoliopsida > Caryophyllales > Polygonaceae > Polygonum > Polygonum maritimum. Next base: position 11,249,332 of record OZ002733.1, on the reverse strand, counting down.
GTCAAAGCATAGTTAACAATATAATATTTACATAGATAAAATATTTAGTAAGTTTTTTATAATACTCAAGTTCTTTTTCTGGAATATTTTAAAATACTTAGCGATCAAATTTAAACAAAAAAATACTCATTGAAAGATCTGATAGTTACCAAATCAATAATTTTACGAAACTAATTTTATTGTACACAAAGATATTAATTAAAAATTCTACCGTATCCGATATTATAATTTTAATACGTACTAATTCCCATTATAAGAAATCTAATGGCATGAGAATTTTATATAGATAGAATTTATAATACCTTATTGATACGGTAGAATTTAATTGAATTCTAATGGAAATTCTTATCAATAGAATACGGATATCTAGCCATCCATTAGATTTGATTATTGATAGGAATTGGTAAGTTATGATTTGTTTTTATTGAAAATTCTATAGCTTGTTTTATTAAATTTTAATTAATTAAAATAAAAATTAGTAGATAAGAAGAAATTTAATGTGGGGTCTACAATGAAATTTCAACCAATCAAACAAATTGAATTGTTTTATTAAAGATAGTGACGCGGTCAAAGAGGAGGTGCCACGTGTCGGACTAAATATTAAATTTAACCTCCGCTTTAGTATATAGTTATGATTATCATGATAATTAAGACAGCATATGTTGGAGATGATGCCGTGCACACAAAAAAATCATTCTTTGAAGTTAGGCCAACGCCCTTGACTAGTACTCCGTAGTAAGCCTGACGCCACATACACATACGCAAACTAATTAAAAAAAATTATATCTAACTTTAATGCAATCTTGAATGTAAGACCACTCACCAATCATCTTGGATTTTAATTATTTATAACTTGCATGTATAAATGATAAAATTCAATAATTTAAAAAATTACTTTTTAATTTGTATATAATAAGCTTATATGCAGTTTGCTATAAAATCCACTATATAAATTGTAACCGGTATTATTTATTGGAGGCTGGTTCACATACAAATACTCCTTAAGATACAAACTATAAATAAATACTAACCATTAGATTATAAAAATCTACGGCTGAGATTGATGGAGAAAGCTAGAGGGAAGATTTGTGGTTTAAATTGGGACGGTGACATTTTTGTAATTATAGGGAAAATTAGGACGTCCTTTGGCTGAAAAAAAAAGTCTGAGAACGCCAACTTCTCTTTTGGATCGTCGTGAGAACACAACTTCGAGCGAAAAGCAAAAGGCAATTTCTATCTTCAACCTAGAGCTTAGGGCGAGGGCGATTTCTTCAACCTCGAGCGAAGGGCTACAGCGAACACAACCTCGAGCCATTCCGTTCACGAGTCGGTCGGCGGCGATTTGATGGAAAACAGTGAGCTCGTTGAACTCGAGAAATTAGGGCAATTTCTCTGTCTTTTTCGGCTTTGATTGCTTCTTGTTCGGACATCCTACACGGGAAAACGGTGAGCTCATTTGACAGACATTTACTATTCTACAGCTTCTTATGCTTTGTCTGAAGCATAAAATTGGGGAAATCTACATATCCTTACCGAAACTTAGGTGTAGATTCCCATATAGGTTTTGAATTGTGTTTTGGGATGTGCCTGATGTCAAATTTGCTGTAGTTAGGTTTTCAATAAATTCGAGTCCCGGTCCTTTCTCAGCTCCGTTCCTGTGCTTAATCATCTCGATTTCTGCGATTTGGTTTCATTTGTTGCAATTGAGATATGTTTCTGGAATTTTGGTGAATTCTTCAATTGAGTTCATGCTTTTAGCCTATCCACTGTGAATGGACTGTTCAATTGAGTAAATGTCTTTCACATGATATTCTACATGATATTATACGTGCTTTTAGCCTATCCACTGTGCTTAATCAGCTCCTTTACACCTGTAAGTCTGTTGATGTGATTTTGCTTGGCTTTGGAATCTGTTGATGCTTGTTTGAATGGTGAAATGCATCCTGTTGCTATCTTTGTTAGTATTAGGTCTATGAGCTTCTATTGAATCGATCATCATGTACAAAAGAAATAATGAAATCATACATTGAGCTTCTATTGAACTACATGCTACACAAAACAACAGTAGCAACAACAATCACTTGTAAATAGTATACCTTTACGCTTACATGATCTTGTTTGTTTATTCCTGATTCATTTGTCCTCAAATTGATGTGTTCTTCTAGGACCTTTTGGAGGCCTTAAATCGGTTAGAAGGCGGACTGAATGATAACATCGAGAAAATGAGCTCATTTGACAAGTATATGCAGGAAGTTCTCCTGGGTGACCAACAATAGCGAATCAACTGTTATCTCTTATGAACAGAAGGCGGGTAAGCAAGAAGAGGATTCAATGTTGTTGGTGCACAAGGAGAACCAGCAGCCTCGTGAGAAGAAAGAGGAGATAATTGATCTGGAGGTGGAGAGCGAGGTCCACAAGCTGTCCGAGGAGCTGTTGGCGTATGAGAACTACATGAAGTTCTATCAAATTCCTTATCTTGAAGTCGACCCCTCTTCCGCCGCCACCGCTCCCCCCGCCAATTGAGCTGAATTGAGACGAGAGGTAGAGGAGGTGGCAGTCAAGAGGGTCCCACCGGAGGACGGCGTCTAGCTGGAGCAGGGAGCGGGACCCACAAGCCTAGAAGTCGGCCGGTGGCGGAAGGCGGCTGAGCAGGTCTCTGGCGAAGTGGTCAGTAGAGACCTCCAACTACAACAACAACACTACAATTTCAGCTAGTGGTGGAAACAGTAGGCCAGGGAAGTTGGTTTCTATGCCTGTAACAATTTCTTCACTTTCAATCGAGAAGAGCAACAATGGAGGAGAAGGCGGTGGGAATGTGAAGAGGGTTTTGGTGAGGAGGAATGTGACACCGCCAAGATTTATAGTTGCAACCACCGGAGCAGTCTGGATTGAATTGAAAACCTTGCTTGGAACCTGTAACCCATTTGGTTAATAGAAGAGCAGCAATGTTGATCTGGATTATATTGATCCGGAGCAGTCATGTGATTGAAGCAAAGTCCACTTGGCTGGAACCCACTTGCTTTGTAGTAATTGTTTTGTATCTTGACTATTGGCATTGGATGCCAGTACATGGATTTTTACCTGTGCTGTTTTTTCTGTTGTTTTTGGGAAATAAATCGTTTCACTATGGGAGATGTTGATATGGGGGCATATATATAACGTACCATACTTGTATAGACCAAGATGAAGGAACTAGCTGAAGTTGGATAAGATATAGAAGTTGGATAATATTTGTGTGCTTTTGTACCATTACAAGAAAGTATATTCAACCGTTGATCATATTCTATTATAAAAAAAAAGTGGATTCTAAGTGTTCAGCTTAACTGGAGGTCAATTCCTCTATTCTAGCTGCTATATATGCAATCCTCAACTTATAAAAAAATAGATAATATAATGTTCACATATTTATCTACTATGCTCACATATTCAATACATTTGTTCACAAATAAAAATGGCAATATTTTAGATTAAGCATGTTCACATATTTGTCTTATTTATTCACGTGTTTTACTAAGATGTTCACATATTTGTTTCCTTTGTTCAAAAATGATAATTCTGTCTTCTTCTTTTTTTAATGTTTGATGAATATTTTTTAATCATCATATATGTTATTTTTGTTAGGGGGGGGGAATCGGTCCTCCACAAAACTATAAAAAAAAAAAAAAGGAAATGAGGGAGGAGGTTGATAAAGAGAAGAAATCAATGGATAAACATTAGTTAGTAGAAGATGGGTAAAATAGAAAGTTGATTTGATCTATAACGTATTAGGAAGTTAATGTAGAACTGACTACATATTTGGTGATGTTTTTTTACTTATATATTAGACATGGAAACAATATTTTGTAAATAGTTGGAGTTCACATTATGACTTTGATTATGTTCACGTATTTTAGATTTACGTTAACATATTTGTGTATAATGTTCATATATTTGAGTATCATGTTCATGTATTTTAGATGTGCGTTCACATATTTGAGTATCATGTTCACGTATTTTAGATGTACGTTCACATATGAAATAGTTGTGTTCACGTATTTGAGAATCATGTTCACGCATGTTGGATGTACGTTCACATATAAAGTAGTTGTGTTCATCTATTTGAGTATCATGCTCACGTATTTTAGATGTACGTTCACATATGATGTAGTTGTGTTCACGTATTTTAGATGTATGTTCAGATTAATGGTGACAAATTCCTGTACACATATGTAAAGCTTTCGAATTTGTACGATTATAAAGCATGATCTCTCTCTATATATAAAATTATAAAATGACAAGTTGGGTTATAGTAAAAACAAATGCAGCTTTGCTGCATTTGTAAAATAATTCGATAGAGATAGCAAGTAGAGATAGAGAAAAAGGTTGACTGCTAAATTTCTAATACATTCAAGTTCATTTATTATACGACACATAAGTAAGTATAAATACGTTTATTATGTACATTTCCATGTTCATATTTTTTTTTTTGGGCGTTCACATATTTGATGAGGTTATTCACATATTTTATGTCGTGGTTCACGTATTATTAAAGATGGTACATGAATGCGGATTAATCCCGTTCACATATTCCCTACCTTTGTTCACATATTTGATGTCTCTGTTCACATATTTCATACATCTATATGTTCACATATTTAATGTTTTTGTTCACATATTTCACACCTATGTTCACATATTTCATGCAGGTGCTCATATATTTCATATCTTTTTTACATGGTTCATATATCAAATAACACAATGTTAACTCAAATAAAAATGTGATGTCTCTGTTCACATATTTTAGATGTACGTTCACATATTTGAGTATAATGTTCACGTATTTAAGTATTATGTTCACGTATTGTAGATGTACGTTCACATATTTGAGTATAATGTTCACGTATTTGAGTATCATGTTCACGTATTTGAGTATCATGTTCACGTAGTTTAGATTTACGTTCACATATTTGAGTATAATGTTCACGTATTTTAGATGTGCGTTTACATAGTTGAGTATAATATTCACATGGGAGATAGATTAGGAGCCATTTGTTTAACTAAACGTTCATTTGAGTATAATGAATTCTCATATTGCTTTAAGCACATAAAAGTAAAAACCTGATAAATATTCACTTCAGCACACAGATCCACTCATAATACATTGAACAACATATCAAATGACTACTTGAAAACCTATGAATGGATTATAAAGACGGCTCATTACCATCCACGAAAACATATTAAAGGGTATACAAAGGTGAATCTAATATATAAAAATTACTTTAAACACACATGTATAAGTCTGATCATACAACTAATTTTAGAGACTACTTGTATAACAAAATTGCTCACAACTTTCCAAACAGTAGAAGCTTAGATGGATGAGCCAAATGTAAGAGCATGGTCATACATACTTCCATACCTTTATGAAAGACAAAGACAAAAGAAGCAGCAAAGAACAGACCCCAAGTGCTTTGCAGACTTTGTCAACCTCAAAAGCATAGTTAATCTTCCTTGAAGTCATTATAAGCTCAAGAACACCAACACAAGACTATCCACTAGGTTCGAACACAGGAAAGGCAACATGGGCAGCAAATGGGGCCTTCTGAGTTGCAAAGGGAGAATGGTGGTGAAGAACCTATCAGCCAAGATGAGTTTCTGGCCCTCTGAGGCCACAAACTTCTGCCCGAATCCTTCGACGTCGCCGGGAGTTTGCGAGTACTTGCTCTTCTCGTCCATGGGCAGCTCGAAGAACCATTTGCTCTCCACCTTGAACCGCTCAATAAGCTCAGTGCTCACCCATGGCTCACTAGCTAAATACACATTATCAAAAATCACACATATCATTCAGACATTTCGTCGAGCACTTGGTGGGTAATCTTTTCTAACAACAAACGATACAGAACCTGGAGAAATCCCCATTGGGTGCAGGCGTGATGGAGCTTGGCCAACGCGGCGAGATCGCCTTGGAGCAAGGAATCGAGGGACACGACGGGTAGCTGCTCCGGATGAGCGCCGGCGAAAGAGGTCTCAACGCAAAGAACCTGCAGTTGAACCCACCCAAATCTCGAAATCCGCGAATCGGGGCTTGCCCTTGAGGGCGCCGGAGGTGACGTGGGGGAAACGGACGGTGGTCCGACGAGGGGAGACTGAGTAGCAGTTGCCGATGAAGAGCTGGGATCGGGTCCGGGACTCGGCTCGATGACAGGATATGCAGATGAGCGAGGCCGAGTTGCGATCTCGAAGGCTGGTTAGGAATTGAAGCTGAAGGGTGACGGTAGCCGGCGGACGAGGGACAGACGGCGCCGGCGTGGGTTGCGTCGGAGGCGACGGTGGGGCGACGGCAGACCACCGATGAACGTGAAGGAGAACACATTGAAAGAGAACACGTTGGAGGTGTTGGGCTGGGGCAAATTAAACGAAATTACAAAAACACCCTCGTGCCTTTAAAAGATAAAAGGAGAAACCTTCTAATCAGGACCGTTCATCCACATAATCGGACGGTTCCTGTTCGCTTTTAGTTTTTAGGATAAGTTGAGTTTTTATTTGAACTGGCACCTATTTATTATATAAATACCCTAATGAATAACGGCCTACAATATTAATTATATGTAATAAAGATTGAAGAGGAGACCCCTAAGACAATGATATTTGCGCGTGGACAGATAGAGAATGTGATGATGGAGAATTTAGACCATTCTTCCTGGGGTACGTGTTTATACTAGCTAACACATCTCCAGAGGAGGATATAAAAATTAATATTAACCCACCTGAAACAATAAGTATAATGCTGAAAAATCTCAAAGAGAATATAAACCTGATTTAATTTAATTTCATCGAAAATGAGAAGGCTGCAAACATTATTCACCCCTTTCACACCTCATATTCACACGTACCCATTACTTAAACCTAGCCAACACATTCATATGCGTAGATTGAGTCGTCCCCATCTCTCAGCCCCTTCATTCGTTAACTCTCATCCGACCCTCAGCTCATAATCCAAACCCTAAACCCAAACAAGCTAAAGATCGATATCGATACCGATATACGTACGATATGGGTATGATATGATATGGAAGGATATTATCAATTGATGCAAGAGGTGGCCGGGGACCGGACCTTTCCGCAATGGAGCTACCAAGAAACGAAGGAGTTGCTAGCGATACGAGCCGAGCTGGACCGGAGCTTCATGGAGACGAAGCGGAACAAGGTATTGTGGGAGTTGGTGTCCTCCAGGATGCTCGACAAGGGCTTCCCTCGAACCCCAGATCAGTGCAAGTCCAAGTGGAAAAACCTCGTCACCCGTTACAAGGTACGTACTACCTACCTCCTATGTATTTTTATGTATGTGTTCATCTTATTAAGTCGGTCGGTCTTCATCACCTTGATCAGCATCAATCTGATTTAGTTTTAGCTAGCTGTTGGTTAGCTAGCTACCTAGCGTTAGGACTTGATTTGGATCTGGTTATTAATTTTAGTGTTTAATATATCCACTAGGTTTAAATTTCGTTCTTCATGTTGATGAAACTAGCTAGCTAAAATTGGTGTCATGGCCCGGGAAAAGCATGCACTTGAGATTGCTAGCTCTATGATAACTATCTTTATGTGTAGGTGGTTATTTCGTTGCTGACAAGGTTGAAGCATGAAATTAAACTCTTGTTTATAAGCTCATGCTTCTATTAATTGTTACCAATAATGAAATGGTTGATTATTGATTCAAAAGGGTTGTGAGACAATGGAGCCAGAGGCAATGAGGCAACAATTCCCGTTCTACAACGATTTGCACGCCATCTTCTCCGCCCGGATGCAAAGCATGCTCTGGGCGGAAAAAAGGGCGGCTCCATCCGAACACCTACACTTGTCTGATGACGAGGAAGAGGGTGAAGAAGGTGAAGAAGAATATGATTGGGAGAAGGGTACCACAACCACCGCCGCCACCACCACCACCACCGTGTCACCCAAGGCGGGGCCCAGTAGCAGTGGTGGCGGTGGTGGCATTGGTAGTAGGAAGAGAAAGAAGACGGAGAAGGCAAGTGATTTTGAGGGCCACGGGTTGAAGGAGGTGTTGGAGGAGTTTATGAGGCAACAAGAGGCGTCGGAGGCCAAGTGGAGGGAGGCATGGGAGGCGAGGGAGGAGGAGAGGCTTCGGAGGGAGGACGAGTGGAGGCGGAAGATGGCGGCATTGCAGGAGGAGAGGGCGTTGGCCGAGATGAGGTGGAGGGAGAGGGAGGACCAAAGGCGGTCCAGGCAGGAGGCTAGGGCTCTTAAGAGGGATGCTCTTGTAGACGCCCTCCTCAACAAGCTTGCAAGAGGTGATATTTAAGTCTAGCTTAACTTCAATTTCCACCTAGACCAACAAAATAACTAGTACGTTAGTTATTTGGTAATAATCTAAGCTCTTTGGATTTTGTTTTTAAGATAAGATGAGCATCAACGTTAAGCAAGGAAATATGTGACTATGTAGGACAGTAGGAGGTAAAGTTAAGCTATTCGGCATATCTAGAGTGTATAAACTATATCAATTAATTTGTTTCTTGATTCAATTTACCTCTATATATTCCCCTCAGACAGTTAATTGAGTTGCTCTCTTATAGTGAGTACGCGCGATGGATCAGTTAGAGATAAGACTGAATAAAGTGTATGGTATCATATTAATAAGCTGGAGGATATATGTTATGCATGCATATTTATTTCTATTAAAGTATTCGTAAGTATATAACAATTTAGTTTAAGGTATATTAATAAGAAAATTATCTAAACGAATGATTAATTAACTGCTAAGTTATGGCTTTTTGGGTGTGACTATCTTGTTACCAAACAAATTTTGTGAATTTGTTGCGTATGTAAGATAGATGACCGCATTAAGAAGAGAACTTCTTTTCGACCAAAAAAAAAAGAAGAGAACTTCTTACATCTCATTTTGGAGGGCTAGTATAGTAAGCTTACATCAAAAGTTGGATATGTGATTGTTGTTGCCCGAAGTTTAGGAACCATTTATTTTATTTTTTCGTCACCTATTCCAAGTGTAGCTAGAATGTGATCGATTGTGCGAGTGAGTTCAAGCTTTTATGTTATCGATAAAGATGTGACTCTCCAAATAATGGCACACTTCATTCGACCAAAAAAAAAAAATAATGGCACATTTCATTCGACCAAAAAAAAAATAATGGCACACTTCATCACGACATCACCTATTCCAATGTTTTATTGTCAAATGGATCGGGCGGGATTCGAGTTACTATGGTCGGGCAGGTTAAAAATATCGATTTTTATATGTTTATCAAAATAATATTTCAATTAAATAATATTGTAAGTATTATTTTATGCAATGATAAAAGTTATTAATATTCATACCCTCTTTAAATGTATATACTAAATCGGATCAATATAATGGGTTTCAGTTTCAACCGTAATGAATTCGGGTCAATTAAGTTCGCTTTATTTCAAATTACAATTGAAATTTCCAGGTTTCGATCTAAAAGTTTAGGTCAAATTGGGTCAAGTTTTAACGGGATTTTTGTAATCTTCTTGAGTAAATGCCAAGGGTGACGGAGATTTGAAAACAAGAATAAGTTTGGCGTAAACAGCAAACATATTTCAAACGTGATCATCATTTAATGTCTAACTACGAGAAGTAGATAGGAGGTAGGTTGTTCTTATTTCAAGCTACCTCACTTGTGCCACTTAAACCTTAAATGGGTAGTTACGTACGTTATAAACTCACCTAATACACTTTAACCTATGATTTTCTCTTGCCACTTTCTCTAACTTGCTTTCGCCGTATCTTTTTTATGCACGTCTTGAACACTTGATCATACAAGCGGTGGTTGATGCAGGGCTTTGGGAGCCGAGGGGTGAAAGCATGCCAACCATTATGGGATCAAAATTTTGATTTGTTAGTATAATCCCCTTTTGGTGTATGAATTGGACATGTTTGAGCATTCATATTGTCCTTTGTAATATGAACTGGAATGCATTGTAACCTGTAAGCCTTGCCAGTCCAGGTCATCATTAGGAGTTAGGACTCACGTCAATGTTATGCCAGAAAAATAAATTTGGGTAAGCTAAATTACTACTACTTTTTTTTGTCAAATATACGCTCAATTTACCTTAATTTTTACTATTTTTATTTTAAATTTATACTAAAATTTTATTTTTTATTTTTTTGTAGAGTGGGTTGGAACGGACCCTAACACACCGCTAGGTCTGCACCAATGCGAGGGCGGTGCAAAATACATAATCTACCATCCAAGTCCAAATGGAATTTTTGCATGAAGGTTTAGGTTAGCTTATTCCATAATAGTATCATAGCTTTTGTGTAGTTCTAATGATGAATGTATCTAGACTTCAACTGCTCTTATTTCTTATAGTAATAAAAAAAACAATGAAACACTAAGAGTACTCAAAATAATCACATTAAAGTGGCCAATCTTAATTTTCTTATGTACTCTAATTTTTCATGATATTCTCCTGTTTTTATTTGGTCACAACATACCGAATAGTAATCTGTTACAGGCCCAATAAGCTTCTCAACCGGACAGTCAGCCCAATAACATTAATCGAGTGGCGATCTTCCGATCCCACCCCCAACTCCGATCTCTACTGTGAACCCGGAAAGAAAAAACCCTAGAGCTTTCGAGTTCTCAGACTCAACCAAATCAAAAGAAGCAATGTTCAATCTCTGCAAAAGGATCGCGTCGTCCGATTGCGCGTCTCGGATCCTCTCAGGTTTTACTGATTTCTCCACTCACTGTTCAAATAATTCCGTTGCAATTTCCCTTCTCGTTTTCTGGTTCCATACTTTGTGTTTCAGCTTGCAACCATTGAAATCAGAACTTATTTGACTGTTTTTTGGGGTTTGATTTCCTATGTCTGATAGCCAAACTTAGAATCGGTGCTAGCGATAATGATTAGTATTCCTCTTCCATCTTGCGCTTGCTATCTTCGGTGCTGTGGACTTTCTGTATCTCTTTCAGGGCAGGGCATTATTAAGGTGTCTTGTTTGAGCTGATTCTTAAACTTTTTTGCATTTTCAATGTATTTCCCAATTGGACTTGCCGGTTTGCATTTCAAAATTTCATTATTTTATTTTGGGAATCTGGTTGTCTTTCAGGGCTCTGTATAGGTTTACTGAAATATATTTGGACTGAATCATTGCAATGCTCTTAAGACTGGATCTTTTAGCTGGATTATAATATCGGATTGGTTATAAGTATAACTTGAGCTTCGATCATATAAATTCATTTCAAACTTGAATAAGGTCATGTATTGGCACGATTATATGAAATATCTTTCCCTGTGAGAGATGATATTAGGATCCTCTTGATGAGGTTAATTAAGATCTAGATCTTTTCATCATTTTGGACTGTAGAGTCATAGAATGTATGGTCTGCATCAAAATTAATAATAAATGACATCTGAGAAAACAAAACAAGTCTGATTACTCCTCGGAGCAAAAAAATGGCTGAGCTTCATGCCATTTTTTTTGTCAATCTTTTGAATCATTTCATTTGGTTTTGTGCGCTTGAAAGGCTGCTTCAGTTCGGCTAGATCAAACTCAAGCGTCTACAATCCTTGCATATGGGGTTCAAGGCCTATGATGATCCACACCACAACCTCAAAGGAATACGAAAGAGTTGCCCCAACCACAACATCCTTTGTGAGGAATATCCTGGAGGAGCAAGGACGACTCCAGGGAGGACTAGGACTAGGAGGAACCCAAGACGAGAAGCTAGACATTGTACACATAAAGCTGATCAAGAACAACACGTTTGTCACAATCACAGACTCCAAGGGTAACAAAAAGGCAGGGGCATCCTTGGGTGTTTTGGAGGAAATGAAAGGCGGGCCCAAGGCGTCCCGTTACGCTGCTGAAGCCACTGCAGAGCACGTTGGAAGGCTGGCAAGGAATCTCGGGTTGAAGTCGGTTGTTATGAGAGTTAACGGGTTCACGCATTTCAAGAAGAAGAAACAGGCGATTCTAGCTTGGAGAGAGGGGTTCACTCATGGGCGTGGGGATAGGAATCCTATCGCTTATATTGAGGATACCACAAGGCGTCCACATAATGGATGTCGTCTCCCCAAGAAACGAAGAGTCTGATTATTCTGTTGTGGTGCCTTTTGAAAAGTTTCCAGCAGTTGCTTGGGTTTTGTGGTCTTGACTTTGTTGTTTGACGCTGAAAGAAGTGTGCTGGATTTTAGATGATTGTTAAGCATCCTGTAATGGGTTGTTCCTCGACTGCTGAAGGAAATAACAGGTTAGCCCGAATGTGAATTTTGTTGAGAATTTTGAGTTGTAACCTATGGATTGTAGCAAGTAATCAGTCACAAAATTGATAGTATTTGCTTGGATTTCATTTCTTTTTTGTTTTCGGAAGAGGACTGCCATGTCCCAAATATCTTTGCACATTTGTTCCTTTTTACCAATACTAACTTGTAATCTTAGCCTTAGCAAGAGAAGAATCTAACAAAATGGAACACTTGTTGATGCAAACAAATCCATAGTAGTATTAGTCATCCAGCATTGCTCATCTGTACAAACTCATCCTGCATCCTCTGTAGAAGTTCCATATTCTTCTTCCTTCATCAAATATATAAAATTTTCGATTTCAAACAGATTCCAAGGTGCAAAATTAAGAGCCGATCCCCCATAAGCATATGAAGGATGAGCCTTTGAAGGCCAAGATAAGTAAAAATTGATATTGTTGTTAAAACTAAGATATAGTGACATTGAATCTTCCTGCAAGCACAGCATCCCTCTCCTTGCCCTTGATCCTCATGTACTTTTCGCACTGGGTGGCTGCGATCAGGAACCGGATGCTCTGGGCGGAGTTGAGTAACGCAACGACCTTGGTGGCGGCCCTCGCCCTGAGGGTGTCGGCGCTCGCCACCAGGGCCTCCATGGCAGCACGTATCGGCTGCATTGCCACGTCGGCGTCCCGGCCTGCCTCCCCGATTCGGTGAGGCCGCCACCCGATGCGCTTCAGGGCGCTCACTACGTCCGGGCTTGATATGTTCTCCTGGATCTTGGCCTGCTCGTCGCACAGGGCCTTCTCCTCCATCCGTATCTCTGTTTTCAGCCTGCGTGTTCACAATTAGCACGCAAGTGCAAATTAGGTCGGTCACTCAAAATCTCATATGAATGTGTTTCACTGTGGTCAATTGGGGATGGGCCAAATGCATTGCCGGTGAAGTATACATAAATGAGGGATGGCCGGTCGCATATCTTATAGGCAGTGGGGGGCCAACAAGACTAGGATGACGTGATAGAACTCGAGGGCAAGTAGTGTAATCAGTATATATATTGGGCAGCAGAGCAGAGCAAGGAGTGCAGTGCATACATTTCCGTGTGCACCGCATGGGATCGACGCCCTGTGGGAAGCGCACGTGGTGTGCCTCGGTGGAGCGCTCGAAACTCAGCGCTCCGCCACGTAGCGCCCCCTGGCACACCCTAGTGTACACACACGCCGTAACAATAATACTCCATATTATTAATATTTAATTAATAGAAAAAGGGAAAGAAAGCAGGAGGAGGTGGTACGCACGCGTCGAGGCAGAGGTGCTGGTGGAGGGAGAGGTCGTGGACGGCGGCGGAGAGGAGGCAGAAGAGGGAGGTGGGGCGGAAGCCGGAGAGCCAGAGGAAGGCGCACTCCAGGGAGGAGCACCAGGGCGGGTAGAACATCAGGAACACGTTGCGGTGCGCCGCCCTCGACTTCTCCTCGTACAACTTCTCGTACTGGGTGAGGGCGCGCACGATCAGCTCCCGCCGGTCCTCCTCCCGCATCTTCCCGCACTCGCACTCCTCCTTGGCCGTCACCAGCTCGTCCAGAAGGTGCTCCTGCTGCACCTCCAGCCACTCCAGGAACGCCTCGTACGACGCCGTTCCCGCCATCCCCGGCCCTTTCCTTCTTCTTACGTAATTCTGTAATTAATTTATTAATTGCGACCCTCAGCCGCTGCTATTTTTTGTGTGTGTGTATGAGGCGGTTGGAAATGAGGTGTGTGTATATAAAGAGAGAGAAAGCCGGCTACACATTTGGCGGTGGGGTGTTGTTTATAGCATCCAAGGGGTGCTAGATAAGATTGCTATGTATACCTCTATTATTTTATAATCGACTTTAACCTGATACCTTGTTAGGTTTGGGTTCCGACTTCCTCATCTATTGAGCTCGTTGGTCTACAACTGTCATATTGCGGAGCGATATAAGTATATGGCTGCATGCAACTCCCTCCCATGTTGAACATAACAAGATAACATGTCCATCTATACCAGTACATGAACTACTTACATTTATTTGTCAATTGGACCACGGATTTTAATAATTTTGAAAAAAAATATATAGACCGTTGAAGACGTGGATATTGAACACCTTCTTATCTAGTGTGATCATACTCGTGACATAATTCAAAACATCAATTCAAAACAAATCCTCAAATAAATCACCAAGATAAATTATTACTGAAATTGGTCAAATAGTGGGAACAAAATAATTTGCAGAATTGACTTTTGCATGGTAGAGAATCCAGTACCAACGAAATAGACTTGTAATCCGACAATTAGATAATGATTTCATAACAGATCTAGGTCAGTTTATAAAACCTCATATCCACCGTAGGGCCCAACCTAAAAAATGGACAAAACAAGAAAATGATGAACTTCAAATACAATCAAGGAGACAACGTTAACAAGGAAAAACAACCACCTGGCAAAGACCAACCGAGGTTTTGTCAAACTTAACTTTGATGGATCAAAGCTAGTTAATGGATCCACAACTGCTGGCGCGGTAATCTGTTATCCAAACATGGAAGTGATCAATATAATGTCGAAACAATATGGGAATATATCAATACCAAAAATTGAAACACTGGCTTTGAGAAATGGAATAAGGATGACCAAATAACTGGGAATAAGAAAACTAGAGATAGAGGGTGATAACCTAGCAGTAATTGATGCAGTTGTCAAAAAAAGACAAATCTTATGGGACATTGAAATAATAATTGCAGACACACTAGTCTCGTTAAGATGGTTCGAGGCTATACCAATTACCCATGTTAGTAGAAAGTGTTATGTGGTGTCAGATAATATTGCTAAATTGGGCCATAACCTTCCTACTAATGCTATTATGAATATGCTAAAAATTAAAGTTCTCGTCCAATCGGACACCCTTGGACGTACCCCTTACCGATTCAAAAAAAAAAAGACCTTTGAAGATGTTCTATATAAGTTTCAACTCTGATTTTAGCTTTCGAAAGCAGCCAAAGGAACCTCTCAAATAGATTTTATTAGTGAAGATTATTGAGACTAATCTTATCCCATATCGGGATTTAGAACCTAAACCACCCACCATATAAGTACATGGGCTACTCCCCCTATTGCCAATTGGTTTTAGAGTGGAACCTCATGTGCTTATGTGTCGGGCTTACCGCGCATATGAGCACGAACCGACGTGTGAACCCCCACGTCATATATGGCCCACCGAGATTTAACATGGTATCAGAGCCTGTTCGGCCTGGGTCCCGACTTCTTGGTCTATTTGGCTAGCCGGCCTTAAGGCACGAGACGTCAAGTGCAACTGACATATTGCGGGGCCATGCAGTTGCACTTGAGGGGGCGAGTTGAGATTAATCTTATCCCACATCTAGAGTTAGAACCTAAACCACCCTCCATATAAGTACATGGGCTACTCCCCCTATTGCCAATTGGTTTTAGAGTGGAACCTCATGTTCATATGTGTCGGGCTTACCGCGCATATGCGCACGAACCGATGTTCTTATGTGTCGGGCTTACCGCGCATATGCGCACGAACCGACGTGTGAACCCCCACGTCATATATGACCCACCGAGATTTAACAAAGATGAGTTACAAATCAATAAACATTCCAGTGTTTATTACCTCATATAGGTTACAATGACTTGACTGGCAAGCTGGGCTACAAAATATTCACAAACATTTCAAGTAGACACTACATACAAATAAGTTTCGATTACTATTTCAGCTTGATTTAGGCTTCGCTCGGCAGCCTTGTAACGACTCCTTGCTAGCTACCGCCGTTCTGCCAGTGGAGATGTTGTCCCCTAAGAGGTACTATTATGTATTAGGATACAAAATCAAGCGGATGAATGATAACCTAGCCCCCGCTCCTCCATTGAGCGGGAAGAGTCGCTAGCACCGAATGGTCCCTTAAGCTGGTTTTGCCGAACGGAAGGTTAGAAAAATCACAACATAAATTCAGCTTGATATAAGTCGGGCCTTTAATCGGCCCATTGAAATCTCAGCTTAATCGGCCCAGCACAACAATTTCAAGCTGAAAAGTAACCATCAAATTCAAATCTGTATGAAAGAGTGATGAAAGACCGAGGATACGAATTTTCGAAACACCGTTTTCATATGAGATCAAATTTCAAACTGTCAAAAATCAACAACCCCACTAATTTGACATCACATCTGCAAAATTAACCCAACGCCAACGGCCTATACTATAATTCAACTTCAGATAGCCTAATCATACAGGAAACCTGAACACCCAATCCTTAATTAATCTCCTAAAAGACAGCTGAGATTTTCATATATTGAAATTCATCTCCTGTTCTCTCAATCAGTTTGAGCTTACAAAAGTCACCATGTCCACATCTGATTATATTAAGCCAGACAAACCATATAAAAAAGTATGGTACTATACAGTTTAATCAGGGATTTATGATTTAAACGTGCTGGATTGGGGCCCATAGTCCCATACCAACAAGCCTGTGATTCATGAGGTCAGGTGTTACTTATATTTATGCCATCATATATACAATGCTGTATACACAAATATAGTATATGATCTCATAATGATTGTCAACCAATTAGCTGATCTGCATCTTTCTCCATCATACTCCATTTAATTAAGATGGTACCAAACTGTTTGATTTTTTTTTTCAGTGATGGGAAGGGAATCCTCTTGTGGTTAATTCGTTTCGATCAATCAAGATCGAGCAGATGATGTATGGTAGATCATGTAGGAAGGTAAAAACCACTAGGAATTGAACAGCTTGGCATGATTTATTATCGTATTGACATGACAAGTGATTAAGGCCTTAGGACATGAATTAAATCAAGGTTGTTATCTATTGATCTTCAAATTAACGAACTTTTTAGATCATGATTATGCGTGGAAATTTTATACCTTTTGGTAGCTTCTCACTTACTAGTCTACTTCATCATGTAGCGAAAGTGTATGTCTTAATTTGAAAAGGAGGTGCAAAAGCTACATTAGATTCATTACGTCGGCAATGTATAATAATTCAACCACTTATAGTTAATTAAGCTTTTGTTATAACACCCCTAACAGAGATCTTTATTTTGTGTTAATAGTTGTCTATGTCTAAAAAAAAGTTGTTAATGATAAAAATATCTTCATTCTTCTCACAAATCCATATGAATATCAAATTATCTCATGACCTTCCTTTTTTTCCATTTAATTATTAACCAGCCTTATGGCTCGAAACAAATGGCAGCATATCTTACATATAAACCGGATCCGGGTTGAGGTGAAATTGAAATTAAAGCTTAATTGCATGAGTGAAAGGAACATCATACTAGTTGAACTTGCTTCCACTTAACATAATACCATTTTAGCATGTGGAACAAAGTAAGAGGCCCCTCTTTGATTAGCACACGTTATACCCTTCAACCTTACTCTGTATCCCTAACCAAGACATTCAATCAATACTTATGGACAAGGTCAAAGAGAGAACGAAAAAAATCCTTTCAAGCACCATACATTACTTTAGCTTTACTCCTACTCAAACCCAAAAAAAAAAAAAAAAAAAAAGAATTAGGGAGAAAAAAAAGTCAATAAAACCAATGCTGATACACTCATTAATCTCAGCTCTCATTTTGTCTTCAGCATTTAGTTGCACCAAACTAAGAACCCACAATCTATAAACCTCCAAGCTAGCTATTTTGTAAACCTACATTCCAGATAGCTAGAATTAATCTGAATCCCCATTTGTATTTAAATCTTGGATGGCCGCGATCATGAAGGTGCCTCGAGCAAAAATCTCTCTCTCGATCATCACCTTTGTCGTATGCGCCCTCGCGTTTAGCATCCTCTTATACAACGAGAGCCTGAGCTCAGTCTCCTCCATTTCAATCTTCAGGTCACAGACATGTTCTAAGAAAAGGGCTGTATCAGAAACTTCTAAGTCAAGTTCAGGTCTGTCCACTTATATATTTTCTTAAAAAAGATACATGCCATGCCGTGTCAAATCAATGTGTATGATTTCATCCTTAGTGTAATGATGCCTACTTTTGTAAATTTGTTAGGGAAAAGAAGTGCAAATGTGAAGGGTGCAAATGTGAAGGAATTAGACGACATCGTGCAAGAGTATAAGTTTGAGTATGATCCTGACATATGTGACATAACTGATGGGAAATGGGTGTACAATAGGTCAATTAAGCCTCTCTATACAGACAGAAGTTGCCCTTATCTTGAAAGGCAAGTTTCGTGTGTCAAGAATGGAAGACGCGACTCAGGATATCGCTATTGGCAGTGGCAACCAGATGAGTGCACCTTACCAAGGTAATTGAGTGTGTAACTTTAATCTTGCAACTTTAAAATCATGCTCTATTGTTTCTTCAGGATATATACAAAAAAACCATGTTTTTACAAATGGTGCAGATTTAACCCAAAATTGGCACTAAGGAAGCTTCAAGGGAAGAGGCTGATGTTTGTGGGCGACTCGTTGATTCGAGGCCAATGGCAATCCTTTGTCTGTATGGTTGAATCCGCCATACCCGAAGGAGAGAAGTCCTTGCAAAGGGGGAAAATGCACACAATCTTTAGAGCCAAGGTACTAGGAACTACAAAACATTAATTAGAGCAAGTTGCTCAGCAAAATTCTATCAGTTGTGCTTTCTTAGCTAGATAAGATCACTAATGAAACCTTTAGTATACCTCTGAATCTTGACATGGGTATTACACTATTACTGAGCTCTGAGTCAATTTGTTTCTTGTTGGTAGGGGTATAACGCGACAATCGAGTTCTACTGGGCGCCGTTTCTAGTAGAGTCCAACTCAGATGAAAACATAATAGCAGATACAAAGAAGAGGATCTTGAAGGTGGATTCAGTGGCAAAGCATGCCAAGAACTGGGGTGACGTTGACATTCTCGTGTTTGGTACCTATGTTTGGTGGTTGAGCGGCTGGAATCTCAAAACACTGTAAGTACATGTATCAAACAACACTTTTTTAACCTTGAATGATGTGATGATAACTGAGACTTTGATTTTCAATTGGTCACAGATGGGGTAATTTCTCAAATGGGTATGAAGGATACGAAGAGCTCGAAACGCCCATTGCATACAGGATTGGTCTCAAGACATGGGCAAATTGGGTTGATTCATATGTGGATGTTAACAAGACCAGGGTTTTCTTCACAACAATGTCTCCCACCCACGCAAGGTCTAGCTAACTTCTTATATATATATATATATATATATATATATATATATATTTCTTCTTATAGTAAAATACACCAAATAGAGTTACAAAAACTTCAAGCATAGTACAAAACATATTAAAGGCAATTCCACACACTCACTTGTTAGGAAAAAAACGTACAAATGAATTACTTTGCACGCATTTTACAGAAGCGAGGACTGGGGCCGTACGAACGGGCAGAGGTGCTTCAATGAAACAAAGCCGATATCGAAGAAGGGTCACTGGGGAACCGGATCAGATAAGCGGATAATGGAGGTCGTGTCAGATGTCTTAGGGAAGATGAAGCGGGTGCCCGTGACTATAGTGAACGTGACCCAGCTATCCGAGTACAGGATCGACGCCCACGCGTCGGTCTACACTGAGACCGGGGGCAAGCTCTTGACCGAGGAGGAGAGAGCTGATCCTCAGCATAATGCGGATTGTATCCATTGGTGCTTGCCCGGTGTGCCTGATACTTGGAATCAAATCTTTCTTACCTACTTGTGAATTGATGGATACAATATGGAAGCCTTGGTTTATTTTTTAACTTGTAATGAAGATTTATGGGTAAGGAAGTAGATGCTGGAATTTTTTGGTTTTTTCTCTTAAGCTTGTAAGGAAACACTAGCTACCAGCATAACAAGGATAAATGCTGGTTGATGTTTGAACTTTGAACGATGAATTTTCAGTAAAACTTCATGTGCAAAACTCATAGTACATAACTACATATTTTAATTATTACTAGGCTTAAACACTTTCAATCTTAGATATAAAACTTGGACTCGAGAATGGTAAATTTCAGTCTAGAGTTGACTACTTTCACCACTTGAAATACGACCCAAACAAAAAGAAAAAAATACTGTAATTAATCAGTTATGGGTCCACTGGCTAATGTTAAGTAACGTTTCACACTTTCACCACGATCCTCATCCGAACAATTTTCGTTGTTTCGCTCTCGAACTGGCTACAAGCTTTTACTGAGAAGAAGCTCCAATGGCAGCTGCGCTTAACGCTGTTTGTGCGATAAAGCTCTCTAATGGCGGAAACCAACACCGCCTTCGAAGTCGTACTCTTCTTCCTCCGCTTTCCCTATCTATCACCAGTAAGCTCTCCGTTTCCCTTTCCGTTTTCAAACAATTCTGAATTTCTGCTGTTCCTGATTGAAAAATGAGACTGTTCCGAGAAATTGGACTGCAATTGATCTTCTCTCTTTCTATGTCAGGGAGAAGATTGTCGATTAGAGCGATGGAGACTGATACGAACGAAGGTATACATCGCTGAATTTGAATTTTGGTCTTATTTCCCCTTTGCTAGAAGGAAGTCTAGGGATTTGAGAAATCGTTGATTCATGTGTTCCGTTTTGTGTGGTAGTGAAAGCTGATGCACCAGATAAGGCGCCGTCGAAAGATGGTTCTAGTATAAATCAGCTCCTCGGTATAAAGGGGGCTTCTCAAGAAACGGTGCGTTTCAGTTGATGTTTGTTTATTTGTTTGCTGAGATAGGCTAGAATGGAGGCCTTGTGAGTGTGTTAAGCTGAGTAAGCTACAATTGCTCCTGCAGAATAGATGGAAAATCCGCCTTCAGCTTACAAAACCTGTTACTTGGCCTCCATTGGTCTGGGGAGTAGTCTGTGGAGCTGCTGCTTCAGGTACTCTCCAAGTCCACCTCATTTGAATTGAGGCCTGATTTCAGCCTCCTAGTTCGTGATGTGCAATTGTGCTTTATCCAATGATTTCAAAACCAGTTTCTCTAAAGTAGCTGTCCCTTGTAAACTTCAGAATTAAAGGAAGGCTCCTTTGGGTCAAGCAATGGTGTTAGTCATATAACTTATATCTCCTTTGCAGTAGTAGTTGTGCTGAGCGATAGCACTCTTCAATCTTCTTAGTTATGTATGTGATTCTTTGCATATTCTTCTTGAGTCACTTGTGTCTTGTGTTGATTCAATCATGCGAACAGTTATGTATATGGCCTCTCTGAATTGAATATTACCAACTTAGAAGTTCCAATATTTCTGCTAAATGCGCTTTCTGAATGATTGCATGCACAATAGTTTGATGCTACAAGATGTTTATCTACTCATCGTATAATATTTTGTACCATATGCTGTATATATACTGGGATGCATGAATATGAGCTGCCCTTTGTAAACCTCTGAACTTAAAGAATGTTCTTTTGAGTCATTAGATGAGCAACGGTATAAGTCATATCTCCATCACTTGAGTAGCTGTGCTGATTATACTCTTCAATCTTTTGAATTATGTTTGTGATTTCTTGTGATCACTATCGATGCAGGAATATCCATTTGGATCTTCTTCTTGTGTTTAGTGTCTTTTCAAGCAAGAAAACAGTTATCGATACAGCCTTTCTGAATCATTTATTAACATCTTAGAAGTTCCAATCTTTCTACTAATTGTACTTTAAATGGACTCACATGATTGCATTTGCAATGATTTGATCATGCAAGATGTTTATATATCAATCATTTTTACTGGATGCTTTATAAATAATGGGATGCAGGAAACTTTGAATGGAATGTAGAGAACGTAGCTAAGTCAATTGTATGCATGCTGATGTCAGGACCATTTCTCACCGGCTATACACAGGTAAGTTATTTCAGATGGGAATATGTGCCTTTCTTCAACTCAATGCTTTATAATTCAAATAAAACTTTACTTCCAAGCTGGAAATAATCTATTCATTTTCTTTGCAGACAATGAATGATTGGTATGATCGAGAAATTGATGCAATCAATGAACCCTATCGTCCAATCCCATCAGGAGCAATATCCGAGAATGAGGTATGCACTGCATACCATTTCAGGCCGGTTTGGTTCTAAATGATTTAATTTGGCTAATTTGAAGAATACATGCAGGTGATTACTCAAGTATGGGTTCTGCTGCTGGGGGGTCTTGGACTTGCTGGTTTATTGGATGTGTGGGTATGTCTCATGTCATGAGAGATAGATATTCCATTACTTTATGGTTGGAATGGCACATTCTCGCTATTCGTTACTTTCTCTGTAACTTTTTTTGGCTTTAGGCAGGGCACGACTATCCCACAATCTTTTATCTTGCATTAGGTGGCGCCTTAGTCTCGTATATATACTCTGCCCCACCTTTAAAGGTAAGATATTCTTCCTTTTTATATAACTTTACCCTTTTTTCACTATAACATATGGAATTTACTCACAAAGCTTAGATGTTATTGTTTATTGCAGCTTAAGCAGAACGGATGGATAGGAAACTTTGCTCTTGGATCTAGCTACATCAGTTTACCATGGTATGGTATTTCCTTATGTTGGTTATATCTCTTTGCTTTTGGGCCTACCTTCCATGTATATTTTCTCTGCTTGCATTCCCTACTTAGGGATGACAGAGGTATTTGTTAACAACATTACCAAACGAATTGTTTCTCAGAAAAGTAATGTATATATAGCTTGATTCTACTCAAGTAGATAAACTATGCAGAAGAGTTGCATCCTAACTACAGGGGTATCATACCCTATAAAATCAGTAGATCAATGTTTACAAATTTCTCTCCTAAAGCACTGCAATTATTCTATAATCTTTGGAGTACATCCAAGTCTTATATTTTTTTAAACAATCTTGGAACTTAGCCGTCTTTAGCTTATCAGATACAATAAACTAAGAATCTGCTGATAGTATCTGATAATTTTGACACTTTCCTGGCAGGTGGGCTGGACAGGCTTTATTCGGGACTTTGACTCCTGATGTAGTTGTTCTTACACTCTTGTATAGCATAGCTGGAGTGAGTTTCTAATCCAAAATGGCTATCCAAATCCTTTTGTTATATGAGCTGATGCAGATAATTCAAGTCTCTGTTTCCTCTTCCTATCATAGCTTGGAATTGCTATTGTGAATGACTTCAAGAGCGTTGAAGGTGATAGGGCAATGGGACTACAGGTCAGTCTGTTATAGCTTGGCTTATAAAACCCCTCTTGCTTCTGCTAGAAATAACATGGACATCTAATCCAATTCCCATTTGCAGTCACTTCCTGTTGCTTTTGGAGTTGAAGCTGCACAGTGGATTTGTGTGGGTTCTATTGACATTACTCAGTTATCAATAGCAGGTAATGTTATGCATCCTGTCTTTTTTTCCCCCCTTCAAAATAGAATATATATGTGCTTAGATTGATAGTTTAGCTGAACAATCTTTATAGTTCCAAACTTTAGCTGTCTTTCATGTTGGTGCTTAGGACCATATGTTAGTAGTTATGCGCTTATGGGTAGAAAAAAGGCGCATCAGTGATCAGTGATTCTTATTCTTACTGAACATTGAACAATGACATGTAATGCTTACAATATGTGCAGGATATCTACTGGCGATTGGTAAGCCGTATTACGCACTTGCCCTCGTTGGTTTGGTACTGCCTCAGGTTTATTTCCAGGTACAAATGCATAAACTGAATTTCACTCTCTTACCCTTTGGCTTAATCAAATCAGAATGTGAATTGTTATTGCCACTTTGGCTTCGAACCTCGTTTTCCTTTAAAACTCCAATATAATTTGTTTCAAATGGAAGAATGATTAGATTAGCATGTCGTGTATATACTCTAAAATGCTACTGAAACATGCTCTTTGACAGACCCAGACCATACTGAAGGATCCAACCAAGTACGATGTCAAATATCAGGTAAATAACCATGTCAACAACATTCTCCATGTCCATATATATAAGATAAAGTGTTGGGGGTCATTGTAACATTAACTCCACATTTGTTGGATGTTGCAGGCGAGCGCACAACCATTTCTCATATTAGGTATTTTGGTGACAGCACTGGCCGTACGCCCAAACATATAAGTCAAGTATGGGCACAATACAATAAGCCCATTCAGCTGAATCTCATGTGTAGAATAATCGAGTAGTCAACCAAATTTTCACTCCCATGTTTGTGTAATCTGTAAGGGTTTTAAGGGTTTTCTCGGAGAAGGTCTGAAGTACAAAATGCATCTACAAAATGATTTTGAACATCTTACAGAAAGCATACCATTTCCACTAAACGAGCAAGCAAACTAATTGTACAGTAAAATACTACCAAAATACAAATCTAGGAGGCTCTATGCACTGTATTATTGCCATGGATCCCTGGTTACATGATCAAGTGGTGGTTCTGGTTTTGTACTTGGATTCGTCAATGTCGATGCCTTCTTCTACAGTGCGTTGCCGCCTGACTGAGTACTGGTGTTGAGGCCGCCTTTTCGGCTCATCTCCTGGTAGCCTTGGGTTCCAATTTGGTCTGTTCTGGCTTGACCTCCTCTGCTTCCTGGCTCCTGGTATCCCTCTGTTGCTAGCTGGTTCCTCCTTGTCTGCCCTCCCCTGCTCCTACCTGTATATTAAAGAAATTTTAAGTGAATAAATATAACAGGTTCTTTTTAACACAAGACTAGGTTTTTTTTTTAATGAAAATGAGTTATTCTCATTTATTTTGTAAAATAAGGGGTTAAAGAAATCTAAGTAATCCTTCTATCTAAATTTATATACTTCCATCCTTTGAAGACATCCTTTGGCCTCACTATTTCTATACTTCCATCTAGCAATGACACGAGTTCTAAAATCCTTTGGCCTCACTATTTCTATGCTCCAAACCTTTCTTCAAAATGGGGAAAGAATAGCTACTTTTTCCAAAAGAAAATTGTTCCAATTCCAACAATTTCTCCATTTTGAAGAATCAATATTTATTGAAATAAAACATGATTGGATGACATAGTTGAAGAGGTAGGAAAAAGCAACCATTTACATTTAATTAACCAAAAAAATAAAAGGAAAAGGAAACATTGATTGCAAATTCACAATATGGAGCAATAAGAGAAATCTCCAAATTTGGAGAACTCAGTATGAGTTTTGGATATCTTCTCCATTTTGGAGATCACTTTGGAGAATCTGTTGAAACCAAAATTAGGACAAAAATCTCCAAATTTACATCTTCCAAGAATTTAGAGATGCTGTTGGAGATGCTTTAATGCATCTAATTCCACAGTCGTCTATTTCAATTTGGTCCCTTCCAAAAATCAGGCTAGATATTTACACAAACAACCCAGTTTAGAAGAACACACTACTTGAAAAGAAATGTTGTGGAGGACAGAACTTTCACCAGAAGAGTTTACGTACTTGGCCTTGGTTATCTCTTTTGTCTTGACATAAGCAAAATCGACTACGTGGACCCTGGTTGAGCCTCTTTTAATGCACGCATCAAACTCATTTGCACCCACGCAATAACCTCTCTCCCCTCTACCCAAAAAAAATCCCCAAATAGGACCCCTCCCCCTCCTGCTCCTGCCCACATCCAAACCTTTCCCCTGACCTCCAATTTCATCCTTAGATAAGAAAAAGAAAAGAAGAAGAAGAAGAAGAAAGAAGAAGAAGAAGAAGAAGAAGATGGGTCCGATGGTGGTAACCCAAATAGCAGCGGGGCTGAGCGTTCTGGCCGGAGCGGCGCTGGTGCAATCGGTATTGAAGGAGGCGAAGACGACGGCGGGGCCTTTCCCCAGGTGCCCCAGCTGCGGGGGCTCCGGGCGCGTCTCCTGCTTCTGCTCGCGGTGGTCGGACGGCGACCTGGGCTGCCGCTCCTGCTCCGGCTCCGGCCGCATGCCCTGCAACAGCTGCGGCGGCTCCGGCACCGGCCGCCCCCTCCCCCTCCGCATCACCGCCAACTACCGCCCCCCGCCCACCAACTAACGCTCTTCTCCCTCCTCCAATAGCTACATAGTCCACCCCAAACCAAACCAAAAAAAAAAAAAAAAAAAAGCTTATGTTTTCTGCTATTCTCCACGGATTTGTTTCTTTAGTTATGTAGCTCCTTACATACATACGTATATGTGTACACTCGTGATACTAGTGTGTTTTAATTGCAAATCTTTGAGATTAATGGCTGCTGCTACTATGTGAAACAACCGTGGTTGTTTTGTCCATGGTTTTGGTTTGTGTATCGTCTAGATTTTCGGCAATTGGGCGTTGTAAAGGATTTGTGCAGATGTAAAAGCAAAACACGTTTGGGTATTCGGTACCGATTAATCGTAGAGGCGGTGACTTTTCTATAGCTCTATTCTTCATTTTGGTTTCCTTTAAGAGTTTTGAGGCCTCATCACGTTGATCCTTCGTATCTCAGGGATAACTCTTGTTTCTTGTTGATGGAACTTTGAAAACTTGATGTCAGCATGTATGAATCTCTAGTGTAATAGCACCATGGTGCTGCCATGGATGTTATATGCCATGAGCAAACAAATCACGGAAACAAATAATGTAATCTACTGAATTATGTAACCCAAGCCAATCTCTTGTAACATTTCTCAATCAATGTAAAGGGAAAGTGCAATATTTCTCACTCAACATACAATTATATCGCGGTTGCTGTACACTCTCTTTGCAAAGAGAATGGGCACACAATGCAGCATTGTTTGCAAAGCGGCTAACGTCAAATTAAGGAAGCTCCTTTGGTTCATTTCTCCATCCTTTGCCTAAACCATCTCATTTCTCCATCCTTTGCGTAAACCATATCATATAGCTCTTCCTAATGTAACCAAAACTTATGTCCTTTTGTCTGGTTTTGTGAATTGCCTGATTTAACCCTTCATTATGTCTTCTATATTTCTAAGTTTCGTTTTAACTGTCAATTAACAAGATATGTAGGCACAAGGCTTCTTTGCCAATAATCAGACAGGGGTATCATATCCTATCAAATCAGTAGATCACTGTTTGTAAATTTCTTGCAAAGTTATGTTCTAAACCGTTGAAGTATTCTCATAGTTTTTGGAGTTGTTGAAACCATTATTGGAACTTATTCTTCTTTGATCTTGACATCTCTTCCTGGCAGGTGGGCATGGCAAGCTTTATTGGACTTTGACTAGTGATGTAGTTGTTCTTACACTCTTGTACTTGTACAGCATAGCTGCAGTGAGTTTCTATTTTAAACGGCCATCCAAATTCTTTTCTTATATGAGCTGATGCAGATAATTCAAGGGTTTTCTCAGAGATCGTCTGAAGTACAAAAAGCATATACAAAATGATTTTGTTACGGAAAAGAACCATTGCCACCAAACAAACAAACTAGTTGTACAGTAATATACTACCTAGTACAAATCTAGGAGGGTCTATGCACTGTGTCGTTATTGCATTGGATGAGGTGCTACTGGCTACATGATCAGGTGGTGGCTCTGGTTTTGTACTTGGACTCGTCAATGTCGATGCCTTCTTCGACGGCGCGTTCACTACCGGACTGAGTCCCGGTGCTGAGGCCGCCCTTTCGACCCATCTCCTGGTAGCCCTGGGTTCCGATTTGGTCTCGCCTGGCTTGACCACCTCTGCTTCCTAGCTCCTGGTACCCCTCTGTTCCCAGCTGGTTCCTCCTTGTCTGCCCTCCTCTGCTCCTACCTGCGCGCATATCAAGAGCATTCTTTAGTACACCGCTACACAAAAGAAAGCTATGGAAGAGAGGACTCTGATCCAACTACTCATTCTTTCGAGCCCATGACCTTAGGGTACTAGGTATTAACCGTCGAACCAGATGCCCGAACGCATTACAGTAAAAACATGTCACACATACCTTCAGCGAGGTGTTCTTGGGCTTCGAGGCTCTTGCCGCCGGTGCCACCTGGCACGACGGTCTCCCCTGCCCTTGCTCTTGCGTCCAACTCCTCCCTCTCCTTCTGTGAAGACATGCTCAGACTTGGTTATCGTGTTGTTCAACTTGGAAATTAAGATTTGTGATCGAGGTTTGTGACGTCCAAGTTTCTTAGAACGTGGACTACAAACCGATCAATGAGCTGCTTAGCGAGGGTTTGGGAGAACGGTGTCTTTATCTACTTCATATTATATAAGAACGCAGTTTTTGCATGGGGCGAGCGAAGTGCAAGAAGGCTGCTATGGCGGAGTCACGTGGCACAAGGAACGGTGGAGCCTTCATTAGTTGACACGTGGGTGCTTACTTAGATTCTAACTGCAACATTCTTTGGCGGTTTGGCCTGGCATGGCACCGCACGTACAAACGTACTGATTCCAAGGTGGATTTTCATTTTGGTTCCGTATATTAATCCTTATCTACAAGTTACAAACCAGCGGATTCTTTACCATGCGTGCAAGTATAATCCAATCCGTTAAAAACGGACTTTACTGATGTTAATATATACTTTGTTTATGTGTATTAGAATGTTGTCAAAAGTATTACTTAAGAGAAAACATGTTTCACATGCATCTAGCATATGGTTGTCCATAGCAAAGACATTCTCCAAAGTGGCTCGGGAGTCGAAATCCATGACAATTTTGAAACTGGATTGTTTATGAACTTAGGATCGGATATTGGTGGAGATTACAATTTGACAACCCCCGAATAACACTAAGCATACACAAATAAAGGTGGATGAGTCGTGGATCTCCTATTTATTGACTTAACTTTATGGTTAGTGGGTCAATTCCAACCTTATATATATAAAAATTATTAGATTCACTCGATACGTCATCCACAATAAGAAGTTTCTTTATGGTTAGAACACGTTATCCACCGGAATTTCAAAATAGTGTGGCTTTGCCCAACGGTTCTCTTAATGAAGATATCTCCCTCGATCTACAAAGATCACAAACCTCTATATCGGTTCATTTTTCCACCGGAATTTCAAAGTAGCATGGTTTTGCCCAAAAGTTCTCTAATGAAGGTACCTCCCTCGGTTTACAAAGATCACAAACCTCCAATTAAATATATTTGTTCGTCTTTCGGCCCAAAAAAATATACATGTATATTTTGTTTTTTAAGGCTCTTGTACTTGTTAAGAAATATTTGACATTCTATATTTATTTTTTGTATTGTGTCTGATTTATCTCTTTATAATTTTTTTTGAAAATGTAAGATTCCGAATTACCAAACATATCTAATAGATCGAGAGGTTGAGACAGAACTCGATAACCAGACAAACCGGCGTAAAAAAAAAGAAAAAAAGAAAACAACAACAACAAGCCCTAACAAAGAAGAAGACAAGACTTCTAACACGGTAGGAGAAAGACAGTTTTGTGGGTTACACGAAAATCCAACACAAACGTGTAGAGTCACCGGAGTGCAAGACAACAAGAAGCCGACTTGATGAGATCCGACGAGGCACTTGAAAACGTGAGAAACACATCACCCAATGCAAATAATTATATACATAGTTCATCTTGTCGATTTCATCATGTGCAAAGCCAATGAGTGTTATAGAGCTTGACAAAATTCCAAAGAACAACGTGGTCGAAGAATGAGAACCAAGGAGTTGGTGGGCTGGCAAAAGCCTTCAATTGGTTACGTCAAGGTGAATATGGACGGTTCGGTCGAGAAGGATGGCCAAGCGACGACCGACGTTGTTTGCGATTGTGATGACAAGTTCGTGTACAATATTGGGCAGTGCATTGTCCTAATGGCATGAACTATGGGGTATTATTAATGATCTCTCCTTACCCTGGTCCTACGGTAATCAACACATCATTTTGACTCCGATTCCAATTTAGCGGTTAGGCTCATTCATCAAAACATCACCCCTTCTCATTCCCTTTTTATCCTTGGGTCTAGGTGTCAAGACTTTCTCAGTTATGTCTGGGAGGCCCGACTCCTCACATCATTAAAGAAGCGAATATGGTTGCCGATTTCCTCACCAAGCTTGCGTTTTCCTTTCTTATAGGCTTACGTGTTCTTTTAGAGGCTCCCTCAAGTGTCCTCCAAAATTTGTTTGGTGTCGAAAAAATGTACACTACCCAATACAAAAAAATAATACACATTTTGTAAAGAGGTGATTTTGTGCGAATACGTGAAAATCAGTGGTGATCTTATGCATTTTCCTAGTGAAATCTTACAAGTTACAATTGTGAATGAAAATATTCACCGAAACTTGTTACCTTGAATAGTAAAAACCGATCCCAACAGGCTAGCAATGCGTCCCGGCCCAGCCCGGCATCATGGGCCAAAAAAGCCCAGCCCAGCCAGGCCATGGGTTGGTTTCGGGTCGGAGTACGTTTTTCAATCCGGCCCAGCCCGGCCCGTCTCGGATGGGAAAAAAATACTTATAAATATATATGAAAAAAAAGGTTGGAGGTTTAGCTTCCATTCATACATAAATATAATCAAGTTAATTAGCTTACGTTAAGTTCATACATAAATAGCTTATGTTCATACGTAAATATAATCAAATATATAATATAATATACATCACCCTATAATCATTATTAGTCTTCTTAATAACCGTTACATATATATATATGTTTTATATAATAAATACTTATCGAATTTGAAATAATTTTGAGTAAACCCGCTCCTCCCTTTTTCCTTCTTGTTTTAAAAATAAATCATCGGTCCGGTCTGATCCGACCTGAACCTGCCATCAATCCGCTCCCAGCTCAGTAAAACCAGCACGAGCTAGTGTGGACCAGACTGGGGCCCTGCCCGTACCAGCCCGATAATTTGCCGGGCCGGTCCTGGGCCACGGTTCCTTGGCTCGGCCCGGGCCCGGTTCCATCACTTGCCGTTGCGTGTGGAATTTAACCTAATAAGGCATACGGCCGCCGACATATAAAAGGATAATCCGGCAACCCTTAACCCTAATTTTCCCTCCCGCTTCCTCAGACTTCGGTTTTCGCCTTCATAAGCCCTAGCGCTCGTCCTGTCTCACTCGCAATTCTCACACTCCATACCCTCTCCCTCTTGACTCGTCTGAACAATAATCAATTCAAGCTTCTCTTCTCTTCTCCAATCAATTGAATTCTCATCTGTTAATTCTTCTAGCTCCTTTGTTTCTCGTCTCACAGTTTTGTTAGCTGTTGGGAGCAAAGAGGATGTCGGACGACGAGAGAGATGAGAAGGAGTTGGATCTTACCTCTCCTGAAGTTGTCACCAAATACAAGAGCGCTGCTGATATTGTTAACAGTTAGTATTCCTTCCTTCTGTGATCCTGTTTCATGATTCGGCATATTTTCTGCATACCATTGTCCTCTTCATTGGTTTTGTGCTGCTAAATGTGTTATTGCCCTTTCTATTGTTCGATTGAACAGGAGCATTGCAGCTAGTTTTATCAGAATGTAAACCCAAGGCCAAGATTGTTGACTTGTGTGAGAAAGGAGATGCCTTCATTGGAGAGTAAGCTCTCCTCCATTGAACATGTTATCGTTCTGTTGTAGTATATGTAGTGTCTTTCAATGGTTTGAATTCGTTTTCTAATTAATTTACAGGCAATCTGGAAATATGTACAAGAATGTGAAAAAGAAGATTGAGAGAGGCGTTGCCTTTCCCACTTGTATATCTGTGAACAATGTAGTTTGCCACTTCTCACCTCTTGCAGGTGATGAGACTGTGTTGGAAGAAGGTGATATGGTGAAAATGTAAGCTATTTTGAACTTGTTATTCTAGTGAATATATCAAGACTTATACTTCTGTGAATTGACTTCTGTTTCTTGCTGACTATAGTGACATGGGATGCCATATTGATGGATTTATTGCTGTCCTTGCTCATACTCATGTGATTCAAGAAGGGCCTGTGACCGGTAGGAAAGCCGACGTCATTGCAGCTGCAAACACTGCTGCCGAAGTTGCTCTGAGGCTTGTGAGGCCTGGAAAAAAGGTATAACTTCAGCACTTTAAGCATATGCTATGTTCTTCAATGGCTGTAATTGGTTTTTTGGTATCAGTGTTTCATATTGGCACTTAGGTTTTGAAACAAACTAAGTGTGATGTGGTGGTGTGATCTTTGGTTCTTTTTCCCCCCTGTTTGATCATCTTTCATCATGATATGTTTTCAATGACGAGTTTGTTTCAATGTTTGATGACGGTTCCTCTTCTATGATTTATACTCAATTTTAAGCATTAAGTTAGTAATTAACATTTAACTTTCTATTGCTGAGTTTACCATACGTTTGTGCTTACTCCTGATGGCTTGATAAGTCTAAATGAAGAAAAACAAAGTATGCTATGGATTTAATACTCCAAGTGAGGCTTTTTGTCATAGTTACACTGATAGGCTTATCAAGTTACTGATGCGTTTTTAAAAACAATTTATGTGATGCTGGTGGTTAAGCATTGCTTTTTTCTTTCGTTATATGATATTTTTTAACCTACGGATAGAGATCTTTGAAGCTGTAGTTTTTATAATTGAGAGGGAATAAGCATTTTTTATGCCACCCCTGAATGATGTTATATCTTAAAGAGCTATGGATGAATTTCCACATGATGCTTTTTGTCATAGTTACACTGACAGGGTCTGAATTTTCTTTCTTCATGAGCATCATCTGTTGCCAATCCTTGTAGGAAATGCTGTTTTTAGTGGCCTATCGAAAGCCCTCTAGAATATCAAAGCCATATTGTTATTCCTGTATACATTATTCGTTACATGAAGTCTTGCTATTACTTTGTAATTATTTTGTATCAAAGATTGACATAGAATAGATAATTCTCTATGAAAAAAAGGTATATTTTTAGTGGTTATGAATAATTTGCAAAGATGGCAACTTTGCCGAGGTGATCAATGTTTTGAATACTGATTTCCTCCTTCACCTGTTGCCTATATTATACCAGGCAAGATTGGAACGTTTAGATCTGTTCAATCTTATTGTTCAGGTCATGTTACTTTAGTGCCAAACTTATTGATTTGTTTTCCTTTCAAGGCAAAACGTGCTATTTGTCCAAGATGTATTTTATCTCCCAAGGCCAATAGAAATACATTTTGATAAAACTATAAAAGGAGTACTTTGTAGAATAAGGCCCTATCAGTGACATATCCTATTGAATCATCAAATAACAGAGTATGCAAAATTCTGTATGCAAGCATGTTCTTGTAAAGAAGCTGTTTTACTTGGTACTAATTATTTGCAAAGACAGGTTAACTTTACTGAAGTGATCAATGTTTTGAATACTGATTTCCTAATTCACCTGTTGCCTATACTGTATCAGCCAAACAAGAGTGTAACATTTCAGATTTGTTCAATCTGACCATTCATTTCATGATACCTTAATGCCAGAATTACGCAAGTGAAATATCTTACTTAAATTTGATTATCTTGAACTTAGATTAACACTGTACGTTTTGAATAGACACCAATTATTTGCAAGTATATGGCAACTTTGCCGAGGTGATCAATGTTTTGAATACTGATTTCCTCCTTCACCTGTTGCCCATATTAACCTAAGCAAGATTGTAGCTTTTTAGATCTGTTCAATATGATTGTTCAGATCCAGTTGCATTAGTGCCAAAATTATGATTGAAATATCTAACCGCTTAAATTTGATGGTATTTTTTATTTCCAAAGCTGGCAACTTTGCCGAGGTGATCAATGATTTGATAATGATTTCCTCCTTCACCTGTTGCCCATATTAACCTAAGCGAGATTGTAACTTTTCTAGATCTGTTCAATATGATTATTCAGCTCTAGTTACATTAGTGCCAAAATTCTGAGTGAAATATATTGTTTCTAACCACTTAATTTTGATTGTCTTTTTTCTTTCCAAAATTGGCAACTTTGCCGAGGTGATCAATAGTATAATAAAGATTTCCTCCTTCACCTGTTGCCTAAATTATCCCACGCAAAATTGTAACTTTGCTGTGCTGTTCAATCTGATTATTCAGCTCCAGTTACCATAGTGCTAAATATGCATCACCTTTGGTCATATAATGTTTTAGCATTTCATTCTTTACCCTTGACCTTGTTTTTTTGTGGCTTGTGTTTTCCTGTCTTGTTGTCGTGTTTTTATCCATGCTTATCTAATTACTTGTAGCTGGAGTGCTGAACCATGGTTAATTTGTGACTTTGATGTTGATGCCTCTAAATGATGAACTGTTTTTTGGGCTATCTGGAGCATTATCCATTGACTTACCACAGTTGTTGCTTTGAGAACCTTTTTTTCATATGCTATTGAGAATCGTATCTTATCACCTTTCTCCATCCAAAAAGATCTAAATTTACCTAGAATCCAGTTTTTATGACCTTTCTCCATCATGAGACCTAATATTACTTTGTTTTATTCTTTAAACCTTTGTCTAGTAAGGTTTTGCCATGTTGTATTGTTGTGTAT
Source organism: Polygonum maritimum (assembly GCA_963924305.1). Classification (NCBI taxonomy): domain Eukaryota; kingdom Viridiplantae; phylum Streptophyta; class Magnoliopsida; order Caryophyllales; family Polygonaceae; genus Polygonum; species Polygonum maritimum. Next base: position 11,214,858 of record OZ002733.1, on the reverse strand, counting down.
ACTGCATACATTAACTCATGTTTTTCTTGTTTTTTTCAAAAAACTTCTGTTCCTTTTTTTTTGCTGTTTCCATATAAAAGATAGTGAAGCTTGTTTAGTCTTTTCTTATTGATCACTTCTTTTGAACATCAAAGTTTGCTTAATGTTTTTTTATTTGGCAGAACAAAGATGTGACTGAAGCAATTCAGAAAGTTGCTGCTGCTTATGACTGCAAAATTGTTGAAGGTGTTCTGAGTCATCAGTTGAAACAGTTTGTGATTGATGGAAACAAAGTTGTGTTGAGCGTCTCTAACCCTGAGACAAGAGTAGATGATGCTGAGTTTGAGGAGAATGAAGTCTATGCAATCGATATAGTGACAAGCACAGGTGAAGGGAAGGTAAGCGTTAATTAAACTGGCATGCCTCTATGTCAGTCCTTTCAAATTTATGCATACTTCAGTGAATATATTCTAATGGATGTGTGTTTATATGCCATTTTGGCTTACCTATTCTGCTTTGGAATTTCTGCCCAAGTTATTGGACGAGAAACAAACTACCATTTATAAAAGAGCCGTGGAGAGGAATTATCACTTGAAGATGAAAGCGTCGAGGTTTATTTTCAGTGAAATAAATCAGAAATTCCCAATTACGCCATTTTCAGTAAGGTTTGTTTTCCTGATTTTTTTTTTCCATTTTCAGCCATGCCCTTCAATCTTGATGATCTTAATGTTGGATGGATTTTTTCAATACAGGGCTTTGGAAGAAAAGCGTGCTCGACTTGGTCTTGTGGAGTGTGTCAGTCATGATCTCCTACAACCGTATCCTGTATTGCATGAAAAACCGGGTGATTTCATGGCTCATGTAAAGTTCACAGTTCTTCTCATGCCAAACGGATCTGATCGTGTAAACACCCAACCTTTGCAAGAGCTGCAACCTACCAAGACGGTTGAGGACCCAGAAATTAAGGCCTGGTTAGCATTGGGCCTAAAGAAAAAGAAAGGCGGTGGGAAGAAGAAGAAAGGTAAACAAACTTGCAGATTCAAACCATTTCTTTTTGATTTCCCACTTGTTCCATGGGACACTAAATCTTCACTCTTGTTGTCTTTTTCAGCCAAGAAGAGTGGTACAGGTGATGTCTCTACCGAGACTGAGGCAATGGATGAAACTGCTACCCAAGATTGATTAGCTCAGACATAAAATGAACATGTTTTGATAATCTCTTGTTTTTCCTTCTTCTCATCCCCCCTGTAATATGGTAATCTTATAAGTTATTTTACAGAAATATACAGAGCTGTTGGTTTTAGAGTCTTCACTACTAATAACAGGCTACTAATTCTTTACTTTCTCATTCAATCCTTGCCTTGGCTGTTTACAAATCTGTGTTAATCCTTACAACAACCGGTACAAGCTTGTTTGCATAGTTCTTGTTTCTTTTTTTTCGGTCAAAAAACGGGCTCAGCCCTGCGGAAATTTAATTGAAAAAATCAGTGTTGCTCATCAAGAGCTACAATATCAGCTACCAAGAGCTGTTGAATCAAAACAGGGGGCGTAAGAAAAGTCACAAAATGTTCATGAATAGATAAAGAGAACTTGGCTAAAGCATCGGCAGGGGCGTTTGCAGAACGGCCAACATGAGAGATCGTTGTTGACTTATTGTGGACGGGCAGGTGCGCATGAGCTGCTTGCATCTCTCAATCAAATGGAAGTCTCGTTGAGGAGGAGTCGAAGACTGACAGCAAAAGGTTGCACGCAGTTTGGCTATCTGACCGTAGAAGGATGGCAGCGGCCTGATGAGCATGAGCAAGGACAATTCTGCATAGTTCTTGTTTCTAATATCTCTTGACTAGATACCCAGAAACAAAGCCTAGTTTTGGCGGGCTGACTTTAGTCAAACAGAATCGCTCAATTTGGCGATCGAGCGTGTTTAGTGGTAAAAGCAGCAATTTCTAATACGTGTAGGCGTGTAGCCGTTCATAGCTCCCCCCATTTGTCGTTACACCGCCGAACCTCAAATAACTTGAACCAGAGACCACCCCCGGTTTGATCCCCGCCTTCCATTTCCTCTCACAGACCAGCCAAACAACAATCCCTTCAAATACCTCACCCGCCATCTCCGGCATTCCCCATTCAAACACTTCTCCCAAACCAAAGCATCCACAATTCTCCGTTCCGCCTGAATCTCATCCCCAATGGAAGGACAAATCGGATCTCTGGACTCGACCAACCCGTCGGCCGGCGACGTCTCCGGCTCGGCGGGGAACGTGAGCGTCGGCGCCATCCAAAACTCCTCCCCGTCGTCGATCTGCACCTCCTCGGAGTCCACGCTGGGGCGCCACCTGGCTCACCGCCTGGTCGAGATCGGAGTGAGCGACGTCTTCTCGGTGCCTGGCGACTTCAACCTGACGCTCCTGGACCTCCTAATCGCGGAGCCAGGCCTCAACGTCATCGGCTGCTGTAACGAGATCAACGCCGGATACGCCGCCGACGGCTACGCCAGGCGCCGCGGTGTCGGAGCCTGTGTCGTCACCTTCACCGTCGGCGGCCTCAGCGTCATCAACTCCATCGCCGGCGCCTACAGCGAGAACCTTCCCCTCATCTGCATCGTCGGAGGCCCCAACTCCAACGATTACGGTACCAACCGGATCCTTCATCACACCATCGGATTGGCCGATTTCACCCAGGAGCATCGCTGTTTTCAAACTGTCACCTGTTATCAGGTTTTAGCATAAATTGTTATGCCGAGTTCTTGATCTGGTTGTTTCCTCCTGCAGGCGGTTACTTAGATGCGGTTTGTTTTTATGTGTGTTATAGGCTGTAGTGAGTCATCTGGAAGATGCGCACCAGCAGATTGATACTGCCATCTCCACTGCTTTGAAGGAGAGTAAGCCCGTTTACATCAGCATCAGCTGCAATTTGCCGGCTATTCCTCATCCTACATTCAGTAGGGAGCCCGTTAAATATACTATTGCCCCTAGGTATTCTTTTTTGAGTTTGTCCTTCTGTCGCCTTACAGAATTGGCATTTTCATTACTTAGATAATGTATGCAATTGATGAAGATGCTTATATGTCTCAAATGGATCAGTGTATTAAGGAGGATTAGAGTATGCATGATTTTGACTTAAGAATTGCAAATGAATATTTAATTATTTCTTCTGAGATGAAAGTCACATGTTATTGAAATGAGATCACGAAACTACTCAAGGAGGAAGGTTGATGCCTTGAAAATAAACAGACATTTGTGGAACTTCTAAAACATGAAATGAATCCTGGAGGAAAAGAAATTGCTAAGTTTGAACCTCAGTCCCACTACTCAATTAGCTTTTCTTGGACATGGTGAATTCTTACCTATCCATTCCCTTGTAGAAGATCCTTAGAACAAGTAGATTAGGATATTTTTAAATAATTCTGCCTTCAACACGTTCAGGAACATGACAAAGTAGCTTTTTGGATTTTATACCTGAATGAAATTGAGGTCTTTCTCAATTAGAATCCAAACTAACATTCTCCTGAACCCTAAAATTGACAACAGGCTGAGCAACCAACAAGGGCTGGAAGCAGCTGTGGAGGCAGCAGCAGAGTTCCTTAACAAGGCTGTGAAGCCTGTGATCGTTGGTGGGCCAAAGCTTCGAGTATCAAAGGCTTCTGACCAGTTTGTGGAGTTTGCCAACGCCAGTGGCTACCCGGTAGCTGTGATGCCCTCTGCTAAAGGGATGGTCCCAGAGAACCACCCCCGTTTCATTGGCACTTACTGGGGCGCAGTTAGCACTGCTTTCTGCGCTGAGATTGTTGAATCTGCTGACGCCTACATATTTGTGGGCCCAATCTTCAACGACTACAGCTCGGTTGGTTACTCGTTGCTGCTCAAGAAGGAGAATATAATCATTGTGCAGCCTGATCGCGTGGTGATTGGTAACGGCCCTACATTTGGGTGTGTTCTGATGAAGGACTTTCTGAAGGCCCTGTCTTTGAGGATCAACAACAACCCAACTGCGTTTGAAAACTATGAGAGGATATTCGTCCCCGAGGGGCAACCTCTTAAGTGCCAGCCTATGGAGCCCTTGAGGGTGAATGTGATGTTCCAGCATATACAGCACATGCTATCAGGTGACTACGCAGTGATTGCCGAGACTGGGGATTCTTGGTTTAACTGCCAGAAACTGAAGCTACCCGAGGGTTGTGGGTAAGCTGTAATGGAAAACTCTCTATGTTGATTGATGAAAGCAATGATTCTTGGTTTGGACTGGAGTACGATGTGATGATGTAATTTTTGCAGGTATGAATTCCAAATGCAGTATGGATCCATTGGTTGGTCAGTTGGTGCAACTCTCGGTTATGCTCAAGCTGCTACAGACAAGCGGGTTATTGCCTTCATTGGTGATGGTAGCTTCCAGGTAAAGTATTACTTCCCTCCATTATACTGCTAGACTAATCTGATTATGTGTTCTGGTACAATATGTATCAGTTATCAGTTTGGCAAGTTATTGTACATGATTAGCTGCACCTAACTAATCTTAATGATTGGGGTCATTTGCCATTGGACTAATTGGAGAATCAACAATCAATGACATTCTCATTTCGTAGTGTATAATATATGGTGAACAAATTATGTAGTTTGAAGTAGTAAGTTGCCTGAATGATTCAGCATAAGAGGACTATGATCTTGGAGCTAGTGTAAAAGTAAAAGTAGATAGCTTGGTCTTTGTTAGTATTTTTTAATCTACTTAAGTTAATATCTACAAAAATCTGTCTACTATAAGTCAATTGAACACGTGCATGTACAATTTGTAGCTCAACTGTCAATGTTTAACCCAAATCTTGCAGGTCACTGCACAAGACGTATCAACAATGATCCGTAATGGGCAAAATACCATCATCTTCCTAATCAACAATGGAGGATACACCATTGAAGTCGAAATCCATGACGGTCCATACAACGTCATCAAGAACTGGAATTACACAGCACTAATCGATGCCATGCACAACGGCGAGGGAAATTGCTGGACATCCAAGGTACACAAAATACTGTAACTACTAAAGAGAGACTGCCTTGCCGAGCTCTAACAAATTTTACTAAATTGGCAGGTTAAATGTGAAGAGGAGCTCATGGAAGCAATTGAAACAGCAACAGGACCCAAGAAGGATTCCTTTTGCTTCATTGAAGTGATAGTGCACAAGGATGACACCAGTAAAGAACTGCTTGAATGGGGGTCCAGAGTCTCTGCAGCCAACAGCCGCCCTCCAAACCCTCAGTAATCTTCACACTGCACCAAAATTTTGTGTTGTTTTACCATCTTACTCCTTAAAAGCCATTAGAATACGGCTTTTCTTTTGTTCTTTTCTACGTTATGATATATATTAACATAACAAACAGTTCTGTGAGTATTGTAGATAAAAGAAGCCTTTGGCTTTCTTTGTAATAAACGTTCAATTTTCCCGGTAAAATCTGTTTCGTCGACTAAATGATCGAAAAATGCCCACAAAGTATGATATGAGAGACTATTGAACTGAAATTTTACATAAGATGGCCCATGCGACTCATGTCATCATGTGGGCTTTACCGGGCCGGGTCAGGAGAGAGGACCTGGGCTCTACAAAGTGGACAGTTTGACTGATTAACCAACCATTTATCTAGACACTCGGAATGAAAAGCATGGCAACATTCAGGCAACAGCCTTACTTTCTCTCCGTATTGAAAGTTGCTGAGGCAAATAGAGCAATCCACTTCCTTGCTGAAATTGGTAGACCCATATGAGACTATGGGCAGGCTGTTGATGGCCACCTGGTCAAGGCCGAGCCTGGTGTCGTGCCCAAAGAAGGGTCCAATTTCATGCCCAAGCTGTGGCATTTGGATCGTGGCGGACTGATTACTAATGGCATGAACCACGGGCAGACGTTGTTGGTCCGCTACGGCGTTTTGCCACCGGTGAGTGCAGAGGTACAAGGTGTAGATGAAACACAAGGCGAAGAAAGCGAGGAAGCTGAAGATTACAAAGGAGAAAATGATGCTTTGGTTGTGGATTTCGCTGATCTTCCCCTCGAGGTAGAGGTCTCCGTATGGCTGCTGAGTCGAAACCTCTGAAGCCATGGCTTTGCCTTTAGAGAATGTACTAGGGACTCTTTGAAGAAGAAGCTGGTGGAGTTTGAGAGTTGTGAAGGGATTTAAAGAGGGGTTGCACATGGGAGATGGGGAGGTTGAGTGATCCATAGGGATTGTTGTTGCTATTTTGAAGATGAAAAAGAGAGATGGTTTTTGGTGTCACTTTTTGTATGAAGGGAAAGTTTGATGGCGAGTGAAGTGTCTAAGGATGTACTTGCCTCATGCCTGAACGAATTTGAGCCACGAGCTCTTGTGATTTCATGGGTTTGGATGTTTGTTTGTACCGTTTTGGAGGGTTAGAGAGATTTGCAGGGAAAGCAGAGGTTGTACTAGTTAGCTTTGTTAGGTGTTCAACATAACAAACTCGGATACGTACGAGTACGACTTGCAATAATTATGTTAAGCTGCCTAATGGTAGAATTTCCTCGTACAATCCTCACAATAGGAGAACCATGTGGCAACCTAATTAGTAATTACGGAGTACTTATTTAGTTATTTGTTTTGCCTTCAAAATCGTATCAAAAAAATAGCATTGCCAACTAATTACTACTGTAATAATGTGCCTTCTAAATAGTAAAAAAGTTATTAAAAAAAAGTAGTCCCGGCGGGGCTCGAACCCGCGACCTTCGGCTCATAAGACCAACGCTCTAACCAACTGAGCTACGGGACTTTGATGATGTTAACTGATTATTTTATAATAAGACTACATAATATGTAATGAAAATCAACAAGCAAGCGCTAGGCTGTTGCTACGTGGCCAAGGAGAAAATCAAGCTGCTGCACATTCGAGACCAAAACTAGAGAAAAAAATGCAACGGATTACGGCTTTGCTATACTTGTTGTAGAAAAGTACTTTTTAAGAGAAAGTATTCTTTTTTCCTCTCGTAATACGTGAAATGTAGTTGTATTTTGCTATTTTCGATGAGGGAAAAGTATACTTTTTGGTAAAAAGTACTTTTTACTAATAAGTATAGCAAGACCTACATTTGAGTTAACATTCAAAGCTTGTATAACGATAGGTCTTCATATTATTATATTTAATTTTTAATTTTTTTTAGAAATGAGACACATGTCAATATATCCTTGAAAGATCAATTGATTTTTGTTTGGTCGAATCAAAGATCAATTGATGTTTGGTCATCATGAGGATCGATCTTCACTACTTTTGGTGTATTACCCATTGCAAAGGAGTATTATATTTTATACTTTTTTACCTTTGTAGCCATAAAATAGCCAACAGATAGGTTTACTCTTGTGACCAGTCTTCACCACTTTTCTATTACTTTTTGTTTTTTATTGTCCTTTTAATAGATGGGCAATTTTTGGTCAACCATTAGTCTTACTCTTAGAGAAATTACCTCGAAGGATCTCTATAATAGGAAATCGAATGTTCCCTTGCAATGGGTAATGCTTAATGCTTTTGTAACACCCTCCATTTTAATCTCGGAGAATGTTGTCTACCAGTGACCTAGGGTTTGTTACACTGAAGCCATGCTAGGCTTTTAAGGTAACTGAACACATAAATTATAATAAATTCAGTAAATATATATATACATATAATTTATACAAATCAGGAGTACGACAACGGAAATTTATAACTTCTTGTGAAAGAGATTAACCTCTCGTTCCAATAAACCAAACTTTACAAACTCATGAAGCATTACAAGAGCTTAACCTCTCGTTCCAATAAATCCAATTTTAATCCACAAACGAACTATAAAAATCTTCCTTCCCCATCAAGGCTTCGCCCCCATGAACTTTACTCATTGAATCTACTTCCAAGAACATATGAACCGTCGAAAGTAAGGCGAAGGACACCATTCGATCATACAATGAAGAAAAAATGGACGATTAGTCTATTGAAAGACTAACAAGTAGGGTGCTTGTTACTATGGTCATAATCTAAATATGATGGCATCGTACTTTGATTATTTACTCATTCGACGATCCAACAACTATAACTTCATTGAAACAACAACAAAAACATCATTTATTCAGGTAGTCCGTAGACGCAAGATCTGGGGGGTCAGGATGGGGGTCAAACCTAGATGCAATACGTCCGATATAACCCAAGAGAGATACACACCAAACCAACTCGACATGCTAAAAAACGGAGATACTACAAAGATATGAAAAATGTAATTGCCCAAGAGATGAGATACCACAAGAATGTGGTTATGTCAAAAAAGGAGGAACAAGGTTTAACCAACGTTTTTTTTGTAAACCTGCATCGACGAGTTAGATTCATTATTCAAACTTATTCATGTTTGATTTCGAATCTATAGTCGAATGTAAGACTAAGAGTTTAACTTGGATTACTCATCCTAATGATATTCTTAATTAATGTGCATAAATCACGTATCTTACTATATTTTTCAAAACGTTTCAAAATGGTGTGTTAACTTTCACTTGGGCAATATATACCCGATTGAATTTAAAGAATTCAAGTTGGTAACTTTTAACCAGCTATGCCGAAATCAAAGGGAATATTTCATGCTTGATCAAAACTTTTATCTAGCTCGCATTCCAGCCAGATCAGAGGGAGTATTTCATCCTTGATCACAACGTTTATCCGGAGGTTAGAAGGAGTATTTCATCCTTGATCATAAGTTTATCCGATGCACATTGCAACCGAGATCAAGAGGAGTATTCCATCTTTGATCAAAACTCTTTTGGAGGTTTGAAAATTAGAGTCACGATAGACCTTTCTTGTCTTAAGAGAAATCAATCTGGAGAGGACTAGCTCTCTATACTTGACTACTCATGGACAGGGGCGGACGCAGGATAGAAGTAGTGAGGGGGCCAACTATATTGAGGGGGCAGACTATGTTAGTTAAATATATTAAATTTACAACTTATAATAAGTAAATGACTTAAAATTGGTTTACAAAGGTTCAATCTTCAAATATTCATAACTTTTTATTTAGATATCGGATTAAGGCATATAATATATCAAATTGAAGCCCCTAAAGAGAGGAACAATATAAGGTAAAAGAAATTGTATTGGGGGGCCATGGCCCCCACCGGCCCCAATGTAGCTCCGCCCCTGCTCATGAATACCTCCTCAGTCTTCACTCGAAGTGGTAACCGATCCAAAAAATTTAAGATTTTATCCCCAAAGATGCCTCAATACCAATATAAATAAATGAGCGCTCATCCTAATTTTTTTTCTTATCATACAAGTAATTGGAAAGAATTAAATAGAACAGAAGGGAAACGAAAAAAATGGAATCAAAATGTCTATGATGAAGGCCATAAAACTAAATTGGCATAGAGAAGAAAAATATCAAAGTTCATTAAGTTGGGTTAGGCGGACTTCAAAAACATTGAATGAGGTCTTTTAAAACATCGTTTAATTTGTGTTATTCGCTGCAATCATGGTTGATTTTATTTGCGTCCTATAGGTTTAGGGAATCAGGGCTGGTGAGTTCCGGTAAATTGAAGTAACCCACGAGCGAGAAATGGTGACAGTTGGGCTGGTGAATAGACCGACCCTCCACCGACCTGTTGTTTTTTTTTTCAGAAAATCCTTTTATTTATTATAAATAAAAAAGGAAAAAGAATATCCAAGGAGCCCCGTCAGAGCTACAACTACAAGCAAACCTTCCCTACCGCACACCAACAAAACCCCAACAGTTTAGAGCGACAGATGAATCCTTCCGATTGCGGGAACACCAACGACGAGATCGACTGCCACGTCACTTCCGGCGGAATGTTCGTCCAGAGGAGAGACACCGCCGACGACGATACTCCGATCAAGATCAAGGTCTCCTATGGCTCTTCTCACTACGATTTCTCCGTTCCTCCTCGTTCTACTTTCGGTATTCTAACTTCTCGCTTCCCTCTTCTCTCTGTCTCTCTCTCTCTCTCTCTTCCATAGATTTAGCTCGCATCGCGATTAGTTTGGAATTCGAGCTGTTTGCTCGTCTGTTCCGGCCTTTGAGATCTTCATTCGGATGAGAATTTCTTATACTGTCCGTGTTCCGATTGAATTCTGTGATTTAGGTTTCAGTAGAGTTTAATCCGTGCTTGTGTTTGTGGATTTGTGCTCGCAACTCTTACCGAGAGTTCAATTCAGTGTTCTTCTGTAGTGGCTATATCCCCTGTATGCTGTGGTGAACCCTAGAATTGGAGTTGTCTGAAAATAGTGGTTCTATTTGAGTTGAAACTGAGAATCTGTCCGTCTAACTGTGCTTTCGTGTATTGTGTTTTGATGGAAAAGGTCATGTGAAGGACCTTCTTTCTCACCAGACAGGTTTGATCCCTGAGGACCAGAGGCTCTACTTCCGGGGAAGAGAGAAGGACGATGCCGAGGTTTTGCAGGCAGCAGGTGTAAGGGACTTGTCAAAGCTGTTACTCATGGAACATCCAGCAAGCAAAGAGAGGAAGATTGAAGAGATGAAGAAAAGGGAAGAGATGATGAAGGCTTGCCAAGCAATATCTGAAGTTCGTGTGGAGGTGGATAAACTCTCTGAGAAGGTGATTGGCTGCTGTTCATGTTACTCCAAGTGTTTGCATTGTGGAACCATGTAAACGACAGATTATTAACCTATTGTGCCTTTTGCTGGTTATTTAGGTTGCTGCTTTGGAAGCTGCTATCCGCAGTGGTACTAAGGTAGAAGAGAGAGAATTCATTGTCTCGACAGAGCTACTTATGAGACAATTGTTGAAATTGGATTGCATTGAGGCTGAAGGAGAAGCCAAGTTGCAACGAAAGAACGAGGTCAATTCTTGTTGGGATAACTCTTGGATTCTTATATTTACTTTAGGTCACTCTTTGCCTGGGTTTCTGACTGATGATCTTTTTGTCAATCAGCATTTTTTGTTACTGTGTCCAATTTGTGTGGTTGATTTCTATCCTTCCTTTTTGACTTTTCAAGATAGAGTGTTCATATACTTCCCTTGTTTCAGGTTCGTCGTATCCAGAGCTATGTGGACAGTCTGGATGCTTTGAAAGGGAGAAACTCAAACCCAGTTGCAGATTGCAGCAACTCAGTTTCAGTGACTACACAGTGGGAGACATTTGATTCTGGCGTGGGCAGTTTGACCCCTCCTTCAGCTACACCAGCAAAGATAACTCAAGATTGGGAACGGTTTGACTAGCTTCTATACTCCTCTCTCGTATATTGTTTTGCATAGGGATAGCAAATGTACTTGTTGAATACTCTTTTATCTTGTTTACAAATGGAATTTGGGTGGCTCATAAAAGCCCTTTTTGAAAGTACTTGAGATATTGCCTCTGTTGTGTCTTCGCATTGTTTTGCATGCTATAGGCTTCTTAACTATGAGGAGTTTGTAGCCGCAAATCTCTAGAGGTTACTATCTGAGCTGGTTCTTATTCATAGATTTGTCATATATGCTGCTGCTAGATCTTATAAACATGTACGTTCAATCTTGAGTGCAGATAGAGCATTGAACTTCAAATATCATTATGAGCATTTTTTTTTTTTTTTGAGCAACATTATAAGCATTCTTTAATGTTGAGCAGATGGAGCTGGGTATGATCCCACTTATCCTATATGTTTTGATGTCTATTTTTCAGTACGATTGTTACTCTTTCACAAAAGATATTTTGTGTGATAATTCTGTACTTGAAATGTTAGCTAAGATCACTAGCAAGTTGAAGAAATTAAGAGGCAAGTATAGAAGCTGTATTTTCCTTTCATTGTAGGTAGTTCAAAATACAGACACCATGCTAATTGGCTCAAAGTTTGAATAGTGGTCATGATTTAACTATGATGTGGGGTTGTTTGTTTATGTTTTTTCTGATCATAATGATCGAATTGCTTTTTGGATTGAACTCATACTTCCTCAATGAGTATAATCTGTTCATCTGTTCATGATAAAATCAATCCTGACTACTGTACTCATGTTTTCAATGAACTGCCTGCCTTTTAGTGTTGGTTGAAATATTTAATTGCATGTCTCAGATTCACAGTAGCTCACTATTTTTACATGTCAGGCTTTCAGAATTAGTTATGCTATTGCTCGATGTTCATAAACAAATACGTTGATCTTATTATAAGAGTAGGTTAGTGTTTTTTTTTTTTTTGAAGAGAAGAGTAGGTTAGTGTTGATCTAGTTGAGGAAGATATTTAAATCATAATCGTTCAATCCTAGGTCTTCTTTCGGTACAGCTGATTTAGCAAGGCTCACATTATAGTTTTTTTTGTTCGATAGATGGCTCACACTATACTCGGCTATTCGGCTACTAAATCTATGGTTGAAAGGCCCAATTAGCCCTAGTCATACAAAGAATTGGTCTGGAAAGGCCTTCGCACGAAAGCCCAAGTCAAATTCTTCACACTCGATGTTGAAATATCCTAAACTAGTAAACTTTATACTTCTAAATTGTTACCATTTTAGCTCCACGAAAGGTTAGGATTGAACAAGTGGGATGAGGAGTGGTGTTGAAACTCATGGATTTTGATCTAAGAAACAATAATGAAAGACATACTCCTGAACAAAGGGGGATGACCAAAATGTTGTTTAGATCCTTTTCAATCAACGTGATCCTGAACAAAGGGTGTCGATATATCTTGAAGAATAGATCAACATTGGGAGGGATTAAGAATATTTGTCGTTCCTTTTCAATCGACATGGTCTTGAACAAAGGATGTTGATGGATTTGGAACTATGTTCAGATCCGTGGATAGAACAAGATGGGAAAGGGTGAGAGAGACTTGGTGCATATTTGGAGTAACATGAAAATGATTAATTCATGCGTGAAAGGTTAATCATCAATTCTGATTATTTACCAAACTTGCAGTGGCTGCCATTGTTCAAAGAAAATAAAGAAAAAATGGGTTGGTGATCATATCTCTCCACCTTATCATTTTATACATTATATGTCTTATGATTCTTATCGCTTAGTATTTTATACCCCATCGATTGGTGATACACATTAATCAATACACCATTTTATAATAACAACAATACAAACACATCAATTTTTTTTTGATGTTAGTACTAATAGACTAATAGTGCTTCATTAAACGGCCAATCTAAGAAACTGAGAATACATACATACATACATACATAATCATCTGCAATTGGATAAATAAACAAAAAAAAAAGATAAAAAGAGATGAAATTAGAGACATGCTAGCTAGAGTTTCGGCTAATGATGCGTTGCAAACGGAATCAAATTGTAGATAGAAAAATGATTCGAGTGGGGTCTGTCTTAATAGTACTCCCTCTGTTTCATAATAAGTGTCGTTTTAGCACTTAAAATTTGTTTCATAATATGTGTCGTTTTAGGTTTTCAAAGTGATTTAATAGGGGTGAATGATGATATTTTTATTGGAATGTGTATTTGTTGATTAAAGTTGTTCATGCATTGGCCAAAAAAATGTAATGAGTGGTAAGATTAAGAAAAAGTTGTAAGTTTTAAAGTGAATGATTGCTTTTCTTAAAAACTGTGTTGAGAGCTAAAACGACACTTATTGTGAAACGGAGGGAGTAATACTGCACAGATCGATATAATTGATGTAGTTTTGTTTTTCCGCCATTGTTGGTATTGGGTTTTGCTATTATGAATACCCTCTGAAATCATATGTGTCTCGTGAAGGTGTGCCCACCGAGCAGTGTCAATTATGCTCTCCTGTTTTCATTCTGTCCTCCTTATCCTGATGCGGTTTAGCTAGCTGTCTTTTCTATGCATATAATCATAATTAAACCTAGTTATTTACAAACTTAATTAGTTAATACTACTAGTATAATAGGTCCAATTACCCATAATAAGATCCACAATCTATATGCCTACAAAACATTACTCCGTAATAATAAAGATATATCAATATAGCAAAATGTAATGAAAGGGCATTGATGAAGACAGAAGTGTCGCTGATACTCGAATGAGAAGTCCCATTCACTAATTGTATAATATATAGTACTCCTCCGTAGATTTTATCCCAATGTACCACATTCTAATTATAGCAATGTTTGGCAGTAGGCTCGTTTTGGAAATGATCAGTAGGGGACAGGGAGGGGTGTCTGTTTTTACTAAATAAATCAAGGCATGCCGATGGTTGATTTATCTTAGACTTACCACCTTAAGGTGAAGTAATTTTCCAAAGACGTAATATCAAAAAGGATATCTATATCCCTAATTTTTTACTCAACTCGTTAAACTTGGTTAAATTTGAGTTGACATTCGGTACAAAAGTATAGAAAACAAAGAAAATGAAACAGTTTTATATACTCAGTAAGAAATACTGGTATTTTTTTTCTTTTTCCATAAAAAATAGCGGTAATGATTAAGTAATAATGTGGGTGACATGGTCACTTTGTGTTAAGGAAATATGGTGAATTTGGACTCCGAATCTTGTGTAGAACATCCTAACGGTTTAAATGAAGCAGGTTTGTAGTCGTTAGATCCTTCAAATCTAATGTCGTATTTTTTTTTAATGAAACGGTATATAATTGTCTTTTTATGACACATGTCCTCTCTTCTACGAGCTCTACCCCTCTTTTGTCTTCTTCTTCATTACTTCACACCTCCACCTTGGTCTGCGATTCTCGAGTGTCCATTCAAATCGACATCATTGAGCATCCTCTTCAAATTGATTCTAGACAATTCTCAAAGGCACCAATTCGCAATTTCAAGCTCTCTCTCTACCTAGGATTTTGTTTACATTGGTTTGATGAACTCATCTCTGATTCAATGTTTTGATCTTAATTCTGCACACAATGTTTGAAATTGGTAATAAATCGATTGATCTTAAGCCCTAATTTAATGAATTGATGAATGATTGGATAATTGATGCAACAAATTGATGAGTGATCTTGATTAATGATTGTACAATCGATGAAATTGATGAGTGAATTGTGTATATAATTGATGAATTTAGTTTTACAATTCTGCACTTGAATGGTCCAATTCGCTTTTACAATTATCATGCTTCGCTCTAGTTTCTACTTTAGTATTCAAATTAGAGTTTACATGGAAGACTGACTGTTTATATATTAACAATGCAATATTATATCTTAACGATGCACTTTATCATATTTACAATGCACTTTTTCACTTTTAAATAGACCCGTGTGTTGAAGCCCGAAAATCTCGAATTAAATACGGGACAAAACTATTACAAACTCTCGGGCCTTTCGACACGCTAAAAAACGACACTTCTTACTTTGAGTTCTCCCACCGCCTCGCGTATTATTTTATTCTCTTTTCGGAGGCTTATAAGATTTTTTAAAGTCTTTCCCGTAAAATAGTGTAATCTCCTCGGAGATTCACAAACGTCGAGACCCAGCCTTCAAGAACACGTCTCGGGACTCTGCCTTTTTCCTATCCCTTAAACTTTGCCCCAGCACATTTATATATAAGGAAGGGAAGGTGCCTGCTTGCCTTCCAACGTGGGATAGGAAACCCACATTTTGGCGTGACGAGCTTGCTTACTCCAAAGGCACTAAGTTCCTTTCGAACACGCGTTGTCGCGCTCCTCTGCCTTCCCGCGTATGCGTTGACACATACTTTATACGTTCCAGCACGTACTCCCTCGTGCAAGGACCATGCGCAGCTTGACATTTCTTATTTCCGGGCCTTGCTTTTCAGTTACTTGAATGCTCGAAGTACGTGACTAATGCAATATTATTTACGGTTTTGCCACTTGATTGATTTCGGGCTCCGTCAAAGCGAGTCTGTGCACATATATTTTAGCTAATTGCTCACCTAGTTTGTTAAAACGTGCTTAGTGTTTTAATCATTATGTCCTTACTATTATGCATCTCGTGCACCAACGCGGGGACAGATCCGAATATCAACACCATGTAATTTAAAATTTACCATTTCACTAATCTACCCACGCTTTTCTTAAAAAAAACATAGACCCACGCTGCCTCCGGAGGGGCCAACACCGTTACTCTTGGGCCGCTTTACCAACAGAACCCGCCCACGCCCGGCGCCTTCCTCCTACTCGGCATTTCAACGTGCCATCATTTTTTCCTCTGCTCTACCCGAATAACTAAAAAACAAAGTACAGCATCGATTTCCCCTTTTCTTTTTCTAAATAAAATAAAATTAATTACTCAGATTTATAATTTCTTTCTTTCCCCATTCACACCCCTCCTGAATTTATTGCCTCCGCCATCACCGTTTCTTCTTTCTTCTTCTTCTTCTTCCCGATGACGATGCTGTCACCAAGCTAATCTAATCAACCCCAATCATCCCCTCCCCACAAATCCAGAAATCAATCACCCACAATCCCAGTTTTTTTTCATTTTTTCCCGTTTGTCGTTTTTCTTAATTTATCTTTTTTCGTTTTTGAATTCGTCCCCATCTTCTCTCTCCTTCCCCAATTTCAAAGCGTGTTTGTCAATCAGCGCACCTTCTGCACATCGAAAATGCAGAACAATATTCTCTCCACGATGCGGAGCTTGAAGCTTATAGACGGCTGCAAGAGCACCCAGGTCCACGCCATCAACCCATCCTCCGCCGCCGGCGGCAGCGCCGGCTCCGCTGGCGGCTCCGGTGGCGCTACCGGCGGCGTCGGCGACAAGCTCCTCAGCCACATCCAGGACCACCTCCGGGTCAACTCCGCCCGATCCAAATCCAACCGGAGCTACTCAAACGTGGACTCCCGGATCCTCCAAGCCAACTTCCTCCAGGAATCTCTCCTCCCCCATGGATTGCCCTCCACCGATCTCCTCGAGCCTCAGATCGATCCGTGTCTCAAATCGGTCGATTTCGTCGAAACCCTAGCCGACGTCTACAAGCGGATCGAGGATTGTCCTCAATTCGAGAAGTCCGGGGCTTACCTGGAGCAATGCGCGGTTTTCAAGGGCTTGTTCGATCCCAAATTGTTCAGGAGGAGCCTCCGATCGGCCAGGCAACACGCCGTTGATGTCCATACGAAGATCGTGCTATCCGCCTGGTTGAGGTATGAGAGGAGGGAGGATGAATTGCACGGGTCAACACCCTTGGATTGCTGTGGCAGGAACATCGAGTGCCCTAGGGCAAGCTTGGTCTCTGGCTACGATCCGGAATCGGCCTACGAGCGATGTGTTTGCCGTTCCAACCCTCGAGATGCTGGAAATGAGACATCTATTGCAGAGGAGTGCTCGACCTCTGAGGAAGATTTCGATTGTTCTTTCTGCATTGGGGAGGAAGAGGTAAGGTGCATTCGGTATAATATAGCCTCGCTTTCGAGGCCGTTTAATACCTTGTTGTATGGCGCCTTCGCCGAATCGAAGAGGGAGAAGATTTATTTTACGCTGAATGGAGTGTCTGTAAAGGGGATGAAGGCTTTAGAAGTGTTTAGTAGGAGGAAGAAGGTGGACTCTTTTGATCCCAATACTGTGTTAGAGCTACTAACCCTTGCTAACAGGTTCTGTTGTGATGAGTTGAAATCTGCGTGTGATGTTTACCTGGCTTCAATGGTGGATGATACAGAGACCGCTTTGGTGCTTATGGAGTATGGCCTGGAGGAGGCTGCTTACCTCCTTGTGGCCGCTTGTTTGCAGATATTCTTGAGGGAGCTACCGGGGTCGTTGCAGAACCCGAGAGTGATGAGATTCTTTTGTAGTCCTGAGGCTAGTAGGAGATTGGCATTGGTTATGCATTGTTCCTTCTCCTTGTATTATTTTCTTAGTCAGACGGCTATGGAGGAGGATATGAAATCTAACACAACGGTCATGCTGTTGGAGAGACTGTCTGATTGTGCTACTAAGAAATGGGAGAAGCAGCTTGCATTTCATCTGCTGGGTTGTGTGATGTATGAGAGAAAAGAACATAAAGACGCCTCAAAGTCGTTCGAAGCAGCTGCTGAGGAAGGTCATGTGTATTCGTTGGTGGGTATTGCCAGGACCAAGTATAAGCGTGGTCACAAGTACACGGCGTATAAGCAGATGAATTCCCTGATCTCTGACTATATTCCGACCGGTTGGATGTATCAGGAGCGTTCTTTGTATTGTGTTGGGAAGGAGAAGATGGCGGATTTGGAGAAAGCAACTGAATTGGACCCAACACTTACTTTTCCTTACAAATATAGGGCAGTTGCATTGGTGGAGGAAAATAAGATAGAAGCTTCTATCTCAGAGATCAACAAAATTCTAGGATTTAAGGTTTCTCCGGACTGTCTTGAGCTACGGGCTTGGTTGTATATTGCCATGGATGATTATGAAGGAGCTCTAAGAGACACACGGGCTCTTTTGACTTTGGAACCAAATCATATGGTGTTCCATGGGAAGTTGCATGCAGATCAGTTAGTAGAGCTCTTGCGCCCTAATGTTCAGCAGTGGAGCGAAGCTGATTGCTGGATGCAATTATATGAACGGTGGTCATCTGTTGACGATATTGGCTCTCTGGCTGTTGTGCACCACATGCTGTCAAATGACCCTGGAAAGAGCCTCCTACGGTTTCGTCAGTCTCTCCTCCTTTTACGGTAAGTTATCGGTTTTTTTCTTGAAGTATATGCTCAACTTTGACCTATGATTTTTCCTGTTCTTCTAAAATCTTACCATTTCTTCTATTGATGAATTTGTAAAAGCATTTTGTTTCATATTGAAACACAGGTGAAAGTAAGTTTACTGCTTCTTAAATTCCATTAATCATCACAAATATGGAAAACAATGTATATGATGGAGGCAGTCATTTTTGTGGAGTCAGCTCACACAACTGATACAACTGTTCACTTGTTAATTTTTTTTTCATTTAACCAAAAGCTTAAATCTGATCAGACTCATTGTATAAGATATTCATGCTGCTGTCTATTGAAAGTTGGAAATAATTGTAGTGTGAGCTGTACAAGTATGCAGTGTCAATTGTGTGATCATCTAAATCAGTTTTTATGAATTTGTGCTATGTTGTCTGATAAATCTCCCACCTTTATTAATGATGAACAGATTGAACTGTCAGAAGGCTGCAATGCGTAGTCTACGAATGGCTAGAAATTGCTCTACATCTGATCATGAAAGACTTGTCTATGAAGGATGGATATTATATGACACGGGTCATCGTGAAGAGGCTTTAGCCAAGGCTGATGAATCGATCTCTATCAGTAGGTCATTTGAGGCATTTTTTCTCAAAGCATATGCCCTGGCAGATTCAAATCTTGATGATGATTCATCATCATATGTCATTAAACTACTTGATGAGGCTCTTAAATGTCCATCTGATGGTTTACGCAAAGGGCAAGTAAGTGCAGTTAGTGTTTTTCCTTTCAATATAAACTAATAAAACCACCAATAATATATGCTGATTATGCTTTACCTTCTTTTCCTACAGGCACTAAATAATCTTGGGAGTGTGTATGTAGATTGTGAAAAGCTGGATCTTGCTGCTAATTGCTATATGAATGCCCTTGATATCAAGCACACCCGAGCTCATCAAGGTTTGGCACGTGTGTATCATCTTAAAAATCAGCGAAAAGCTGCATATGATGAGATGACAAAATTGATAGAAAAGGCGAGGAATAATGCTTCAGCATATGAGAAACGATCAGAATACTGTGATCGTGAAATGGCAAAAAGTGACCTAAGCCTGGCATCAATGCTGGATCCTCTGAGGACATACCCATACCGATACAGGGCAGCCGGTAAGTTTGAGCAGGAACAGATTTTTATTTCCTCCTCAAATATGGCTGATATTAATTTTCTGTTAATCATTCATTTCCTGCTTCAAATATCTGGATTGCAATACGAAGTGACTTTTTACTGTAAAACCAGTTGGACATTTAGATATGCCAATTCCATTTTCATGATAAGTATAGTCAGTGTTCATTGCATTTGCTTAGACTGTCGTTAATATGGAAACTTGAGCCAACAGACTATATGTCCAACCTGAAACATAGCAAAATTTGGAATCACCATTAATCCGTCCCCTTGCAATACGGATTCTTCAGTTGCAAAAATGTCACTATTAAATGACAACCTTTTTTCTGATTTTATGAGCAGTTCTTGAACTGCTTGCTTGCTGCAGTTGTTCTTCCTTGAAAAGATCCAAATGTCAATATGTTTGGGGCTTTTTGAGCTTGTTATTGATAATGTCTGCCATTACGTAGTTTAGAGTTGTCTATTCATAGTGTATGTCATCTTTGCAGTATTGATGGATGATCACAAGGAAGATGAAGCTATTGCAGAGCTGTCAACGGCTATAGCATTTAAACCCGATTTGCAGCTACTCCATCTCCGTGCCGCTTTCTACGATTCGATGGGTAACACAGAAGCCACCCTCAGAGACTGTGAAGCCGCCCTCTGTCTTGATTCTGACCATTCGGATACCCATGAACTCTACAATAGAGCTCAAGAATGGTCCAAGGAAAAGCAAGGAATATTGTGAATTCATTCATCTCGTTATTCTTTGCCTCTGCAAGTACACTTAGGGCGTTGGAAAGGGCTAGGACTTGTTGCAAATCCTTGTGTTGATGGGTTTTTCTCAACTCGACGCCAGCTGGCTGATTCCCTCCAGGGTTGACCCAGATGTTAAGCAAGTTGTAAGGGAGAAAAACAAGATTGGTTCTAGGAGTGAAACAGTGGAGTAGAGGCATGAAACCTATTAGCCAGAATATTTCAGCAGCTTCTGCACGGTATGATACCTTCTCCAAGGATGTTATTTAGGAATAATAGCTTACACTTGGGAAATATATGTATTTGTGAGAACATGGATGGCAGCTGGTTAAACGAAGCTCTGCCCATGTTTAGGTGTTATATATTGATCATGTCATGTGTTATGAAAAAAAAAACATTTTCCAAATTTCTTCTGTGTGTTGAGTCATACGCTTGAGCTTGACAGAATTCTCAACTCCTGAGGGATACAGGTTTTCTTTTACTATCTAAGCCAGTTTTCTTCTGTTCAACAAAGAATCTGAATCTTGACTCATTTTCTGGTTGATCCAAATATCTCATTCAGCCTGTGTCTTATCTAAGGCAGGACTTGAAACTTCTAGAGGTTATACATATAGCTCAGTTAGTAATGAAGGACAGTAACAGGTCAGCAAAAGGCAAAAAGCTATTGTGTAGGCCCACCTGAGAGGCGCCAAAAGCCAAATATATAAACGCAAGACGTCTACTGCTAATGCAAAAGTCACAGTTCACGGTTGGGGTTTTCACGAGAAGCAACACTTTCCACCTGCTTTACAGTAATATGACACACAACCAACTTAAGTTTCACATCCAAGATCGATGGTCCCCAAGCTCTACTTATTTTTACAGTTCACTAGTATCTATCTGTACTCAAAAGGAAAAAGCATGGCGAAGGAGTATCCCGAGAGAAAGCTCGATTTCCATGCACCGCTCTTGTCTACCAGGCGCCCCGGTAGAATCATCGTCCCTAGAGAGAAATGGGACCTTGATTCTTCGTGCGGCTTCAACGATAGAGTCCCGTTTTCGTGGGAGCAGAGTCCAGGGAAACCCAAAGAGATGCTCCTCCGACACCGGAGGAACGAAGAGAATAGGAGCAACTTGGCCTTCATCTTGCCTCTTAAGCCACCCCCTATCCGGCTTCATCCCCACTCTCAACACTCAAAAGAAGACTCATCTCTTAACCAAGAAGATGATGATGAAGGTTGTGATGGCGATGTAGATGAAAACGATGACGAAGACATTGACTTCTACTCCGGCGGGCTCGATTTGTTCTCGTTAGCCGAGTCTTCCGACAATGGGATGGCCCCTAGGAAAGATAGGAAGGTGGTTAGGAAAAGTGGTGGTGGTGGTGGTGGTGGTGGTGGTAGAAGAAGGGCTCCACCGACGCCGAGTTTCATGATGGAGAGGTTTCTACCGGCGGCGGTTGCCTTGGCCGCAGAGTCGTTGGAAATGGCGGGCAGCGGGGGCGATGGGCTGGCGTCGCCGGCCGGAGATTGCACGCCAAAGGTGGTGGGAGGTGGCAAGAGAGTGTTGTTGCCTTCAGTTTCGGTTACATCTCCGCTTGCATTCAAGAGTTGTGGGCTTGAGAACTTGTTGCCTTGGCGGGCCAGGCCGAAGAAGAGTGCTGTCAAAGGCCCACTTAGGTTTGGTTGTTCTGATTGGAAGCCACAGCTCAGTCCCAGGCACAAGTAGACGAGTTTATGGGTGCATTAACTGCATTTGCATTGGATGGGAAATACTTTGTGAATATTATAAGCAGTTTACACTTTACAGTTTACGTTTTTCAGCACGTCTGAATGTGATGGGGGGAATCAGTGGATGCAATCAAGTAATCAAGGTAGTATGCGTAAATTTGTAGCGCAATGATTTATGTATCAATGTATATGATCCATCCATTTTGTATACTCTGAAATAATAATAATTTGTAACCCAATGATTTAGCGTGTGTTTGCTTCACATAGTGAAGGATTAGTAATTAGAGGTTCAATAAAACGAATTTGTTGGAATAAAGGGGTATAATAAAACATTTTTTTAGTAGAGGGATTTGTTTACAAAATGTCTAGAAGTAGAGAAGTTTGTTTATGTATTAACTAACCTTATTGTTGTATTCTTATGTACTCTCAGTTCATGCTTAACTACACTGTTCGAGGTTTTTCTTAATTGGATCGAGTTTACAGTGTTAAAATAATAAACCAAATTATTCGATCAAGAAAACAGTGTTATGGCCCACTCGAACTCGAGATTTAGCTATACGTGGTCCAGCTCTAGAACCGCCGGTTCCGGTTCCAAAACCGCCGGTTCCAGGAACCGGAATCGATCCTTGGCCGGTTTTCCGGTTCGAGTTCCAAAACCGGTTTATTTTTTATTTTAAAAAATAAATGTTGTTAAATTTGGGTATATTTAATCTCTTTTGATTTATAAATTTGGTTTTTTTTTGGTTGAATAAATTTGGTTTTTATTATTATATATAAACATTTAGTGCGTGATTTGTAATTTTTTTGATATGTTTGGCATAATATATGTATATTTTTTGTTGAAAAGAGGAGAAACCGGCGATTTGGGACGGTTCAGAACCGCCGTTCCAAACCGACGGTTTGAACCGGATGAAACTGACGGTTTGAACCGGATGAAACCGCCGGTTCTCCGGTTCTGGGGGAAGGGGAATCGGAACCGTAACCGTCCTCGGGGTTCTGTTCCGTACGGTTCCGTTTTCGGCCGGTTTTTACCCGGTTCCCCGGTTACATTGGAACCGGACCCAGGTCTAGACTTAGCTAATACCTTAAGCCTTTGTTAAAAAAACCTAATACTGAGTTGTATTGTCTTTTTTACCAAAATAGCTTAGTTGTATTGTTTTTTTTTAATCAAATAACTAGTTTAACTCCCGTACCATGTACGGGTAATGCGATTATAAACCCAATTTAGTTAGATATGTAACTTCAATGATCACGTTAAAAATATATGATCATATATATGTATCTTCGTATTATGATTAGTGTTTTTTTATTGGTAAATCAACTCATAATATAAATAAGTTGGATTTGTTCAAAAATTAC
The DNA here is from genome assembly GCA_963924305.1 of Polygonum maritimum. Taxonomy (NCBI): domain Eukaryota; kingdom Viridiplantae; phylum Streptophyta; class Magnoliopsida; order Caryophyllales; family Polygonaceae; genus Polygonum; species Polygonum maritimum. The sequence goes on along the minus strand of OZ002733.1, from coordinate 11,191,421 downwards.
TTTACGATAAATATCACGTTTTATTAAATAATAATATTTATCAGACGATTACAACTAATCCTTGGTAAGGGATAATTCATAATTTTTGGCAATTTTTACGGGATAAGATTACATGAGATTCTAACTACCTAATTTATATAAATGAGGACCCAATTGATTATTTTTATCAAATCATATATATTTATCTTTCTATTGTGATTAGTGTTTTTTTTTTATATATGCAAGGGCCCGGTTGATTATTTTATTAAAGATATGACATGTGGCGCAATTTTTTGTGAAAACTTTGTCTCCGCTTTATACTATAGACAGTATAGATATGTGTTATATGGTAAATACCCACTTTAAAAATATCTAACCACTAACCGGCCGTTAAACCATATAAAGTTGAACAATTAACTGGAACAGATTGTTTGATTTTTGTTTGTAAAATTGATCGATTGGTTTATTGGTAGACAATATTTGGCGATTCTTGTTACTTGTTAGTAGTCAGTACAATTGATTAATTGGTTTAATCGTAGACAATATTTGGCCAGTCCTAACAAGTAGGATATGAGTTATGGAGCACAATACACCCTAATTACACAATAGGTCCATTTTTGGGTTGGGGTTATCTATGTATAACCCAAAAGGTTGGCAGACCCAAACAAGAGACCCTTGCCAATTAAATAATGGGCCCATTTGTGGGTTTGAGTTATCTACTATAATAATCTTCTATTACTATATACTAAAGCGGAAGCAAATTCTGCCACCATATTGCGCCACATCACCCCCTTTTTTAAAAAATCTACCTTATTAAATCTTGAATTTATCATAATCTTATAGATACTTAATTAAAATGTTAGTTCCATATTAGAATTTGTGTTGTTTAACTAATAATTCTATCCAATTATATAAATCTCTATCTTATCATCATACACATTTAATCAATACATAGATCTATCATAAACCTTTTATTTAAAAAAGTATTTTTTTCGTCACATATAAATCATAATTATAATATTTTACCCATTTAAATAAATATCATATTAAATTTAAATTATTTTCGTAATTTTATTATGGTATTTTTTTAAATCATCCATGGTAGCAAATTCTACCACTATATTTAAGACAAATATTCATTCTATTAAAATAATATATTAAATACATTTTTACTATCATATCATATTAATATATCAATAAAAAAAATATATGTTATATTTTGTTATATATATCACTAATATTGCATATTGATTACACTTTAGAAAAAAAAGATAGATTTCTTAATTAAGATAATAATTCGCTCACATTTTCATTACATTTTTATATATTTATATATTTAATTATTTTTTCAGAAAAAATAACACATGTATACGAGATAATTTGGTTTTCTGTTTAACTTATTAAATATTATCTATATTGTTAATATTATAGTATATTAATCCAAATTTAATTGCCAAAAGATTTGTATCAATTGTTAATAAAATGTGATAATGCATCTTATCTTATTTCATTCTTCCTCAATTATTTAAATATATGTTTATGTATGTATAAAAAGTAAATGCATAAATAAAATTTATTTATATATATGATGATATACAAGAATTATGTCATTTTATAATCCAAAAAATAACCGTCTTTATAAAACAAAGTATACATATGATAATATTTGTAATTGTTATAGTAAATTCATACACAAAGCAATAAATAAATAAATAACGCCCCCGTACAAGGTACGGGTCATCTGTTAGTACAGTATAAAGCAGAACCCAAGTCTTTGTTAAAATTTGCGCCACATCATCAACCTTGAATAAAATAATGATTTTATTTTTTGCATTAATTTTCAAAAAATAACTTATATATCTTCTTGATATCTTATCCAATTGCCTTATATATACTTAATATCTTACTCAATTATATATCCTTATACGAATAAGGAAATTCAAATGATTTTGTTTTATATCTTTACAAAATTTTCTTATTAATTAGTATACATTTTTGTCATTATTAAATCTTGAAGAATAGTGAAAAAATTTCACATGTGTTGATAGTATATTCATTAATAATATAAATATGAAAATTTGAATAGAACTATTTTAGAATTAAAATTGTATGAATAAAAAAGTACATATATAGGTCAATAAGTTCGGACTTTGGTCTATCGGATTTGGATTATAAGTTCCCGAGTTAAAAGCATATTCGTATCAAAATTTGATCTCAAATCAAGTAATTCGGTTTTATATTTACATTACCCGTACGGGGTTTGTACTAGTTTATTTATAAGAACAAAGGACAAACCATGGTTAGTATGCGGAGTTCGAAGCAATAACCTTAGTGTATCTCAAGAATTTAATCTCTGAACTAGATGCCTATAACCTTAGTGTATCTTAAGAATTTAATCGCTGAAGTAGATGTCTGAAGGTAGCCCAAGAGAGGGTGTATAGTGTTGGGAATTAAGAGGTGTATTAGTGTTGGGAATTAAGAGGAATATCCAAATAAAAAGTCAAAGAACGGGTTGAAATATGCAGGGGTATATTGTAGAATACTAATGAACAGCCACAACCAGAGGAACATGACCAAGTCCCTTCGCACATGGCATGAGTACATTACGATACATACAATACAACTAGTGGGCAAGTAACTAGAACACAAGTTCACATGCCTGCCTAGAAGGGAGGATGTTACAGCATTATTCATTCGATCAACTACAAGATGAAATTAATTAATTCATTCATTAAAAATAAACAAACAATATATAATATATATATATATATTACTTTAATAAATGAAATGAAATGAAATGATTCATTGGTCGGCGTCGGAGTAAAGGAGGTAGTTGAGGAGAGGGGGGCAAGCGGGGAGGGTGTTGGCCTGGTCGATGAGGAAGCCGAGGTTGTTGGAGTTGCGGAAGTGGGAGGCGACGCCGTTGGAGTCGGTGAGGATGACGCGGCCGCGGGACCTGCCGGAGTCGGGCTCGGAGCAGTGCTTCCAGGGGCTGCTCACCAGCACCGCGTCGCACACGTGGCTCCCGTGGTCACTCTCCACCGTGATCGCAAAGGCACCGTCGTGGTCCGTCACCCCCTCCGGACCCACCATCACCGGGCCTCCTTCCCTCTTCGTGCACTCGATCCTCACAACCGCATCTGCACACATTTTTTAGCTAAACATTCACACTCCCGTAGATTTTTGAAACGCTACGAACTAGCTCAAGCTAGCTGCCTATATCTAATTGGTCGTTGATGAAACTCATGTTCTTGTGTATTGAGCATACCGCGTGCGTATGTATATGAACTGACGTGTGATAAATATGACTCATCCACTTTAACGAATATTCATAAATGGATGGATGGAGAAAGACAGGATAGTTTAATTACTTGGAATGTAGGTGGTGATGTTGGTCTCAAAGCCGCATCGGCAGGTGTCGCAGTAGACCTTGCCGTGCACCGTGAACGGGCTGCCGTTCGCTTTTCCGGCCGATGTCACACTTGCCAACGCCGCCAGAGCAACCGCACCTACCAGCCACATCATAATCGTGACCTTATTGTTATTAGCAGCAGCCATATTCTCGATGGATCGTTGAATGTTTCTTCTAGTTGAATTGCGTGGTTTGGGGTTTGGATTGAAGCTTCAAGGGAGGAAACAGGGGTGGGGTTCTGGTTTTTATAAACCAAAAGGAAAGCAAAAGGAATTGGATGCGTGAGCTGGCCTCTACCTGTGCTCCTCACTCAGTTAGACTCACATGCAATACCATTTCTATATTCATTGCTACGCGGCGCAATTTGTGCAATAATTCCCAACCCAAACCCACCACACCTCCAATTTCCAAAACGCGTCTTCTCTTTTTTTCTTATACATACACTTTGAAACTTTTTTTTTGTCGAATATATACACTTTGAAGTTTGAAACTACACACTTCCGCGTTGTTGCTTTCATATTTCATTTGGTTTGTTTTAGGGATTATTATAGTCAAGTTTTGATACCACACGATCTTTATTAAAATTTGCGTTACCTCGTCAATCTTGAATAAATTGTTATTTACATCATGTAATCAATACTGAATAAAATAAGAATTTTATTTTAACAATGGTAGTTAATATTTATATCTACTTAATATCTTATCCAATTTTTAATAACTTGTTTTTATATAATAAATCAATAGCAAATCTTGCTAGAATCAATAAAAAAAACAGTGAGTTTTGATATTATACTTAATTTTGTTATGAAAATATATTTTAATGTTCATTTAAATGTTTTTAATTTTAGGTAAAAGTGATTTTTTATTTATACAAACATTCTACATAATTAATTAAAGTAATCGATTTCATAATCGAAAATATAAAAAATAAATTACAAATATAGCTAGGTTAATAGGTTCGAAACTTTAAACTTAGGTCTATCAGGCTTGAATTGTACATTTTCTAATAAAAGAATGTTCGGGTCAAAATTCGATCTCAAATTGATTAACTCGGAGTTACATTTACATTATCCGTACATGTTACGAGATTTGTACTAGTTATGTTAACAACAAGAATCTTTTGTCCCACTTACTCGTCCCATTCTCGATCATGTCCCTTAAATTCCTTTTTTTTAGAAGGTTAGTTGTATTGAAAAGAGAGGAGAGATATACATCTCCAAAAGTAGACTGGGATCAAAAGGCATACTCAAAGTTTCCACAAGAGATCAATAACAAGTCAAGAACAGAGACCCTAGAGGGCAAAAACAAGCAACAAAAGGGGGAAACAAAAACAGGGTCAAGACAAGGACCCTTGCTAATAAAGTCTCGCCATGCAAGACGGCTACCATTGTTCCTAGACCAATTCGCATGGGCAACAAGCTTCATGGAGTGTTGGATCAGATGGGCACATTCGTCGGCTTGGGGGGCAATGTTCTTGTGGATGAGCTTGCTTCGAACGTACCAAGTGAAGTAGATGAGAGTAGTGGATGCGCAGTTTTGAAATTTATGCAGGAAGGAGTTTTTGTATATATGTGCTATTTGAGAGCCACTCGACCCAGTCATGGAGGGAGGTAAAGTGTGTAGTGATGCGCAACCAACGCAGTGTAAGGTCGAGGTTGACCCATATCACCGGCGGTCACCATATCACCGGCGGTGATGGCGGAACTGGCAAAGGCATGGGAGAAAGCAGTGATTATTAAGCTGCTAGGGAGACCCCTGGCCTTCCAAGTGCTGGATAGAAAATTGAAGGAGATGTGGAGGCCGGGAGGGAGGATTCATATAATGGACCTCAACAATGGCTTCTCTATTGTTCGCTTTGAATTGGAACAGGACTTCTGGGCAGCGCTAGCGGGAGGGCCGTGGAGCATCTTTGGTCAGTGCCTTATGGTGAAGAGATGGGTTCCGAACTTCAACCCGAAGAGAGACAAGGTGGAGACGATATGCACGTGGGTTAGACTGTCAAATCTGGCGGTTGAACTGTATGAGGAGAAGGTGCTATACAAAGTGGCTTCTTGTGTGGGGCGGCCGATGAAGGTGGACAGAAACACCCTGCAGACAGATAGGGGTAAGTTTGCGAGAGTGTGTGTTGAGTTGGACCTCAGGAAGCCACTCAAGGGAGCCATTCTCGTAAACCAGGAAGTGGTGTTGGTGGAATACGAAGGTTTGCCAGATATATGTGTGGCGTGTGGGCGGTACGGGCACCGGATTGACGAGTGCAGTTTGAACGAAATCAGAGGGCCCGAGGAGGAGAAACGGGAAAGAGAGGAGGATCGAGTGGAGATCGCCGGGACTGCTACCCCGGAGCAGAGGGTGGAGCGAGCAAAGGAGAAGGATGAAGTGGGGAGAAAGGGGACGAGCGGATCGGCGCGGGTAACAGAGAAGGCAAAGGACGGCGGTGAGGCGGTGGAACAGGCGGTGAATCTGGAGAATGGGGCGCCGGCCGACCACCCAACGGTAGGATCATGGATGATAGTGACTAGACCTCCTAGGAAGAACAAAGGGAAAAAAGCTGAGGGAGTAGCGGCGGGAGCAGGGTCTGCAGATGGCAGGCTAGGTAGCGAAAAGGGAAATAGATTTGGGGCGTTGACCATGGAGGCGTTGGAAAGGAATGAGAGTGAGGACAAAAGGGGGAATGAGCAAGGAGACAAAGCTGTAGCTCAATTTAGGGAAGGCAAAGATGGGGAAAAGAAAGGGCTGAAAATTCAGGAGCCAAAGTTGGGTATGCAGGGGGTGGAGAGTTTCAAAGTGGGTATGCAGGGTCTGCAAAATGGAGGTGGGGACGGTGCACAGGGGGAAAGTCAGAAGAGGGAACATAGGGTTAAGAAAGGGGGAGGTGGAAGCAAGGTGTTCTCAACTGGGCCAAAAATAGATGAGTTGGGCCGGATAGATGGGCCGGTAAAGAGGCCTAGGCCTAGTGAGAAAGAAGGGGCTAGTAGTAAGGAGGGGATGAATGGGGAGGCCCAAAGTGAGATTGAAAAAAGGGGTGAGGATATGCAAAAACATGGGCCGATGGTGCAAACACAGGAAGTGAGAGGCGTTGAACCAATTGAGCAGGAATTCAGACAATTGGAACTCGCCGAAGAGCCGCCAGATCAAAGTAGAGTAGAGGAGGGTGGGGGCATAGAAGGGGTTGACGAGCCGATGGAAGTCATGGAGAGTCAGGGTACTGATACTCAGATGGCGGAGGGAGTCGAGATGGGAGTGCAAGGGGACAACGAGACCCCCTCGGAGGAGCTTGCGGAGTCGACGAACTAGGGCGTAGAGCCCTCTTTTCTCACTAGTTATCCATGAATTGTACAATATGGAATGTGCAAGGTGCGGGGGGAAAGGGATTCAGACGTGTAACGCCCCGTCTTTTCCGACAAGGCATTACTCGGTAGTAGACCTCACGAGGCACTACCAAGCTGGTTTGACAGCTGAACATCTGGATCTTGCAACGCGGGCACGGCGAGATAACAAGAAAAACATCCAACTCGTATTTTATAAAAATTACAGTTCAAGTAAACATCATGAACCTAGCTTATACAACTTTTTAACAACAACAAAACATCAATGTCAATAAAAGAAAACCATAGCAACAAAGAACACTCGATTAATCTAGGACACATGCGTCCCTACTCCGCATCACATTTCCGCCAAGGCTCGATCATGACATCCTGAGATTATCTGAACTGAAAAAAAAGTTCCCCGAAGGGTCAGCTGCTACTCTAACAAGCTAGACTAAGCACAGTAACCACAGGACGTTTCAAATACAGTTTTGATTCTAAGGTCAGCAAACAAAAGTCCACAACCACACACATAACCCTAAATCCATTCCTAAATCCATTTAGCCACAGTCAGTTCCAAAGTTCATATCTAAGTAGTTAAATTACTACACACAATCACTTAACAACACACTCAACCAAGTTCATCAATTTAACACACACACAATCACGAACCCACACATTGACACACACACTCACACACACACACACATACAATCCTTACACACACATTCAGAATCTATCACCAATTTTCTCACTAACTGATATTCTTAATCCTCATAAAGACTCAGTCGGTTCATCACCCTAGGGCGCATAGCGCCTAATCGTAATCATCAGAGCATAGAGTGCCTAATCGTAATCACCAGAGCGCATCGCGCCTAATCGTAATCATCAAAGCATAGAGTGCCTAATCGTAATCACCAGGGCGCATCGCGCCTAATCGCCAGGGCGGATCGCGCCTAATCGCCAGGGCGCATCGCGCCTAATCGTAAAACCAGGGCGCATCGCGCCTAATCGCCAGGGCGCATCGCGCCTAATCGTAAAACCAGGGCGCATCGCGCCTAATCGCCAGGGCGCATCGCGCCTAATCGTAAAACCAGGGCGCATCGTGCCTAATCGCCAGGGCGCATCGCGCCTAATCGTAAAACCAGGGCGCATCGCGCCTAATCGTCATCATCAGGGCGTAGAGCGCCTAATCAGTTTCACTACTACCATCAACAATCTAGGTTCGTTCTACAACAAAATACACTCTAGGATTTCACTACCTCAGTAACACTGAAATACACTCAAAAGCAATTTCAACCATGAAACATAGAACAACAACGTTGCACACAATATCACACTTTCATAGACTACAACACAATCTCGCAATCCGCAACGATACACTCAGAGACACTGATCAGACAAAACATCACAACGTTCATAACAAACCCACAACACATCAAACTGGCAATCAAGGACTACTCATTTTCACAATCAAATCCAACAATCATTCATAAGGCATGTTCACTCATAACACAACAATCATGAAAAAGCATTTCAAAAACGAGCGAGACTAGTTCCCAAAACCAATCCTACAATCACAACACACAGCCTAACGAGCTAGAATAGAACTGAGCAAGTCGAAAATCGACTTACCTCCAATATGCAAAACTTCTAACTTCAATCCGAAATTCAACGAGGATCCCTACGAGCTCCTGGATAAGGTCGGTACCAACATTAAGACTTGGAAAAAATAAACGAACCCGACTAAAATCAAGGAACCCGAACCAACTCGAAATCCGAACGCGGACCCTCAACCCGACACCATCGAACCCGGCTAATCTAGGTACCCTATCTAATTAATTAGCTAATCAAATCATAACCACCCACTAGCTAGACATCTACACGGTAGAACAACCATACATAATTCTTATACATAATCCTTCAATCAACCAATTTCGAATCTTCTCACGTACACAATATTCATCATGAATCCAAATACTTATAATGAAGGCCATTCACACGTATTGCTTTAATTTTCCTAATTAATTAGTCATCAATTATAATACTAGCCGATGACCATCAACACCTCTAACCACATAATTATCTTACCCACCCAACTCGCTTGAGTGCAACTCTAAACCGAATATCGTCGACCACTCCCAGCCCTCGCTGTGGCTCCTTGACTCACACAACTCCCAACCTACGGGTCCCAAGCTCGGGTTGTAACACCCCGATTTCACAAGCATAAGGGTATTACCGCCAACGACCTCGGATTCCACGGTCCGAAGCCGTTTAAGGCTTGAGTATCGTAATACGAGAATAATAAAACCAAATCTTATTTTTATAACAAAAGTTGGATTCGGTTACAAAGGCTCTTACATCTTTAGTTGTTTGATAACACAAAAGTAAAGAGTTGCAGCGGAAAAGATAAGTCTCGAAGAGAGACGAAAGCATGTGGGAACCATGGTCAAAACAAAAGATGTTTTAAAGACTTCTTCCTTCCTTCCTTCATGTCTTCCTTCCTTCATGCAGATCTTGATGTCTCTGGCTTCCTTCTGAACAACCTTCTCTTTCCTATCTGATATCCCCATAAAAGCAAGGAATACCAGCCAACAAAGTTGGGAAAGAAATAAGGGATGTTAGTCTAACGCGAGACTAAGCAAGTGGTAGAATAGGGTTCGGTTCTCATAAAGGTTTAGACATGAGGGCATCACAGACCAATTGAGAATCCGTTGACGCCCAACAGTCAAGGGTTCTTTAATGTGGAACGCCTACGGCTTTTTAAGCGAGAGGCTTTTTAGACGAGCAAGGCTCAACAGAAAATGATAATTTTAGCTTGAGGCTTTATGAGATGTGAGGCTTATGAGAAATGAGATTTCTCGGAAGTAGGATACTACATGGAAGTAGCACCTAAGAAAGATATGAGTTTAAGATCTGTTGGGAACTTTATTAATTCAAGCAACAGTGAAAAAGCCTCCGTCGACTAATCGGATCTATAACCACCCTCATAGCATACGTGTTGTGCATGTCCAGAGTGGAAAATAGAATCTTTCAAAGCCGGGAGCTAGAACGGTTTTCCAAGTTGTACTAACCATCCTCGTTCATTGATTAGTGTGCATTGGGCACTTATCTTATTAGGTCGTAAAACAAACATTTTAATTAACGTATTTTAAGTGACGGCTCGTCGGAGCTTGGCCACGGATTAACAGGAAAGCAAGCGTCCCCTGAGCACTTAGCTAGAGTGCTATAGCCCATCGTAAGGAACGAGCATTAGTCGTACGACCTTATTATTACGAGCATGCACTAGTTACACCTCGTAACATGAGTTATGAAGAAATAACGAGAGTCTAACTCTCGCATTCCTAGCCTTAGACTAGTCCATAACAAAGTCTCGAAAAGAGACTTGAAACAATCAAGGTCACATATCAACGGTCCTAAGTCCATGTACTAGCGCGTGCGATATTAAAACAATGGTCATTAACTCTAAGCATAATAATCCTAATCAAATTATTAGCAAACAAGTTTGTTCCCAACATAACGGAAAGCAATTTCACGATTATCGAGTAATGAGAAAGGAGAAACATCCACTTGCCTTAAAACGAGATTAAGAACGCTAATCGAGGCGAGAAGACGAGGCTAGCAAGGCACTAGACAAGGCTTAAGACAAGGCAAAACACATGGCACGAGCAAGGAACGGCCCGGGCAATGGCTTAGAACGAAGCTCGGACACAAAGTGCAAGGAATGCACTGGCGGCGGTCGCTGCCTGCTTGGCGGCGGGCGCTGCCCCTGTTGGCGGCGGTCACTGCCTACTGCAGTGACGACGGCGCGACTTTACAAGTTTCCTCCGATCGACTCCGGCCACCTTTCGACGAGCTTTTGCCAACAGTAGCAAGAAGAACACTAGCTCTTTACAGTGGGAGAGATTTCGGAGGGAGAGAGGAGAGATTGGTGTGTCATTTTCCTTCACCAACACAGCTCTATTTATAGTGTTCAACCTCCATAACAATCCAAAAGAGAGAGTGGACTTCTAGCCTAACAATCCAAAAGGGGTTGACAATTGCATAGTTGACATTGCCCAAAAGGTGTTAGGATTGATCTCCAAGCAATACCATAACAACCATCAAAACCACGGCGCCCACAATATAAGTGTTTGTCGAGCCACTTGCGTCTGCAGCAAAGCGACGGTCGCTGCCATTTTGGCGGCGGTCGCTGCCTTCTGGGGACTGGGCAACGTCTTGGTAAAATTGGCATAACTTTTTGGATACTTATCGGAATGGCCTCAAATTTTTAGGGATGAAACTAGACTCCTTTATCTACCATTAGGCTTTGGAATCACTCGATTCCGAGCTCTAATGAAAGTTTTATGAATTTTTGAAGTTAAGATATCTATTTAGCGTTATCCAACGCTATTCGGTTAATCGGGTGACCATTGCCCTTTCTCTTGTCGTTTCAAAGACAAAATTGAGTCATAAAACTAAGGAGAATTTCATAATCCATTTTATAAAATTTGCGGATATTACACGGGTCTTCTTCGGCTCGACCCGCCCTTCTAGACAACCTCTACCCAAGTACACCCGGAAGGAAAAAAAATAGAAACCTTACCGGCCGCGATGAGCGGTGTTCGGAGACGACGACAACAAACGATGACTAGCTACTACGGTTGACAACATAGATGAAGAAGAAGACGTTGGTGGCAGAGGAGGTTGTGAAGAAAGAAGCTTGTAAACGAAAAAAAAATGATGAGGTCCTAATACTTAAGAAGGAAGATTATAGAGGTTGTACTGATCGGCCTTCATTCCCTTTGAACATATCCATCTGGCCATACATATCTCTATCAACACATATATAGATTTATACACGCAAGCAAACTCTCACCCCCTCCCTACACGTATATATAAATTATTATTATATACGAAAATGTTTTCGGCTCCGTTCCAAATAATCGGTAATGATACGGAGGTTAAAAAGAAAATACTACTATATATATATAAAATAATTTTGGTGTCCCACCCGATTCTAAATACAAGATAAATCTTAATACCACCTTATATTTCTAGACGTATAAAACTTTTAAAATTTTACCCTAATTTTGGTTCGGGTGTTACATTCTACCCCCCTTAAGAAAAGTTTCGTCCCGAAACTTCTAGGAACACGTGACACTAAACTCATACACACAGAAGCCAACAATATATCATTCAATCAACTAGTGCATAACAAGCAGCAACCAAATCATCATAGAAGTAAGTTAAACAATAAACACATAGCTAACTCAAACAAACCACGCACAAGAACACACAAACTTGTAAATTACGAGAGTCAAGCAAGTCACACAGAGCCAAACAACAATCATTTGAATCTCAAGTCGATCACTTATAACCTTTCGACTCCATTTGAAATTCTTAACTAAAATTGGACCTCGTGTACACTCGTTGGTCAGTTCCATGTGCCCTTGTTGCCAACCATGCTCTGATACCAATTTGTAACGCCCCGTCTTTTCCGACAAGGCATTACTCGGTAGTAGACCTCACGAGGCACTACCAAGCTGGTTTGACAGCTGAACATCTGGATCTTGCAACGCGGGCACGGCGAGATAACAAGAAAAACATCCAACTCGTATTTTATAAAAATTACAGTTCAAGTAAACATCATGAACCTAGCTTATACAACTTTTTAACAACAACAAAACATCAATGTCAATAAAAGAAAACCATAGCAACAAAGAACACTCGATTAATCTAGGACACATGCGTCCCTACTCCGCATCACATTTCCGCCAAGGCTCGATCATGACATCCTGAGATTATCTGAACTGAAAAAAAATAGTTCCCCGAAGGCTTGATTTCATTTTAAAGAGATTCGCGTTCTTGCTGAAGTTGGCGAATCCGTTCTTGTAATTGAAGTCCCTCACGACTCAATTACATCAAGCCTTTCGTCGATTCATTTCCATTTCATTTTTGTGCTGCTGCCATACCATAACTGGTTAAGAGCATCCGCTTTTGCTTCCATAACTTCGGAATAGAAAGGCGATTCGTGTCGGTCTTGACTGGTTCTAGAAATTCATTTCGGATAATTGAACCTTCTCGAACTGTTTCTTTTTAAGAACCAAAAAAATTTGTGCCAGCGAGAAAGTCTAGTATCTACGCCGGAAGTAGCTACCCGAAAGTGCCTGTCAACTCCTTTCCTGGAGAGGAAGAGTTGACTCTTATGCCAACTGATGGGGAGGCCCGACGCTTCTGCAAAGTCTGAGAGTCATTTTCAAATTCCAAGGGGTGAATGTAGATTAGCTTCGTTGCCCGAGGAATCAGTTACACTAGAGCCAAAGGCAGTGAATTGTTACGATGTGTGCCTCCTGGGAAGCGCGCGTGCATGCAGGTGCATTGGATTCTCTTTCTGTTGACGATGGAATTTATAAAAGAACTGACCGCATCTCCCCCGTCGTAAAATAAAAATAGTAAATTAAGAAAAAAATTGACGCAATACGAAATGAAATTATATTTATTTATGGATTTCTAAAGTTATGACAAGGACCAAAAGCGGTTAGCAGTGACCATTGAATAAGTTTCTTCAGCCTGGGTTGGGTTAAAAGCCCGGACCGTCTTTACATTGGATGGTTTGGCGTTTTGATGATCCCTACTTTATTGACCGCAACTTCTGTATTTATTATAGCCTTCATTGCTGCCAAGCGCTTATCTGGCCCAGCAGTAAACAAATAAAGGTCGAGTGCAGCTTTCATTTTTATCGCCAGGGCGCATCGCGCCTAATCGTAAAACCAGGGCGCATCGCGCCTAATCGTCATCATCAGGGCGCAGAGCGCCTAATCAGTTTCACTACTACCATCAACAATCTAGGTTCGTTCTACAACAAAACACACTCTAGGATTTCACTACCTCAGTAACACTGAAATACACTCAAAAGCAATTTCAACCATGAAACATAGAACAACAACGTTGCACACAATATCACACTTTCATAGACTACAACACAATCTCGCAATCCGCAACGATACACTCAGAGACACTGATCAGACAAAGCATCACAACGTTCATAACAAACCCACAACACATCAAACTGGCAATCAAGGACTACTCATTTTCACAATCAAATCCAACAATCATTCATAAGGCATGTTCACTCATAACACAACAATCATGAAAAAGCATTTCAAAAACGAGCGAGACTAGTTCCCAAAACCAATCCTACAATCACAACACACAGCCTAACGAGCTAGAATAGAACTGAGCAAGTCGAAAATCGACTTACCTCCAATATGCAAAACTTCTAACTTCAATCCGAAATTCAACGAGGATCCCTACGAGCTCCTGGATAAGGTCGGTACCAACATTAAGACTTGGAAAAAATAAACGAACCCGACTAAAATCAAGGAACCCGAACCAACTCGAAATCCGAACGCGGACCCTCAACCCGACACCATCGAACCCGGCTAATCTAGGTACCCTATCTAATTAATTAGCTAATCAAATCATAACCACCCACTAGCTAGACATCTACACGGTAGAACAACCATACATAATTCTTATACATAATCCTTCAATCAACCAATTTCGAATCTTCTCACGTACACAATATTCATCATGAATCCAAATACTTATAATGAAGGCCATTCACACGTATTGCTTTAATTTTCCTAATTAATTAGTCATCAATTATAATACTAGCCGATGACCATCAACACCTCTAACCACATAATTATCTTACCCACCCAACTCGCTTGAGTATCGTCGACCACTCCCAGCCCTCGCTGTGGCTCCTTGACTCACACAACTCCCAACCTACGGGTCCCAAGCTCGGGTCTTCTTCTGCTCGACCCGCCCTTCTAGACAACCTCTACCCAAGTACACCCGGAAGGAAAAAAAATAGAAACCTTACCGGCCGCGATGAGCGGTGTTCGGAGACGACGACAACAAACGATGACTAGCTACTACGGTTGACAACATAGATGAAGAAGAAGACGTTGGCGGCAGAGGAGGTTGTGAAGAAAGAAGCTTGTAAACGAAAAAAAAATGATGAGGTCCTAATACTTAAGAAGGAAGATTATAGAGGTTGTACTGATCGGCCTTCATTCCCTTTGAACATATCCATCTGGCCATACATATCTCTATCAACACATATATAAATTTATACACGCAAGCAAACTCTCACCCCCTCCCTACACGTATATATAAATTATTATTATATACGAAAATGTTTTCGGCTCCGTTCCAAATAATCGGTAATGATACGGAGGTTAAAAAGAAAATACTACTATATATATATAAAATAATTTTGGTGTCCCACCCGATTCTAAATACAAGATAAATCTTAATACCACCTTATATTTCTAGACGTATAAAACTTTTAAAATTTTACCCTAATTTTGGTCCGGGTGTTACAAGACGAGCTTCCCGGTACCTACTCAAAAAACACAAGATGGAGTTGTTGGTACTTCTTGAACCGAAGATATCGGGGGAGAGGGCCGTGGAGATTTGTAAGAGGTTACCGTTCACTGATTGTGAGAGAGTAGAGGCCAGGGGCTTCCAAGGCGGGGTTTGGATGTTATGGAATGGAGGGGAGGTCATGGTCAGGGTGGTGGATACTGGAACTCACTTCATCCATGCTCATGTCAAGAAAAGTGGTATGGAGTGGCACTTGATTGCAGTCTACGCTCCGCCTCGTGTGCAGGATAGGCGGGAATTCTGGGATCAAATGGAAGGGGTGGTGCGAAGGATCCAAGGTCCGCTATTTATAGGCGGGGACTTCAACTGTATCCTGAGTATGGAGGAACGTCATGGGGGTGAGGGTGGCTTGTCGGGGGACTCGGGTGTTTTCAGAAACTGGATCGATAGATTGGGCTTGGTGGATTTGGGCTTCATTGGACCTAAGTTCACTTGGAGGAGGGAGAACTCGATCCACACAAGAGTCGAAAAGCATCTGGATAGGTTCCTAACGAATGGAGAGGGCAGAGTAAGGTGGAAGGAAGCCTCGGTGAGGCACCTACCAGCGCTTTCCTCTGACCATAACCCAATACTTCTTACTCTGGAGCCTAGTTGGATGAAACGAAAGGAGCGTAGACCTTTCCGCTTTGAGGCGGCTTGGACTCTACACCCCGGTTTCTTGGAGTTCATAGGGGAGAATTGGAGAAATGACATCGATCACTGCGGTGCCCTGAGTGTTGCTAGAAGAGAGCTTCAGCGATGGAACAAGGAAGTGTTTGGTAACATCTTCCACAAAAAAGAGAAACTCACGAGCCAGCTGGAAAAGCTTCAGAGAAGGCTTGAAGTGAGAACGAGCGCGGAGCTTCTACGCCAGGAAGCGGTGATGAAGGGTGAGTTGAATAGGGTGCTGGAGGAGGAAGAGGTGCTTTGGTTTCAGAAGGCAAGGGAGGACTGGATAGTGATGGGGGACAGAAATACCGCTTTTTTCCACATGAGCACGGTTGTGAGGAGGGGCAGGAATAGGGTTGTGGCGCTGCAAGACGAGGAGGGCGTGTGGGTTGATGATCAGGAAGCGTTGGAGGAGTTGGCGGTGGGGTATTTTTGCTCCTTGTACACCCTTCAAGATGATGAGAAAGGGGCTATCACCATGCCGAGAGGAAGGTTTATGAGGCTGGAGAATGCAGAGATGGAGGCCTTAGGCTCCACTGTAACGGGAGAGGAAGTCATAGGGGCCTTAAGGGAGATGAAAGCCTTCAAGGCCCCGGGGATCGATGGATTTCAGCCGGGTTTCTACAAGAAGTGTTGGTCCATAGTTGGAGAATCAACAAGTAAATGTATCAGGGATTTCTTCGAGTCCAAACGGCTCCCAGAAGGAATGAACGAGACCCTCATAGCTCTCATAGGAAAGGTCAGCAACCCGGAGAGGATGAGTCAATTTCGGCCAATTAGTCTATGCAATGTGATCTACAAGCTGATTACTAAGGTCCTGGCGAACAGATTGCAGCCAGTTATGGCTAAATTGGTGAGCCCGACGCAAAGTAGCTTCATTCCAGGCAGGGTGATCACGGATAATGTTGTGCTCATGCAAGAGGTGGTGCACTCGATGCAAACTAAAAGAAGTGGGAAGAAGTGGATGCTCCTAAAGATTGACTTGGAAAAGGCGTATGATCGGCTTAGGTGGGACTTCTTGATGGACACAATTAGCGATGCGGGGCTCCCGGATAGCTGAAGAGACTGGATTGAGGGGTGTGTTACCACGACGTCGATGAAGTTGCTATGGAATGGGGAGATGACTAGGGGCTTTAAACCGGAGAGAGGTATTAGACAAGGGGATCCGATTTCACCGTATCTCTTTGTTTTATGCCTCGAGCGGTTGAGTCAGCTGATCGAGAGAGAAGTAATGGAGGGTAGGTGGAAGCTAGTGGTCTTGTGCAGGAATGCTCCCCCCCTGTCCCATGTATTTTTCGCGGACGACATCATCATTCTTGCTGAGGCCTCGCCACAACAGATGAGAGTCGTAATGGAGTGCCTGGGGCGTTTCTGTAAGGACTCGGGACAAAGGATCAACAAGGCAAAGTCGAAGGTGTTTGTTTCAGCGAATGTTTCTAGAGACTTGGCTAGGATGCTCGAGGTGGAGTCAGGTATGGATGTTACTAGGCGGTTGGGGAACTATTTGGGGATGCCGGTGTTGCATCAAAGGATCTCAAAAAACCTTTTCAAGGATATGCTCCAGAAGGCCCAAAGCAGATTAGCAAGATGGAGGAGAAGCACCCTTAGCCTTGCGGGGAGGGTCACGCTGACGAGATCAGTCATTAGCTCGCTACCCTATTATTCGATGAATTCGGTGAGGCTCCCAAAAGCTACATGCCGGGAGCTCGATGCAATAATGAGGGCGT
Source organism: Polygonum maritimum (assembly GCA_963924305.1). Lineage (NCBI taxonomy): Eukaryota > Viridiplantae > Streptophyta > Magnoliopsida > Caryophyllales > Polygonaceae > Polygonum > Polygonum maritimum. Next base: position 11,173,914 of record OZ002733.1, on the reverse strand, counting down.
TTGTTTGGGGTGATAAGGAAGGTAAGAGAAGAACTAGGTTGGTTCCTTGGAAGGAGGTGTGCACCGAGAGGAAGTATGGTGGCTTGAGCCTAAGAGAGACGAAGAAGATGAATGTGGCGATTGTGGGAAAGTTGGGATGGAGATTATTATGCGGTGAAGCAGGGATGTGGGGGGAGATCCTAAAGGCAAAGTATGGCCTGCGGATTGAGGGTAGCGAAGTGGTTAGAGGGGCTAAGAGAGCGCCGTCTTCGACTTGGAGGAGTATCGAGTGGGGGCTGAAAAAAGTGGTTACGAAGGGAGTCTGCTGGAGGATTGGGAACGGGAGATCAGCGCGGTTTTGGGAGGATACGTGGCTGATGGACCGTCCGTTGTGCGAGCTGGTGGGAGATGGCATAGAGGAGGTGCACCGAAACAGAAAAGTTGCCGAGTATTGGGATTCAGAGGGAGGTTGGGTGCGGAGTGCGATTGCAGAGACGATGCCGACAGCAATTGATGAGGACCAAGATGATACTGATGTTCTTGCTTGGAAAGGGTCGCCGACGGGGGCATATACTGTTGATGATTTTAGTGTCATCATTCGTTGATCCCTGAGGAATCAGTGATGGTTCCTGAGGGATCAATGGCCTTTTAGTGTTATCGGGGTTCATGACGACTTTATGAGGTTCCATTTAGCTTATCACAAGTTTGGGGGTGTGGAGTACACGCTTGTGTGAGTATATTTGGGATCTAGTGGGAGATATTAAGGATATGTTACACTGAGATGTCCCTCTGGGATCAGTGGTTCTAAGAACAACAGTTCTGGCTGATTGGTACCTACGGGATCAACAGTTTAACGGTTTGAATATTGATCACGTGGGTTAACTACCTATATAACCGTTGGATAACCACTCTTGTAACTTCCTTTATGACTGGTTTCTGATGGGCCACGTGTCTCTTTAGGGAGAGAGCCGTTGGTGGTAAAGGATCAGCGGTAACCGCCCTTATAACCGCCCACAACTTGTAGAAACCGCTCCCTAGGCTTTCCTACGCCCTATATAAGGCTAAAGGAAGATGAAGTCGGGCTGGTTACATAATCTCTCAAATAGATTCAACCAAGTCGAAGCCATACATCCATTAATACATTATTCTATAGTTTGATCCTTACCACAAGCCTTGGAAAGGATTAGCAGATTTGTTTTATCTCACTTCAGATTTTGCGGATTCTCTAAGGCTTATAAGGGGCAAAATACTAATTTCGGAAAGTGTTTACACGACTCAAATCTTATCCGAAGACAGACTACATTGATCGTTCCCCAGGTGTTGCGCATTCCAGACGAAGCAGGATCAACAGACGCTGTCGGTGCCACTGGACCAGTGCAGGGATCAACACCAGAATCCAACAGTCGAAATCAGTACTTTTGGATCAATGACGTCTGTGCGTGAGATGACAACGAAGTTCCAAAAGTTGGAGAAGTTTGAGGGGATGGACTTCCGCCGTTGGCAGAAGAAGATGCACTTCCTCTTGACCACACTCAAGGTGGTGTATGTTCTGTCCACGCCTATGCCTGTGGTGGGTGAAGACGAAGTTCTTGAAGACGTGAGGAAGAGGAACAAATGGGAGAACGATGACTACATTTGTAGAGGCCACATCTTGAATGGTATGTCCGATTCTCTCTTTGATGTGTACCAAAACATTGAATCCGCTAAAGAACTATGGGACTCTCTTGAGTCTAAGTACATGGCCGAGGATGCTTCTAGTGTGAAGTTCCTTATGAGTAATTTCAATAATTACAAGATGGTTGATACCAGGCCAGTGATGGAACAATATAACGAGATACTACGTATCTTGGGGCAATATGCTCAACACAAGTTGAACATGGATGAATCCATTTTGGTTTCATGTATCATTGATAAATTGCCTCCATCATGAAAAGACTTTAAACACATGTTAAAGCACAAGAAGGAAGATGTCTCTCTTGTTGAACTTGGAAGCCACTTGCGTATCGAGGAGAATATTCGTATGCAAGAGAAGGAAAAAGATACTCCAGTATCTTCCTCCATAAATATGGTGGAAGGTGGTTCCCAGAAAGGGATCAAGAATAAAGGCCAGAAGAGGCCTCGGAACAACACATACAATGGTCCCAACAAGAAGCGCTCCCCAAAGGGAGATGGTTGTTGGTACTGTGGAAAGCCAGGGCATTTCAGAAGAGATTGCAAGGCTGCAAAGGGAAAGAAAAACGTTACTAACCAGGCTGCTCAAGGTTCTAAGGAACCAGGGCAGAAATCTCATCAAGGTCAGGAAGGATCGACATCTGTTGATTCCGGTATAGTTACATATCCTAATTTGGATTTTGTTTCTATGATTTCTGAAGCATTTTATGTGCAGGATGATGAGATAGCATGGTGGGTTGACTCGGGTGCTACCACTCACGTGTGTAGAGACAAATCGATGTTCAAGTCAGTCGTTCCCATGGACGATGGACGTGTACTTCATATGGGAAACGAGTCAACTGTTCCCGTTCAAGGCAAAGGACTAGTAGAGTTGGAGTTTTCATCTGGGCAAACTTTAACTCTTAAGGATGTGTTGTATGTACCCAGAATAAGGAAAAACTTAGTATCTTGTAGTTTACTTAACAAGTTGGGCTTTCGTTTAGTGTTTGAAGCCGACAAGTTTATATTGTCGAAAGGCGGTGTATTTGTTGGTCGTGGTTACCTATGTAATGGGATGTTTAAATTAAGTATTAATAAAGTTATGAATTCAGTTTACATGACTTGTTCGAATGAATCTGTTCATTCGGGATCAACTGCTATTCGCATAAGTTCTGGATCAACTGTTGTTCCCTCGGGAACTGACTCTTCTTTGTGGCATACTAGGATAGGACATGTGCATTATAAACGCATGCTTGATATGTCTAGAACTGGTTTGATTCCACCTGTTGACATGAATATCAAAAAATGTCGAACATGCATGCTAAACAAGATTACTAAACAACCTTTTCCTACTGTTCAAAGGATCAGTGTCATGCTTGAATTAATACATAGTGATTTGTGTGACTTTCATGCTACTCCCTCTATGGGTAATAAGAAGTATGTGGTTACTTATATCGATGATTATTCTCGTTATTGCTATGTATTTTTATTGCATACTAAGGATGAGACCCTAGAGAAGTTTAAGCTTTATAAAACTGAAGTTGAACTTCAAGTGGGATCAAAGATCAAAAGGTTGCGCACCGATAGAGGTGGTGAATATTTTGACCCGGAATACTTCCAGTCCGTAGGGATCATTCATGAAACTACGGCTCCCTACACACCACAACAAAATGGTGTTTCGGAGAGGAAGAATAGAGTTCTCAAGGAGATGGTTAATTCCATGCTTTCCTACTCAAGATTGAATGAGGGGTTTTGGGGAGAAGCCATGCTAACGGCTTGTTACATGTTGAATAGGGTTCCGAATAAAAGGAACAAGACTACCCCTTATGAACTTTGGTTCAAAAGAAAACCAAGTTTGAATTATCTTCGAGTTTGGGGATGTCGGGCTACTGTTAGGCTGACTGATCCCAAAAGGAAGACGTTGGGTGAAAAAGGTGTAGAATGCATCTTTATTGGATATGCTGAGCATTCCAAGGCATATAGGTTCTATGTTATTGAGCCAAACAAATATATTTCGGTTCATACCGTTATTGAATCAAGAGATGCGATATTTGATGAAAAACGATTTTCGTTGATACCTATATCAAAAGGTATGATGCCCAATTCAAGTGGAGATAATGAAATGGTTCCTAGTTCTAGTGGGATCAGTAGTTCTGATATACCACATGGGAACAATGAACCTGAAATCCGGAAAAGTAAAAGAGTAAGGAAAGGAACTTCCTTTGGTCCCGATTTCCATGTTTATTTGGTAGAGGGATCAAGAGACGAGGTTGGTTCCAATCATCTATATTATTACAATATTGAAGATGAACCAAGGACCTTTGATGAGGCAATGAGGTCTCAAGACGTGTCCTTTTGGAAGGAAGCCATTAATGATGAGATGGATTCCATCATGGGGAACAATACATGGGTCTTGGCTGATCTTCCTCCCCTGGTTGTAAACCTTTGGGAAGTAAGTGGATCTTCAAGAGGAAGATGAAAGTGGATGGTACCATAGATAAGTTTAAGGCCAGATTGGTGATCCAAGGCTTTAGACAAAAGTATGGAACAGACTACTTCGATACCTATGCACCAGTTGCACGTATCACCACCATTAGATTGCTAATTGCTTTAGCATCTATACATAATCCGGTGATCCACCAAATGGACGTTAAAACTGCGTTCCTTAATGGGGATCTAGAGGAGGAGGTTTATATGAAACAACCCGAGGGTTTTGTTATGCCCGGACAAGAGCATAAAGTGTGCAAGTTGATCAAATCCTTGTATGGGCTGAAACAAGCACCTAAGCAATGGCATCTAAAGTTTGATGAGGTTGTGTTGTCCCATGGATTCAAGTTGAACCAAGCGGACAAGTGTGTGTATAGCAAATTTGATGATCCCAGTAGCGGAGTCATTATTTGCCTATATGTAGATGACATGTTGATCTTTGGCACGGATCAAAGACAAGTAGATCTTGTGAAGGAATTTTTGTCATCAAAATTCTCCATGAAAGACATGGGAGAGGCTGATGTTATCTTAGGGATTAAGATAAAAAGGGGGGAAAATGGAGTTTTATCTTTATCACAGTCTCATTACATTGAGAAAGTGTTGGAAAAGTTTAATTGTAGTGACTACACTCCTATGAATACCCCATATGATCCATCTGTGAAACTGATCCCTAACCAGGGATCAACGATGTTGCAACTCGAGTATTCCAGGATCATTGGATGCTTGATGTATGCCATGATAAGTACAAGACCGGATATTGCTTTTGCAGTAGGAAAACTAAGCCGATACACTAGTAATCCTAGTGCGTATCATTGGCAAGCTGTTCGCCGAGTACTTAGATACTTGAAGGGAACAATAGATTTCGGTCTTACTTATGATGGGTCACCTTCGGTCCTTGAAGGTTATTCTGATGCAAGTTGGATAACAAATGAAGAGGATCATTCATCTACTAGTGGATGGGTGTTTCTTCTTGGGGGAGGTGCCATCTCTTGGTCCTCGAAGAAACAAACTTGCATTTCAAGTTCTACCATGGAATCAGAGTTTATTGCTTTGGCTTCTGCTGGAAAAGAGGCAGAATGGTTGAGGAACTTGGTGTATGATGTTCCCTTATGGGAAAAACCGATTTCACCCATATCGATCCATTGTGATAGCGCTGCAACTTTGGCTAAGGCATATAGCCATGTATACAATGGGAAATCACGTCACTTGGGCGTGAGGCATAGTGCGGTAAGAGAGCTCATTACGCATGGGGTGGTATCAGTTGATTTTGTAAGGTCGCAAGAAAACTTGGCTGATCACTTGACGAAGGGATTAGCAAGGGACTTAGTCTTTAAGTCTGCAAAGGGGATGGGATTAAGACCCATTTAAAGCTCTCTGGTGGTGGGATACCCAATTCCTTCATGACTAACATTATGGACGAATTCAATGTGGAAAGCCCTCTACTAAGAGACTGAAAGCACAAAGGAACAGTCCCCAAGGTACGTGCTTTGTTCCTACAGGATCAGAGGTTGAAGATTCTATCTTCTTAATAGTTCCTTTGAAAAAGTACAATGTAGGAGTACGACTAAAGGATCTACCTATGTGGGCGTGGAGTTTTTGGTCGCTCCATGGAGCTTGGGTTGGCTTCACATACGCTCATGAATGGATAAGGACTCAAGGACCATTAATGGAGTCAAGTTAGACTATAGAAGTGTATAGTGACTTATGTGTGTGTTATCTTTATGCATCTAAAGAGGTTGATTGGTCCAATCCTTAGGACACCATGATTCCGAGGTGTATAAAATGTGTAATTACACTAAGACACAAATTCAATCGTCACGACATTTGTGTTTATGCATGAGTTTGGGATGAAGACTTGCTTATTTTATGAATCAGGGATTACACTAAAATGGGGGAGGATTGTTGGTGATTTTAGTGTCATCATTCGTTGATCCCTGAGGAATCAGTGATGGTTCCTGAGGGATCAATGGCCTTTTAGTGTTATCGGGGTTCATGACGACTTTATGAGGTTCCATTTAGCTTATCACAAGTTTGGGGGTGTGGAGTATACGCTTGTGTGAGTATATTTGGGATCTAGTGGGAGATATTAAGGATATGTTACACTGAGATGTCCCTCTGGGATCAGTGGTTCTAAGAACAACAGTTCTGGCTGATTGGTACCTACGGGATCAACAGTTTAACGGTTTGAATATTGATCACGTGGGTTAACTACCTATATAACCGTTGGATAACCACTCTTGTAACTTCCTTTATGACTGGTTTCTGATGGGCCACGTGTCTCTTTAGGGAGAGAGCCGTTGGTGGTAAAGGATCAGCGGTAACCGCTGGTAACCGCCCACAACTTGTAGAAACGGCTCCCTAGACTTTCCTACGCCCTATATAAGGCTAAAGGAAGATGAAGTCGGGCTGGTTACATAATCTCTCAAATAGATTCAACCAAGTCGAAGCCATACATCCATTAATACATTATTCTATAGTTTGATCCTTACCACAAGCCTTGGAAAGGATTAGCAGATTTGTTTTATCTCACTTCAGATTTTGCGGATTCCCTAAGGCTTATAAGGGGCAAAATACTGATTTCGGAAAGTGTTTACACGACTCAAATCTTATCCGAAGACAGACTACATTGATCGTTCCCCAGGTGTTGCGCATTCCAGACGAAGCAGGATCAACAGACGCTGTCGGTGCCACTGGACCAGTGCAGGGATCAACACCAGAATCCAACATATGCTGTGAGCTCGGCGTACAAGCTGGTGAAGGGAGTGGAGCCGGGTCAACAGGGAAGAAGGGGAAGAATCTGGGAGTTGATTTGGAGGGCTAGGGTGCCGGAGAGAGTGAGAACGTTTCTCTGGCTGGTGAGCAAGGGACGCATTATGACTAACGCAGAGAGAGCTCGGAGGCACTTAACGAGAGACCCGAGTTGCAGAGTCTGCGGGGGAGCAGAGGAAACGATTCTCCACGTCCTTAGGGATTGCCCAAGTGCTAGAAGGGTGTGGGCGGCGCTGGTGGAGATGGGGCAGTCAGCTGAGTTTTTCGCGCAACCAATCGATATCTGGGCGGAATGAAACCTAGCGGGACGGGGAGGGCTGCAAGGCAGGGACGGCGCGGATGCTCTGTTTGCAACGGCAGTGTGGTGGTTGTGGAGGTGGAGGAATATGGAGGTGTTTGGAGGCCATGATATTCCCAGAAATAGAGAGGAGTTTATCAAGGCAAAAGCAAAGGAGAATTTGGAGGCTTGGAAGAGGCGGGAAGGTATGGGAGTTGGGGGCCAGAAAGAGGAGCGCCTCATTGCGTGGGCGAGACCGAGCGAGGGGTGGTGTACGGTGGGGGGCGGCTGCCGGCGGTGTGGTCCGGGATGATGAGGGGCAATGGGTGTCAGGCTTTGCTAGGAATTTAGGAAGATGCTCGGTGGTGGAAGCGGAACTGTAGGGTGCGATCCATGGCTTGCTGCTGGCTTGGGAGAATGGTTGCCGCAGAGTGAACTTGGAGATGGACTCGATGCTAGCGGTGGGAATGATAAGGACAGGGGTGCGACCAACGCACCCTTGTGCGAGCTTGGTTCGAAGGTGCCACGGCTTGATGAGTAGGGGGTGGATTGTTCGCCCCCGTCACGTTCTTAGGGAGGCTAATAAGGTCGCCGATGGGCTCGCGAACTTAGGCCATGGCCTGCCTATAGGATTAGTCAAGTTTGATGATGCTCCGGAGTGTATTACTGAAACTTTAAGGGAGGATGTAATGGGGGTAGCATCCTCCCGGATGTGTCCTGTAAACCCCTGTAGGGAAGAGTTTTGAGAGCTGGGCTCTCGTCCTCAGATCAAAAAAAAGAAAAAAACAAAGAAACCATCCAAGGTGAAGTAAGTTGCAAAGCCTGAAGATATATCGAGTAGATGATTGGGAGTTGGGGATGATTGAGTGCAATGAATCCGACTCCGCTGCACCAAATCGCGGGTTCCAAAGGCAAAGGGAGCCTTAATTTTTATAAAAAAGAAAAAGAAAAGAGTGACCGCGGTCAGCCCGATAGAGCCCGGGCAGCGATGAAGTATTTTCCTCCCCCTCTTTTGCTTTCCTATTTCCCTCCCGCTCCTCCACCCAAAAAATCTCCGATTTTATATATTCGCAGTTTCCCCCCTTCATTCTCAATCTTCTGCTCCTCCTCACAACTCTCTTCTTCGTCTTCCCTTGGAGCACAGAAGCCCTATTCTCTCTTGCATCTGCTTCTGTCCTCAATCATTAGCCCTAGTTCATCTTTGTTGCAATCACTCGGCTGTAGGTTTACAAGGTGTGCTTCAGTCACCTTTTACTTTGTTACTCTGAAGTTTGAAACTTTTCGCTTCTTATTCGCTGTATAAATTCGGATCTATTCGAACTTCCGCCTGCTTTCTGTTACCGGTTGTCGGCTGCTTAGTTTATTCCTTGTTATACGATTTTTCAGTCTCTTACCTTGAATTCAATTTTTGCATACAATTTTTGCTTTTTTGTAATCGTCTGATTGTTGCGAGAAGGTTTTTATATATATGTTGCTTCGCCGATTCCAATCAAATTGTGGTAGTTGCATTGTGATGTGGTTCGGTGGGTTAACTGCCTGAGAAGTTAGACGGAAGTTCTTTTCGCGATTCTACTGATGTGTTGCATATGTTAGGCGTATCTACATGATTTGTGTTTGTATTTGTTATTGTTCTGATCACTTCTACTATGCTCTGTTTCACTGTGGCTTCTATTTCGTGGTTGCTTCTGATTCCTGCAATTTCTCGTTTTGAATTTCTTTGCTGTTGATTTTTTTTCTGCTGCTTTGATGAATGTTAATCAATTTGTTTCATCTTGGTGCCCTAATATTGAAGTTGTTCCAACTTTTCCTGAAAAAGGTGCAGTATTTTACTCTGATTTTGCTATGATAAGTGGAGATTAGTTGAAGTCTTTTATCTGTTCTTTGGACACATAAATAGAAAGATTCTCTTCACCAATCCACTTCTGGTCTTGCTTTCGTGCTTGAATTTTTTTTTGTGTGCTTATTTCACAATTTGATCTTTCTAATCAATCATATATTGAAAATATTTATTTGCCAATTGTGTGCAGCGCGAGTGAGAAATGGCAATGGAAATCACCCAAGCTCTTCTGTCGGCTCAGTCTCCTGATGCTAAAGTTCGAACTGAAGCTGAGTTGAATCTCAGGCAATTCCAGGAGCACAATCTCGCTGCCTTTCTTTTATCACTGTCAGTCGAGCTTGCGACCGACGAAAAGCCCCTCGTGTCTCGTAGATTGGCTGGTATAGTGCTGAAGAATTCACTAGATGCAAAAGATACTTCGCGGAAGGTGCATCTTATCCAACAATGGGTGTCAATTGATGGATCTATTAAGTCCCAAATCAAGGACTTGCTCATGAGGACTCTTGGGTCTGCTGCACAGGAAGCAAGGCACACTGCAGCACAAGTTATTGCCAAAATTGCTGGCATTGAGGTTCCTCGCAAGGAGTGGCCTGACTTGATTGGATCGTTGCTCAACAACATGACACAACAAGATAGCCCAGCTCCTTTGAAACAGGCTACTCTAGAAACACTTGGATATGTATGTGAGGAAATATCCCATCAAGAGCTTGATCAGAAGGAAGTAAATTCTGTACTTACTGCTGTTGTTCAAGGCATGGGCCAAGCTGAACAAAGTCCTGAAGTCCGATTGGCAGCAGCAAGAGCATTATATAATGCTCTTGCCTTTGCTCAGACAAACTTTGAGAACAAAGTGGAGAGGGATTATATAATGAACGTAGTCTGTGAAATTGCAATCTCCAAAGAGGTTGAGATCAGACAGGCTGCTTTAGAATGTCTTGTTGCCATTGCTTCTATGTACTACGATTTTATTGAGCAGTATATGGAAAAGCTATTCTTACTGACTGCAAATGCAATTAAATCAGACGAAGAAGCTGTTGCCCTTCAGGCAATTGAGTTCTGGAGCTCCATATGCGATGAAGAGACAGAACTTCAGGATTCAGTTGATGAACAGACTGGGCAATCAGACTCTCCTCATTCTCGCTTTGTTGAAAAGGCTTTGGCATCATTAGTGCCTGTACTGCTGGAGACACTTCTGAAGCAAGACGAGGACCAGGACCAGGATGATAGCATTTGGAATCTGTCCATGGCGGGTGGGACATGTCTTGGTCTAGTTGCTAGGACTGTTGGTGATGCTATTGTGCCCCTTGTTATGCCTTTTGTGGAGGCTAATATCGTCAATCCAGAATGGAGACGTCGTGAGGCAGCTACATATGCTTTTGGATCCATCCTTGAAGGGCCAAGTATTGAGAAGCTTTCTCCTTTAGTTCAAGCTGGGTTTGAGTTTCTGCTTAAGGCAACAAAAGATGAAAATCTTCATGTGAAGGACACTACTGCTTGGACTTTGAGTCGGATATTTGAGATATTGCATTGTCCAGGCTCTGGATTCTCTATAGTATCAAGTGCGAACCTTCAACAGGTAATTGGTGTTCTATTAGAGAGTATTAAAGATGCCCCCAACATAGCAGAGAAAGTATGTGGAGCTATCTACTACCTTGCTCAGGGGTACGAGGATTCTGGATCAAGCTCATCTGTCCTCACTCCTTTTCTCCCAGATGTTATAACTTGTGTCATAGCAACTGCAGAGAGAACAGATACGGGAGACTCCAAGCTTCGCTCTGCTGCATATGAGACCCTCAATGAGTTAATTAGGTGTTCTAATTTGTCAGAAACTGCCAACATTATTCAGCAGCTCCTCCACCTTATAATGACTAAACTGGGACAGACTTTTGAACTTCCAGTTTTATCGTCTGATGATCAGGAAAAGCAAGGTGATCTGCAAGCTCTTCTATGTGGTGTTCTGCAGGTTATAATTCAGAAACTAAGTGGCGTTGATGAAACAAAGATGATGAGCCTCCATGTTTCAGACCAGATGATGATGTTATTCCTCAAGGTATTTGCTTGCCACAGCTCCACAGTGCACGAGGAGGCAATGCTTGCAATAGGTGCTTTGGCTTATGCTACAGGTGAAAAGTTTGGCAGTTACATGCCCGAGTTTTACAAGTACTTGGAAATGGGCCTGCAACATTTTGAAGAATACCAAGTTTGCTCTGTAACTGTTGGTATAGTTGGTGACATATGCCGTGCTCTGGATGATAAAATTTTGCCTTATTGTGATGGCATAATGGCTATGCTTCTCAAAGATCTTTCTAGTGCAGAGCTGCATAGATCTGTCAAACCTCCGATTTTCTCATCTTTTGGTGATATTGCTCTTGCAATTGGAGCAAACTTTGAGAAGTACCTTGCTTATGCCATACCCATGATGCAGGGAGCTGCTGAAGTCTGTGCAAAGATGGAAACTAGTGATGAGGAAATGCTTGAATATGGTAATCATCTCAGACGAAGCATTTTTGAAGCGTATTCAGGCATTTTGCAAGGATTCAAGGATTCTAAACCTGATTTAATGCTTCCTCATGCTGGACATTTGTCACAGTTTATAGAATTTGTGTGCAAGGATAAAGAAAGGTAATACAAACCCTGACTCAATTTTCTTTAATCCAATCCATTCCTTCGTATCTGATTATATATCGTCAAAGATTGTGTATTTGTTTTCTCTCAGGGATGAAAGTGTTACCAAGGCTACTATTGCAGTTATGGGCGATCTAGCAGATGCCCTGGGCCCGAATTTGAAAGTTCTCTTCAAGGATAGAACATTCTATGTTGAATTTGTTGGCGAGTGTCTGGAGTCTGATGATGATCAAGTAAAGGAGACTGCAACTTGGACTCAAGAGATGATTTCACGAGCTTTGGCTTGAATGGGGTGATTCTATACACACTTGCATATGTAGAACTACTGCTCTTTAAGTTTTGTTGATTTCTTGCACCTTCAGCCTGAGCGAGGTGAATATACAGTAAGAATATGATGGTCTTCAGCCTGAGCGAGGTGAATCTACAGTCAGAATATGATGGCCTTCAGCCTGAGCGAGGTGATCTACAGTCAGAATATGATGGTTTTTTTTTTCCAACGAGGGGGGAAAAGTCGGGTTTTCGTACAGTCGTACTGTCCTGCATTCATGCATAAAGGATTATATCTAAGTTTTGTTGATCACTTAGCCACAACTTTTATGAGGAGGTGATCATTGTCACTGTTATGTGCTAGCATGTACCAAGGCTATCACTACATATGTCATATGGGGTTCTTGCTCTCGTGCATTCACAAAAACTCTTTGTACGTACTGCGTCCATCTGCTTTATTCATTGTAATCGCTTTTCTAAAGTTAAGAAAATTATTGAGGGCTATTGATCCATTATCACAAATTTGCTTCTCAAGTGATGAAATAGATTAACAGTTAACAAAAACTTAGAAAAGTTTTCATTAGTCTTTATTATGGGCGTTCAAAAGCACCAATAATCAAAGTGGTTAGCTCATGAAGGAAGAGCAACCTTAAGAAAAGCCAAATCTACTGCTAGAGGCGTCAACTTATTTAGGAGAAAGTATGTAGTGCACCTGGAAAATGGGGTTTTGATATTTGTAAATCTAAGGATATAAATGAAAAAAAAATGCACCTGGAAAAGGGGTTTTCATATTTGTAAATCTAAGGCTATAAATGAAGATGAATGAACTTTTCGGGATGTCAAAACGAAATACGAGTTCGGGAACGGACTGAGTAAGTGTTAAGTTCGATACTTCGATGTACGTGAAATATTGTTATGATATTGCATAAGGAATTAGGATTAATTACAACAATACTTTCCATGAGTTTTTGTGGCATTTTCAAGTTACATCTCATGATATAAGACATTCTTACATAAAAAGGGTAAGTAGCAACACTTGTTTAGTGACAATAAAAAAACTAATCCGAGCCACGAATCTGTATAATAAATGAAATTTCAGATAAAATGAAAATGTATGATGATCGATGAATATCAATGTATGAGTATGTGTGGGTGATATCAAAACATCACATGTGATGTTGTTACACCTATAGTGATACCATATGTTAGAAAATAGTGATCTATTGATATTAATAAACATGAAATACATGTCTAAGTATTGTTGTTACACCTATAGTGATACCATATGTTTTGATATGATACTAAAGAGGACCTACATGAACTTTTTTTCGGTCGGAAGAACGTACATGAACTTTCATGTCCGTAGTAAGATGATTGTTTTAATGTAAGATGCATTAAAAAGACACTCACGATTAGCTGTGATTTTTTTTTCGTGGAAAAAGTAATACTACTAGTGGGAAAATATGTTATAGGGAAAAAACTGAATGTTTATATGTATAAATATTTTTCACAATTTTAATATTCCACGAAGAAAGTAATACGACAAGTAACCGTCATGATGAGTTTCAAGAATTGGAGTTATTATATTACGCTACCGAAAATTTAATCAAATGTCAGTCTAATATTGATTTTTTTTTGTCAAAACATTCTAATATTGAATTCGATGATGTGTTAGTTTGTGGTATTTATAAATATTTTCGCTTACTAGTAAATTAGTTTTCCATTAATAAATCCAATTCGTCAACCTATCAACTTCACACCTTAATTTTATATTGATCATAAATTCTCTCAACTTATGCTGATTATTTTTATTTTTCATTAAACCAAATCCGTATAAGTACTAATATTCATAGTTTGAATTAGTCGTGACTATTAATATGCAATACCAAGCTCTTGGAAATTATCAAAGAACCAAGTGGGCTAGCTCCATGGTGACTGACTGACTGGTGAGATTATCATATCAATAACGAGGCGTCACTAGCATCAAATTCAATGATAAGAGGGCTTAAATATATCTGAAAACCTTATAAGATGGAGATGACGTGGCAATTTATGATAGAGAGAACTTTGTGCATTACATATACACGACTACGACTTCATAAAGTTGGACCAGTTACGCAGTTTACCGAAAGCTCAACTGGCCCAATAGGAAGCAAGGCCCAACAGTGTAACCTCCTATGTTCAGATGGCACGTGCGGAAGACATCATACGTGCGAAATTTCAAAATTTTTAGGGTTTTGAATAGCCAGTGACTACGGTCAGCCTGATAGAGAGCCCGGGCAGCGCTGAAGTATTTCCTCCCTCTTTTTCTTTCCCATTTCCCTTGCGCTCCTCCAACGAAAACCTCCGATTTATATTCGCAATTCCCCCCTCCATTTTCAATCTCTTGCTCCTCACACCTCTCTTCTTCGTCTTCATCACTACTTCGTTTTCTCTTCCATCTGCTTCCACCATCCTTCATTAGCCCTAGTTCATCTCTGTTGCAATCGCTCGGCTGTAGGTTTACAAGGTATGCTTCTGTTGCCCTTCTCTTCTCTGAAAGTTGAGGATTTTCGCTTCTTCTTCGCTGTTTAAACTCGGATCTAATTCGAACTTCCGCATGCTTTCTGTTACCGGTTGTCGGCTGCATAGTTTATTCCTTGTTATTAGATTTCCTGTCTTTTACCGTGACTTCAACTGTTTTGCGCACGATTTATTTATTTTAATAATCGGCTGATTGTTGCGACAAGATTATTGCATAGGCTCCTTTGCTGATTCCGATCAAATTGTGTCAGTTTAACTGTGATGTGCTTCGGTGGGGTAATTGTCTGAGATGTTAGATAGAAGTTCATTTTGTGATTTTACTAATGTGTTGCATCTGTTAGGTCTATCTACACAATTATTGTTTGTATTTGATCTTTGCTTTACTTGTTTAACCATGTGTGCCTTCTATATAGTTGTTTCTCCCACTTCCCTCAATTGCTCGTTTTGCAATTGGTTGCAATTGTTTTTTTTCCCTGGTGCTTTGATGAATTGTTAAATGCTGTGTTTCATCTCGGTGCTTTAATTTTGCTCCAACTTGTCATGAAAAAGGTGTAATGTTGTTGTACTTGAATTTTGCTGTATTAAATATGGAGATTAATTGATTTGTTTTTTTCTGCTCTATGGAACTGAAATATGGAGATTCTTTTTGACCACTCCACTTCTGGTTCTGCTATAGTTGTACTCCTTCTGTGTTTGTTTTTTATTGCACTTTTTGTGCTTACAATTCGACCTTTCTAATTAAATTATACGTTGAAAATATTTTTTTCAAATTGTGTGCAGCACGAGTGAGAAATGGCAATGGAAATCACCCAGGCTCTTCTGTCAGCTCAGTCTGCTGATGCTAAAGTTCGAACTGAAGCTGAGTTGAATCTCAGGCAATTCCAGGAGCACAATCTTGCCGCTTTTCTTTTATCTCTATCAGTTGAGCTTGCAACGAATGAAAAGCCCCTCGAATCTCGTAGATTGGCTGGCATTGTGCTGAAGAACTCATTAGATGCAAAAGAGGCTTCACGTAAGGAGCATCTTATACAACAATGGGTGTCAATTGATGGCTCTATTAAGTCCCAAATCAAGGACTTGCTCATGCGGACTCTTGGGTCTGCTGCACAGGAAGCAAGGCACACTGCAGCACAAGTTATTGCCAAAATTGCAGCCATTGAGGTTCCTCGCAAGGAGTGGCCTGACTTGATTGGATCATTGCTCAACAACATGACACAACAAGATAGTCCAGCTCCTTTGAAACAGGCAACCCTAGAAACACTAGGATATGTATGCGAGGAGATATCGCATGTAGAGCTTGATCAGAAGGAAGTAAATTCTGTACTTACTGCTGTTGTTCAAGGCATGGGTCAAGCCGAGCAAAGTCCTGAAGTTCGATTGGCAGCAACAAGGGCGTTGTATAATGCTCTTGCCTTTGCTCAGACCAACTTTGAGAACAAGGTGGAGAGGGATTATATAATGAACGTAGTCTGTGAAATTGCAATTTCCAAAGAGGTTGAGATCAGACAGGCTGCTTTAGAATGTCTTGTTGCAATTGCTTCTATGTACTACGATTTTATTGAGCCGTATATGGAAAAGCTATTCTTACTGACTGCAAATGCAATTAAATCAGACGAAGAAGCTGTTGCCCTTCAGGCAATTGAGTTCTGGAGCTCCATATGCGATGAAGAGACAGAACTTCAGGAATCAATTGATGACCAGAGTGGACAATCAGACTCTCCTCATTCTCGCTTTGTTGAAAAGGCTTTGGCATCATTAGTGCCTGTGCTGCTGGAGACGCTTCTAAAGCAAGATGAGGACCAGGACCAGGATGATAGCATTTGGAATCTGTCCATGGCGGGTGGTACATGTCTTGGTCTAGTTGCTAGGACTGTTGGTGATGCTATTGTGCCCCTTGTTATGCCTTTTGTGGAGGCTAATATTGTTAATCCAGAATGGAGACGTCGTGAGGCGGCTACATATGCTTTTGGATCCATCCTTGAAGGGCCAAGTATTGAGAAGCTCTCTCCTTTAGTTCAAGCTGGGTTCGAGTTTCTGCTTAAGGCAACAAAAGATGAAAATCTTCATGTGAAGGACACTACTGCTTGGACATTGAGTCGGATATTTGAGATATTGCATTGTCCAGGATCTGGATTTTCTGTAGTCTCAAATGCAAATCTTCAACAGGTACTTGGAGTATTATTGGAGAGTATTAAAGATGCCCCCAATGTAGCAGAGAAAGTATGTGGAGCTATCTACTACCTTGCTCAGGGGTATGAGGATGCTGGATCAGGGTCATCTGTCCTCACACCCTTTCTCCCAGATATTATAACTCGTGTTATAGCAGCTGCAGAGAGAACAGATGCAGGAGACTCCAAGCTTCGTTCTGCTGCATATGAAACCCTGAATGAATTAATTAGGTGTTCTAATTTGTCAGAAACGGCCAACATTATTCAGCAGCTCCTCCATCTTATAATGACTAAACTGGGACAGACTTTTGAACTTCCAGTCTTATCATCTGATGATAGGGAAAAGCAAGGAGATTTGCAAGCTCTTCTATGTGGTGTTCTGCAAGTTATTATTCAGAAACTGAGTGGTGTTGATGAAACAAAGACGATGATCCTCCATGTGTCAGACCAGATGATGATGTTATTCCTAAAGGTATTTGCTTGCCACAGCTCCACAGTGCACGAGGAGGCAATGCTTGCAATAGGTGCTTTGGCTTATGCTACAGGTGAAAAGTTTGGCAGTTACATGCCTGAGTTTTACAAGTACTTGGAAATGGGCCTGCAAAATTTTGAAGAATACCAAGTTTGCTCTGTAACTGTGGGTGTAGTTGGGGACATATGTCGTGCACTGGATGATAAAATTTTGCCTTATTGTGATGGCATAATGGCTCTACTTCTCAAAGATCTTTCTAGTGCAGAGCTGCATAGATCTGTCAAACCTCCAATTTTCTCATCCTTCGGTGATATTGCTCTTGCTATTGGAGCAAACTTTGAGAAGTACCTTGCTTATGCCATACCCATGATGCAGGGAGCTGCTGAAGTCTGTGCAAAGATGGAAACTAATGATGATGAAATGCTTGAATATGGAAATCAGCTCAGACGAAGCATTTTTGAAGCGTATTCAGGCATTTTGCAAGGATTCAAGGATTCTAAACCCGATTTAATGCTTCCTCATGCTGGTCATTTGTCACAGTTTATAGAGTTTGTGTGCAATGATAAAGAAAGGTAATTGAAGCCCCGACTTTATTATGTTACTCAGGTTCATTCCTTTGTATGTGATTATTTATTGTCTAAGATTGTGTATATATTGTCTGTCAGGGATGAAAGTGTTACCAAGGCTACAATTGCAGTTATGGGGGATCTAGCAGATGCTGTGGGCCCGAATTTGAAAGTTCTCTTTAAGGACAGAACATTCTATGCTGAATTTGTTGGCGAGTGTCTGGAGTCTGATGATGATCAAATTAAGGAGACTGCAGTTTGGACTCAAGAGATGATTTCTCGCGCTTTGGCTTGATTTAGGTGATTCTTCACACACCTGTGTATGCAGAAATACCGTTGTTCAAGTTTTGGTGATTACTTGTGCCTTTGGCCTTATTAGGTGAATCTACAGTCAGAATTTCATGGTTTTTTTTATTTATTTCAATGGAGGGAAAAAAAGTCGGGGGGGGGTTGGGGGTGTTCGAGACTTCAAGGTAGAGTCATAGGTCCTGCATTCATGCATAGAGGATTATGTTCAAGTCTTGTTGATCACAAGGCTTATCCACAACTTTTTGAGTAGGTTAAAGATCATTGTCATGCCTTCACAAAAACTCTTTGGACTGCGTCCATCTACATATTCAATGTCTTTTCATTTCTTCAATCGTGTTTTTTCATGTATGATGTGTGTATATGTGGGAGCTACATGACCTGCAATTGTCTAGGCCTTTTATTTTATAGAAAATCTAGAAATTTAGCATCATTGATGGTTATGATATCATCAACAACATTTACCCAGTGTATCCCGCAAAACGCAGGATCTAGGGGATCAAGATGGGGATATGGAAACGCTGGATCTGGTGGGTCAGGATGGGGGCATTCCAGATCTAAATGATTATGATATTATGATCAATCTAAATGTCATTGTCACCGCTTATTACAATTTTGGTTTTTAAGTGATGACATAGATTAACCACCAACAGAATCTCAAGGATCCCATTTTCAGCCTCTTTAGACAAATATATAGGAAGACATTAATGTGTGTGATTATACTGAAAATGCGAAATCGTGATGCTACTCTGTATATACCACGCAAAGTTTGTTTCATTTTAGATAGTATCCAAAATAAACTCTATTGTGTTACTACTATTTTTCTCAAGACAAAGGCACAAGCTACAAACCTCTTAGCTGCATGAAACATAAATGTAGAGCTAATAAGTGAAAATTGTTTCGAGAAAAATACGTACTTAAGGTATTTCGTGTTACATCCTAGTGACCGAAAAAATGGATTTGAAGTTTTAAATATTGGATGGACATTTGTTCCATAGTTAAATTCTTGGGTTATGAGTATGGATGTTCCAACAAAAACGAGTAAGATGTCTTATAAAATGTACTCCGTACTAAACAAAATGAACTTACCGGTCCATAAAATAGTGAAATTTCGGCCCATATCCGCTGGCCTATTGCACATTTGCACTCCGCACCTTCATCTGATGATTTTCCCTTTCTTACTTTCCTCTTCTCCAAAGTTTTTGAACGCTCATTTCATATCCGTCTTTCCCTCCTAGACTTTGCTTTCCATATCCCAGTGTTCTTCTCTTTTCTTGAGTAGCTGATATCAGCGGAGAAACCCAAACATTATCATATTCACGGTTCGTAGCTCGATTGTTTTGAACTAGAGGTCTACAGCGCACGAAGATCTGAATGAAGATGGCTGATTCGTCCAACCAAATCGACATCGAGAATATTTTATCTTACTGTGATGACCTAGTTGGGGTCCTTAGGTCTACGCGAGACATTAACAACGTGAATCGCTGCCTTGACTGTTCATCGGCTACACAATCGTTGGTCGCTGCTGATTTCGAGGATGTTCAGACCTCAATTCGAGGTCAGTTCCTTCCGGTTTCCGTCTTATTGTGAATGTATCTGTTCAGTTTCTGCGGAAACAGGTTTTATTTGGAGTTGATTTGGTGTGGCTGTGCTAAAATCTGTTTGAAATTGGTAGATTATGGATGTTAAGTTTACGGAATTCGAAAGTTTTTTGCGTGAAATCAAATGATGGATGAACTGCAAAGTTGCTGCATACATGAGGTTGTTTGTTTGTTCGTCTGCAACAGATTATCAAAGGAAGGTTGATGAATGCAAGCAGAAAACAGATGAGGCAAGATCTTATGTAGTCGGAGATGAAGAAGTGGACAACCTTCAACGGATGTTGGATGAGGAGCTTTGTAGAGAGACATTGCTTCGAGCAGAAGTTAGATAAGTATTTGCTTGTGGGAGCAGTATTGTCTTCCTTCTTTAAATAAGCTCAGGAAAAGTATTCATTTATTCTGGATTGAGTCCTTTCTTAACATTTTGACACAGAGATTGAGAAGCAGATTGATGATCTAGACGAGCAAAGGCTTTTGATTGAAGATAGGAGGAGAAATCTGAAGATGCACGGACAAGATGTTGCTAAAGCTCGGTAAGTACTTAAACATACTTTGTTGAACTGGTTTTATGATTCTTTGATCTACTCTCATTGCTCAATCTGGATTTCCACTTATTCTTTCATATTAGAGTGTATGAAATTCATGTCCTCTTTGCCAATTCAATTTGTATGGAACATATGACCTCTCATGTCGTCTTATTTGATATGTAAGCAGAACAGTGTAAGGAAGATTCAGGATGTATTACCTTTCTGTTCCTAATGATAGCAAACTTTTTGGCTTCTTCATTTGAGCATCAATCTTTCTTTTCTTTTGGATTCAAGAAGCCAAACAATTTATCATTGTACTGCAGCTCAAAACTTTCATTCTACGCTTCTGTCACCAACATCATTCCAAATCTGGACAGCAACCCCAATATTTCAGGACGTATCCTTTTGTAATGCTAAACAGTATGTTATATGCTTCAACTGCTTAGCTTTCAGCGTTTCTTTCCCTTCTCTTTTCTAAAAAGGTATTTTCTTTCTCTCTTTGATATTTGATTATGTTGACTGTGTTTTAGGCTTTTAGCATTTTTCCCTATATATATATGTATCCTTACTATTGATGAACAGAAATAGTAAAGAGGGACAAAGATGTGGTGGAGATGTTTGAAGTTGATTTGATGAATGCAGACCCTTTTGATACTTGTAACAACATATGGGAGATGATCGGCTGATGATCTATTAGTATGGAGACTTTCCTTTTCTTAAATTTAATCTGATGTTTGACTTTGTTCAAATGGAGATACATTTTATCTTATGATGGTCATCAGGCCAATTTGTAATCTTCTACTCAATTCTCCCACTAGGAGTCTAGGACTAGGCACTGTCTTGTTTGAGATTTATAAGTTGTTCATTCCTGTACCTTTACTGCCAATTGCAATCTTCCATGTAACAGTTACATTAATTGGGTGCTATAATATATCCTTCACCTCTTGCTTATTCTGGACAAAAAGCCACGTTGATGTTGGGTTTCATTGGTTAATTGGGCATCCTTTCTTTGCTTATTCATTCATGTAAATAGTTTCTTATCTAATGAGGTATGAGTAATGATCTTGTGGGTGTGACAATGAATATCAATTGCATTGTGTTAAGCTTCTATTTTTCTTTTTTGCTTTCTTTATTAATGATCTTTAGGCATCTTACATGCCAATTGGATGGAGGGCATATAATATCTTCACTAATTATCTTTTGCTCTCTTCACTAGAAAATCTTGATTATTTCTCAAATTGCAAAAAGGACAACAGGTTTACATTCTGTAATCTGTGGTACATTAAAACATCCAAATGACAACTTTGTGTTTCCTTCATTTGAAATTCTTTATACTAGTTTTCAAGATTTTCTAGCTGTCAAGGTAGACTATTGTATGATGCAAATGATGGTATCTGCATCGGAGTTCCTACATAGCAGACTTGATGATTTGCATCAGCCTCTTCCACATCATGCGAGATGGCCCCTTGAGATGCACTGCAAACCGTTGGAATGGCGTCACCCTTGTAAGCCTTGCAAACATAGTCCACAAAGTCCTTGTAGTTCTGCATGTGTTAATAAAGAGTTAATTACAACTGTTTCCTATTGAAACAGGCTATTCCACAAGATAAATGAGCTAACCTCTTCGAGAGGCTGATCGTTGACAAGCACCCATGGAACATATTCATGGGGAGGATTTAAGTGATCTGTTTCATATGCATACTGTAGTTCAATCTGTACATGTAAAACAAGCAATGAAAAATGTCTTAGTGATGGAAGACTGTCTAGTATATTTGAAAACAGTGAACACTTTGTTTGGTATACAATTATATGGTAAAACAGAGAATTCTCATAACCTGTCTTCCATTTCCATTGTTGTAGCAGTCATAGACAGGCTGAGGATCTAATGATGCGGCTGCAAAGCAATCTTGCCATTGGGACTGCCTTTGCTGGTGAGACAATCTCTCTGTGCATTGGATAAAGGGGAAATGCCTCTCCTGTACCCACAAACAAAATTCTCATGTAAGCTATCTTAGTTTTTGTGGGATCAACACAACACTATAGCTTTCTTACCGATAATCGATCTTATCATACCCACTACCAGTTGAAAAATTACAATGGCAGTTTTAGGAGTTTTTTTCCCCCTTTGAATCTCATATTGTTAGGTTTATTTTTCTACAAAGAGGAATCTGGCCATATTGGATTCAGAGGAGAGGATGGAAGAAGGGGCTTACAACATCAGGATATGCAGTTATAGTACAGGCTTCAACTGTATTCAACAAGCATTCTGCTTCTCCATGCTGCACATCAACAACAAAGAAAGAAGCTTTCTTTTCTTTGTCATTCCTTTGCAAAACCATATTACCCATGTAGTAAAAATCTGAAAAGGGTGAAGAAAAACCTGGCATTGAAATGATCCGGTAGGATTGAGCCCAGCATTTCCCCATGGGACGAGCCTTAGACGAACAATGGGGAGGAGCCCATCATTGAAGACTCTGCTGAGATCATCGGAAATGAAGCTTGAACAGTATGGGCAGAGAGCTTCATAATAGACTGTTAAGCTAACCTTCTCATCTTCAGTTACTGCATTGGATGGGCCGAAGCAGAAGAAGAGAATGGGAACAGCTAGGAAGAAGAAGATGAAGAGAGAGTTTTGGGAAGTACCCATTTTCTCTTTGCTCTCTCGGACCTTTGGCTGTGATTTGCAGAAGGGAAAGTACTGTTTTGTACAAGTTAAAGGCTGGTATGGACTGAGAATCGTTTGGAGGAGTAGTGGTCAAGGCAGTTTAATATGCTTCTTGTATTTAGGTTAAAATAAAGTGGATGCTGTTGACAAAAGCATCTGGTTTCTTCATGGGGTGACTGTTCTTTGCAGATGCATTTATTCCCAGCTGCCCATTCATAATGCTGCAATTTAATGGTGCAACTACATCTGCATAGCTGTAGGGATCATCTACTATAATACAGTATAAAGCGGAACCCAAGTCTTTGTTAAAATTTGCGCCACATCATTAAGTCTGAATAAAATAATGATTTTATTTTTTTACATTATATTTTCTAAAAATAACTCATATATCTACTTTATATTTTATCCAATTTTCTTAAATTTATTTGATATCTTACCCATTTTTTGATATGATAAGATTTTTTCCTATTATGACTTTTTAAACATTACATCCTCATATGCATACAAATATTCAAGCTATTTATTTGATATCTTAACAATTTTTCTTTATTAATTAGTATAAAATTTTGTTATTATGAAGTCTTGAAGAATAGTAAAAACCTTTCACATATGTCAATAGTATATTAAATCATAATATAAATACAAAAAATTGAATAGAATTATTTTAAAACAACATTGTACTAATAGAAGTACATATATAGGTCAATATATAGGTTCGGACTCCGGTGTATTGGTTTTGGATCATAAACATTTGAGTTAAAAGCGGATTCATATCAAAATTCGATCTCAAATAAGTTAATTCGGATTTATATTTACATTACCCGTACATGGTACGGGGTTTGTACTAGTTAAATTATAATTGTCATCTAGTTTTCTGTCTGTAGCAGCTGAGTCCCCGGTTGAATACTTTGAACTTTGCATATTACATGCAGGAAGTCTCCGACCTAACTTCTAATATACGGAGCAATAAAGAAAGCTTTAGAAAGGGGTCTTTTGTTTTCTTTTGGTAAGATAATCAGTGCAGTTTAAGACTTTGTTCCTGATTTATCACAAAAAAGACTTTAAAATGAATTAAGGAAACAAAGCCTAATGGAGAATTCTGCAAGTAGAACAGAGGCAGAGACCCAGAAAAAATAACCCACAGAAATACAGAAATTATAATGGAGAGATCTGCAAGTAGAACGGCCAAAGAAGTTGAAAAGGAAGGCGCCAAATAACACAATTAATATCCAGCATGGTTTCGACTGAAACATATCAATATCTCATCTCAAATCTGACTTCTCCCAACTCAGGTGCCATGTTCTTTGAAAGCTGGAAAGACAAACGGCCAACTTTTCAGAATGAAGTGATTGATAAAATAGGAGTATCACATATTTCAGCCTTTCAGGTACGGAAATGGTCAAATGGGATGATTGACTTATTAGGATTTGTTGGATTGGGAGTGAATGTTGTTTGTGTGAGAGCAGAGAATGAGGCACCGGAGTCTGAAGAAGCGTCGGATTTGTGGGGTTGGAAACAAGTTCACACAATACATCCATCTGCTTCTGTTTTTTTTTGTCATTTGCTTGCTAAGCTACTTACATCATTAGGATACTGAAGGAAATGGAGTTCAGTAATTCACAAGGTCTTTTTTGCGGTGCTACTAACATCATTTTCTTATGCTATCTTAACATAATACATCTATCCCATTATTATTCACATTTCTTTCTTAGCAATACAGGAGTAGTCAATTTTATGGACAAACAAGCAACAAGCAATGAAGCTTTTTACTTTATCTGTTTCAGACCGACTTATCCTCTGTTTTCTACAAGAAATAGGTATGAGTTGATTTATGTCAACATTTTGAGGACGGTGTTTTCAAAAACAAAATTGTGTTTTGTATATAAGGACGTCAGCTATAACAAAGGCAAATATTCAAAGTAGAACAAGAAGAAAGTAAGCTAAGTGTTTTCTTGTAATCCAGAAAAATACAGCTAAGGTTCCAAGACAGACTTATCACAATGTGAGGTAGAACATATGCATCTGCATACTTCAGTACTACAGATACTGATTCAATTTTCTAATTCAGACTTCTCCTAAATTCCTAATAGCATAAAGTACTATTCAGATAACATGGACTGCTTCTTCTAGTTCAATTGAGAAATTACGGAACAGAAAGCTTATAAAGCTCCATTGCCACCGCCATGAAGGAGCATCTGGTCAAAGTGCCAAACACCTGCAAAGACAAATTAAAAAGAGTGATATGTTAGTTCAATACTTGTGTTCAATTATGACGTGAGGAGAAAGGAAAAAGAGAGTGCACAAAGGCTAGTAAAGTCATACCGTGCCCCTTGCCGACCATTCTCAGTTGAGTTACATACTCTGCAATCTTCTTGATTGCTTCGACCTGATCAAGCAGAGTTTCGTTGGATTGTTTTGTGCAACAATAGGAGTCAAACTAAAGGACAAGATGAAACAGGGAGACACAAGGGTACCTGCTCGGTCAAAAATTCGCCCTCAATAAACTCTTGCAACTGGGTGTCATTGTTTTTCTCAGCCACCTGTTGAACAATGGCAGCAGCAACAGCACACGATATCAGCTAAAGGCTAATACTAAACCAGAAGATAGGGTTATATTGTTGAATAATATTCGTACGTAGTAATTACTAACAACCTCAGTAGTCAGTAGCAATAATGAAAATGCCAGTTTTTAGTCTTAATACTTTATTTTAAGAAACATTTTTTGGATATTATTTTTCTACCTTAACTAGATTTTTGAAGAGGGAACCTTTTATTTGTTGAGGGATGCAGGGTTGTGTATGAGGTAAAGGTTCTTACTCTGTGCAGATTCAACAGTTTCTCATTTGTGAGCTTCTCCAAAGCCAATGCCAGTTCCATAGCTGATACAAAATTTTGAGACTGATTAGCAAACAAAACATCCACTGAACAGTTTTCTTATGGTATGAAGTATGAACTATGATGATAGTAACTAAATCTTCTTTATTTAGAAACTCACCATGCAGAGCATCTCCTTTTTCAGCATGTTCAAACTCTGAAGGAGGCATCAGCATGGAGTACAGTTTCACTTTTCCTCCTCGCATGTTCTAGAAATGCCAAAGAAAAAACAAAAGAGTTAGTTTTGTGCAATTGATTCATAATATAAAGAGAATGGTTTTTAGGAGTGACAGTGAGAATCATTAAGTATACCTGGTATTTCATGAACTTTTCAGCATGCTCTCTTTCTTCTTCACTCGACTCCTTAAAAAATCTAATTTCAACAAAAATGTCAAGGCAAGAGAGTTACTAAATCATACAAGGCATTATCATACTCCACATCAAGAAATTTATTGAAGTTCTTTTGCTGCTTACTTGGCTAAGCCCTTAAGAGCAACATTGTCTCTGTCAAAGTAGGCAAAGAGTGAATGATACACATAGGACACATTGTACTCCACACTGTCAAAACAAGCACAATTAGGACGAAAAAAGTGACAAGTCATAATTATCGATTTATTATCAACTTATCACTTCCACTATAGCAAATTGTAATGCTTGTAATGTAAACCTTTATAAGAGTTCAATAAAATGGAATCCCTAACATGTAATGGATTGTTACAATGCTTCTATTGGCCAAGAATGATTATGAACTCCAATTTATTGGAATGGATATATTACATAATTTTCATGTGAGAGGAAGAAACCACGAGAAATTTACTGGCAAAGGATAAGTATAATTTATTGCACAACGCAAGATAGACCACCATTCTCTGATGCACATTTAGTGCCAAAATGTAAGCATCTTACGATTCTTACCTCCTGCATTTATGATATACATGTATTGTACGTGCTTGCTCTAATTTCTACTGGCTTCTCCTAATTTACAGCTAGTCATATGTTACAGAGGTGTGAGGAACTACCATTCTGGATGGATCTTACATAGCATATTTAAAAATCATGTACAATATACTTTCTATGGATATGTATATATGTTAATCTTTGTGCTCTAACCTGACAGCTTTTGAGCAATGCCAGACAGGTGATTTATTTTAGGTTTAGCAGTGGAAATTATTAAATTAAGACTGCTTGATCCATGTAGAGTAAAGACAAGTATAACGCAAATGGCAGAAATGTTCATTCACTGCTCAGATTTGCTTAATCTTTCGTTTAATATCGTGTAGACAATGGATTAAGCTTTAAAATTCAGGCCAAGTCACCAGCGAATAAAAACACAAATTATATCACGTAATACTCCACTATATACAAGTAGGCATAAAGTAGAGCATGCTAAAATACAAATTGGTAAACAGAAAACAAAACTCAATCAGTCAAATATCTTATTATTGTCAATTTATTACTCCTGAAAACGAATTCAGAAGAAAACAAAGCACACAAATCAACGGAACAGCTACAAAAGTGCGAAGGAGCTTACTTGATCTGCTCGTTAATGGTGGCTTCACACTCGTCCTCGTACTTCTGACGCGCAAGCGAGACGTTCCCTGACGTCGGCACTACGAAGCTATCGCTCTTGACCTCCTCAAACGGCTGGAAAACCAAACCTGTCAATGGCGAATTGCTGTTTCCCTCAGCCATAGCAGAGGCTACCAAGCCACAGCCATCTCCCAACTTTTTACCCCCAAACTGCTTCAAAGACGAAGGCGAGGAAGCCGAGTATCCAAAGCTTGAGACCTCGGAGATCGAGTAGCAAGAGCGCGAGTTCGTTAGAAGAGGACTCGCAAAGAGCCTCTCGCCACCGGCGCCGGGAAGAGTAACCGGAGAAACTGTTCCGAGAAACATTTCGTCTGGATGGAGAGATGATTCGGTGGAAAATTCAACAGATTAAAGGAGGGGAAGGTCGGTTTCGATAATCAATGGCGGATGGGGATTTTGGGAGAGAGGGATTTGGAATTTATGGTGGATGGTGAGCGAGAAGAGACCACACAAGTGGTAGTGGTAGTATGTCACCGCGGATGGATTGTTGACCGTCGGATAAGAGAGGAGCTGGACGGCCCAGATCAACGGGTTAAAAAAGGCGTGTGGCGAGCTCGTGGAAGATGGAAACCCTCGAGAAATATCCGGTCCACCTTTCTATTTTTTTTGTTTTTTTAGACAAGCTTTTCGATTTTCCTTTATTCTTTAATCCATTAATGATGAACCATTCACGCGCACGTATATAGAGAATTACTCACGCGCTAATCTAATGGGACACGTGGCAAACTGCGAGATATGTACGAGCGAGTGATTGAACGCGTTTATCCTAGTGTGGGATTTCATGAAAAGTCTGGTGTGAAGGTGGTTATTGAAGAGAAGATGCTAGAGCGTTACACATGGCAAGCTCTGATTAGTAGACTGGGTTTTGTTCATGTTGTTTGTCTCTTCTGGAATAATGATCCTCTATTTTCATCCAGGCCCAATAGCAGATACCATGGGTCCAACAATATATTTTCTGTGCATCTATGACCAAGAAGAATCTTGTGCATTTGTTAGTGTTGTAAGTTGTAACTGTATTTTGAAAATCATTTGGCAATTGGGGTATGATTTATGTGTAGCAGAATAAGAGTCTTGTTACAATTTGCTGAAGTAGATGAAATGGAAGTCCAGCTCAACTACAACACCTCCGGAATCTAGCGTTGTGTATGACTTGACTTATACCGGGGGGCTCAAAAACAGGGTCAGGAGTACGTGGTTCGGACGTTGAACGACACTAACTAATAAAAATCCGGAAAATTATAAAAGATGTGAAAATAAGAAAAGAATTTGCTTCTTCATGCTTGTACTTTGTTTTTATATAATACACGGAGTAATATATTTTCTAAAATCTTTATTACAAAAGTATATGCTTCATGGTCTCAAGAGTTTCACTACATAATCACATCGAGCCCCGCTCATCGAGGTCCAAAGAAGGTAACTTATACAAAAAGGATTCATAGTTTATAAATACTTTGCTGCACTCTTTCTTTTGGAAGATGTGTTATCTAAGATAGATAAATACTACGCCTAGAGCTTATGACTTTAGAAATCGGGCATGCAGCATGATCAAAGTATAACAGGTTCGATACTTAACATTGTCATATCGCATATATAATGTAAAATTAGTTGGTTTACATGGTGAAGATAAGGTTTATTAAGGCGATCATGATGAATCTCGTTCCAAAGGGTACCAGCAAGCATCTGAGAATAGAAAGGATTGATGGGGCGTTTGGGCCATTGAAGTTCTAACAAGTGGAGTGGCAATATCATATGGCATGTCATTAAGCATGAAGAATCTTATCATCAACAAAAAAGCCACTTGCTATCCTTCCTTCGCATATATAAAAAGTGACAACCTTCAATTTCTAAAGAGAACAAGCTATAGAGGATTCATTTTGTCAATATATGGTAAAGTCTGGTGTATATTTATCATGCATTTTTTTTTTATCATGCATGGTTGCACGATAGCCTACTATATATGCTTAGCTTGTTAGTGATAACACCACAATAGAGCAATAACAGCCTTTGTCGTTTTCAAAACTCAGAAAGACCCATCAGTATAGTACAACATATGAGAAATTTCATACTGGTTGGATCGATTTGATTTAGTAAAAATTCTACATATACTCCTTTATATGATCCGATCAAGATTTTAATCAAACATAAGAATGACATCTTGCCACCAAAGTAAACAAGCACAAATATATCCAAATTCTTCGTGATTGTTTCAATCAATCAATTTTGATCTTCTTTTCTTTTCTTTTTTTGAAATGCGATTCCCATCCCCACTTACAAAACTAAAATCCATTGCAAGTGGAATCCATATTTTCCAAGCTCACTCGATCTTTTAATAATCAAATCCTCACCGGCCAAGCAACCACCATGACAGCCACCGCCACCGAGGCCAGCCTCCACCACGACGGCCTCCGCTTCTGGCAGTTCATGGTGGCCGGGTCCCTGGCGGGCTCCGTCGAGCACATGGCCATGTTCCCCGTCGACACCCTCAAGACCCGAATGCAAGCCGCACTCGGGCCCGGCCCAGCGCAACCACCCGCCACCGTCCGCAACTCACTCTCCTCCCTCCTCCGTGCCGAGGGCCCCACGGGGCTCTACCGAGGCATATGGGCCATGGGCCTGGGCGCGGGCCCGGCCCACGCCGTCTACTTCTCCGTCTACGAGCTGGCCAAGAAACTCCTCCTGGCCGACGGCCGGAGCCACCCGGCGGCGGCCCACGCCGCGGCCGGGGTAGGGGCGACGGTGGCGAGCGACGCCGTGATCACGCCCATGGACGTGGTGAAGCAGCGGCTGCAGCTCAAGGGCAGCCCCTACAAGGGCGTGGCCGACTGCGTGCGGAGGGTGGCCCTCGAGGAAGGCGCGCCCGCGTTCTACGCCTCGTATCGGACCACGGTCTTCATGAACGCCCCCTTCACGGCCGTGCATTTCGCGGCCTACGAGGCCGCCAAGAGGGGATTGTTGGAGGGCGAGGACGACGAGGAGCGGCTCGCCGTGCACGCCACTGCTGGTGCCGCCGCTGGGGCTCTGGCTGCGGTCGTCACCACGCCACTCGATGTCGTCAAGACTCGACTTCAGTGTCAGGTCATCATCCGTTATAACTATGCTAACTGCCTTCATTTTTTGGTATAATAAGGTGTAACTCATCTCACATTAGTGTGTAACGCAATGGAAACAGGGAGTGTGTGGATGCGATAGATACTCGAGTAGCTCGATAGCGCACGTAGCGAAGGCGATAGTGAAGAAGGACGGATACCGAGGGCTCACAAAAGGGTGGGCACCGCGGATGATGTTCCACGCGCCAGCCGCCGCCATCTGCTGGTCGACCTACGAGGCCGCCAAGTCCTTTTTCCAAAATCTCAACTCCACATGATCACTATTGTTTTCTATGCTCAGCCTGTGAGCACATATGCATTAGTCTGGCAGTTAATCACTTATATATAAGACGTACTATAGGAGCTATCTGTTGTTCAGGGATGCAATTGTGACTTCAGAGATGAGATCTGTGAGCTTGTAGTTGTAGTTAGTGAGGGGATGTAATAAGTGTCAGTAGACATTGTAGCAACAATTCCCAGCTGTTTATAGTATGCAGTAAACAAATAAATGTAGATCAGTTGACAATTATTTCACCAACTAAAAAAGTGATGACCAACTGAGTTCTTTATTTATCAATTCAGTTTGGCGCGTCACTAATGATTATTATTAAAAATGCAGCTGGTATCCAATGAGGAATGAGCACAAAATATTCTTGCAACTTTCTAGCAATGAACCATATGTTTGTCCTCTTCTCTGGCTGTTTGCTTCCAGCCTATAAACAAATTGGTAATTTCTATTTGAATAGTACAGAGATTAACTGTCCCCTCAGATTAGAATGGGAAATTTCTTAGCAATTTCTCCTATCGTGATGCATTATCCATCATAGATATTTCATACTCATAACACACTAGCTACAAAACCTGGGTACTGAAAAATCTTCAATCATTCTCAAGACAAACCACAGAAGTTTGTAAATGAAGTAGACAACTAATATGCACACTCAAATTATGCAAGCTGGCCAGTGGAACATTGGTGAATGTTTTTTTTTTCAAAGAATGCAGCAACAAGGCAATTAATACAAACAGGCAAGTGTTTCCTTTTTGACAGAAACCAAAATATTCTTACACCAGCACAACCATCTCATTTAATTGATCTTACAATGAACAAACATGACCTCAGAACTTCTCAACCTCAATCCCATCTCGAAGAACCTCATACGCGTCTCTGCTCCTAGACTTCTTCATACCGGCTGTGACATACATCTTGGAGTTTTCAGTAGAAATGCAGGTGACTTTAACCCATATCATGAACTTAGTTTTCATCCCTTCTATGTCAGCTAGCTTTCCTTTCTCAAGATACCCGGTCACCGTGTTGGCAAATTTCAACACGGACGAATCCTTGTAGCCCACTTCACAGACTTGGGGTACATGCACTGTCAGCTTTCCTGTCTGTTCATCAAACTCGTAGTGGGTGGCGTCACGAGGAAAGATTCCTACTGGTATGTCGTAGTCTTTCAGAAGATCAGGCAGCGGTTGTTGCATCTTTCCTTCAATTGGTCACGATGGGAAAAGAATAGAGGGTTATGCTGGCTCTTCTAATTAAATTACCAACAAACTATCAGGCTAAAAGGGAAGGACAAAGGGGGAAAAGATCATCAAGTGATAGCAAACCTTTGAGTTTGTTGACCAGCCATGTGGTGCCATTTCCAATGCTGCTTGACAAATTCTGATTACCAACAGAAGATTGATCAGTTCTATTTCAGATTTATCCAATGGAAGCTTACAATTGCATGATAGCAAAAAAACAATGGAGTCAGTATACATATTCTGAATACTAAAGAGCAGGATATGGAACTAGACAATATAAGCACAAAGCCACCAATAATGGGTTGAATAGAATAGTTCATACAGAAATCTATGCCTGGACATTATAAACTGCAAAAACCAAGTGATGATCATTGAATATCAAACGAAATTCCAGCTAACAAACGTGGCCTACCTTTGAGAAAAATCAAGTAAAGTTGGCTCAGTTTAACATTGGCAAAAATCAAGTGCCAAAACATTGAGCATCAAGTGCCTACCTTTGAGAAAAATCAAGTAAACTATTTTACCCTTTTTAACTAGAAAGGTCAACATTGAGCTAGTAGTTGGCTCAGTTATGGAGGGAAAACACCAATTCTATCATGAATGCCAAGACATCCAAGGTGCAATACCTCAATATGTCATTAGGCTGTAACTAGGTTGTTAGGACTTGTATGAGGGAATTGACAAAAGGGGACTTGGATAGGTTGATTCTAAGCAAGGATGAATACATTCTTACGAGGAAGTATCTAGATTTGGAAGGAAAACAAAAATCCCCCATAGCAATATTCTTAATACATATCACAGAGCCATTATATGCTTTAACACTTCGATTGTCTTGTATCCATCATTTACATGATGCCAATTGTTTATATGGTGTGTACATGGACTATTTGGAAAGCTAATCATCAAAAAGGTCAAAACATAGTAATAATTAGAAACCTTAATCATAAGCTTAAGAATCATAAATGCCCTTTAAATCACCCCAAGCCTGGTTCCTCAAATTTAAAGGTAGGATAACAGATTGTCCTTAAACAAGCATGCCAAAATCATCAAACAATCTTGGATTAGACCCCCCCGCCATAAACAACATGGCTTCCTCTGCAATCTCGGAAAAAAAAAAAAAGACTCGCTTTCTAAAAAATTCAGCAATTCTGAGATATGTCATCCACATGGGATTGATTGCAAATTAAAGCTATAAAATCAAGCGACGAAACGAATTAACCAAGCAAATCAGATTACTCAAAACCCTAATCATCAAAAATCAAGCTCGATTCCGTATCCCCACAATAAAAGAGAAGGCGATGAGAATTTCGGACAGATAAAAGGATGATGAGGGACTCACGTTGAGGTCGCTTCCGACGGAATTGAGCTCTTTGTTGGCCCGTTGACCAACCCAATAGGAACCCACCTTGTTCAGCACCTGATCCATGTTTTTGATTCTCTTTCTTCTCTGATGCTAAGAATACGGATGATGAATTCTGCCTTTCTGATACCAAAGAACAAGGCAAGAGAAAAGAGGACAAGGAGAGCAAGACTTGAGGTTGTTGTCAATCCAAAATTCACGAATCGGTCAATTGCCATCCAAGGCGAACAAAGGATCGTGCCAAATTGTTTGTTTTTTTTTTTTTTTTACATATTCTACGGGTTAGGCTTCGCCCCCATCCAAAGTTAGTCAACGTTGTCAATATTAGTTTGGTGAGAAAATAAAGATTTTTTTCGGTACGTAAATAACGACTTTTTAATTTTATCACCACAACACGTACGCTAAGATTTTTATTTTTGTATTTGATTAGGTGCTAATCCATTTATAAAACATCTTATGGTATAATTGCTAATGAGTTTGTGAGGCTATTCCTACGAATAGGTTTTACTACTTTTTTTAAAACATGTTTTGGCATTTTACCATACATTATGTGGAGTTTGGATCACATGTATAATAAAAGTGATGTGTGAATTGCTAATGAGTATAATGAAATATCAAATGCATCAAAAAAGATTAATAAAAGTGTATTACGAAATAAAATTATTACGATACATTGTATAACATTAAAAATATATTGTAAAATATTAAAATTACACTTTTAATATTTTATCATTTAATTTTAATCTAAATCGTAAATAAAATGTATCTAACAACCAATAATACACAATCATATATATGACATGTAACTAATGTAAGTATGTAACACAGGTGATCCACACTCACATCATTATGTACGTGTGTGGTGAATCCTAACACTAGCTTTTGATCGCTCTTGGAGTAGGAGCTTTATTTGCGGGTAGTGTAACATATATGCAGTGGAGGAGCCAGAAAATGTTGAAAGGGGGCGTAGTCGATTTCATGTGTTGATAAATAGGACAACACGTTAATATTGATCTTATTTAAATAATAAATAAAAGAAACAAATGTATATATAATAGGTTAGTTTGTAAGAAAATACTTCTATATAATAAGTAAATACAATTTAAGTATGTTTGAGAAAATCAAATACTTATGTATATATAACTTAATAGGAAAAAAAACTATAAATAAATAGTTAAATGACTATTAAGTATTGACTATTTACATTTAACTTTAAAAAAAGTGATGATATTTTAAACTTAATTATGAAACTAAGTAGAAAATGTAGTTTGATTTATCAAACTAGTTAAATAAGATAGAAAAAAGAAGCTAAATAATTGCAAATAGAATGGTACACGTTACACAGTACGCTACAAAACAAACAAAAAAATTGTTCCAATGCGTTTCGAACCCTCAACCTTGAAGAAAGGTTAGGTGGGCAAAGGTAGGTGGAGCACGGCACCACTACGCCAAGCCCTTCAACTAGTTTACTTCTGAAATTTACTAGATA
Source organism: Polygonum maritimum (assembly GCA_963924305.1). Classification (NCBI taxonomy): domain Eukaryota; kingdom Viridiplantae; phylum Streptophyta; class Magnoliopsida; order Caryophyllales; family Polygonaceae; genus Polygonum; species Polygonum maritimum. The sequence goes on along the minus strand of OZ002733.1, from coordinate 11,139,269 downwards.
TAATACTATATTCATAGCGGGAGAGAGGGGGCGGGCGCCCCCCTTCGCCCCCCCTCGCTCCGTCCCTGCATATATGCATATACTGGCTTAAGCTTGGAAGGATGTTTGTTGTCTTAAGGCAATAGGGTTTACGAGGTCTTGGTTTACACTCATTGGAGTTGCTCTGGCACATGCTATTGTGGGCGTTCAAAATTTGTCAATGAAGTCCTATGGGATATTTGGAATTGGGTTAGACTAGGAGTTATTGTCACCTTTCTTGCCGTACTTGGTTTTCATGAAACTCGTTGTTTTTTGCAATATTTATAGGACATAAATCTAGTGATCGACGACTGACGAGTTGAGTTGGGCACCTTCTGTAGGTGTTGAGTATTCTAAAGATTAAACCTATATGATTTGTTGATGTATCAAAAGCATGTACATTGCAATCATCGATATGGTTGTTTTCTCAGAGCATTTAGCACATAATTAAGAGTCTCTTAAAAGGTTCAAACGTTTAATTGATCAGTTTATAGGAGGCGTTTTACCTAGTCAGTGTTAGAAAGTCGTTCGTGTTTTGATGGTTCCAAACCGAAGAGGTTGCCAAAGAAGTCGTCGACATTAGTTTTCCAGGCAAAACGCGTGCGAAATTCCAGGAAAGGCAATTGCGCGTTTTTGCTTAAGGCAAGTGCGTGCACCATATCCAGAGGTGTTTTAAGGCAAGAGCAAGTTTACAACGAAGGAAAATCATCAAGAGATCAAGGACTATATTGAAGATGATTTTATCATGGCTTATGAGTTCATTTAAGGAAAGATTTTGTGAAGATTGTGTACGATTCACCTCTCACTCAAATGGAGTGAATCGTGCAGCATTATTCTTAGTTCTCTATATATATTGTCATGGGCATAAGGGTAGAATTAAGGAGCAAGAGTGAAAATTGTATTGCGAGTGTTGAGAGTGTAGGAAGATCGTGAGATTCGGTCTTGTGAGGTTGAGCGTTGAGCGAAGTGTATTGAGTGAGGATTAGGCTAAGGCAAGAGTATTTGCAAGAGTGTGTAGATTCACATCTTGAAATAGGAACATCTTTGTAATTCAAGAAATCAATAGAGCGAGCGAAGTGCTCTTCAAGTTCTTCTAAGTTGAAGCTTAGGGGCAAATGGTTTTTCCCTATACAAACTAGTTGGTTTGTAGATGGTTTTCCACTCTAAATAACTGTGTTCAATCTGGTATTGTCTAAGTCTTTCTTGCGTTTTAATTCCGCTGCGTATCATAAGTTGTTGACTCTGGTCGCCGGCATCATAGGTGTCGACGACTTCAAGTATTAACACAGATCGATCCTACAGTCAGAATAGGGCTCATAGGCATATTTTTTCAATAACTTGTGCCCTTCTTGCCTTGGTGAGATTAAGTCTCTTGACCATTCGTTTTAATAGTGTAGAGTTGTTAGGAATTGTGAGATTTAATTAGTTATTCACCTTGTTGTTTATAATGATTTTGTAAGCGTTAGCTATACGTAAATGAGGCGTGATTATGGTGAAGAGTGAGCAATTATCTTTGTTATTCGCCTTGGTTGTGGAAGTGGCCGAATGTCAAGGATTCAAATCCTCCGTCCCGCAAACACGTCTCCTCACACGTCCCTTGATTTTCATTGATCGAAATTTTATTTTTTGATTTTAAAAAACACAAAAACAGAGTGTAATTTTGAGATTTCGACCAATGAGGAACAAGAGAACGTGCGAGGGGACGTGTTTGCGGGATGGAGGATTTGAATCCGAATGACAAGCTAAGGTATAATGATCAGATTATTGGGCATAATGACAACTTTGTTATCTCTAAAGCCAAGGAGTACTCCTCTGTTTAGTAAGAGTGGTTAGCTTATATCGGTTTAGGTATATATATATATATATATATATATATATATATATATATATATGCTACCTGTATTAGGTGGGGTCGTAGATGAAAATGAGTTCGAATGAGGGTGGATTTGTAATTTAAATAATATAAAAAGATACAAGAATTAATGCATATGGCAAAGTTGGATAATGAAGAAAAAAAAAAATTAGAATTAAAGGGTGGTAGCTTTGTAATTCAATAGAAAAAATTCTAGAAGAAATGGAGGTAATATATAATAGGTACATGTTTGTCCTAAAGGACACATTTGTAGGAAAGTTTTGTAATTTATACGGGTAAAAAGGGAGTCAATTATTCAGTGTTTGAAATGACACGATAGATATTAAGTTGATACGCCATTTCGAAAGGTTGAAAGGACATATTTGTATAAAGATACTTAACCCTTATCGTTTTAATTATTTTTTACTTAGTTGAATTTAAATCCACTACGTCCTCTTAATATATCTACGGATCTACCTATACGTACTTATCATCATTATTACTCCCTCCGTCCCTAAAAGATATGTGAAAAGTTGGTGAGAAAAAGTGAAAAAGTGATAAAGTTGATGACAATATTGGGTATGGGGGTAATATATGAGATTAGATAGGGGTAGTTGTGTATTTTTGTAGAGAAAAAGTGATAAAGTTGGGTGAGAAAGTTGGATAATGGAGTAGTATAAGAGACTGAATGAGGGTAATATTGAAAAAAAAAATGATATAAATGGAAAGATGCTAAAGATGGACAAACAAACGGGGACGTCCAAAAAAGAATACTGTACAAACATTTAGGGGCGGGAGTAGAATACATGTATGAATTTTTTTTTGGTCGAAGAATATATGTATGAATTGAAAGTGACGTGAACCAACAGTGTTATTTTTGCTATATATTTTTTTCGTCTATGTTTAATAAAATTATTCGACCAAAAAAAAAAAAAAAGTTTAATAAAATTATAAAATATCTGTTTCATCGATAGTGGCTTGAATTGGAATGCCTAGCTCAGTTGTCACGTTTCGATCAACAGATTGGCATTGGGCTTAAAACGTCGTAATAATAAGCACGTCCATTTATCTTCTTGATTATGACCACAAACATTACTAAGCCACTTGTGCTCTAGAAACGTGCATTTTGAACAATGAAAAGGGTCTTATCTTCCATTGAAAGAATGCATGCAAGTATACTGTTTGTGGTCACGAGTAAAATGCAAATTAATTAACCCCTCAAATTAGGCAATGCCATTTAATTAGAAGCGTCATATGCCATTATGCATGCATGCGCCTCGATAATCATTATGAATAATTATGGGCAGTTTCTAGCATACGTATATACTCCCTCCGTTTCACAATAAGTGTCGTTTTAGCACTTAAAATTTGTTTCATAATATGTGTCGTTTTAGGTTTTCAAAGTGATTTATCAGGGGTGAATGATGATAATTTTTATTGGAATGTGTATTTGTTGACTAAAGTTGTTCATTCATTGGCCAAAAAAATGTAATGAGTGGTAAGATTAAGAAAAAGTTGTAAGTTTTAAAGTGAATGATTGTTTTTCTTAAAAACTGTGTTAAGAGCTAAAACGACACTTATTATGAAACGGAGGGAGTACTAGACATATACACCCGATGTACGTTGTTCGGGTCGATAGTTCAACATTGATTTATAAGTTCTTTTGTTGTATATTTATATGGATAGCGTTTAAACGACAATAAAAGAGGTTGTTTAAATGCAAGTCAATGGGAAACACTATAAATCGAAATGAAATTATTTTATGGGTTGAAACTTGATTTGACACAAATTATGATTTATCATATAATACAATTAAAACAATAACATACTGTATTATATAATACATAGTGCTTGTTTGGTTCAATGTAGGAATTGAAATTCATAGAAAATTAATTCAGTACTTGTTTGGTTAACTTTCAAAATCATGAGAATTAAAAAAAACTCAAGAATTGAGTTTAAAAACATGTGTTTTGTTATATTTGTCTAGCATCAAAATCATAGGGGTTTAAATCCCCATGAATTGTACTTCCCCCAAAATTTTAAGAATTGCAACTATCACGGTCGGGGTGGGTAAAATTAGATTCCCAGATATTGGGTTTCACGTGATTTGATAAAAATATGTGTGGTTACAATTTATTATCTAGTGAATAAATTTTTACATTTTGTTTGGTATGAATTGATTAAACATATATGGGAATTTACCTAAAATTACAACGTCAATCCTTATCCATTAAAAAATAATCAAAGGCATAAGAAATTCGCAATTTAAAAATATAGAGAAATTGAATCTTGTCCACCCCACCATGGTAATTGTAATTTCTCCATTTTGAGGGGAGTACAATTGTGCTTTTGATGTTAAACAAATATGACCAAACACATGTTTTTAAAGTCAATTCCTGAGTTATTTTAAATTCCCATAATTTTAAAAGTTAACCAAACTTATAGTACGGGTATATAGTGTAGATGATATGAAATTTATTTGAATGCATTTAATGACACAAAATACAAACATACATATATGTTAGATAGAATAGCTAATATATAATCACATGATATGAAAGAATAAATTGAAGTGCGGACAGTTAATGACAAAAAAATCAAACTTTACATGTAGGTTAGATATGTGCGCATATAATCTATTTTTCTTATTGTTTTTAATGGTATGTTCTGAAAACATAATAATTTAATTAAGAACACCGATCATAACCATATACTAAATGCATCAGAGGTTTAAAATAATAATTATTACGACACTTGTTAATTTTACGCTGAACCACATTAACCATCTTCAATACAACAATTTAATTGGTTAAAATTTGATTGTACACCCCAAGTGTATACTATATAAAATATGAAACATATATATGTTAACTCCAAATAAATATTTAATTAAATTAATAATGCGGAGTAGTATATAAAAGATATAATAAACCACATAACCATTTAATTAAATCAATTTGATTGACATTTAATTGAGTTATTATTTATTGGTTACAATTTTATTGTAAATTTTACACATGTAAAAATTAAATATATAAATATGATTTTGATTTGATTTTTTCCCTAAAATTACTCTAAATTAAAAATAACAATTATAAAATAAAGAAACCTATTGATAAAAACAATTACTCAATCCTCATACGAAAAATAATAATCCTAAAGAATTTTGTTTAGTTAAAAAAAATATTATAATAGAAATAATGTATCAATAAAGTAAATCTCATAAAAAGCAAACTAAATGAAATAATAACAGATTTTATATCAATTTTTTAAATAACTTTATATAAAATTGAAACTAAATTTTTAGTTAAATCAAAATCTGAAATCAATGTAGGAGGAGTTACAAAAACTAAAACCGCAAAAAAATCAGTTTAAAAATCATTAATTGTAGAAAAATATAAATCACAAATATTGAGAATATTTCAACTTAAATTATTATTTTTTTGATAGTGGTCCACCTTACAAAGTACATTGTATGTAATCACAAATCACTCTCTCCCGTTTTAAAATAGTTGTTCATTTAGACATTTCACACGCAGTGTTAAGTAATTATTCTATTTTCCTAAACTATCCCTATTACATAATAATAATTACATGAAATTAGAACTCAAAGGCCACATTGAATGAGTGATAATCATTAGTGATAGATAATTATTATGGGTAAATTTGAAAAGAAAGGGCGGAGAAAATATCAAATGGACAAATTTCATGAAATAAGAGAAAGTGTACAAAGGAACAATTGTTTTGAAATGGATGTTTTAAAACTATTCCATGACTTAGAGTTCGAGACTTACTCCGTATAACGGAAGGGCTCTTTTATCATCTCCACCAACTCGTATTAGAAGTCCAACATGGAAGGCAATGTTGTTAGGCTATTGTTTGTAGTCAACAATGAATGCTCGAGATATCGGCTGCACAACGGACAGCCACAACATTACTCCACCAAAGTTCTTTTTTCTTTTTTTTGGTAATTACTCAACCAATATTAGTTTCCATATATATCAATGAATAGGTTAATTTTGTTAAGATACCAAGCGAGAGTTTCTTGACCTCGTGGTGTTTCACTAATTACCAAAAAATAGTTATAAATAAAATAGTTAATACAAAACCCATTATTTGGACGTTAATTTTCTCGTCTATATACTCCCTCCGTTTCACAATAAGTGTCGTTTTAGCATTTAAAATTTGTTTCATAATATGTGTCGTTTTAGGTTTTCAAAGTGGTTTATTAGAGGTGAATAATGATAATTTTTATTGGAATGTGTATTTGTTGACTAAAGTTGTTTATTCATTGGCCAAAAAAATGTAATGAGTGGTAAGATTAAGAAAAAGTTGTAAGTTTTAAAGTGAATGATTGTTTTTCTTAAAAGCTGTGTTAAGAGCTAAAACGACACTTATTGTGAAACGGAGGGAGTATAGTGTATCAAATGGATCCATAATCCGTACAACTGTACATATGATCATCAGCTCCAATCCATCTCCTGTCAGGCAAACACTGTAGCATATGCAAAGCGGCGTCGTATAGCCAGGCTACAGATTCTGTAGACCACACAAAACAACAAAATGCAAAAGAAAGGAAAGGAAAACCAGGCATGCACGCCACGGCCACGGGATATGTCCCCCATTTAAAGCCCACTTGCAAGTTGCAACCACCACCACCACCACCCTCCATGCAACTTGCACTCGCCGAACTCAGCCTGCAACTTGCACCTTTTTTTCCTCTTATTTTTTTTTCCTTCTATGGAATGGTACGTACGATCAATTATTTATTCCTTAAATAAATGATAATAACAATAAAAAAAGAAAGAAAGAGATGTGTACATATTGTTTTTTGGTACTGCGATTGCAAGTTGCATTGCTGCACCTCTTTTATATATGGAGCAACCCATCCAACTGGGCGGCCCCCTTTTTTGTTATCTTCATTCGTTGCTTTTTATTTAATGTATTTAAAAATTAATGCAACAGGCCGACGAGTGACTGCAAACTCTGATCGATCATCGATCAATGTATAGCTACAAAGCTAATCAAACAAAAACTGCATTATCTGTACAGCTACTTGCCCGGTCACACAGCGCCCCCTTACGTACATAAATTAACAAAAAAACTACAGTATGTGTGAATATGAATACTACGTACCACGCTGATTTTCACTTATCAGACTTGTTTCACATGCTGCATGTGTTAATACCCACCTTTTTTCCGCCTCCCAGCTACAAGATGAACCATGTACTACTCTATATTTGTCTCCATATATCGTCATGAAACATGTATACATATATAGTCATTCTCACTGAATTGCATGTATGCCAGTTTGAAGTGTATAGCTTGGTCTATTCACTATGAACAAAACCCTAACAAATTAATGAAATGTTGTTTATTATAATGATTTCAGTACGTCCCATTTTGTGTTTTTTACAATGAAAAATACTCCCTCCGTTTCATAATAAGTGTCGTTTTAGCACTTAAAATTTGTTTCATAATATGTGTCGTTTTAGGTTTTTAAATTGATTTAAATTGATTTAATAGGGGTGAATGATGATATTTTTTATTGGAATGTGTATTTGTTGAATAAAGTTGTCCATTCATTGGCCAAAAAAATGTAATGAGTGGTAAGATTAAGAAAAAGTTGTAAATTTTAAAGTGAATGATTGCTTTTCTTAAAAACTGTGTTAAGAGCTAAAACGACACTTATTGTGAAACGGAGGGAGTATAATGAAGTTCGACTGTTCGAGTTCCTCGTAACAAACAAACAATCAATTCCATTGAAAAAACCCTAACAAACAATCAAGGATCAAATCCCAGTTACACAACTAGAACGGTGGAATTATAGCCATCTCCTTCTCAGTTCTCACAGATTTGTGGCGACGGGGACGGCCAAAAAAAACGCATCGCAGCGTCGAAGCAAAGCCGTTCTTCGCGTTGGGAAACGAGACCCAAAAAAAACATAAAAAAGACGCCAAACTGAAAAAGTTTGAAATAAATTACTAGCGAAGGCAAACTAAAACTAGGCTCACGATTTTATCAAAAAAACTAGGCTCACGCGGTTGGTTCCGATCTGGCTAAATTCTCAGCGATCTGAGCCAGGGACTGCAAATTACACCTCACGATCGTATCCACAAACAAGCAAGTCTCCTCTCTCGTGTTTCCGGCCGGAATGTCAACCACATACGACTCCACAACCGCAGTCCGTTGCTCATCGCCGTCGCCGGTGGTGTGAAGCGTCGTGACGGAGCGGTAATTGGCGAGGCGGTGGTCCCCGCCGACGACGCTGAAGCTGATAACGTGCCGATCGTCGTCGAGGATCTCCAATCGCTCGGTGCTGGTGGCGGCGGGGAGGCCGGAGATGACCTGGACTCGTCGGAGGCATCCGACGGCGAGTTCTCGTTCTCGTTCTCCGGCGCCGATTAGGTCACAGGTCTTGACGAAGTGCTTGTACGCCTGCGGATTGTCGAATCGGCGGACGACGGACCAGACGGTTGAGACCGGAGCTCGGATCTCTTGTACGACCAGCGAGCAGCACTGGTTGGGGCCCACGGCGTGGGAGTGGTAGCGGGCGACGGTGTCCGGAATATCGACGGCCGGAGATGAGATCTGGATGGTGGTGGCGGAGGCGGCGGCGAGAGGGTGGTTGGTTCGTTGGAGGATGGCGGATGAGTAGGGCATTGTGGATTTGTATGAAAAGGGGGTTTTGGAGGAGGGGAGAATTTGGGGCTAGGAAGATTGAATAAAGGGGGAATGGTGGGGGTATTTATATTTTTCTTTTCGAAGAAAAAAAATAAACTTATTTGGTGAAGGATGTGGTGGGGTATTGCTGTTATGGTCAAGTGGGCGTTCTTTATTGTCGTTATGTGGACCCTGTGGGCCAATTGTTTTCCCGATCCTTTCAGCCAAGTTGATGCTGGAGCGAATTACAATATTACCCTTGATACGGATCTTGTTAGGAAGGATATAATGGTAATTAAATAGAAGAAGCATTTTTGGGCAATCCCTTGTTTTTTTATTCGCCTTCTAGTTTCGGCCTTCATTTTTTTTTTTTTTGGTCTGAACGGCCTTCATTTATTTCGTGACAGTGTGTCTTGTAGTTTAGTACGGAGTAGTATTTAAACCCATGCTTTTTTGGTTGAATGTATTAAAACCCATGCAGTTCCAGCTTATGACTATAGTAAAATCTACTTCTACTTACTATGGACCATCGATGTGGGTCGGGAACTGGCAGTTCCAGCTTCTGACCTAGGCTCCGTTCAGCTGGTCCAAAAAAAAAACAAGCTGGACCTTTTTGTAGCATTTTTTTGCTAAATAAAGCTATCTCTAGGGGGTTGGAGCTTTTTGAAAATGCTAAAAAAAGTTAGTGAGCTCTTACTAACATTTTTTAGGATTTTCAAAAAGCTCGTACCCCCTAGAGATAGCTTTTTTTAGCAAAAAAAAAAAACGCTAGAAAAAGCTCCAATTAGTTTTTTTTTTTTACGAACCGCACGGAGCTCTAAGCAGTTTCTCCGGGTCATTCCCGATTTTGGATCAATCCTTGAATATAGCCAATTTCGAACCAGTTTTTAGAGGAAAAAAAGAGGTCAAGTACTCCATTAATTGTGTCGTCACGGTTCAAATGTTGTTACACATAACATAAGGGTATGCTGCATATGTTATGGTCGCGATTCATATATAGTAGGTGTAGGACCAATCGAAAATAACATGTATGAGATCATTGCACATAGTTGTCATGCCACGCTCATTTGTGATTGATTTAGATTGTTAAATACACTAACCAGTATGGTAATAAAAAAACACATTTCTCTCAATAACTAAGCTAAATATTTGATTTTATCAACAAGATAAGTGCTGTTTAACATTTCATCCACACAGTTTGTATGAATGAACGCATCTAGAGCTTGTCAAAAAAAGCCAATGTCCCACCTTTAACTTGTTGAAGCTTGATATGCATAATTTGTTAACCTCATTTGTAAGTTAGAATTCATGAATTATTTTCTGATCGTTTGTATCCCCAAGTAGATAAATACTTACATTTTAGCTGTGGTTCAATTTCAAGTCTTTTATTTACAAAGTACATCCAACTTTTTTTTATGGACGTCGTTATCACGACATACAATTAAACAAACCCTAACCCTTAGATTCATTCTGAATTAATTATTTATGGATTATTGCTTGACATTAATCACTTACTAACTATAACCCCTCTTTGAATCAATTAATGCTTTTATAGCTTGGTGGTGGTTGCACCATCACAGTTTATGAGCAACAACCGAATCTCTTTAGCTGTAGCACTAGTATACGGAATCCTTTAAATTTTCCAATGCTATTAGGTATAAGTATAGTGACTACTTTTTATTAACCATCTACGAAAGTAAATAAAATAATCATCTACGTTCTAAAACGAAAATGCAGCGTGATAAATGTAAAATATATATATGGTGATTGATTGAATTTTATCATGCAAGTCCACATAATTATTAATTTGATTTTAATAAACGACAATTAGCACTAACAGCCATTACAAGAGCAATAACTATCCAATAACTCGGAAAACACAGATCAAGAAGACCCGCCCAATTGAATATTGAGTTTACAGTTCCAAAATCGTCTTTCTCCCTCCCCAATCCTGCTTCGCTCTCCCTGTCGGCGAACCCCAGGCCGAAAATTCAACTGAATTCAACAACAAGACGGAGCTAACGATTCCACTTTGCTAGAGTTTTCCTTTCGTGTGTCCCGATTTGCTTTCGAAGCTACTCGATTGAAGTCTTCGTTGACCTGATTCGTCCTTCCGTGCTCCCCATGTGCGTATCCGCGATGTTGCAACGATGGCGGTGGAGCAGGAAGAGGTTTCACTTCCCTCTCATCCCTCTCATCTTCGTCGTGTTTGTGGTCGTCTCGATTCTCTACAACGAGCTCAAGATTCGGAGCATCCATGGCGGTTCAGATCATTCTCACTTGCAGAGCTCCGGCCGATTCGAGGACGACTCTTCATACTCCTTCAATCGGCCGACCAGATCTCCAGGTTTTGCTTTTATTTACAGTCGTTACTTCAATTTACGGCCTCTGGATTTTAAGTGCTGAGTTTGCGGTTTTGGGGATTTTTGTAGTGGTGCTAGATAGATACACTGTGTGTAACGCGACTGTTGAGTATAGTGGTAGAACTGTTGGATGGAGCCAAGGGAACCGGAGAACGGGCTCTGAGCGCCGGAGAAGCGAATTGGAGGAGTGTGATGTGTTTTCAGGCAAATGGATTTTCGACAATGCTTCTTATCCGCTATACCAGGAGTCGGACTGTCCTTATATGTCTGACCAGTTAGCTTGCCACAAGCATGGGAGGTCTGACTTAGGGTACCAGTATTGGAGGTGGCAACCCCATGGCTGCAATCTCAAGAGGTGCTTTGATTGCACAGCTTTCTTTGGTAGTATCTGTTGTAAATGGCATGTCAAAGTTATTGATCCTTTGGTTTTGCTTTGTTAGCATCTGTTGTGAATGTGGATTGTTTGTTTTACAGATGGAATGCAACTGAGATTTGGGAGAAGCTGAGGGGGAAGAGAATGATGTTTGTTGGGGATTCCCTGAATAGGGGACAGTGGATTTCAATGGTGTGTTTGCTGCAATCAGTGATACCTGCTAATAGGAGGTCCATGTCCCCCAACGCGCATCTTACTGTATTTAGATCAGAGGTGAATAGTTGTAATTCTTTCTTTGGAAAGTCCAATGGCTGCTTCTCGGTTCTTATTTCTTGTTATTGGTAGGATTACAATGCCACTGTTGAGTTCCTCTGGGCGCCATTGCTTGTTGATTCGAATTCTGATGATCCAGTCAACCATAGATTAAGTGATCGTATAATCCGCCCTGATTCTGCCTCGAGGCATTTGTCTATATGGAAAGATGCCGATATACTAGTTTTCAATACATACTTGTGGTGGAGACAAGGATCTGTCAAGCTGCTGTGAGTATGCCGAAACTCTGATCTCTAGAATCCGTAGATAAATATAACTTTATAGGAGGAAAGTGATTGATTTCTGAATATCTAGCATCTTTGGTATCCAGGTGGAGCAGTGAACAAGACGGTGCGTGTGAAGAGTTAGATGGTCAACCAGCCATGGAATTGGCCATGAATACATGGGCCAACTGGGTGGAGAACAATGTTGATCCTCGCAAAAAGCGCGTATTTTTTGTTACCATGTCACCTACTCATCTCTGGTGAGTACTTACTGTTCAAACATTCTCTTTTAGGCACTGATACAGAAGACTTGAAAATATTAAGATTGATAGAATGCCTCTAGTATTATAGATGTCTATGAAATTACGGTGTAGTTAAGATATAAATGACACTCTTGTCTTTTTGGTACCAATAGAGTTTCCGATATTTCTGGGCAGCGGTAATTTTGGGATTCATCAGTTGGCATTATGCTTTATGAAAAGATTGACTTGCCTCTTGGATTCTGGCTATAGATATGTAATTGCGAGTATGGAAAATAATCAATGCCTTATCTTGTACCACTCAGTTCTGGTCTATGATAAAAGTCTTATATGTAATGTACTACCTTGTGTACTGTCAATCAGTGAGGTGTTTATATGCATGCCACAGTTTTCGCTCTAGTTGCCATCTTAATCAATTTCTAAGAGGTGTTTAGAAAGCAGGGTAGGGAGTAGATATTGAATTACATCAGCTGCAGATGTCTCTCTCACTGTGATGTTGTTGTCAAATTTGTTCATCTTTTAGGAGCTTTCACTTTATATCATAGTACCTAATTCTTAGTTATATAAGTGCATAATTTAGAATTGAAAGAGCCAATGAGTACACGTCATTTTGTTTTTGTTTTTTTGTATCCTGGAAAATATCTTATTGTTAAGGGGCCATGGGGTTAGCTGTTTCTTCTCTGCTTATACACAAGTTGATAAATGATCTAACTAGACGTTGACACTAGAATGTTTAATATCCTCTACTTGGTATTGCAAGTTGATCTCTGGATGCTGCCTGTAGTTCTAAGAAGCATATCTTCTGTATATGATTGTGTGGAACCAAACATCTTAATACTTAAGAAGTTAGGTTTGATGTTCTTTGAGGGACTGTTTCCTTGAATTTCCTCTCTTCTTTTTCATCAGATATATGTATGCAAATGGCACTACGCGTCTAACTTACTATCCCTGAAAAGGCAAACAATATAGATTCGAATCAAGATCCAACCCGTCATCTATTCTTAATATTTATGATCGAACCTACCGCCATGAACCATACAGCAAAAGTATCTTTACTCAGTAACCTGTATTAGATCATTGAGTTTTGTTTGAATCAAATCAATCAGGAGCCGAGAATGGGCTCCAGAAACCGATGGAAACTGCTACAGTCAAACTAGCCCAATCAATAAGGAGACCTACTGGGGAAGTGGTTCGGACTTGCCTACAATGCGCATGGTGGACAAGGTTATCAACAGGATGAGTTCTAAAGTCACAGTTGTCAATATCACTCAGCTCTCAGAATACCGAAAAGATGGCCATCCTTCAATATATCGTAAATTCTGGGAAGCACTTAGCCCCGAGCAGCTCTCAAAGCCCGAGTCCTACTCTGATTGTATACATTGGTGCTTGCCTGGTGTTCCTGATGTGTGGAACCAATTGCTCTTTCACTTTCTGTAACTGCTCCAAGCTGTGAAAGGTAATCTCAAGTTGTTGTTCAAAGTTTGGTAAGCATAGAGGTTTATTTTTTGTCGATAGAGGTCGGGTACAAGCTCTATTGGCACATATTCTTTTGAGCATGAGGGAATCTTTTTGGCCAATTGAACATATCCTTTTGTATTGAGCAAGTTTGTTTATGCAATGCAAGTGATGTGGTTGCCACTGTGTTAGGACTCTTTTGTGTATGTGAGTTCACAAGTATTTGAAATCTGTACAGTAAAGTAAAGCACCGCAATTCGTATTCAGAGCAGCAAGATTGAAGGGAAATAAAGAAAAACAAATTGTTCACTTCTAAATACTTGTGTGGTCACATAAACGTGAAAAGTCCTTGAACCATGAAGTATGAAACTTGGTCTAATTGAGACCACAAAATCCTTGTGCTCAACTAAGTTGATTGCACATGACATACCAAGATTTACATACTTGTCTAGTTTATACCTAATAGGCTAATGTGCCAGTCTATTTGTTTGCAAAATGTCCTATTCATCAAAAATGGATTCAGTTTTACATGCCCATCCCTAGCTCGTAGCATCATTTGGTCCCTTTTCATGTTTGCCTCTATCAATGACAAAAAGATCCCAATTATGTATGGTTGTTTTGGTGCACAAGTATGCCAATTTGATCAGAACAGATAAGATTAGCACAGTGGGTGGTGGTACTATACAAATTAAAGGACACTTTGAACCATATATAAAAAGCCTTACCAAATTGTGGGAAGTGGCCATGGCATTTCTTGTAAAGTTGTAATACTTACACCGAGGCAACCCTGAGTTTGATAGATAATAAAGGACAGTAAAATATGAGAAATGAAGAAAAGAAAGAAGATGAGAAAAATAAAGACGAGAATGTACTACTTTTGAATTTGGATAGAGTTAGATTTTCGGTGAAAATTATGAATACATTATTTTGATTTATTTTAAAGTATGTATTTTATTTTTTCACCGATCTATTGATTGATAAGGAAGACATACGAATTGGATCAAGCTTGTCTTAATGTGATCGATTGACCAAGCCAAACTTTTTTCCCTCTCTTTTTCATAAGGTACATGAACTTACATTTCTCACTTTACACACCAGCCACTATTATAAAATGGAGCTATAAATTCCTAATCAAGCAGACCAAATCAGCACTGCCTATGTACCACCACGGTACTGCTATAGTGTTCTTCAAGTATGGAAAGAGAGAGGCCTTGAAGCTCAGGAGGGATAGCACCACTAATTTGATTATTGATGACAGAGCCACCCTCCATTAATTAACACTGTTAATTAATTAAGAGTGCTAATTAGTTCGAGTGCGTTCATCGGTGCTATCCATCTTGAGCTTCATGGATTCTTTTCTTTCATTCCCCTTGCCTTCTTTGCTACGACTCCAATATCATTCAGAAGAGATCATTTGTGGTAAGATTTAGTATATACTAATACTACAGTATATGTTATGTTAAATTTCCCGTGTACCATACTTAATCGGGGGCGAGAATTATATTGTAGTTATTAGTACGTACGTATACAATTCATGTAGGGTTATCAATAAACATTAGTACCGGAAACCAAAATTTATCATTATAAATTAAACATATTATCAAAGTTATCTATTCTCGACCAGAAAAATATCAAAGTCGCCTGTTCATGCGTATCGGCAATACTTGCTCTTGAATCCTTTCTTACTACGTATTTATTAGTTAGGTTTCACTATTATTTGTTTCGTGTTTTATTATTTGTTATTCAAGCTTATCCGATTGTTAATATGTTATGAGATTTGTAGGGTATAAGGAATTTTTTTCCTGATTAAATCAATAATTTTTTTCTAAGAAAATAGACCACCAAAAGTTCAGTGGCAGCAGCAACTATTACGTGATAATTTCCCATAAGCTAGCACTAGATATTGCAGTGTTCATTCATCCTTTCTTGTTAGCTGAAATAACTTTGTAGGCCTTAAAACGGGAGGCTGATAATACGAGGTGCGAGATCGTAGATATTTCTCTCCATGGCGCGAATCTAGCCGTTAAATCTCTGTAATAAAAATAAACAGAACAAAATAAACACCGAAGCTTTCTCTTCCACTCTCTGTAATCAAATCCATCAATGGCGTGTGCTCTCTCGGGCCACCACTTCTGCATCCACGCCTTCCACCATAACCGCCATGGCCACCAGCCGTTCCCTTCCTATCGCCGTCGCCATTGCTATTTCCACCGGATACCTCTCAAACGGAACCCTAATTTACCTGGCCGCCGTCTTTGCGCGCTTCCTGAATCTCGAGACCCTAAATTCTCGATTCGGGGTGAGAATCGTGAACCGAAGGTTCCTGACCTTCCGCCGGATCCATCGTCCTCGGCTGATCTTTTCTCCGCCGGTCTTCGCCGGCTGAGGTGCTCTCCCGCCTATGCTGAAGTTTTTTCAACTACTTTTGCTGGTACGCTACTTCTCAATTCGATGATTTTTTGTGGATGTTTCAGAGAAGCGGTTAAGATCGATCAGCTCGGTTTGGAGATCTTGTCTATTGCATTGCCTGCTGCCTTGGCTTTGGCTGCCGACCCCATCGCATCGTTGGTTAACACTGCCTTTGTTGGTCGTCTAGGTAGTGCAACTACACTCTCCTTCTTCTTCTTCTTGTGTTTACTTCTGTATCGCTGATCACTTGGTCACGGAGATGTCTGATTTACACTTCTTTTGCTATAATTTTTCTCATTATTAGTAGCTCGAACATTATATGCTATATATACAAGATGTCTGTCTACATTTGAGTCACTTGTCAGCTACTGTAATTCTGACTGGAAATTACTGTATGTCGAAACTTATGGGTAGGTTTTTGGATTGCTTCATTATATGATTGAGTTGGATACAAGTTCCTATGCTTGTTTTTCATGAGAGTGATGTGTACTGAAACAGTGTTTATTCTAAAGCCATTGTTGTCTACAAATTTGATTCTTTTTTTGCTTGAACAATGTGTATGAAATTTCTAGTTTTGATATCTTACATTCATTGGATATTTCATTCATTTGCAGGTTCGGTTGAGTTGGCAGCTGTTGGGGTATCAGCAACAGTCTTTAACTTGGTCTCGAAGTTGTTTAATGTTCCATTGCTCAACGTCACTACATCCTTTGTTGCTGAAGAGCAGGCGTTGTTTATCGAGGAAGGCATTGACTCTTCTCAAATGCCCCAAGGTACATCATCACATCATCAAGTTATAAAATAGGACCTGATCGGTTTCGTATCTTGCCTGTCAATAAGGGAAGTGGAATGCACTCACTTATGAAGCTTTGTTTTTCGTATAAGGTGCTGATGTTGATAGTGGTCAGTGCAAGGAACTCCTTCCTTCAGTATCAACATCTTTGTCCTTGGCTGCTGGCATCGGCTTTGTTGAGGCTGTGGCACTTTTCTTGGGCTCTGGATTTCTTATGAATATTTTGGGTATACCTGTTGTACGTCTGGGCAGGTCTATTTTGTAGATTTTTTGCTTCTTTAGCTGTATTGTGTTTTGAAGTCATATTCTCAATGATTGTATAGTATCTTCAATTTTAATTGGACTAATTACTGTACTATGGATACATTCACTTTCCTAATGTTCATATGAACTCCTCTATTTACAGGATTCCCCAATGCGTATTCCAGCTGAGAAGTTTCTATCCATGCGAGCTGTTGGTGCGCCACCAATTGTGATTGCTCTTGCTGCACAAGGAATTTTTCGGGGATTTAAGGATACAAAAACACCTCTGTATGCAATTGGCAAGTAATCCAACATCCCCATATATCATTATTATTCTTCTCATAATTGTTTTCTCAACAACTTAAAAGTTGTCTAGATGCTTGGCCATCTTTGCAAATCAAGCTGTACTAGACTTGACATGCCCTGTTGCTTGTAGCCATAGGAAACAATATTTCTGGATGTTACTTATTAAAATGCGGATGAGATGGAGGAAACCATTTGAAAAAGACTGACCTTGCTATAATTGAGTGTGCATTTCATGTATTGTTTCTTTTGCATTATTAGGAAAGGAATAGTGTACAGGGTTGTTGGAGTTAACTTTTATTTCTCATTGACAGGAGCTGGCAACCTAGTGAATGCAATACTGGATGCAATACTGATATTTCTACTTGGTCTTGGACTTGACGGGGCAGCTATAGCGACTGTGATATCTGAGTAGGTCAAAAATGTGGTAACAATGAACATATGTATTTTTTATATGACATTTTTCACTTCTTTTGCGTGAGCCATCTATCATCCTCTTTTCTTGAGATTGTTTCTGAATGGATTTTTTTTGGCAGATATTTGATCTTATTTATTCTGCTATGGAAGTTGAACAAAAAGTTTTCCTTCACTACACCAAATATTGATGGACGGAGACTTCTTCAATATCTCAAAGCAGGTTTGTATTGCTGTCTTCAACTTTAATACTTTGTCTTGGAGTCCTAAACTCCTAATTACTTATTTACTTGTACAAACTATAAATGCAGAATATTCTGACTATCTGTTTAACTAGATAACGGGAATCTTGCTCTTAAATCAATAGTTATATATATTTCTGACTGGAAATTCACATGTTTTTTCATGGTGAGAGAACATTTTTTCCTCTTTTTGAATATTTTCCATGGATATCAAGTTATTATTAAACTACTCAAGAACCTGTTTCTACATCGATTTTAGGGCTGACCTGGCATCAAGTTATTTTGCTAGGTAGAAAGATTAGAGGAATTGATAAGGAAAAAGCTGTTGACTAAAGTGGTAAAAAGTAACATTGGTTTTAAAAGAGTTCGTGGGATAGAAACCAAGCAGATCAGGATGAATGGTTTGCTTTTTGAGGTAAAACCCTGGAATTTTTAGGCTGTTATCCTAACCATAAAGTTTCTTTATCTAATTTTTCAGGAGGTCTTCTGATTGCTAGAACTGTAGGAGTCCTTGTAACAATGACACTGGCAACTGCTATTGTAGCCAAGGAGGGTCCCATAAAAATGGCTGGTCATCAGATTTGTTTACAAATCTGGCTTGCAATTTCACTGCTAACTGATGCCCTTGCACTTGCTGGCCAGGTAAGTTTAGTGCAGTTTTGCGCATTGGAAAGGCTGATAGCTCAAAACAGGAATTTTCACTGCAATTTTATATTATCTATTTGTCTGTGTCACAATGCCGTTGAATGTTGATAGGTATGCTGGAGCAGACCACTTTGATAATATGATACAAGTGTATAAATGAGATTTTTCCTTTATTGTGAAAGTTTTTATTCATTTGTGGAAATAATTAGTTGGCCAGGAAAAAAAAATGGTGACTGATACAGGATCATCTACCTCCTTAATTTCCTTTTTACAAATTAGAACCTAATGAGGAATAAACTTGAATAAGATTATGTTGTAATTGTTCCTTGGTCAATTAGCTTGATGTTAAGGAATTTCAGCAACTATATTCAAAAGGCTTGATTATCAGACAGTTTCCACCCTTCTGCATGTAAAGGCTTGATTATCAGACAGTTTTGGTGTTAAGATGTTCATTTGGTTATCAACAGGCACTTCTTGCTGGTGTCTATTCAAAAGGTGATTATGAGCAGGCACAGAAAATTATTTACAAAGTTCTGCAGGTCAGTGCAGCAAGAAATATTATCTGTTCAGTTTTACATTTATATGCCTGCCACTAGCATACATTCTCTATTGTTAAAATGGCTTCTGTAATAGATCTAATGTATCTGCAATTTGTGTATTAGGTTGGGTTATTGACTGGAACTGGCTTGGCTATCATTTTGTTCATTGGATTTGGAACCTTTTTGAACTTATTCTCCACAGATCCAGAAGTTCTAAAGGTCTCTATCTCAGGTCTCTTGGTGAGTAATTCATCCTACACTTTTTTGTAACATTTTTTATTTCGTGTTAAATGTTAATCAGAGTCTATGGATTAATCTTGAGATCGGCTCTTGGTCTTACAGTTTGTAGCTGGATCTCAGCCTATGAATGCCATTGCTTTTGTTCTTGATGGCCTCTATTATGGAGTTTCAGACTTCCGCTATGCTGCCTACTCAATGGTATCTTTTAATTCCTTTTCTATGAGCAAATGGCTCCTCCACAATGATTCTTTTCTCATCTCATCCTTTTGAATTGTAATTGCAGGTGATTTCTTCATTATTATCATCATTGTTCATGCTTTTGGCTGCTCCTGTCTTTGGTCTTGGTGGGGTCTGGACAGGGTTATTTTTGTTCATGACCTTTCGTGTAATGGCTGGAATCTGGAGGTAAATGTCTTCTCATGGCTATTGAAAACGAATGACTACTAATCAGTGATCAAACTGGTCTTTTGGTAGCTTAGCCTTCAACTACATTTCATTTTAATGCATCATAGAACTAGCTACTAAGAATTTTCTCCTCCAAAATTAGGTTGAGCACAAAGACTGGGCCATGGAAACTGATTTGGCCAGATATCAAATAGGATTCAAGTACTCTTTACAATCTGTCTTATGTGGGCTTGAGGCTGAAAAGGTTGTTCAATTCAACTAGCTAGCCGTTACTCATTTGTTTCACACAAATCAGAACTGGCCCTACTAGCTCTCACGAATACTCGTCAATGACAACGGCAAGAGGGTTCTGTGACTCGTACTAGTTGACTGGCTCAAAACACGTGAAAAAATAGACAGTTAGGACACCAACCTTATATATGTTGATTGCTTTGATTAGAGCAATCTGGTATTTAATGTCTAGTCACTTGTATTGCAGTGTAATAGTAAATGTACATATTAGACATCTTCTTGACTGTAATTGTGTAGAGAATTATGGGATTTATCTGCACTGATCATCAGATCCTCGTATTAGTTTCTGCATACTATCAACTTCAGCAGCTCTTTAGTGGCTTTTCAATATGCTGTTAGTCTTAAATTCTGAAACCTTCAAGCTTTAGGCTAGTTCCATTTCAACTACTGTATTATAAAACAAGCCAAATTCCTTGACATATAAGCCTAGTTTTCCAAACTTGCATAATCCATCAAACCCACCCTCCTGTCTCACAAATTTAGATCTGAATTGAATAATACGTAGGTAGGAATTTGATTGGCATTAATCTTAGGACGATGGGAACCATGAAGCTTTGGAATCGCTCGTCATTAAATTCTGAGTAATTTTATATGGGAACTAGTGAAATGAGTATTATATAAATTTATAATCCATTTTCACTGATAACAGAAACCAACTTATAGTCGCCTACCATATAAACCAACTTAGAGTTTTTTTTTTTGGTAGAACCAACTTAGAATTATTTATTTCACCAAAAAAGATACTTTTATCTGTAACATATCTAGGGAAGACGTTTGTTGCATTTTGCTCAAATCAAAGGTCAAGCTTTCCTGCAATCTGTGTGGTGCTGTCAGCCTTGACCTCTGTAACGTAAATAAGGATAAGCTACGCACAGCTTTTTCCACCTTATCCATCCCGAGAATAATAAGAAAAGGAGCATGTGAAATCGAGGATTGCAACAAGAAGGAAAGCCTTCTGTTACAAGAAACCTACAAGATGCCACCAGCTGCTTACTACAGAAGAAGTAAAAGGAATCACAAGTAGGTGTGTTCTGGGTATCTGCCACGTGGCCAAATGGGCCAGGTCCAGTTAATGTCCTATTCCATTTCTTTGAGTCTTGCCTTGCCACGCGTGCCAGTCTACCAGCGCACATGGTGAGACTGACTGATGACGTCTATAATAAGTGTTTTTGGCCTTTTGTCTTTACTTCATCTTTTGCCTTGGCGCCCAAGTATTAGGAAATTAAGAATCCTAATTCATACACAAAGGTTCAAAAACAAATTGTTTGGTTCACAGTTTGGGATTAGGAAAGGAGGAGGTTGATATTGACCCACGGAGAAATCAGTATCCCATTCCTCTTCAAATTCTATGTGGACGTTAACTCTTCCTTGCAGATTTTAACCAGAGAGGTCAGGAAATGGAGTCTCAGAGTTCTGCAAGGTAAAGTGTAACTTCTATCTTTCTCTATTGTCTTCTAAGGTTGCCTTGATTTTGTGCTTTTGTTATGAGCTCAAATATGCCAAGAATCCAATCCAAGAGATGTGTCCACAAACACCAATTTCCCTATCTGGGTTGCCTCTTTTTGTTGCCTATTTTTCTGGGTTTCCTCTCTCTGTTTCTCTTATGATTCTTAGCTGTGTTAACTTCAGATCGTGCAATTCAAGAAGGCGAAGTGGATTCAACTCAGTAGCACAAGTTCTTGCAAAATGGAAGGCTTATAACCACCACTTGGACTCATCAGCAGCAGCTGAGGAGGAGCCAAATAAGGGAAGAAGAAAAGGCCCAGCAAGAGGTTCAAGAAAAGGGTGCATGCCCGGTAAAGGAGGGCCCCAGAATTTAAATTGCAACTACAGAGGTGTAAGGCAGAGGACATGGGGGAAATGGGTGGCTGAGATCAGAGAGCCCATTGACAAAACAAGACGGAGAAGCAGTAGATTGTGGCTGGGAACTTTCTCCACTGCCTTAGAAGCTGCTTTGGCCTATGATGAAGCTGCTAAGGTCATGTATGGCGCCCATGCCATCCTCAATTTCCCAGATAATGGCCAGGAACAGCTCACTATTTCTGGGTTAAGTGCCACTTCAGATGGGTCTGTGGAGAATCATGGTGGGTCAGTTTCCTCCTTGTCTAGTGGGTCTGTTAAGGAGGAGGAGGAGGGAGTTGATGGGTTGATGCTGGATCCAAAAGACGACATCTGTCGTTCTCGATTCAGAGTGGATCATGAAAAGCCTTGTTCTAGTAGTGGCAGTGGTGTTGCTAAGGGGGAGGCAATGGTGAAACAAGAGGAGGTTGTGAGCTGTGGTTACATTGATGGAGGTGAGTCAAAAGGGTCGTCTTCGGGTGTTGATTATTGGCAAGACATGCTGAGAGAGCCGTTGGAGCTGCCGAATAATGGATATGGTGGTGAAGAGATGAAGCAGTTTGGTGGTAGTTGGGATTGTATGATGGAGGATTTGGATTTGGATGATGGGTTAGAATGTGATCTCTTAAAGCCCGGTTGCAAATTTGATGAGTTTGGAAGTAATGCTATGTTCAAGTGATTGTGCTGTAGTCAATAGATAGAATTTGATATTGAAGTTGTTAGCAGGGTAAAGAGACTTGATAGTGAAGTTGTTAGTAGGATAAAGATCAGTACTTCCAGGCTCTAGCTATAGCAATCATCTTGATGGCCGATAAGAGGAAGCATATTTTTAGATAATTCAGTTCTTATTTTGTTTTTGGATCAACTAACGAGTTTATCGGTCTGGTTTTTGTATGTAGTGTAGTTTGGTTTGTGACCTAGAAACCATATAAAGCATCTTCAAAAGAAGTAGACCTGGTAATGTGCGCTTATTTATGATACTACCAATAATTACAGACGGAACGTACGGTTTAACACTTCCCAAGCAGGAGGACAAGACGCTTAGACCACATGAATAAACACAAGGACAAGACTCTTAGACAACATGAAAAACCTCACACCATCATCCTATTGAGGCACACCTTAGATAAGAGAAAAAACCTCATCAGCCACACTTATTCCAATCTTCTAGAAAAGAGAAGGCCAATTAAAGAATACCAATATGCCGTGGTTCAAATCCATTCATATCCTAAGAAGATGCACTTGAAGATGCAGAAGGGTTGAACGCCTTCTGTTCAGCACAAGTAAGCACATCATTGGTACCACCTTCCTCTCTGCCAACACCTATCAAGTCAAGATAATAAAGGTAGTGAGAAATGATGTTGTTCATGCTATCAAGTTCACCCTGTCCACAAACCAAATCCCCATATAAAATGTTCATGGTGACTCCAAAACCGGGAACACGCTTTGAAAGGGTGTCATTCTTGGTGGGTTTCCAGTTTCCAACAAAAGCGTCATGTGCAGATGGTTGGCCCTTCTTTATTGGAGTCATCCACCTCCAAATTGCTGCCTGGAAGGCCAAGGAGGCGTTCTGCTCTATGTATTCTGGATGATCTAGTAGATTTACTTTGAGAGCTTCACCAGTTGCTCCGTAGTTGTAGTTCCTACAGCAAAAGCGTGCAGATATAAAATAAATACAAGCTTCAAGCATTTTGGAGTATAATTCATGTTGCGGATTAATGCATAATACCAGTAAATAGGCAATGCACCGCGTCCATAATATTCGACTCCAGGGGTGCATGGGTACGTGTATTTGAAAGTGTCGTCACAATATGACTGGCTTGGACTCATCTCCTTGTTGTAGCAGAGACCCCATGCGAATGGTCCCCCTGTAGCTACAGAGTATCCACCTGAAATTGTCACAAGACACAACATTGGTTATCATTATAGTTTTCAGCTTTGGAGCCAAATGCAAAGCACATGCATTTTGTTTAAAGTAAGCAATGGTGAGAAACTAATAGGGTATTATCCTCTTTTAACTGATGAGTGCTTTGGCAAATGAACAGAACAGTGTGTCACTTACATGTCTTACTCATAGATGTTCAATTAAAACATGATAATGTATATGTTAAACTGGTTAATTCTTAGACTATGCTCCCGTTTTACATTCAAACCAAAATTATAGCATGTCCTTCACTAACATAAAAAACAGAATGCTTGAACAACTCCAAAACGAAATCTCTACCGTAAGCATTTTTCCATTGCATAGAAAGTCAAATGAATATTACCTGTTCCCTGCCTACTATTATTATACATGTGATTAGTGTACCAACTCAACTAATCTTCAGTTCAGTAACAATTTACGTCTTAATACCATCAATTCACCAAAATTTTTCAATAATATCGTTCTCCCACGTTGAAAGCAAACAATGAGATGTAGTCCACCTCCATGAATTTACCATAGGATCAACAGTCATCAATTACACCTCAACCAAGGAAGCAAACAATATGCACCAGAATTACTCAATTGGCCGTTTCCCCAATTATTCATCAGCAATTGCCAGAAATACGTACTATTGGTGATACGATACCAACAAGAACATTACTGAATATGCACTATTCAGGACCAATTTGAGACGATCAGAATTGACAGCCACGTACAATAATCATAAGAAACGTGAAGAATAAGCCACGGAAGTAAAAACGGGAAAGCAAAACTCACAAGACGTCTTGCTGCCGACGTGGCCGAGGAAGGCGGCGATCTCCTTCTGGCCCATGAGCTTACCGCCGGTGGTCCCGAATCCGAGGTGCTCGTACTCGGCGGCGGCGAGGATGAACGACTGATAGTCCCAAAATCCGACGGCGTGTGCGACCGGAGAATTCCTCTTTGCGAAGAGGTCCTCGAACTGGTAGACTTGGAAGTAATCCGAGACAGTCTCGTTACAACAGAATTTGGACCAGACCTTACATTCCCATCCCTTGGTACAAACCTTTTGTCCCTTCACTTTCTTCACCTGCAACAGATCGGACGAATCTCCGGCGGCCATCTCCGCCGCCAGAGCAACTAGCATTAACGCCACCAGACAAGCGCGCCAACTGTCCGCCATTTTCGCTGTTTCGTGCTCGCTAATTGCTTCGTTCCTTGCGCTAGGGTTTTACGAAGATCGCGAATTCAGGTCGGAATATAAACGGAGAAGAAGATGGAGATTGAAGAAGACGAGTAGGATTACGAAAGCGATGGAGGACCGAATTCGAGGGGATGGATGGCGGAGAACTAGGGAAAGACGGATCTAGAAGACGAGGACGAAGACGAGAGAGTGAGAGCTGTTTTTTGATGCTTCGGTTGGGAGTAGGGAAAGAGTGAACGAGAGTCATTGGATGAGCGATCGTAATTAGAAATGATGTGACCTGTGGGCCGTGTGATGAGAGATGGACGGTGGAGATGAGCTCTTAGATTTTGGTAGAAAGGACAGTCCGGACTTTGGCGCCACCGACACGTGTAAGATGCTAGGCATACATTCTTCTAGAATTCCCTCGATCACTCTTAAAGCTTCTGGAGTTTATAAAGCGAACCATCTATTTTTAAGAAGAAATCGTGATGGCAAACAAAAAGGGGAAAAAAATATGTTGTTGAGAGTGGGATTTGAACCCACGCCCTTTCGGACCAGAACCTTAATCTGGCGCCTTAGACCAACTCGGCCATCTCAACTTGATGTTCATGAACTTAAGATTAATTACTATCACATAATTTGAACAATAAACCGGCCATCTCAACTTGTGTGATCCGGAGAAAGTAATTCTGCTACTACAGCACAGAGACGATCTGATAAACTTGGTAACAAACAAGTATTACTAATACCGAAGAGGTGCCAACTACATTCTCATAAACTTCCCATATGCAATTCTTATTCAGTCCTTATAACAAACAACTAAATAATAGTAACTGAAGATTTCAACTACCTTCTGATATCCTCATATCTCATGTACATTCTTGGTCCAATCCTTATAACAAACAACTGATTTCAACTGCATTCTGAAAAACTTTCCGTATTACATTATTATTCAATCCTTTATACACATCCATATATCAAAAGAATAAAGAACAAACCATTTCCACAAAAAATTGAAGCCAAAATATAGCTTCTAATCACCACTCACATCCTATGCAAGTTAAACTCATATTATACACACTGCAGGAAAACAACACTCTCAATCAATCCTGTATCATCGCCTTCTCCTCGACCGCCGCAGAAGTAGTCGCTTCAGCAGCCAATGTCGGATTAATATCTTCAAGCTGCTGCAAAACCTCCTGAATCTCTGGCCTAGCCTCGGGCGACGGATCCACCAGATGCAATGCCAGCTTGAGTGTGTTCAGCATCTCATCCCCATTGATCGAAGTCTCCCTCTGCAGCTCCACATCAAACACCTCATTAGTCCACTCCTCCTTAACTGTCGACGCCACCCACTGGGGCAGATCCGCGCCGTCTATCTGCTCCCCGGGTGGCTTCCCTGTGAGGAGTTCCAGCATGATCACTCCTAGGCTGTAGATGTCTGCCTTCGTTGTCGTCTTCTTGATCTTCTGCAGCTCGGGTGCACGGTATCCTGTTGCACCGGCTGTTGAGATCACGTTTGTGTTGGCTGATTCAGTCATGAGCCTGGACACGCCGTAGTCTGAGATCCTGGGCTCGTTGTTGTCGTCCAGGTAGACTTCGCTCGCGGTCAGGCTGCCGTGGGGGAGGGATTCTGCCACGTGGAGGTGGTGGAGACCGCGAGTTATCCCCATTGCTATCTTCATCCTTACAGGCCAGTCTATGGTGCTTTCTGGACCATGCCCTGTGCACAACAATTGACAATTATAGTCAAGATTCATTCTTTCAGATTCAGCCATTGATGGTAGTCAGAGAAATGAAAGAGATTTGATCAATTTAGCAATAGAAATTTAGCAATTGACGCCCTTAAAATATTGTAGTGCATCAGTAATCAATGTGACAATGTAAACTCCTTGGGACAATGTAAACTCAACAAGCGCATCAGTTTTCAAATTGACAATGTAACCTCACAAAATTAAAGATTCAGCAGGGATGGCATTCAGAAAACTGCACGTATGCATCAGAATTCAGAACTGATCAATTTGGCAATAAAAAACTCATCAGCTTCACAAGTATTTGAAGATTTACAATGACGGCACTAAGAAAAAATTAATCAATGTAGCAAATATGATGGAACTAAGTAAAGCTTTGAACTTGATGGCATTAAGTAATATGCAGAACTGATCAATTTGACAGTGCAAACTCAGCAACAGATAACAACACACTAAGAAAAATGCAATGCAACACTCACCATGAAGGAAAGAAGAAAGGCTTCCCTTGTTCAAGTAGTCAGAAACAAGAAGCTTTTCACCCTTGGGTCCGAGATAGTACGCCCTCAATGGAAGCAAATTAGGATGCCTGATCCTTCCAAGGGCGGCCACTTCAATCTCAAACTCCTTGGGATTCTTGGCCAGCTTCTCCCTCAGCCTCTTGACAGCAACTTGATTCCCGTCCTCCAGAGTCGCCTTGTACACTGTCCCGTACGCGTTCTTCCCCATGATCTCAGCCGTTGCGCACAGCAGATCATCAGCTGAGAACACAAATGGCCCATCAAACAGCACCAGCTTGCCTCCGTCGCCAGCGCCAGCTGTCCCTGCTGCTTCCGCCACGACCGCCTCCTTCTGTGCTGCTCCACTAGCCCTCGCCTTGCTCCGGGTTCGTTTCCTGATCACACAACAAAGCAAAACACAGCAGAGTAATAACATAAGCACAAGAATTGATCCTACCAGGATTAGAATTATGTCCTTGATGCTCAGCCTCCTCTTGTGGTGGTAATGGCTCTTTCCTTCTTCTGCAGGCAGTGAAGAAGAAGGAGAGATCTCTGGGGTGGGAGAAATTGGACATGGAGATGAGCTGCTGTATCCACAGAGTTGCAGGTTTCCCACAAAGGATGAGGGTTTGAACTTCTTTGAAAGCCCAGATGGGACTTCGCCTGACAGACTGTTGTAGGAGACGTTGAAAGAGGTGAGGTTTGAGATGCTTGAAAGGGATGCTGGGATTTCTCCTGTGAAGTTGTTCTTTGACAGATCAAGAGCTTGGAGCTTGCTTAAGCTTCCCAACTCTTCAGGAATCGATCCAGAAAGGGCATTGTGACTCAAAGACAGCACTTGAAGATTGCTCAAATTGGTTAGAGAATTTGGGATTTCCCCAGAGAAGTGATTGTAATCAAGGGTCAACACTCTGAGAGTTGAATTGGCATTTTTGGACCCTTTTTGGTCGGAAATTGGCCCAGACAAATTATTGTGCTGAAGAGCAAGAAATGTAAGAGAAGACGACTGGTAAACTCCGTTCGGGACCGAACCCGAAAGCGAGTTGTAGCTGAGATTCAACCTGTACAACCGATTGGCATTTCCAAGACCGATTGGGATCGACCCGATAAGAAAGTTGTTGCTGAGATCAACATTCTGCAAGATAGGGTTCTTCCCAATGGAAGCCGGGATCGAACCCGATAGTCGATTGTTGAACAAATGAAGGCCTCTGAGATTCGGAAGCTGCCCAATTGAAGAAGGGATCATGCCAGTGAGGTAATTGTCATGTAAACTGAGCTTTCTAAGGCCTCTGAGGAGCCCAATTTGGGGAGTGATTCTGCCACTTAGACCCTTGAAAGGAAGCTGAAGAGCAATGACCTGGCCGTTCACACACTTGACACCTGTCCAGGCGCCGGAGCAGGCTCCGGCCCGGGTCTGGTTCCAGCTGCGGAGGAAGACGCCTTTCGGGTCGGCTTCGTGTTTGAACGCCAAGAGCGCTTGGAAGTCGGAGAGAGCGAGGATTGCGCTGTTGGTTTGTTGTAATGAGGTGGTGAATGGAAGAATGTGGAGGATGGTGAAGAAAATGGAGATGAGAAAGTAGTGGTGCTTATGAGATTCATGGTGATTAGCCATTTAATTGTGCGAGCTTTGTACTCAAGAAGGAGAAGATTTTGGCTAATTGGGTTGTTTAGCCAAAGCTGAAATGTTAGATGGAAGAGATTGTAGAACAGAGAGACAGAGGAAGAGAAATTGGAGGAAGAAGGAAGAGAGTTGAGGGTAGAAATTGGGAGGGAGAGAGGGGGGCAATTTGCTGGTCAAAGTTAACGGCTAGTTTTTTTTTTTGCCAAATGAGTTTATGGCCTGACCGAGGCGGGGGAATCAACAGACAGAGGCTACAGAGCTCTAAATCCAACGGTTGAAAAGATTCTATATTTCTTTATGCTTTGTGTTTAGGGTTAGTAACGTAAATGTAAATAATCCTTCAATCCAAGTATAATGTGTACAGTTATGGGTATGCATGCAACGGCTCTCTGTCTTTATGGTGTCATAAGAGGCACCCCCTTAATTATTCCTTCACACACTCACATGACATTGTCCATATCTGAGACAATTAAAATAGAGATTTTAGTATTTTTCATGTTTGTATATTAGTTTTAAGTACATTGGTGATACTGTGATATACTCCAAGAAATTATTACAGGGAAATTTTGAAAATTAAACATGACTGAACTTAAAAATCGATATCTTAACTATTACATGCAAATCTTTCAAATTTTAATCTCTACCAGGTAAATAACTTTTTGATATATAAATTAATTAGATGAATCCAAAAGGTAATAAAGTTGAAAACGTAGATGTTTTTTCAATCATAGAATAGAAGGCATAGAGAGTGACGATGATTTTATTATAATAATATTTCTCGAAAAAAGGAAGATAAATTGTCATCTTAGGCACATGAAATCATAATACCACATCACCAAAGCAAAGGAAAATGACAACAAGACGTAAGGTAAAAGCAAAACATAAGATGGATTTTTTACTCCATTGCCCCATGACGAAGAAGGAATGTAGGCCAAAAAAGCGGTCTTCAAAAAGCCTAGATAATCTAGCCTACTACAATAAAGCCTATTGAAATGTACTCCGTAGTCCGTAGCTTTATTTTACCCATATACACATATACATCCTAGGAATAATTCTGAGCTTGGGTCCCCTGGAATTCGTAATCTCAAGGTCATTCTAAAATCTCAATCCACAGGACCACATCACTAGAATCTTTGTAGGAAGTTAATTGATTAGTTCGATAGTATATCTATACAGGTTAAAAGCTAAAAGCTGAATCATGATCCTCCCTTTCAGCCAAACAGAAAAAGCTAATGACAGACCAAAAGAGGAAAGCTAAAACACACAAGTACCAAACCCAAAAGTAACTACAGAATAAGCTTGCTCATCAGGCATGAACTTGCTGTATGTATTTAATCACACCCTTAATCATCAGTCCGGGATTTCATATTCAAATGGTCAAGCATAAAGCGGAGAGAAAAATAATGTAAAATTTAGATTTGGAAGACCATAAACACAACAAGTTACAATCAGCATTTCAAATAAACAGACTGCAGAGAAAAAGCAATTTAACTGAACTCTGAACAGTGAACCATCAATCCTTGTAAATTTCATATCACCAATGATCAAAGTTATTCAATTGTTTTGCCATATAACTGTTTAGGCTAGCAACAAAGTGGACAGTTACAATGCTAAATACTGATACCGAGTTTCGACTACTACATCACCAATCATACCATTATCAAACAAGCCATACGATGTGATTCCCCCAGCATACATCTGAGTCTAGAAAGTAGACCCGTTCCACCCCATAGATGAGCCCTGCAAGTTAAGAACATTAAAGCGATTACATAAGAGCACGCAAATGACACAAGGCATAAATTGCAGCAAAAAATGGCTTCATAAGGTCTCATTTTCCACTGGTCTCATCTTCTACTGAATATGAAAAATCAATCAAGCCAGAAAAGTAGAATTCAACAAATATTTCTAAGCATGATTTTTGGATGGTGAAGATGCATTTACATGAGCTAGGACTGGTGTAAAGCATGTAAACAACGTACGTGCTCTTGACTTTGATGAGCCTAAACAAACAAGAATAATGATAAGCAACGTGTGCAATGTAGTGGTCCACCGTCTACTAGATATTTAAGATAGTGGATAAGTCTTGCCTGAGTTTCATAAAACTTGAGGTAGAAGCGAGATTTTGGAACAGACAACTTGCTCTCGAGAATTGAGGCAATTGCAGCGCTCAATTTCTTGTTTGTAGCAGGGTTAAGGCCTCCAATTGATATCAACTCTCCAAATGCAGCTGGTTCCTCAGATCCGCCAAATGAAACTGGAACCGACCCCTTCACCAAAACCATGACATACTGCGTTTTGCACAAATTATAAAAGTAATAATTAAGGTCATTAGATGTCGTATATGTGAAGCATGACATTCTGCATTTTGCACAATCTAAATGGTGTTTAGCTGTGATGTACTGATAATTTAAAACATGACATACTGCATTTTTTACAAATAACTACTATCTCCATAAAAGTTACGTCTTGTTTGGGCATCATGCATGCTAAGATTAATGCAGTGCTCAAAATTCTATAACCAGACTACTATTCCATCAATGAGCTTGAGAATGTTTGCACACCAATGCAGGTTCACATACCCATATTTTCCTCTTGTACTTCAAAATGTCATACCAAACATCTGTGAAGTTTTCTTTTCAGTTCACTTCTGCTAGAGAGCCAAGATCCCACTAAAATCATTACGTGTTCAGTATAGACGCATTCAAACTATTACAATAATAAGTTGACAGTCTAATTGGGAGAAGAAGCCAAGAAGGGTCCACATTTCCTTTGGAACTAAAACAAAGTAGTAAACCAAGTCCTAAACTCCCTTCTTTGATATAATAGAAAAGTAACTCAAGAATTGAACAGTGGAAGACTCACGGAAAACGCAAACAAAGCCAACCAAATTCAACCTACAAATATCCAATTAACAGCCAGAAAACTTCAATATAAACATAAGCAGCTGCTCAGTACTGACTATTGACACAAAGGTGCACTCCTACTATATTTTACAAGCATAAAAAGGGTTCTCCTAGTTTAAACTGATTCATGATTGCAAAAGATGACACAGCCAACCATTGACAACGATCAAATAGATGAACAAAACCGAATTACAACCTACTACTAAACCATACTTCGCTCAATTGGAGTCCCTAAAACTCAGCCATTCAAACATAGCAGTCAAGCACAATTGATCAAACCCTAGCGAAGCGATAATCAGAGTCTACCAACAACTCTAGGTGTTAATTAACAAGGATCGAGTCAAGCTATCAAGTCATCAAAAATCGCAAGAGGCGGATTTCAAATAGAACCGTAGAAAGAAAAACCCTAAAATAGAAACTGGAAACGGAATTGATAATGTAGAGAGAGGGGAAATACGTTTTCGGGCTTGCCGAGGATCTTGGCGATGGAGGAGGAGGCTTCGGAGAGGATGGAAGAGGTGTCGACGCCTTCGAGGGTGACGTTGGTGGAGAGGGTTAGGCACGGCATTTTCGCACTTTCTTCTTCTTCTTCTTCTTCACTGAGCTTTCGACGTTACCACCACCACTCTGTTATCTTTCCTCGCTTATATATGTGGCCGGGTTGGCGTGACACGCACTAGTGTGTCCCCGAATACCTAAACTACCCTCGGCTATGAATTTGCGCATACTGTAATTCCGTCTAGAGACCCCTCCACTTTAACCGAATTTTGTTTTTTGTCAAAAAAAAAAAAGGAAGCATATTTAAATCCGAGTGCTTAGCAATTAATCCGATTATCCGATCGTTACTTTTATGATATCAAGATTAACCATGTGTTATCTAGTTTGGAAGGGTGTTTAATTTGATCACAATCCTAAGTTATTTCCTTACATAGAAATAGATTCGGTTTCACCAAAAACTTTCCGCTTGTAAATGACTCCAGAATATGTAGACAGTTTTGATTATCTCCTGAATAATTTCTTGATCAAAAAAAACTCTCCTCAACAATTTGCAAGAGAATAACTACTTGAATTTGTTGGGTAGGAGTGTACGTACATATAAAACAGAAACCGAAAAAACAAGCATTTTTTTATGTTAATCGAATTGAATTTTGTTTTAAGTTTCGGTTTGGTTAATCGAACCGAAAAAATTTCTGTTTTTCGTTTTGGTTTCGGTTCACGGTTTTTAGGGTTTTACATGTATCGATTAGCGAAACGCTTAATATTTTCAAATTTAGGTATCTTTACCTTGTTTTAGTCTTCAAACGCTTAATATTTTCAAGGTAACCATATAAGTTAAGTTTTCTTAATCTCCAATTTTGAAAACATACACTGTGGGATATTAGTCATCGGAAGACTTGCTGGCTTGAACCAAATTGATACGATAAGAACTTAGAGGGAAGGGGGTGGACGGAGCTTTTATCACATTTTAGATTAGTAATTAGACCTCTTTAAAAAAAAGTTTACTAACTAGTCGGTTTATAAATCCACCATTCACCTTCATTTTTCTCTCTCCTCACTTTTTTTTTTTTTTTGAAAATTGGTTACGTGTTGAAAAGAAGAGGAAAGGATTTACAACTCAAAGTTAAGCCTCAAGCCAAAAAGCTGACTACTAATTAACACAAAAACGCTCACATAGAGAGCAGCCCAAAAAGCCCCAAAGGAGCAGTCTATCGGAGAGATTAAAAACAAGAGGCTAGAGATCAAAAGAGAGAAAACAAAAGGGCACTGCACAGCTAAGATGTTCCAATGACAGACCTCCAAGAGCTGGGATTTTTTTCACTCCAGTTAGCTGACAATAATTCTTTGACAGCAGCAACAGCACGATGGGCCAAGGCTTCGGGAGTGCTACTGTGATTCTCAAAAATGAACAGGTTCCTAGTGTTCCAAGCATAGTAGACGAATGAAGAGATAGTAGCACACCTCGTCTTGTACAAAAAAGAAGACCTTCGAGCACCGGTATCGAGCCAGCGGAGACACCCCTGAAGACTATCAAACCTAGTTGAAACACCTGCCCAGCCAAGCACCACATCCAAGGCTTCATTTTTCTCTCTCCTCACTTTTTCTTTTCCTCTCCCCCTTCTCCTCTTTCTCTCCGATCGTCACGATTGAGGACCCAAACCCTAACCACCGAACAATTCCGCCCTATCGATCGTCTTCTCCCGTCCCTGTGTGGTTTTCCCTAATTTCGCAGATGTCTGTGGCCTCCGATTCCAAGGTTTTCGCCGTGATCTGCTTCGATAGGATTGCTAGGGTTTTGTTCGCTGATGGGGTTTGTCGCCTGCTTCCATTGTTTCTCGTGAGGGATGCTTTCTGAGGAGATTCAGAATTCGAAAACACGATACTGGTGATTATTGTAGCTCGGTTACCATTCTCATGGCACTAACCTTTGGTCAATTGATTAATTCCATTTTATGCGTTGCAATCTCTGATGGCGGCGTGATGCTGGATTACAGTCTACTCGGACTTATAACGAAAGGTAAATTAGTCGATTTTTACTCTTTCGAATTTGTGAGATCTCTGTAGCTCAGACGTGGCGATTTATTGGGAGATTGTCTTGTTCCAAACAGAGATGTGGCCGTTTATGCACTCGTGGTTGGGGCTTGTGGGAAGGATGATGTAGATGCCAGCGAGCTTAAGTATGTGTACCATGAGGATGGCCAGCAATTCATCAAGGTATTGTGAGGATGTGCCTTTGATTGCTCATCTATATGAGTACTATCTACTCGAAAGATACTAGGATTTTTTGTGCTCTTGTGCTAGATGATTATTGCGAAAGTTTCTCTGTCAAAATTGCAATTGATGTAGCTAGCTTTCAAGTTTCAACTTCCTGATGGCTCTCTGAGTTTAATTTGGGTTGTGATCTTAAGCTAGCTTCTTTTTGAGCTCCTTTGTTTGCATTTCTTCCTTTCAGACTCACAGTCACAAAGAGGTAATGCTTGTGTTTATAATTAAATGGAAGTTAGCTTGTAATATTGCACCTGTGGTTTCTGCCTTTGTAGGTGTTGCCTACTTTTGCTGCTCTATATATTCTCGATGTCTTGCCGATCTTGGCCGAAGTGCCGGGGCTGGAGTGAGTGCTTATTGATTTTGAGTTGTTCTGTATTCTTTTCAATTTCAAGGATGCAATTACATATTGAAGCACTATTTTCAGCTATGTAGACTTGTCTTATCCAATTAATTGTTTACTGGTTCACATAACCCTTTTTTCAGGGAAAGATCTCTTCTTGTCGATGAAGAAGAAATAAAAATGAATCTATCATTTGCTTTTCTAGACCATCATAGCTTCTTGTTGGACCATGAATATGTTATCATTTGCTTTTCTGACATTCTTTCATTTTTGTAACAAAATACAATAGCATTTGGTTTAGTGTAGGCCAGTATATCTAATGTCAGTCGTTTAGTGTAGGCCAGTAACCTAATTAAGTGGCTAACCCCATCATCAAATCCAACCCATAATGGACAAACTAGGGATCTGGTTTTTTGTTCATGGGTTTTGTCGGTGACAAGGTCTTGGTGGTGACGGGCTTTTTGTTTATGGACTTTGGTGGTGACAGGTTTTTTGTATACTGGTTGTGGTTAATTTGTTCATATACTAATTTTAGTTATAGCCTATTAGCTCAAATGGTAGAGCAACGTGCTTAATGCACGGTAATGTGGGTTCAAATCCCGCATAGGTTCAATAATAATTTTTTATAATAACTTTTTTGTACGTGGTGACAAGTTTTTGTGTGTGGTGACAAGGTGTTTGTATATGGTGATAAATTAGGGTATGTGGTTACAAGTCTTATGACAAGATTTGACGACAATTTAAACGATGACAAGGCTTATGACAAATTCGATGATATTAAAATAGGTGATAATACATGAAGAATGACAACATGTAACCACAATTTAAGAGATGACAAGAGGATGAAAAAATAAGCAATGACAGAGTTGATAATAGACAAAAATTTGGGATGGTGATAAGATGAACTGTGATAGGATGGGTGGTGACAGGATAATGACGAAAATTGGAAGCGGTGATAAGATGATCGGTGACAGGATGACAGGATGAACGGTGACATGTAACAGGATGAACGGTGACAGGTGACAGGATGGACGGTGGGACGCAGCGGCACGCGTGTAATTTTGGATATTGGGTGGGACGCGGTGGCAGTCCGTACCAGGGGTAAATTTGGAAAACCGCCTAATTACTACATTTATTTTTGCCATGGGCCTTCCGCCCCATGAATTTTTCTATATAGGCTAGTTAGCCTTTTCCCCCTAAGAACTTATCATATTTTTGTTCAAAATTTCTCCCGTTTGCTTGTGGTTCTACAAATTCAGCCTTTGTTTGATCATTTCCTTATGCATTAAAATCCAACAATGACATGAGTTTTGACACGGGCGTCGAGAGTTCCTTTTGTCATTGCTTAATGCTTAAAGCTTATAGAAGCAGTTCACAAAGATTCCATCACACTGGAATGAACTCTTGAAGGAGGCCCTCAATCTTGTCCTTAATTCACAGTGTACAAAACTGCAATGCTAATCTTGCAAATTCATTGAAATTAAGTGCAAAATTCACACGCTTTATTACTTTTCCACAAATCACGCATACATAAGGTTATACCATCACATTGTTATTGATCATGTAACTTGTCCTCTTCATGCTTCATTTGCCTTTTATGTTATTGATGAAGTAAACTAAAATAAATCACAATGTAGCTAATATTTTGAGGACTAAGCTTAGTATGCCAAGTTCAAAAACGTGTAGTTGATTAGCAATAAGGAATGAATTAGTTTGAAAGAAGAGCAATACTGCAATATGTATCACGTGGCTGAAATTTACTCTTCTATTGAACTTGAGTTTATTACTTATATACTGTATGCAATTCTAGGATTTTCTGATTTGGGCTTTTACCATCTAAATTCTGACTTGATCCATGCCTTCTGAGCTTCATTTGATTGTTTTGTCTCGTTGATTTGTTGGTTCTAATATTTTTATCAACACTTCTGTCAGCCAATTCTTTTCCAACCGAAGTTCAGTATTGATCTGCTGAGACAAGTAGTTCATATACCTGCTACTACTAAAGAGCTAAGTGATTACCTAGAATGGAAACATGCAAGTTTTAGGTGCTCTTATTTGCCTGGTGCTGGTTTACAACCTCCAACCTACGAGTCCTCACATTCTAGCAAGAGTTGTGCGACCGAGTCCATTGTGGGTCTCCTGTTTCTATCCTCATCTAAGCAAGAAAGCCCAGTTGTAATCATAGCAGCAGCCTGCCTCCTGTTGAATTTGCCCTCCAATCTAGGATCCACAAACTCCTCAACCCATGACAAGTCCTTGCCATCAGTCTTTTGCATTCTCCTTGCCCTTGCCATCCTCTCAAGCCTTGTGAGCTCCGATTCTTGACCCTCGATCAAACACGACAACCTGACCCCTTTGACCAGCTCCAAGATGACCACTCCGTAGCTGTACACGTCAACCTTGGCTGTAGTGGGAAGGTTGAGCGTCCACTCTGGCGCCATGTACCCTTTCGTCCCTCTGATTTTCCCGGTATCTTGGGAGGACCCTACAGCACCCCCTCTCTCGCGCAGCTTTGCAAGGCCGAAGTCAGCAATCTTCGGGTCAAAACCGGCGTCTAAGAGTATGTTTTCAGGCTTCACGTCACAGTGGATGATCCACTCGAGGCACTCATGGTGAAGGTATGCTAGTCCTCGAGCTGTCCCGGTTGCGATCTTGAACCTCTCCTTCCAACCGAGGAGGTGATCAGGGGAGAACAAGTGCTTGTCCAAGGACCCGTTTTCGACGTACTCGTAGACCAACAGCATGTGGTTCTTTTGTGAGCAGAATCCCCACATCCTCACTAAATTCATGTGGTTGATCTTCCCGATCGTGCTCACTTCCGCCCAGAACTCCTCCTCTGCAAGCACGTCTCCCAATCTCTTCACAGCCACCTCCCTTCCATCTTCCAAGCAGCCTTTGTAAACACTCCCACAACCTCCTCTTCCTATGATGTCCTTGAACTGATGTGTTGCCCTCTTGAGTTCTCCATAGTTGAAGCTCCTAAACTGGCTCGAGAGGGCGCGGTACCCATCCTCCAAAGAAGCCGGTATACCGTGCTTTCCAAACAGAAAGAACCATCCGCAGGCTAGTATAAGGAGTTCGATCACTCCCAATGCCGAAGCGAATGAGTACAGATAAGCCCATTTGGCGCGCTGATTGGGAATGTCAAGTGAAGCCGACGACAGGTTCAGTGTTTTCACACTACATTTGTCATCAGTGAGATTGAGAACAACCTGTTCCATCATCGAACCAAAGCTCGAATTCGTAGGAAGCCTGATGTAGGTGCTGCCCGGGAAGTGCATAGCCGAGTACCCATTAAACAAAGTGCTCTTTGTGAAACAAAATGCTTCACCGGTCTCCCTGTAGTTGAAGGCGAGACATCGACAATCGTCCAAGCAAAGCTGCTTGCAACCCTCAAGGTTGATATTTCCGAAGGTTTTAGTAAGATCAAAACCATAGTAGTCCGTGTTCTTCACCTCCACAAACATGGAGTCAGAGCACCTTTTCTGGAACATAGGCTTGCAGCCTTGGCTCCAATCGGTGTCGTTGGCACGCTCATAACCCGGGGGGCAAGAGCAGCCGTGGTCAGGCCGGTAAATGCAGATCGAGTTCACGCCACACAAGCCATGAATCAAACACTGGGCGCCAACAGCCTCGAAAGTCACGGTCCAAGACCCGGCCGACTCATTTAAGCTATACATCCTGAGATTGCCGTCATGGTCCACCTTCAGCATCCTCTTGATTCCAGGAGTGCCGGCATCGGTAGCGCTGGCTTGGAACTGATCGCTCGAGGTGATCAGGCCCTGATCATCAAGAGCAGCAATCCTGCTGCTGTTGTCGCGTAGTCTAAGCCGTTGATACGGCGACTGATCAATAGTGTAAGGCCAGTAAAGGCTGGTGATCTGAGGCCCGTTGTACATTAACTTCAACACATTATCAACGTCAAAGAACAAACTGAAGTACCCGGATCCGAAGTTGCCGGTGCCTAGCCCCGAAACCAGAGTCGTGTCCTTGGTGAAGAGCTGGCCCGGGAGCAACGTGTCGCTAGGGAAATCGAAGCTCTGCCATATAATCTTTCCCGTTGAGCTCCATAGCACGAGGTTGCCGGTTTCGAGGAGCTCGAGCCTTTCGACGTCGGGGGAGGCGGAAGGGGCGTTGCTCTGCCAGGCGATGGAGCCGTCGATGTCGTATAAGACGAGGGCGCCGTCTTTGCGGAGCGTGAGGCGGGAGCCGTGGCCGTTGACGGGCTTGTCGCGGTTGGCCATCCAAACGGTGGCGTTTGGGGCGGGGGATCGGGTGAACCAGATGGCCAGCCAGTAGGCATTGGTGGAGAAGTTGCCGCCGCCGTAGAGGCCGAAGGTGAAGGTGTTGTTGGCCGAGGTGAGGTACTCGTTCACGGTGAGATGGGCGCCTCTTGAGAGTTGGTTTAGGAGCTTGGTGGGTGAGGCCTTGGCCCCGTAGCAGAGTGAAAGCAGGAGGAACAAGGACAAGGGAATGGAGAGATGTGGAGGAGGAGTAGACATTGTTGTGGATGCGGCCGGATGAGGTGGCTAATTACTAGTTTAAGGTGGAGGACAATCAACAATGGCGGCCTAACTTTCATGGCAATTGATTCATGATTATTTTTATTTTTTGGTAGCAAACTAGCAATTTGTTGGCACATTTT
Organism: Polygonum maritimum; assembly: GCA_963924305.1. Taxonomy (NCBI): domain Eukaryota; kingdom Viridiplantae; phylum Streptophyta; class Magnoliopsida; order Caryophyllales; family Polygonaceae; genus Polygonum; species Polygonum maritimum. Next base: position 11,099,774 of record OZ002733.1, on the reverse strand, counting down.
GGAGTTCAAGCCAGCGTGGGCACTTGGTCACTAAACTCCCTACTAGTCAACAAGTCTTTTTTTTTTTTCAAGCAGACTATTAGTCAAACTTTGGGTTGTATTATTGTATGGGCAGAGCAACAGATTCCTTATGCAACTAGTGGGCATTTAAAAACAACTGGTGGCCAAGTTGCATCCAAAATTGATTAAATACGGGTCAATTTTTGGGATAAGCAACGAACAGGGTAGCTAGCAAAAGTGCCCATGGTTTCTTTTTTTTTTTGCGCACGCCCATGGTTTCTTAAGACACATAACAAACCATTTCGAAGGTGGTATATGTAGCAAACATACGAGTAATGAGGGCCTTTCAATTGTATTGTCTTCTCACAAAACATAAGTGTGCACGAATAATAAATATATCATGGTCTTTGAGATTACAAGTAAAGCATGGGTAAATAATACTCCCTCCGTTTCATAATAAGTGTCGTTTTAGCACTTAAAATTTGTTTCATAATATGTGTCGTTTTAGGTTTTCAAAGTGATTTATTAGGGGTGAATAATGATAATTTTTATTGGAATGTGTATTTATTGACTAAAGTTGTTCATTCATTGGTCAAAAAAATGTAATGAGTGGTAAGATTAAGAAAAAGTTGTAAGTTTTAAAGTGAATGATTGCTTTTCTTAAAAACTGTGTTAAGAGCTAAAACGACACTTATTGTGAAACGGAGGGAGTATATATGATTTTTAACCAAAAAATAATAATATATATGATCCATACAAATCCATTCTTTCATTCACTATAAAAATATTTTAAAATTATGCAAAACAATGTTATAATTTTGTAAAAATAAAAGCAACCCTAAATAAATATATTAACATTCTTAAATATATTTGAGAATTGTATATCCATCCTTTGGTTATATAAATTTAAAATAAGTTAACCTATATGAGTTCAAAAAAAACATAATTGAAGTATGATTGATTTATATATATATATATATATATATATATATATATGTATATTCATTGTAATAAAAAGAATGAAAGTCATGAAACAAACAAACAACAAATTTCTAAGCAACTACATTAACTTTTGACCATTTTAATGCACATTATATCCATTTTTGACATATCTAAATATGCTTGAAAAATAATTCAAATGGAATTTTTAGTTTTATATAACGAAGTAATATAAATACATATATGTATTATTGTTGGTTTATTTTTCTTAAAAACACACATTAGTATAATCTAATATTTGTTTGATCTTATAAAGAAATTATTGCATAATTTCAAGGCGCGCATTATTTAACTTATCCACTCAAAATATTTATAGGAATAAACTTACATCGCATGTTTGGCGAAGTTGTAATCCATGAATATCTACCACTATTAGTTGCCCTCAATTAAAAGAAATAAACCCAATAAAAACAAAAAAAAATAATAAGAGCATGATATTTATTCAATATAGAGGGACAGAAATTAAAGTGGTTAATCTACTCCCCATTATACAAGATACTGTAGTGAATTTCACCTTGGAAGTGGTTCGCTGTTCGTTTTGGGAAACCAAGTGCTTAAACTTTGACCCGTATTTAACCTATTTTGATTATTGCTACATGGCTAACAGGCGCTTTTTAAAATACCCACCCACCTTTCTAGAATGGTACAAGAGCTTTGATGCTCATTCGACCCAAAAAAAAAAAAAAGTTTTGATGCTCATTTTATTTTTTATCAAGGAAATTTAGGGTGAGGGGATGGTGTCCCAGTCCAAGGTCAGGGAAGACCTAAGGGCTCAAAGAGCTCTTACAAGGGGATTTACATATGCCTCACCTCAAGGAGACTAGGGAGGATCGAACCTGCGACCTGTCAGACCGATGCCCTGTCATGCTCCACTAGACCAACCCCTTGAGGTTGAGTTTTGATGCTCATAAATGCTTATATTTGCGCAAGTGTGCTTTGAAAACTTAGGAAATGGGGGATCTGTTATGTTTTGCCCATATTATAGTACCTGGGATTTGACTAGTGGCCAAGTGCCCAGGCGGACTACTACACTACTCCGCTCCAAAATGCGACCCCTTCCAATGCATTGCCAGGAAACATCTACCCAAACAAGTACTAATAATTAATCAAATTGCCATGAAACGTAGGCCGCCATTATTGATTGTCCCCCACCTTATACTAGTAACCAGCCACCTCATCCGGCCTCATACACAACAATGTCTACTCCTCCCCCACATTTCTCCATTCCCTTGTCCTTGTTCCTCCTGCTTTCACTCTGCTACGGGGCCAAGGCTTCAACCCCCAAGCCTCTAAACCAACTCCCACGAGGCGCCCACCTCACCACGAACGATCACCTCGTCTCGGCTAACAACACCTTCACCTTCGGCTTCTACGGCGGCGGCAACTTCTCCACCAATGCGCGATGGCTCGCCATCTGGTTCACCCGATTCACCACCCCAAACGCCGTCGTTTGGACGGCCAACCGCAACAAGCCCGTCAACGGCCACGGCTCCCGCCTCACGCTCCGCAAAGACGGCGCCCTCGTCTTATACGACATCGACGGCTCCATCACGTGGCAGAGCAACTCCCCTTCCGCCTCCGCCGACGTCGAAAGGCTCGAGCTCCTCGAAACCGGCAACCTCGTGCTACTCAACTCCACAGGAGGCATCATCTGGCAGAGCTTCGACTTTCCGACAGACACTCTGCTCCCGGGCCAGCTCCTAGCCAAGGACACGACCCTGGTCTCCGGTCTAGGCCCCGGGAACTTCGGGTCCGGGTACTTCAGCTTGTACTTTGGCCATGATAATCTGCTGAGGCTGATCTACAACGGGCCTCAGATCACCAGCATTTACTGGCCCTACACTCTCGATGACCAGTCGCCTATCCAACACGGTAGGTTCTTCTACAACAGCAGTCGGACCGTCGTTCTTGATGAGCACGGTCGCGTGTCCTCTACCGATCACTTCAACGCCAGCGCTTCGGACGCGGGCACTTCTGGGATCATGAGGATGCTCAAGATGGACCATGATGGGAATCTCAGGATCTATAGCTTAGACGACGAGTCCGGGTCTTGGGCTGTCACTTACGAGGCCGTTGGCGCTCAATGTCTAGTCCATGGCCTGTGTGGCGTGAACGGGATTTGCATTTACCGGCCTGAACACCGTTGCACTTGCCCTCCGGGCTACGAGAAGGCCAACTCAACTGACTGGAGCCAAGGCTGCAAGCCGATGTTCAAGAAGAGATGCTCTGATTCCTTGTTTGTGGAGATCAAGAACACGGACTACTATGGTTACAATCTTAACAGCACCGGAGTCGGCAACTTTGAGGCGTGCAAGCAGCTTTGTTTGGACGATTGTCGTTGTCTTGCCTTCAGCTACACGCAAAACGGCTCAGCGTCTTGTTTCACAAAGCGCATTTTGTTCAACGGATACACGGCTCCGTATTTCCCAGCAAGCATCTACATCCGGCTTCCTACGAATTCGAGGTTTGGTTCGATGATGGAACCTGTTGTTCTCAATCTAACTGATGATAAATGTAGTGTGAAAACACTGAACCTGTCGTCCGGTTCGCTTGAAATTTCTAGCCAGCACGCCAAATGGGCTTACCTGTACTCGTTCGCTTCGGCGGTGGGAGTGATTGAAGTCCTTGTATTGTCATGTGGATGGTTCTTTTTGTTTGGGAAGCACGGGATACCGGCTTCTTTGGAGGATGGGTACCGCGCCCTTTCGAGCCAGTTTAGGAGCTTCAACTATGGAGAGCTCAAGAGGGCAACACATCAGTTCAATGATATCATAGGAAGAGGTGGTTGTGGGAGTGTTTACAAAGGCTGCTTGGAAGATGGAAGAGAGGTGGCTGTGAAGAGATTGGGAGACGTGCTTGCAGAGGAGGAGTTCTGGGCGGAAGTGAGCACGATTGGGAAGATCAACCACATGAATTTAGTGAGGATGTGGGGGTTCTGCTCACAAAAGAACCACAGGCTGTTGGTCTACGAGTATGTTGAAAACGGGTCCTTGGACAAGCACTTGTTCTCCCCTGATCACCTCCTCGGCTGGAAGGAGAGGTTTAAGATTGCAACCGGGACGGCTCGAGGATTAGCGTACCTTCACCATGAGTGCCTCGAGTGGATCATTCACTGTGATGTGAAGCCTGAAAACATACTCTTAGACGCCGGTTTTGACCCTAAGATCGCTGACTTCGGTCTTGCAAAGCTGCGGGAGAGAGGCGGTGCAGTAGGGTCCTCCCAAGACACCGGGAAAATCAGGGGGACGAAAGGGTACATGGCGCCAGAGTGGACGCTCAACCTTCCCTCTACAGCCAAGGTTGACGTGTACAGCTACGGAGTGGTCATCTTGGAGCTGGTCAAAGGGGTCAGGCTGTCGTGTTTGATCGAGGGTCAAGAATCGGAGCTCACAAGGCTTGAGAGGATGGCAAGGGCAAGAAGAACGCAAAAGACTGATAGCAAGGACTTGTCATGGGTTGAGGAGTTTGTGGATCCTAGATTGGAGGGGGAATTCAACAAGAAGCAAGCTGTTGCTATGATCACAATTGGGCTTTCTTGCTTAGATGAAGATAGAAACCGGAGACCCACAATGGACTCAGTCGCACAACTCTTGCTAGAATGCGAGGACTCATAGGCTGGATGTTGTAAACCAGAGCCAGGCAAATAAGAGCACCTAAACCTTGCATTTTTCCATTCTAGGTAATCAGTTAGCCCTTTAGTACTAACTAATCAATGTTTCCAACTTGGTGCGAGTAGTTGGTTTGCTGAAAGTATCAGCATGAAAACAATAGCTAGTCAGAATTTCAGTCGTTTGATATATTGAGCACAAAACACTGTCATCAACTCAGAACTGATGGATAAACTAGCAATATAAGCATCTAAGAAAACAAGATATAACCACGTCAATACAACTCAGTGGGCCTATTGCATAATATCTCAGTTATTGTGTGTTTTTGTTCTATATTAAAATTCACAGCAAATTTTGTGGTTAAGCAATTTCAATTTTACAAACTAGCTCAATCTATGAAGCAAACAACAAGAAGTCAATGCTTTTGACATAGATTGACCAAGCACTAAAAAAGATTACATGATCAAATGAGATTGAAGTAATAATTCAGATTATTACATATAAATCCTCTGTTCAGATACTGCGAACATATTCACGAATAACAAATTAGCAATTCCATTTGTGAAAATTAATGGTGGATTAAGAATGAAGTAATCACATGTACAAGTCTTATAGAAGTAGGGTTCTCTCAACAACAGTATTTCCTTATGGTCATAATGGGCTTCTACCCGGCAAGCGTTGGCCCATGTTAAGCCCACATTGTTTTCTTATTTAGGGCTCAGTTAATGCTGTACAGATATAAACCACTATATATGACTATGAGCTGGCCCTAATTGCTCTGTCTTTTTTTTCTTGGTAGAAAAAATTGATCTGTCTTTTTTTCTTTTTTTGGTCAAAGAAATTAATCTGTCTTTTAAAACTTGTTACATAGAAAAGGTAAATGGTTACAAAAAACTTAGAGCTCGTTTAGTCTCTAAGTTTTAAACTTGAATCATTATATTGAAAAAAAAATATAATCCCAATTTTTTGCCAAAGATTTAAAGGTGGGTCTTTCAAATCCAAAAATCTATCTTTTTATACTATGAAAGAAATCACAAGAAATAGGTGAAAGATGAGGAAGAAGAGGTGAATTAACTGAACTCATCACTTGTGTAACACGGTAACTTCTGCCAAGATGAAACAGAATCCGTGCTTGTATTTAAAAACCCTAAATTGAAAACTAAGTCTACTAGACTGTACAAATATACATACAAACTAGGTTCAAATTCCTTGACCAAAAAAACTAGGTTCAAATTTTTATTTTTTCAGAAATGCGACAATAGTTATAGTTTACGTTGGATATATGGCGGGACTACATACAGATATGTATATACGTGTTAATGTGTTATTATTCGTAGAGCTATAGTTGCCTTGCCCTATATAGCTACTTTTTTTTTTGGTCAAAGCCCTATATAGCTACTTAAGGCTACATATTTTAGCTATAGCACATGAGAGTATGAGATGTCATCTCAACTCTTTACATTATTGTTTGATTATTATCAGCATTAATGAGTTTTCAGATCCGTCAAAGGCTGATGAAGAACAGCTTCTATTTTCAGTATTTTTTTTTTTTTTTTTTTTTTTTGAAAACGGTGAGGATTAGGATCCCGCCTTAGGGCGGAATTCCTAGGGCATCCTTTCGGATGAGAGCTAAAAGCTCGTGATGATTCCAGATGGTTTCCCATGAGAGACTGTGGCCCAGAAAAGCTATTTTATCGGCCACAGTATTACACTGTCTATTCCCATGAAAGATACGAACTGACTCGAAACCCCGAAGGAATATGAGAATGTCTGTAATAATCCTTTCTATTTCCCAAGGGCAACTAATTAGTCCTTTAACTGCTTTGATGACTACAATGTTATCCCCTTCTATCTCAATCTTTCTTATGCCCATTTGTTTGGCCTTCTTCACGCCATCCCATAATGCCATTGTTTCTGCCATTAGGACCGAAACTTTTCCATACGTTTTGGCTGACCCGACGATTGGGTTCCCATTCTCATCTCTTATGATCGATCCTCCAGATGCATTGCCATTACTAAGCTTAGATCCGTCAAAATTTAATTTTGCATAATTCCGATACGGTTTCCTCCAGCCTTGGGGTTTGTTTCGTGATCTACCTCTTGGAAAGACACCCTTGTTCAAACACTTTTCTTCATCCTCATGCCATTCTCTCGCTTGTTTCCATTGTATCAGGTGGTTACGTATATAGAGGCTAAGGTCTTGTATGAAGTCGTTTTGTGTTTGTTGGAAAAGTACCTTATTTCGCTGGTACCAGATGCCCCACCAAGCCACTGCTAACTCAATGAATTCTTCTTTCCTTAGTTTGCTATTTAGCTCGAATAATAAATTTCGAGGGTTCATTTGTGATAGGTTATGTTCTCTAAGTACGCGTTCCGTATTGACATTTATGCTCTTTATTACCTCCAATGTATGTGGGCATTCAAGCAGCAGATGAATCGAGTCCTCATACGTAGCATTACACATGAGACATCCTTGGGGAACAACAACATGTTTTTCAATAAGTCTTTGTTTCGTGGGTAACCCATTCATGTCCAAGCATTGGAGTTCACGGTCATGGTTTCTTCTTTAGTTATTAGGCTTATTGCTGAGTCTGTGGAGTACCATCCGTTCCTACTTGGAGCCCAAACCAACTTATCTTCAATATCATTTTCCGGGATTGGGATACTTATTATTTTCTGTATCACTTCGTTAGGAATCACTTTTTCAAGTTCATTTATTTTCCATTTTTTGTCCGTAGAAATGAAGTGGTCGACTGTAATTACCACGTTCTCATGATCATTTATAGCTGCCCATTCTGCAAGTGGTTCGTTCGTGAGCCATCTATCCTTCCAGAACTTAATCGACCGACCGTTTCCTATTTGCCACCTCAATCCTTTCTCAAATTCTGATTTTAGTTTCATCAATTGCTTCCATTGCCATGAGCTGTTCGACTTCATTTTATACTCCGAGAGTGAGCTTCCCCGTAAGTATTTTTCGTTAACCACTTGCACCCAAACGTTGTCCTGTTCAGTAAGAATTTTCCAAAGAAGCTTCATTTCGAGCGCCTTGTTCACATTCTCCGTTTTTCTAATGCCTACTCCCCCGTAAGCTTTTGGTTTGCATATTCGGTCCCATCCGATAAGTGGCTTATGTTGTCTATCTTTATTCCAAAAAAAGGTTCTATTTATGACATCAATTTCATCAGTTATATGTTTTGGCAACATGAAGCTTTGCATTAGGTAGTTTGGTTTTGTGGAGAGATTCGACCTGATTAACACTGTTCGTCCTTCTTGAGATAGCGTATTGGCTTTCCATTTCGTTAGCTGTCTTTGGGCATTTCCGATTGTGTCTTGAAAAGTTTCTTTGTTCACTCTACCATTAATGATGGGACATCCTAGATATTTTTCTAAATTTTCCATCGTACTTATTCCTAGTGTTTGTTTGATGCTTTGTTTCTGCTGGCTAGTCACGTTCTTCGAAGTGTGAAATGCTGATTTATGATAATTTACCTTTTGTCCTGTCGCTGCACAATAATCTTCGATAATCTTCTTCATTTGATTGCATGCGTTCTGGTTTCCTTTAGCAAAGATAATGATATCATCCGCGAATGCTAAAAATGGCACCCTCTTGCCTCCTCTAGCTATCGGAAATCCTATTAGTGGCTTTGGGCACTCACTAACCTTTTGGAGTTTCCGGGCAAGGATTTCTGCTCCAATTACAAATAGATATGGCGAGAGAGGATCTCCTTGTCTGATTCCTCGTTCTGGCACAAAAGGTGCAGTAGGTCCACTGTTCACCAAGACTGAAAAAGACACGGTACATACACACTCCCGAATCCATCCAACAAACTTGTCGTTAAAACCGAATTGATAAAGGATACGGAAGAGGAACTCCCAGTCTACCCTATCATATGCCTTTTCCATATCCAATTTGACCGCCATCCATCCTTCTTTGGCTTGACTTCCTCTAAAGGAATGAAAAATTTCATGTGCTATGAGCACGTTATCTTGTATTGCCCTTCCAGCCACAAAAGCTCCTTGCAACGGATGGATAATTTTGGGCATAACCTTCTTTAATCTTTCCGTTAGGATCTTAGCTATTATTTTATATATCGTCGTACATAAGCTTATAGGTCTATAGTGGTTAGTCGTTGAGGGGTTATCATTTTTCGGCAGTAACGAAATAAACGTATGATTACTTTGCTTTAAGATCTTTCCTGAATGGAAAAAACCTTTTATCGCTTTTATTATCGTAGGGCCAACGATGTCCCAATATTTCTTATAGAACTCCGATGTCATGCCGTCTGGACCTGGAGATTTGTCTGAACCAATTTGAAACACAACGCTTTTTATTTCTTCATTCGTCACTGGCCTTGTTAGGCCATTATTATCCACATCTGTTATTTCTGTGTCTATAAGTGCTAGGTATTCCTCAAGGATGGCGTTATTTATGTGTTCTTTTTTATAACGCTTGCAGAAATCATCTCTAATTTCTCGACAAATGTTTTCTTCTCCCACGATTTGGGTGCCATCACTCATCGTGATTGTTCTTATAGTTTTATGGTTTCGTCTTCCCGTTGCTATCTTATGGAAGTATCCTGAATTTGAATCTGTTAGTTTTACATGTTTTGTCTTTGCCCTTTGCCTCCAGTACGTTCTATGGAACTGAAGAATGCACTCCTTCTTTCGCAGAAATCGAAGTTGTTTTTGGACTAGTGCTGGTTGCGGGGATTCAATAATCTGTTGTTGCAAATCAAGAAGTGTGTCCTCAATTTCACGTAATTGTTCAAACGTGTTTCCAAATGTTTTCCTTTTCCATTGCTTCGTGTGTGTTTTGAGTAGTTGTGTTTTCTTCATGAGCTGGAACATAAAGGACCCTTGGAAATCGACTCTCCATGATTGTTTCACCACGTTCCGATAATCATTTCTCATAAGCCACATCTTCTCCATCTTAAACGGTGCAGCTTTACTTATTCTAGCATTCGTAATATCGACCGATATTTTACAGTGATCAGAAGACGTGAAAGCGTGGTTGTGGGTTCGAATTCCAGGGAACCACTGTAGTATACTTTCACTAACAATTACACGATCCAATTTTTCGTAGATATTATCAATTTCTGTTTTGTTCTTTCGCCAAGTGAACCTATTCCCAGTAGTAGGTATGTCGCGTAGGTCACAAGTGTCTTTCAAGTTTTGAAGTCGTTCGAATCTACTAGCCGTAGGTATACATCCTCCTTTTTTGTCACCAACTTCTTGGATTTCATTTAAATCACCTATGATAACAATGGGGATGTCGATTCCAAGTATACAGTTAGTAAATTCTGTCCAAAAGGTATTTTTTTGAGTCTCGTTTGGTGGAGCATACATAAAACACAACGCAATTACCCACCCCGTTAGTAAATTTACATGTTTCATAATAATATATCTCGGCTTGTGGACTAGGATTTCAATATGCTCACTAGTAAGCTGGTGTTCTTTCCACATAACACAAATACCCCCAGCCCTCCCTTCAGCCGGGGACCATACAATATTGTCAAACCCTGCGCGTCTCCATACTTGATCGCTCGGTAGTTTATCCGTCTTTGTCTCTACAATAGCCATAACTTGAATTTGTTCAATTTTACAGAATGAGTCAATCTCAGGACAGAAGGATTTCCTACCCATCCCTCTACTATTCCATAAGGCGACTTTCATTTATACCTTGATCTATATAAGTGGCCAACAACTCCCCTGAGTCGGTTGCAAACTGTTCTTATTATGTTAGACTTTGTTCTTATTTGTTTCCACAAATTTCCTTTTAGCAAATTCTTACGAGATTTTCCTATCACGGGGCTATAAGATGGCAACCATCTAAAATTAGTTTGATCCACTGCCTGAGCAATACGATCAGTCCAATAGCTTCTACTCAGTTTTTTGATAATTAAGCATTTAAGCTTGTCAATAATCCGTAGATATGGGTCCAAGTTTCTTTCCACACCAAGTGCAAATATTATAGTTCTCATACACAAGAAAAAACAACATACGTTTTCCATATAGAAATTACAAGTTTTACAATACAGGAGTGAACCATGATACTTCCTTAACCACCAAAACACACAATTCCCAACATCTAATTCTTCCAATTCAAGTGCCCAGCATGGACCAAAGTCCATCGTCTCCTTGTTGCTCTTTGTGGTAACATAATTACCAAACACCTCCTGTTTCCGTTCCAATTGGACTACTTCTAGCCAAGTTACCTTAGTTTTCCTAAGGACATGCGCATGTTGTGGGCATTGAAGATAGGTCATATTTACCAAGCATCTCCCTGTTGCCCTTTTGTGTTCTAAATCTTCATGTTTAAGCCGTGTCAAGTATGAAAATCCAATTGAGCCATACAAGCTAGGCTTAGTTTCCGCTTGTAAACACACTAATTCAATAACGGAGTAGCTGAAAATATCAAATCTCAACCAATTAGGTATCAACCAAAAAATCACAAATCCATTCTTGTCATGTCTTACCAATTTACAAGGTGTGACATCAGTGTCAAAATTCCAAAACATACTACCCTTTAAGGCCTCATTGGCCATGGTAGAAAATTCTTTAGCAATTTCTTTAGAATTGTCTTTACAAGATTGTTCTTTAAAGAAGAGAAAATCATAACACAATACCTTCTTGAAGGTGCATTGATCCATGTCCATAGCATCAGATATATAAAGATTTGGCACAGTAGTAGAAGAGATGAAAATACTTTGATTAGGAGGGAACTGAGAATTCGTGGCAAACAACAAGCATATGTGAAGCAATTTATAGGCAATCCGCTCACCTACCATTACCATTAGACTAATTCTTAGATCCAAAAGAAGAGTGACAGAGAAATACCGATCTGCGTGATTATGAAGTCTATCAAATCCGTTCCTTGGGGAAAAAGGAAATCCCCTTTTGTTGTCTTCAGATGAGGGAGGAACCCGGGACACCAGCAAAGAAGAGTGCCGCCCTTCTGCCCCCAGGGATCGTTGGATGAACAGCAACCTTTCATGAGCCATATCGATCATCCCTAACCTTTTGTTTGGCTTGGGTTCCTTGATGAACAGCCCCAGTTTTTCCATCATGAAGGGATTTGAGATCCCCATGGGAGAGCCGATGGGTTTTTCGTTCTCTACAATCCTATTTAGAACGAGATTTGGATTTTTCTCTCTCTCGACATCGAGCGGAAATCCGGGAATTTGGGGCAAGAAATCATCATCTTCACTTCTGCTTTTTCTTTGACCATCATAATCACTCCAACTAAGAACAAGGGAGCAGAGGATTGAGCCGGCAAGGGATTGCAATCGAAACCTAGAGTTTCGGAAAAGGGGCTGAGGTTGCTGTTCATTGGCTTGGGTTTCAAGGGGGGCCGAAAACGGGAGTGTTTTGGGGGCCATTTCTTTTGTCCGAAAAAAGCTTTCTATTTTCAGTATTGCTTGGAAGCTGAAATCATTGCCAGAAATCTTTGTTCAACTCTAAGTATTGCTTGGAAGCTGAAATCATTGCCAGAAATCTTTGTTCAACTCTAATCTTCCGGGTCGTCCTCTCTTCTCTAGCTAGCTAGTTCTGCCATTGAATGACCTTACAACACGGTAGGTCATTGCTTTGACACAATCTAGTGGGTAGTTACAACCTTATAATACACTCATATACATTGGTCTGACAAACGTATACATATGTGTAGGCGGGCATGATTCCATGTAAATTAGTTAGCATTTATTTCTCTATCTTATTTATTTTGCTATCCATATTTATTATGCTTTATCCTTTAATAGGGTAGTTACTCTAGTTAGGATATTATTTATGGAGGAAAATCTTATCTTCGCCAGGGATAGGATATTTGGTTGACTTAGGGAGCAAGGCATCGCCCTAACCCTAGAGGCGCGCGCTTCCCTCTTATCCCTCTCCTCTATAAATACACATGTATACCATGTAGAAGGTAAGTTCTAAGCCATCGCTTTGCCTGACGCCTTTTAATCGACATTGTACCTATTCTGACTTAAGCATCGGAGGTGGATTAGGGGTCGCTCGCCCCTTGGTCCATTGTTTTGCAGGTCATTGAAGGCGAAGAGGCTGAGAGAAGAAGCTTGAAGAAGAAGGTCATTGAAGAAGGAGTTGAAACTTGTACACGGCATATTTTGTGTACTAACATTTGGTGCCGTCCGTGGGGAACGAACAGGGTTTTTGACCTTCGTAAACCCTACGAGAACCGATCTGAGGAGGCTATGGATCGCTTGTCCACGAGTCCGGATCGAGACAGCCGCCGGACGAAACGGCGAGACAACCCTGGGGCAATCGCGCCATGCGAATCGCGCGATTCGCTTGGCGCAGCCCCAGAGCCGCGACCGCGGATCGCCACCCGCGACGGCGGGTCCTTCGCCCGCGACCGCGGATCGCCGCCCGCGACCGCGGGTCGAGGTCAGAACACGCCAACTCCGAAATTCGCTCGGAGAACGGATCCCAACGCGCGTCGAACCCGATATTCGTCAGGATGATAGACCACATCGCGATCGGACCTTGGATTGTCGATCCAAGAGGTTGCCCTAATCAAGAATCATTGTTGATTGTCGATCCAATGAAAACCCTAGATTGGGGGCAACTCTAATCACAATCGCATGTACGTAACGCAGGGATATACGTATGAGCATACGGAACTGATCGCTAGAGCCCGGGGCGGGCGAGCGGTCGGTCCGATCCGTTACCCCAACCGAGCTGGGTCACGCCGTCGACGAAACCCTAAACGATTGGATGATTGGACCTGCAGTGCGCGGTCCAGGGCCCTACGAGCGCGGGCCCACGTCGTAACGAACTCGACGCGAGTTCGGAAGAGGGTTTCGGGATCGGACACCTGGACCTGCGGTGCGCGGCCCAGGGTCCCACGAGCGCGGGCCCACGGCGTAACAAACTCGGCGCAAGTTCGGAAGAGGGTCTCGGGATCGGAGCCGATCCCACCGCACAAGTCTTCGCTCCTCGCCAGGAGCGAGCTGCACTATAACCGCGAGCGCGGAGGCAGACGCAGGCAAGGCGGCGAGGAAGGAGGAGCTCGCGAAGAATCGCAGTCTGGGGCAGAACCGCGGGCGTGGTTTCGCTCCAGAGAACGTAGCCTTTGTTATGGGGCAAACCGCGACCGCGTGTAGGAGACTGACAGGATTACCGATCGTGCTTCCAACTCACTTTCCGGGAGCTACGCTTGTCGGATTTGGACTATCCACATATCGCCGGAAAGAGGAGGAGATAAGCTACGAATTATCTTCAGAGGTCGAAGCAAGAATCCTACTCGAAGTCAGTCAAAACTGGGCACGAACAGCACAGTCCAGAAATCAAGTTCTTTTGCCCCGCGCTGCGGACGAGCGCGCGGTACGCCTCCGGCCCAGTCGAGCCCTTCACCCGGCTCCTGATTAGTTCCGCGCCACCGATCGAGCCGCAATACATGGAGCCGGATCACGTAGGGGCGGCGGCACCCATTGGTCCGCACAACACGATCGATCGCTAGAGCCTGTTGCGGGCGAGCGGTCGGTCCGATCCTTTGCGACGGCGCCTATCGGCCCTCACGACGCGATCGATCGCTAGAGCCCGATGCGGGCGAGCGGTTGGTCCAATCCATTGAGGCGTCCGACGCAGGGGCACGACGAAGCAAGTATTGGATCTTGAAAAGGCTCGGAGCCCACCGGGGCAAGAGATCGTGAGCATGATCGTTCGTCCCCTCGCATCCAAGAGCCTTCGCATGACCACGATAGCTCGCTAGCCCACCAGAATGGTGCGCGCGGAACGAGAGAGGCGGTCGGGCTGAGGGATGCCGCGGGACCAACGAGCGATATGACGGGAAGAGATCGGGCTCATGGGGTCGAAGGGTTTGATCGCCGCTCAACGCGGAACCTGCGACGCTGTAATAGTCCGTGTGAGCTCCACGATGGTCGGAACGAGATGATTCAAGAAGCACTGGAAAGTAGACTCCGAATTCTACGTTTATCATTCACACATCAGAACTGGAGACTCGCTGCATCCGGGTCAAAATCGCGCCGCAAGAGACCACAACTTGTTTCACGAACAGGATGGCAAGGCAAACTTCCGACCAATCGTCCAAGAGCTACACGCATCGGAATCGGACGATCCATACATCAATGGAAAGAGGAAAGGGCAATCTTCGAGTCATACTTAGACGTCAGCCCCAGAAACTCTCTCGACGAGGGTCGAAAGGGCATCCAAAGGCTGCTGTCCTGCAGAAAGCGCAGAACAGGGAAGCCTGCTCCTAACTCTTCGTTCGGGAGTTAGAGACGTCGAAAGATGGCAAGCCTTATGTCTCTGGAAAGCTGAAGAAATCATCTACAAGCCTTCTCTTGGCGTCGAGACCGGAATCGCACTCCAACTGGCCCGAAATCGCGGCCTAAAACAGAGCAGTCTTGCTCTAGTGACAGCGTCGCACTGTTTTATTGTGCAGGCTCGTTCGTGAGCTACGGTCATCCGATCGGGACGATTCAAGATGTGTCGGAAATCTTAGAGAGCGCACCATCTTTCGTCCTCAGGAGCCAATGTTGGAAACTCGCTCCAATTGGCTCGAAATCGGGTACGAACCTGAATACGAAAAGGGGTATGCGAAGGGACAACAGACCCTCCTATGAAAGAGATTGCTTTCATAGAGAGATTGCGGGTTCCGAGCACCCTCCCAAGAACGACGATATGCCCACAGCGGAGTAAGGACACCAAGGCTCGCGTGGTAGGAGCATCTGACCCCTGCGGTAACCGCTTACCCGCTCCAATCTCGGCTGACGAAATCGAACCTCCGCGAAAGAGTCGCAGGGTGGTCTGTCGAGCGGGGGCAGCATGACGTCAACTTGCATGCCCAGAGCCGACATCGAAAGACCATCCTTGACCGACTTCAAAACACGCTATTTGGTTCGAATTCGGCTACGAAAGCCGCGAGCGTAGGACCGGGAGCCGCGGGCGCGGGGAACCCTCAGAGAGCCTTGAAGAGTCCTATGGAACGAACCGTGAGCACGGGCGGCACACCGCGATCGCGGTAGGTGCAAGGGGAAACCACCAAGACATGCCGAGCGTCCTACGGAGCGCCACTAAGTGGGTCATGTTGCGATGCGCACACCCACGAGGGCCACGAACCTTCCGAGTTGGCAACGCGATGCCTCGATTAGCCATGGGGAGCGCATCCCGATAATGGCAAGGCTCGGAAGGGCCCGTGTGTTATGGCTGCGGAATTAGGACGGGGGCATATGGGCTAGTGCTTTGCACTTAAAACATCGCTATAAAAAAGAAGTTCTACCAATGATTCAAGTACTATTCGACATATTGCCAAGGGCGCCCGCCTTTTTGTTTTCTAACTCATCGACATTTCAAACATGTTTTGTTTTTAAATCCGCGCGGAAACGTTTTCTCGTTTTTATCCTCATGTTTTCTTGTTTTGCAATACTAGAATCAAGTACTTGAAGGGGTTAAGCCCGAGCCATTGGTAGACGAAGGCCCTACGATACGCATGCGTAGGAGTTGCACGGATCCCGTATTTATGGAATACGGATGTACGAATATACGAATATACGATTGTACGAATGTACGAATATATGAATATACGAATAAGAGCACCTAATCCGCATGGCCACTCACCGCTTAAGCTCCGGCCCCTATACATGGGATAGTACAAGGTACACGCGTATAGGGTTCCGGAGGGGGCAATTGTAGGCGGGCATGATTCCATATCAATTAGTTAGCATTTATTTCTCTATCTTATTTATTTTGCTATCCATATTTATTATGCTTTATCCTTTAATAGGGTAGTTACTCTAGTTAGGATATTATTTATGGAGGAGAATCTTATCTTCGCCTGGGATAGGATATTTGGTTGACTTAGGGAGCAAGGCATCGCCCTAACCCTAGAGGCGCGCGCCCCCCTCTTGTCCCTCTCCTCTATAAATACACATGTATACCATGTGGAAGGTAAGTTCTAAGCCATCGCTCTGCCTGACGCCTTTTAATCGACATTGTACCTATTCTGACTTAAGCATCGGAGGTGGATTAGGGGTCGCTCGCCCCTTGGTCCATTGTTTTGCAGGTCATTGAAGGCGAAGAGACTGAGAGAAGAAGCTTGAAGAAGAAGGTCATTGAAAAAGGAGTTGAAACTTGTACACGGCATATTTTGTGTAATGATAATATGCATATTTTGTATGCATACATTTATGACCGTAGTTTTTATATTAGTAAAATTAAATATACACATTTTGGTTGAGTGGGTTTGACACAACCACCAAATTTTGTAGCAAACTCAACGTACTGATGGCGATCATGTGTAAATAAATGCTGGGAAATTTTGTCAAAAAAGTAGATCGAGATGGTCATTGATACTAGTAGTGAATAGTGCATGTACAAAACCATACATGCATTGTCTTATCAATTAGAGTACTACTAATTTGTTTCGACCAAAACAAGAGTACTACTAATTTGCTAGTAAAAGAAAAAGTCTTTTGACGTCTATAGTTTAGAGATTCCGTCGTTACCATAGTTATGTTTGCTACTTACGGCGACCATAATCCGCACCCAATCAAAAAAATACTACAGTAGTAAAAAAGTAACAACTTCCGTCATTAATCAGTGTGTAGACACTAGAGAGATACATATTGGAGCTAGCAAGGTGGTAATAAAATGGCTCTACAAATTAAACGTACTAGCTTCTGTTGTTGAGCAGAGCTTTGTTTCTGGTCCCGGTTTTTGCACATCTGTTCACACGAGCCTTCTGATGAAGGCAAAGTTTCGTTTGATGTATCCATTTTCATATTCTACAGCTTTAGTTCTCACAAGCTAAAGTCACTGCTAATCTCTTCATTCATCATGCATGTGTCCGTAAGAGAAACGCTCTCTTTCCCCATGACACCCCCGCTACCTTGCCCCCTTCTCCCAGTTCATGAACAATACCCAAGAGCCAACCCTAGGTTTCAAATCTCAGCCCAAATCTGTCTAATCTTGAAGAACCAATTAGCCAAATTTCGCCCCAAAACCTTGTAATCTCTCGTCTGCTCGATGAGGAACGCCAACAAATTCTGGCAAAGAGGGGTTTCCAAGGCGGGTATGGCCCGATGGGGCTGAGCTTCCCTCTTCTAAGAAAGCGAGGCAAGAAGCGACGGGTCCTCTTGCTCATGGAGCCGCGTGCGATCTGGCGGCTAGGGTTGGTGAGACTACGCTACTGTTCAAAGTCGATTAGCGGAAGAACGTCTAGGGTGGTTCCACAACAGCGAGTGACGGGGCTGTCCGGGGCAAATCAATTTAAGGAAGACCGACGAGAAGGGGTTCAAACTCTTCTCTGCGTTCACCATAATGGGCAACGAAAACCGACATGGAACAGGTCGTGTCCCTCCTCTTTGTTCATTGCTTATTTTGATTGGGATGACTATGGGTGCTGGGTTGTTGACTGGAAATTGAAAATTTGGGGAGCCTATCCCCCCTGTAATCTCTATTTTAAGCTGAAACCTTCAATTTTAAAGAACCTTATGGTAAGCCCCCTGCTGAAAAGGCAATCTTTGTGTATGAAGAAATTCTCTAAAGAACAACTTCAACCAATACCTACCATGGTCGTTGCGACCTTAAAGAGTAGGGGTAGTAAGAAGCCTTTTGAGGCTGACTATTTTGAAGCTGACTATTTAAGAACCAAGAAAGATAGAGATAGAACTAAAGACAAAATTGACAGGATAACACTCTTAGACAGCTTGTTAGGGGTCTGGCTAAACATGTTTCAGCTTAGAGAATTGTTTCTGTATGCATGTGTGATTGGTAACTCCATACAATGCTGTACCATACTAGTTTGTCAAGAATATGGCTCTTATGAAAATAGAGAAAGAATCCTAGACGATGAGTGCTGGAACTGGATAGGAATCCGATCTGTGTTGATCTTTGAACTGTCGCTTTGTATGTTAAATTATGTGATAGTATTTGTTAAAGAATGGGGAATTTATATGATCAATGGATGGATCTTGCTTTACTACGTTCATCCTAAGTGCAGGCCATTGCGAAATCAAGAAAATATATGTTGTGTTTGTGTGCTATTTGCCTTGAATAAATTGGATAGAGAGTATATCATGATTTGTTCAAAAAGTTGTGAATCTAGACTGAATTGGTGTTTGTTTAAAAAGAAATGTATGGAAAACAGGAAAGTGTATAAAGGAGGGTTTTTGCTCTATTGGAGGACTCTAAGCATGTGGTGTTGTCAGTGTTGTTGTGTATCATGTATGCAGGAAATAAGAAGTTGCTCTAACCCACAGCCCCTACAGGAAAATGATAAATATGGGGTTATGGTCTACTGGTTTACTCTAAGCACGTGTTGTTGTTGTATTTTGATTACACAGGAATTGAAAAGGTCCCCTTATTCACAACCATTACAAGAAGTATGGAAATGTGTTCAGCAAGACAGTACAGACAGAAAAATCTCTCTGAAATGGGGATTCATCAGATTATACAGCTGGCAAATAAGGTGGAACACAAGATTAGGTTGTGTGGTTAAAGTGCATCTTGTATTTGAGTCACTGCATAGATACGCAGGGTGCATACAAGACCATGTAATTAAATGTTGGATTTCTAGATGTCAATGTTGCATCCTCATTGTCTTATACTTGGTGGCATTTGATGAAACTGATTTATCAATGGAGTATGAAAGAGTATTCCAAAGGATAAATAAAGACCTCCTAAACGTGGAAGAGAAAGCACAACAAGCAAGAAGCCGTAGCAAAATGAACCAACTCATGGAGAAAGATTGTAACAACAAGTGTGGATGTTTAAGCTCATGTCTAAATTGTCAAATTGCCCTTCTAGGAAATGA
Source organism: Polygonum maritimum (assembly GCA_963924305.1). Classification (NCBI taxonomy): domain Eukaryota; kingdom Viridiplantae; phylum Streptophyta; class Magnoliopsida; order Caryophyllales; family Polygonaceae; genus Polygonum; species Polygonum maritimum. The sequence goes on along the minus strand of OZ002733.1, from coordinate 11,080,376 downwards.
TGTAAACGATATGTTAAGAATGTACAAGATTGACTATCTTAATAATGATCACATATGCTGGAACCGTTTGTTAAACAAGTGTGACATGAGGTGTAATCGTATTTTAGGGCATGTAAACAGGTTAGAAAGAATGTGGGTTTTCCAAAACCGGCAAGTCAAAGATCAACACAGAATTTGCAATGTCAGTACAAATGATAAGGTATTCTATCAGCGAACAAAATTGACCAATGGTGTTTGGCAATTATTCCATAGCCCCCAAGAAGAAAGACTATGTAAATATTTGCAAACCAAACTATTACGGAAACAACTAAGAATGATGATTGACGAAATAAGCAAAGGTCGTAACCAACTCAGAGGAGTTGTTGACCACTCGTATAAAAATAGATATAAATGAAAGTCGCTTTATGGAATAGCAGAGGAATGGGAAGAAAATCGTTCTGGCCTGAGATCGATTCGTTCTGTAAAATTGAGCAAATCCACATAATGACTATAGTGGAAACGAAAACAGACAAACTTCCAAGTGATCAAGTATGGAGACGTGCAGGCTTTGACAATATTGCATGGTCTCCTGCTGAAGGTAGAGCAGGAGGCATATGTGTAATGTGGAAAGAGCACCAACTCACTAGCGAAACTATTGAAATCATGATTCATAAGCCGAGATACATTATAATGAAGCATGTTAACCTTATAACAGGGTGGGTTTTTGCTTTATGTTTTTTGTATGCGCCTCCGAACGAGGCCCAGAAAGATAGTTTTTGGACAGAATTTATTAACTGTGCACTAGGAATTGACATTCCCCTGTTCGTCATAGGTGATTTAAATGAAATACAAGAAATTGGCGATAAAAAAGGAGGTTGTATTCCTACAACCAATAGATTTGAACGACTTTGGCATTTAAAAGACACTTGTAACCTACATGACATTCCGACCACAGGGAACAAATACACCTGGAGAAAGAATAAAACGGAAATCGAAAACATTTATGAAAAGCTAGATCGAGTATTGGTTAGTGACAACATGCTACAACAATTCCCAGGAATCCGAACTCACAATCATGCTTTCACAACATCTGATCATTGTAAAATATCAGTCGATATTACGAACGCCAATATAAGGAAAGCGGCACCGTTTAAGATGGAAAAGATGTGGCTAATGAGAAAAGACTATCGAAATGTGGTCAAACAAACCTGGAGAACTTGCTTCCAAGGGTCGTTCATGTTTCAGCTCATGAAGAAAACTCAACTGCTTAAAGCACACACAAAACAATGGAAAAGAAAGTCATTTGGAAATACATTTCAGCAACTACGAGAGATTGAGGACACCCTCTTGGATTTGCAACAAAGGATTATTGAATCTCCACAACCAGCGCTCGTCCAGAAGCAAATCCAGTTCCTACGAAAGAAGGAATGTATTCTCCAGTTCCATAAAGCATACTGGAAGCAAAGGGCAAAGACAAAGCATGTAAAATTATCTGATTCAAACTCAGGATATTTCCATAAAATAGCATCGGGAAGGCGAAACCATAAAACTATCAAGACAATCACACTGGGTGATGGCACCCAAATAGTAGGCGAAGAAAACATTTGTCGCGAAATCAGAAATGATTTCTACAGGCGGTATAAGAAGCAACAGATAAACACAGCTACACTAGAGGAGTACATGACACTTATTGACAAAGAAATAACATATGAAGATAATAGTAGTTTGACTAGGCCAGTAACGAATGAAGAAATCAAAAATAGTGTCTTTCGAATTGGCTCAGATAAATCTCCTGGACCGGATGGCATGACGGCAGAATTCTACAAAAAGTATTGGGACATTGTTGGCCCATCAGTAATAAAAGCAGTCAAAGGATTTTTCCACTCTGGAAGGATCCTAAAGCAAAGCAACCATACGTTTATATCGCTACTCCCGAAAAATGACAATCCATCGACAACTAACCATTATAGGCCTATTAACTTATGTACAACGATATACAAAATCATAGCTAAGATTCTAACAGAAAGATTGAAAAAGGTAATGCCCAAAATCATCCACCCGCTCCAAGGGGCCTTTGTAGCTGGAAGAACAATTCAAGATAACGTCCTCATAGCACATGAAATTTTCCACTCCATTAGAGGAAGTCAAGCAAAGGAAGGATGGATGGCAGTAAAACTAGATATGGAAAAAGCTTATGACAGGGTTGATTGGGAATCTCTCTTCCGTATCCTACACAAATTTGGTTTTGACGATAAATTCATAGAATGGGTTAAGGAGTGTATAAGCACGGTATCCTTTTCAGTCTTGGTTAACAATGGACCTACTATGCCATTTATACCGGAACGAGGAATCAGACAAGGAGACCCTTTGTCGCCTTATCTGTTTGTCATTGCAGCAGAAATCCTGGCCCGTAAACTTCAGAAGGTAAGTGAGGGGCCGAAATCTCTTATAGGATTCCCGATAACTAGAGGGCGTATGAGGATACCGTTTTTAGCATTCGCAGATGATATTATCATATTTGCTAAAGGCAACCAAAGTGCATGTAATCAAATGAAGCGGATTATCGAAGACTATTGTGCAGCTACAGGACAAAAAGTAAACTATCACAAATCAGCATTTCACACCTCAAAGAAAGTGGGGAACCAGCAAAAACAAAGTATCAAACAAACATTGGGGATAAGCTCTATGGAGAACCTAGAAAAATACCTAGGATGTCCGATTATTAATGGCAGAATGAATAAAGAATGCTTCCAGGACACGATTGGGAAGGCCCAAAAGCAACTAACAAAATGGAAAGCTAATACGCTATCTCAAGAAGGTCGAACAGTGTTAATCCGATCAAACCTTTCCGCAAAACCAAACTATATCATGCAAAGTTTCATGCTACCAAAACATGTAAATGACGAACTGGATGCCATAAATAGAACGTTTCTTTGGAATAAAGACAGGCAATATAAGCCCCTTGTTGGATGGGATCGAATATGTAAACCTAAGGCATATGGGGGCCTGGGTATTAGGAAAGCAGAGGATATGAACAAAGCACTCCAAATGAAACTGTTATGGAAAATACTCACAGAACAAGACAATATCTGGGTGCGGATAGTTAAGGAAAAGTACTTAAGAGGAAACTCGCTATCAGATTATAAAACGAAGTCAAACAGTTCATGGCAGTGGAAGCAGCTGATGAAATTAAAGCCAGAATTTGAGGGAGGCTTAAGATGGCAAATAGGGAATGGTCGGACGATCAGGTTTTGGAAGGATAGTTGGATTACAAACGGACCACTTATTGAATGGGCAGTATCAAATGAAGTTGTCAACATGGAAACCAAAGTCGATCAATTCATATCTAGGGATAAAAATTGGAAAACAAATGAACTACAACAAGTTCTCCCTTGCGAAGTGGTGGAAGAAATACTGAGAGTCCCGATCCCTGAAAATGGAATTGACGATAAGCTGATATGGGCACCAAGTAGGAACGGGTGGTACTCCACAGACTCGGCAATAAAACTTATAACGAAGGAAGAAACCCTGACGCCAAGTCCCAACGCTTGGATCTGGAAGCTGGATACGTACCCCAAAGTGAAGAATTTCCTCTGGAAAATTGACATGAACGGTCTGCCCACTAAACAAAGACTCGGTGAAAAACAGGTTGTGGTGCCCCAAGGTTGCCTCATGTGCAACGCTATTCATGAGGACACGACTCATTTAGTGACTCAATGTCCGCGTACACTAGCAATAATAAAGAGCATAAATACAAATATAGAACAGATAATCAAAGAACACACTCCATTACAAACGAACCCAAGAAACATCCTATGCGAGCTGAATAACAAATTACGGAAGGAGGAGATTACTGAGCTAGCAGTGGCCTGGTGGGGTATATGGCACCAAAGAAATAAGATACTTTTCCAACAAACAGCAAATGAACCCATATAAGACCTTAGCCTATACATCCGGAACCAACTGGCACAATGGAAACAAGCGAAGCAATTGAATGAGGATGAAGAAAAAGATGTTCACAGGAGCACTAAATCAAGAGGCAGGTCACAAAATAAAATGGATATATGGAAAAAGCCATCTCAGGGGTATGTAAAACTGAATTTTGATGGATCCAAGCTTAGCAATGGGAATGCTTCAGAAGGCTCGATAATAAGGGACGAATATGGAAAACCGCTTAACGGAACAACTAGAATATACGGAAAAGTGTCGGTGTTATTAGCGGAAGCAATGGCGCTATGGGATGGTGTAAGGAAGGCCAGACAATTGGGCATTAGGAAACTCGAGGTGGAGGGACAGAATTGCTGCCCATGGGAAATTGAAAGAATTATTACAGACACCCTCGTCTCCCTTAGGGGTTTCGAGTCAATCCGCATCTTCCATGGGAGTAGGCACTGTAATTCTGTGGCCGACAAAATTGCCTTCTTGGGCCACAGCCTCTCATGGGAAACTATTTGGAACCATCACGAGCTTCTTGCTCTCATCCGAAAGGATGCACTAGGAATCCCGCCCTAGAGCGAGATCCTAATTTTCACCGAGTCAAAAAAATAAAAATAAAAATAAAAAATGCATGTGTCCGTTATTTCTGGCCCACCATATTCACATATATACCAACATAACATATGTATACATATGGCTTTTTATGTAAATTCACACCTAACTAATTATTTCGAATTGGTAACACGACATAACCTAGTGGCTAGTGTACGTACATATGAAGATATGTAGAAAATTTTGTGTACAGGCTGAGGTGATATTTTGCATTCAACTTAACTGCAGCCAATAAAAATTAACACCTGCAGAATCTAGCTAGCTTGATTGGTAAATGTAAAATGAGCAGGTTTTTTAATTTGTGTTTGTTAAATACTACTGTAGTACTATATGTTTTGACCAAAAAAAATAGTACTATATGCACATAGGATCCTTTAAGGAAATACAATTAATATAGTACATCGATTGATTATATGATGCATGCACTGATGCAGGGCACTTATCTGGTTTAATAACTAATATAAAAAATAATTTCAAAATAAGGTTATACCCATATAGTTTAGTCCATTAAAAAGGACCAAAATCTTAGGAAGAATCTTGACACTAATTGCTACTATTCCACTTTTCTAGCTAAAAGCGTGGAATTAAGCTAGAAATGCTTAACACACTCTTCCACTATTCTTCTTTGCCATACAAGTTTTGTCCGATCCGGCTTAATTATCACATTCAGTACTCCCCACTACCACTAAAACCTGCTTAGCAGTAAATTAATCACTATTGCTTAATATTATTGTTTGTTCAATTTTATGAATAGTATGGTATACAGTACACTAAGTACACCAGGTCTTTTTGAAAAATATTGTCATTTTATTCTTGTTAAGGAGAAAAGTTTTGAAATAATTGTCATTCTAAGATTTCTCTCTAAATTTAAGGAGATATATGATTTTTCTAAAATAATTAACCTCCATTTTGTGAGGATACTTTCTCTTTTAGTATATGTTTATATATGTGATTATTTTGAATTAACGGGAATAATATCGGAAAAAAACAGGGTAACATATATTAAATGATAAGTATTATTGAAAAAAGAGAATAATGCTAAAACAACAAATATTTTTGAGGGAGGGAGTAATAAAGTAAATTTTAGTTGTGACTTGAGCTTATATACAAGTGCATCGCTACAGCCACCAAATGTTGTGGCGGGAAACGGGGTCTTTGGGCTGCTCAAGAGTGGCTCAAATGGGATCACCTAGCTAGCTAGGTGTTATTATGATGTGGTTGAAGTTTATATTTTTTATAACTAATTAACACTTAAAGGATTGGCAACGCAAAATTGGAAGAAAAACTTCTTAAGAATTAAAAAAAATGTAAAAGAATAGCTTGTCAGACAAAGTCAGGGAATTCTTCTCGTTTATTTCTGTTTTCTTCCCATTTATCTCTTGTAGAAGAAATTTTTAATTTTTTATTATTTGACTTTGTTAGGTTTTTTTTTTAAGTTAAGAAATACCTAAAGTTCTTTAACTATCCATATTCTAAAGTATATAGTTGGACAAAATCAGTATAATAAATGTTGTATTTTTGAAAATGTTCATAATATTTAGTTCAATAAATAAAGTTTTCACTTTTCAGCTATATTTAGTTCAATGAAATCTGACTAATATAAGTGCGTAGCTACTTCAAATACCCGCTTGAGAATGGCATAAACTTTTTGCACACAGAATTTTGACTTTTTGCATCACGTCATTTAAAGGCGTCGCCGTTTAAAGGCGTTAGAATATACTTTATGTGGGAACGCGCCAAGGCGGGGAACCAGCGCCGTTGACCGGCGTCCCATAACGTCCCCTTTTTTCCGTTTTTGTTTTCCTGCAATTTAATTAATATAATATTCATACGCCTTTAAATGGCGTGGTGTAAAAAGTCAAAAAACAGTGTGAAAAAAGCCGGGGCGCTAGAGAATTCAAGTGTTTTAAATTCGTGTTGTTTGGCTATAAAAACTCTCATTTCATCGGCATGGTAAAAAGAGATGAAATCTTTTGTCCTCTTTTCATAGGAGTATTAGAAAAAAAAGGGAAATTCCGCCCGATAACCACGAGATTTTGCAAATTCCGCGTGGTACCCAGAGGTTTTCGGTATTCCGTGTGGTAACCACGAGGTTTTACAGATTCCGCGTGATAACCTTGGTCTATTATAAAAAAGTTAAAATTATATATAAACTCACCCATCCTTTCTATTTAATTACACAAATCACCCATTTTTTAGTTTTTTTTTAAACTATCTAATCTATTTTTATAAAACACCTAACCTCATAATTTTAGTATTATATTTTTTTATTTACTCTTTTTCCATGAAACTATATATTGTTATTTTATAAAATTTTATATTTTTTATTTCGATAAAAAGAACCACATTTTTCAAATTTGTATAAAAAAATACTGTAGTTCTTTTTTCCAAATTAACAAAAGCATAACTAATTTTTAAAAAACTACCATTTCTTGTTAACAAAATATAAACATGAACTTTGGTAATAGTTGATCCTTTAAGAGGGTGTTTTTTTTTTTTTTTTTTTTTTGAAAAGGTAAGGATTAGGAGGACCCTCCTAAGGAGGTCGTCCTAAAGCATCCTGACGGATGAGAGTAGATAACTCTAAGTGATTCGAGATGTGATCAATAGGGAAGATGTGGCCCAACTTTGCAATTTTATCAGCCACTGAATTGAGATCCCTACTCACATGTGAAACGCGAAATGACTCAAACGTTTGGGTCATAACCGAGACGTCTGAGATCAGCATGTCAATTTCCCAAGGGGACTGCCAAGTTCCTTGGGCCGCTTTGATGACTGTTAGGTTGTCACCCTCTATTAAAATTTTTTTAAATCCTCTTTGTTTTGCTGCTACAATTCCTTCTCTAAGGGCTCGAGCCTCAGTTTGTATAACAGAACTAGATTGAGTTGTGTTTGTGCCTATACAAATGACGTCAACATTGTGATCCCGAATTATAAAACCTGTTGACGCAGAGTTATTTTGCAAGACTGATCCGTCAAAGTTGATTTTGACCCATCCTTGTTCTGGTTTTTCCCAACATTTTGATTTTTGCTTCCTTCTAATTTTTGATTTTACCTTGTTTTCTTTTTCCTCCTCGTCCTCCGTCCACACTTTGGTCTTGGTCCATAAGCAAATTTGGGATTGGATATACTTATCCAGGTCATGGATAAAGCTATTTGGTTCTTTTTGAAAGGCTAATCTGTTTCTCTGCTGCCATATGCACCACCAGCATACAGCTAGTTCGGAAAATTGTTTCTCTCCTAACAATTGTTGTATTTCAGCTAAGATACTTGAGGGGTTCTTATTAGTTGTATCTATCGTATCGATTAGGTTTGCTGTGTTTGGGTTAATTTTGTGTATAATTTGTTTAGTATGGGGGCAATCAATCATGAGATGAATTGTGTTTTCAACTGTGTTGTGACACATCAAACAACCTGGAGGGGTTGATATGTGTTGTTCTCTTAATCGTTCTTTTGTCGGAAGGCCGTTTTTATCAATTTTCCATAAAAAGTATTTTACTTTGGGAAATGTATCTAATTTCCAAATCCATTTGTTAGTGCTTGGGTTAAATGCATTAATTTTACTTATCAGTTCTACTGCTGATGATGTTGAGAACCATCCATTTTTGCTCGGGGCCCAGTATACTCTATCTCGAATTGTGGAGATTGGGATGAGTATTTCTTTCACTCGATCGACAATGTTTTGTGGAAGGACAGACGTTAATTTTTGGGTTATCCATTGTTTGTCCGAGTTAATGAACTCACTAACACTCATTTGTTTATCGCATTGATCTTGGTCTATTGCATAGTTGAAGAGTGGTTCATTAAGGGCCCATTTATCGGTCCAAAATTTAATAGTTTTTCCATCCCCTACTTGCCAAATTAGTCCTTCTTCAAACTCCGAACGTAAGCTCATAAGTTTACTCCACTGCCACGAGGTGTTCGACTTTTTCTTGTATGAAAGGAGGAATTCATTCTTCAAATATTTTTCATTCATAAGGTAGACCCAAATATTAGAAGGTTCTGCAATGAGTTTCCATAACAATTTCATTTGTAAAGCTTTGTTCATATGTTCAGTTTTCTTAATACCTAGTCCCCCATGAGATTTTGGTTTACAAATTTTATCCCACCCTATTAGGGGTTTGTAGTTTAGGTCCTTGTTCCAAAGGAAGCATCGATTAATCTGGTCTAAGTTATCGTGTATGTATGTGGGGAGCAAGAAGCTCTGCATGGTATAGTTGGGTTTAGCGGCGAGGTTTGATCGGATGAGTGTGGCTCGTCCTTCTTGTGATAACGAATTTGCTTTCCATTTGGCCAGTTGAGTCTTTGATTTTCCTATTATTTCTGTAAATGTTTCTCGATTCACATGTCCATTGATAATCGGACAACCGAGGTATTTTTCTAAGTTTGTCATTGTTGTTATGTTTAGCAACTGTTGTATTCTCTGTTTATGTTGGTTATCCACATTTTTCGAGGTTTGAAATGTTGACTATGATAATTAACTTTTTGTCCGGAAATTGCACAATATTCTTCTATTGTTTGTTTTACTGTCACACAAGCATTTTGTGTTGCTTTGGCAAAATTTATTATGTCATCAGCAAATGCTAGAAACGGGATTTTTGTACCTGCTCTAGTTAGTGCAAATCCAACTGAGTTTCTTGTGGTGTTACTAATCTTTTGTAACTTTCTTGCAAATACTTCCATGCTTAGAATGAATAGGTAGGGGGAAAGTGGATCGCCTTGTCTTAGTCCTCTCTCTGTTGGGAATGGTTCCGTCGGTCCGTTGTTAACCAACACTGAGAATGAGACCGTCGTCACGCATTGTTTTATCCAATTTATGAATATGTCACAAAAACCAAACTTCTTCATCACTGAAAATAAGAAATCCCAATTGACCCTGTCGTAGGCTTTTTCCATGTCTAGTTTGATTGCAATCCAACCTTCTTTTCCTTTTTTCCCTCGAAACGAGTGAAATATTTCATGAGCAATGAGGACATTGTCCTGAATGGCACGGTTGGCTACAAAGGCACTTTGAAGTGGATGGGTTATTTTCCACATGACTATCTTAAACCGTTCAGTTATAATTTTTGCGATAACTTTGTAGATGGTGGAGCATAGACTTATAGGTCTAAAGTGGTTCGTGGATTCTGGATTTTCTCTTTTAGGTAAAAGGGATATAAAAGTGTGGTTGATCTGTTTCAGCAATTTGCCAGAATGAAAAAAACTCTTTACAGCTTTTATGACTGTTGGGCCTACAATGTCCCAATATTTTTTATAAAATCCGGATGACATTCCATCAGGGCCTGGAGATTTATCAGATCCGATACTCATGACGGCGTTTTTAATTTCCTCGTTTGATACTTGTTTGGTTAAGATCTCATTGTCCTCCATTGATATTTCGTTAGTGATTAATTCCAAATAATCTTGTAGGATTGTGTGATTAATTGGTTCTTTCTTATATCTTTCCTTAAAGTCTTTTCTAATTTCGTTACGAATGTTAATTTCCCCTGAAATCTGTGTTCCTTCAATTGTACGAATTGTTTTAATTATTTTCCTATTTCGTCTGCCATTTGCTACTTTGTGGAAATACCCAGTGTTGGTATCTACTAGTTTCACATGTTTAATTTTCGCTCTTTGTTTCCAGTAGGTTTTGTGAAAGTTGAGAATATTTTCTTTTTTATTTATTATTCGTAATTGTTTTTGAATAGTGCTCTGACTCGGTGCAATTTGTATTTGTTGTTGTAGATTCGTTAGTTCTTTTTCAATGTCTTTTAGTTGCTCGAAAGTATTTCCAAAGGTTCGTTTATTCCATTTTTTCGCACTTATCTTGAGCAAATTGGTTTTCTTGACAAGTTGGTACATGTTAGAACCTATCACCGACACTCTCCAAGCTTGTTTGACAATATTTCGAAAATCCTTTCGTTGCATCCACATTTTTTCAAATTTAAACGGTGCTGCTTTATAGGTCTCGTCGTTACTTAGGTCTATTGCAATTTGGCAATGATCAGATGTAGAGAAAGCATAGTTCTTTGTGATCAGGGTTGGATACCATTGAATAATTTCATTACTTACTAAGGTTCTGTCTAACTTTTCATACATGTTGTTTACTTCAGTTCTATTTTTCCGCCAAGTGAAAGCGTTTCCTTGCGTGGGAATATCATAGAGATCGCAATTACTCTTGAAATTGATTAGTCTCTCAAACCTAGACGGGTCTGGTTCTACCCCTCCTTTCTTCTCTGTGGGATTCTGTATTTCATTCAGATCACCCATAACTATTGTAGGTAAGTTTATGTATTGAAGTGTACTAGTTAAGTGATTCCAGAATGCTTCCATTTCTGCTTCCATAGGAGGGGCATATGCTAAACAGATAGCGATTATATGGTTTGTGGAGAGGTTCGTATATTTCATGATTATAAACCGGGGTTCATGGGTCATGACCTCAATATGTTCGTTAGTTAGTTGGTGTGCTTTCCATAGTACCCCGATTCCTCCAGACTTTCCAGCAGACGGGGACCAAATTAAGTTATCAAATCCCGCTCTACGCCACAAGCTATCAAGAGGCAATTTCTCAGTTTTGGTCTCTATTATCGCTATAAGTTGTATCCTTTCGATTTTACAAAACGAGTCAATTTCCGGCCAGAACGATTTCCGGCCTATACCTCTACAATTCCAAGTGTTTATTCTCATTTTAAAACTTGACTAAATATTGATAGGAGTTCATGGCAACTCCATTTTTTGATCATTGTCCATAGGCATGAAGTCATAGTCATCAAACGAGTGGGGTGATTCGTACCATAGTTTACATCCATGTTGTTAGAGCATAAAAAAAGTACATACCTTCCTTGAGAAATATCACAGTGGTCATGCAAATACTTTTGCATATGGGCATCATTCAAATAATTACAAAAACATAGTCTAGTAATTTTCCAACCTTTAAGTAATGATAACCTCATATCATGGTTTTCAATCATTTTTTTCTTAGCCAGACACCTATCAGGGGAGCCAAGGCATCCATAATCAACTTCAAGTAAAAATTCTGTACAGTGAGCTATGAGATGGTTTGGGTCTTCCACTTTCTCATGACCAATTTCTGCTATTATATAATTTATAGTTTGAATTCCAAGGTATGGGTACTTATTAGGCTTAATCTCCCTGTCAACATTTAAGCAATTCCTACTTTTTAATTTCGTTCTTCTCATAATTTGCATTAGTTTATAACTCCATGCATTAGGTTTGCTATTAGTACAATAATTTAGCAAATTATTGTTCTGCACCCAGAAGGTGAAAATCACGTTGTATATAAGGTTCCAAAAAATAGGTATCCCATAGAGATTACATCTTGAAGTATACTGAGATTGTACCCGGGCAAGAACAATATTCTGTTTTCCATTCAACAATTCAATTTTCATCCAGGGAAATGAGATTTGGCCAGATGCAGCTAGCTGCGTACACATATCACTCCTTTCATATTCCAAGAGAGCGTCAGATTTACACAAGCACCTACATAAACCAATTCTACCAGAAATATCAGTATATTTTATGATAGCTATGTTCTTATCACTGCATAAAACTAAAACAAACTTAAGGGGTCTGGGATGATCTATCTCTTTTTCCATCAATTTGTTCCGGGATTCAATTTTATTCTTTCTCTTAGATGCATTGAAATAGGATCCAAGAATTGTTAGTCTTGCTTTCTTTTTGCCCAGGCAGGTATACACTAGGATTAAATAACAACAATTGTGTAACAAATCAATATTACAACAGTTTTGATTCAGCCTATCCAAAGCACCCTTGTAGTGATGAATGATACCTTCAGTTTGACAAGGGACTATGTTTAACGTAGGGGCAATTGGATCATAGGAATGGCTTCTTAGCAACCACAACATACAAGATCGGCTTCTAAGTACCCTAGTACTTTCATCACCGTTGGCAAGAGGAGTTCGTAATTTGTTTCTGTATTTTGTATCGCCATCTTTTGTTCCAAAGGAATTGGCAAATTGTGGGTTCAACTGAGCAACACCATTTAGGGTCTCCTCGACCATGGTGTGCTTTGGTTCATATTGTTCGAAGGGGTCTTGGTCAATGGATTGTTCTTTAACATATGATTTATCACAATGTATAACAGATATGAGAACCCTCTTACCTCCTCTATGCTTCGCCATTTTTTCACAGAGATAATAATAACGCATAACAAGATGATGAGCAACTAACAAGTATTTATTACTGGGTAAACTTGACACAGAAAGAGACCAAGATGCAAGAACATCCCATCTCTTTCCCCCAGTTTCTAATTTATAGGCAAGCAACCATACAACTCTCATTGGTTCAGTCAACATTAGATTAAGAGCACAATATGAGACAAGACAGTACCTTGGTTTTCTATGAACAAAGGCATTTTCGATGCTCAAGAATGATGAGAACTCACGCCCTTTGTGAAGCCAGGCACCGCTCCCCTCCATTTTAAAGCAGGATTTTGGCCCGCCATCTCCGACCCCTTCATCCCCCAACATTAATTTTTGGCTAGAAACAACCGTTATTTGACTTTCACCTTTGAAGGTTATCAGAAACCTCCTCTTTCTCTTCAATTTACGCCGATTCACCTCTCGCCATCTTGGAAAATGGCATTTACGAGTCTTCAATCGAGTCGTTTGAGACTCGATTGAAATTCCTTTGTGAGACCTTGCCGAGTTGGGACTTTTGAGCTCGGATCTAGGGTTTTTTTCGATCTTGAAATTCCTTCCAAAAAGGAAAGCATAAGCTTGAAATTGGTCCATGAAAGCATTTTTGTTGTTTATCAACAGCAATTGCGTAAGAAATGGCAAGGAGGAGGAGAGGGAAGGTTGACTTTGATTTGGGTTTCATGAATGCCATCGAAGGGGCAAAGGGAAGAGGTAAAGGGGAAAGGGGCAGCCTTTTAAGAGGGTGTTCTTTAAAAGTTGGTGCATTAGTTCAAGTAATTGTTTTTAAAATAAAATAAAATTGTTTTTTTTCTTAACATAATATACATATATCATGACATTAAAAATGTGTAAACATTATAGGTTTTTTACCACATGTACAACTTTAGGCAATTTTTTTGTATTTATAATAAATTAACATTTGAAAATAAAATATGTATTAAGTAATACTTCTCACTAAGTATTTTAAGAAAATAGATTTGATAGTTTTGTTGAAAAAACCTATTTAAATGATACTTCAAATTAGGTATAATAAATTGTTTTTTATTTTTTCAACAAACCTATCAAATCTATTCTAATTTTTTAATACAAACTTGAAAAATGTGGTTCTTTTTTTAATAACTGAAAACTATAAGATTTTGTAAAATAATAATATATAATGTCATGGAAAAAGATTAAATAAAAAAGACATATATAATACTAAAATTATAAGGTTATAAGGTGATTTATAAAATAGATTAGATAGTTTTAAAAAAACTAAAGATAGGGTGATTTGTGTAATTAAGTGAAAAGGATGGGTAAGTTTTTATATAACTTTAACTTTTTATAATAGACCAAGGTTATCACGCGGAATCTGCAAAACCTCGTGGTTACCACACAGAATACCGAAAACCTTTGGGTACCACGTGGAATTTGCAAAAAACTTCGTAGTTACCGGGCGGAATTTCCAAAAAAAAAAAAGTGTATACCTTTGTGACTTTGTCCTCTTTCTCCAGGTACTGGCCTTTATACTGATTACAATGACGATCAAAGCGTGTTAAACTTAATTACATCGGAGTAATCAAGTGAAAACCTCAGAAGTCAAAAGGTGTGAAGAAAATAAAGACTAAAAAGACAGAATTACTTTGATTGAATTTGTTAAAGCTGGTTGCTTTTCGCAGTTTTCTATCCAAGTGTGAGCTCGGTTTGCCTTGCATCATCAACTTGTCCATGGATTGGTCCCAATACTTTTTTTTATCTCCTTCTTTAGTTCTTTCGGTTACTGCTGAATGGAGCTCATAAATTAAAAGCACCACTACTAGCACAATTATGAGTTTTCATTGTACAGCGACACCACCCGACACTCGGTCCGGATCCTCTGTCCCCATATTGTGTCCTCTTTATGTGTCCCCTTCAATTTGATTGGTTAATCTATATAAATTTATTAAAACAAAAATATTTTTGGATTAATTGAAGGGGATGTGAACCAATAAGATGGAAGGGACACATGAAGGGGACACAATATGAGGACAGAGGATCCGGACCGTACTACACTAGTACACTTGTGTAGCTGCATTCAATTAAGTGGCTAAACCATGATTATTAACTCTAACTAAACATTGATTAGTAGGCCGGCGGCCAGGTGTACTTACCTCAACGTAACCGCGGTAAAATGGACCGTAAGAGGTTAGACCCTAGCATAACCTAGTTTGTTGACCTTCAAAATATGATGGACCTTGCGATGCGACTTAATAAGATTATGTCTAGTATAGATATTAAATAATATAATCAAAATTTATAAGAATAATATGAGTTTAATAATTATTATAACTTAATAAGTTAATGAAAATTGCTACCAAGACTTTAATGTTCTCATGTTGGCTTTGAATCGAAATCATACTCATTTGATAAGCACATGTCTTATCATTTTTCATGGCACAACATATGATTAGGGGTGTTCATCAGTTCGGTTAAAGCGAAGAAAACCGAAAACCAAATTGAACCAAACCGAGCCGAGCTTGTTCGGTTCGGTTTTCGGTTTATGTTTTATCTTAGTTTGGTTTTCGGTTCGGTTAAACCGAACTAATTATATATAAAAAAATTAAAATATTCATTATTCAATATAAAGAATATCAAAATAGGTTTTTATTCATTTTTTTTTTGTTTTTTGGGTTTTGTTTGGTTCGGGTATTATTTGGATTTTGGTTTAACTTCACCAAAAAAAATCACATATTGATCAATCGGTTTATTCGGTCCAAAACCGAACCAAACCGAATAAAACCGAAACCGAACCGAACCGCGATAATTCGGTTTGGTTTTCGGTTGGTATATGTCAGATGTTCGGTTTTCTGCGGTTCGGTCCGGTTTTGAATCGATGAACAACGCTACATATGATAGCCGTTAATTTTAAGTTTGATAATTAATCCCAAGTGGTTTAAAAATAAAATACTTTTGTAGTTAATGTGGTTTAGGGCATCTCCATGGGATATAATACATTTTTCTTATTTAAGATCGTTCATACGAATATCAGAGTATGTGATTTCAGGAACTCTTAGAGACTTAAGAAATAAACTAATCATTTTTTTTTGGATAGAGCCCCGTTGAGAGACCTCCAATGGGGGTGCTTTCAAGTTTTTCTTCGTAAAGGAATGGAGTTCATGATAGTAAATTCGTGTTGAATTTTGATTGAGTGTTCTTGTTGGTCGCATTTAGACTTATGGTTCTTGATGTCTATGATTTCACAAAAGTCACTAGAACTCAAGGACGTAACATTGTAACAATATGACAACATGTGTAGTGTACCTATGATCCACTATTGCTCTTTTCACCAAAAAAAAAAATGATCCACTATTGCTCTGGTTTGCTTACCTCAATGTTTCCTTCGAAGTTCTAGCTAAACTCTTCCCTCTCTTACACAATTTTGTACCTCTGTCTCTGAATTTTTTCTTACAACAGCTAGGTAAATTTCTACATTCGCTACTACAAGAATGCTTTCATATGTGTAGAAAACTACCTTTATTTTTGTTTTTGAAAATGCATAAACATTTATCTAAATTAACTACTGTACAGTATAACTTATTAACAAACACATTTTATGATTAAGTAATTTTTTTTAAAACCCCACTTTTCTTTCAAAATTGGAAGATAGCGTGTAGACTGTAGAATGAATTAACAAAACATGCAATTATCATTTCCCTCTGCTATCTCTTTCTTTCTCTGCAAAGTCTGTTTTTTTTTTTTTGGTCGAAGGTCTGCAAAGTCTGCTTTGTACTACCCTGCCCCAAAAAATTTAAATAAAAAAACAACAGCACAGAAAGAGGCAATTTAAAGGAACTCTGTGATGTGTGTGTGACCAAATTTCAAATTCTCCCTTACCCATTCCCCAAATCTAGAAACCAACCCAAACAAACACCCATCAATCTCAACAGAAATACCCACATCATTTCTAATTCTGCTTATCCCACATCACTCTCCATCTACAGATAAACAAACCCAGAAAAAAGAAAGAACCTTTAACAGTCCTTCAATGGAGGTCAGTGCGCTTAGATCCCCATCCTCCAAGGAAGACTCCTACTTCATCTCCCACCTCAAGCCCTCTGAGAGAAAAGCCCTTCAAGAACTCAAGTCCAAGCTCTCACCTTCCTCCTCCAATGGCACCAGCACCAATCCAAGCCCAACAATGTGGGGCTTTCCTCTGCTCTCCAGTCATGAGAGCTCAGATGTGATCCTCCTGAAATTCCTCAAAGCCAGGGACTTTAAAGTGGGGGACTCACTCCACATGCTTGAAAAGTGCTTGGCTTGGAGGAAGGAGTTTGGGGCTGATGGGATTGTGGAAGAGGAGATTCTTGGGTTTAAGGAGCTTGAAGGTGTGGTGGCTTATATGCATGGGTTTGACAAAGATGGCCACCCTGTTTGTTACAATGCTTATGGGGTGTTTAAGGATAAGGAGATGTATGAAAGAGTGTTTGGTGATGATGAGAAGCTCAAGAGGTTTCTCAGGTGGAGGGTTCAGGTTCTTGAAAGAGGGATCAAGTTGCTTGATTTTAAGCCTGGGGGGATTAACTCTTTGATTCAAGTCACTGATCTTAAGGACATGCCTAAGAGGGAGCTTAGGGTGGCCTCTAATCACATTTTGTCCCTGTTTCAGGATAATTATCCTGAGCTGGTTGCTAAGAAGGTAAGATTAAGGCTTTTTGCATATGGGTTTTGTCTTCTCTTCAATATGAAACTGTTTATGCTGATGGTTTTTTTGGGTGTGATTTGGTTTAGATTTTCATCAATGTGCCATGGTACTTCAGCTTGTTGTACTCCATGTTCAGCCCATTTCTGACCCAAAGAACAAAGAGCAAGTTTGTGATTGCCAAGGAAGGCAATGTTGCTGAAACCCTCTACAAGTGAGCTTCTTTCACAAGTCCCAACTCTTAAAATAGAATGGCAAATGTGTATATTTATTCAAGGTTCATTTCTTCTGGGTATTTGAAATTCTATCGCTCCAAATCTGTAGAAGCTAGGAAAAGTCTTTGTTTATGTGGAAACATGGGTTCGCCATTTTTCTTGCACTTTCCTTTCTAATACTATAACTAATTGGATGCTTCTTCAATCTACATAGATGGCCTGTGTTTTCTTGTACTTTTCCCCAGCCATAACTTGAAAATGGACGTACCTTCTGTCTTTTTACTTTTGTTGTGGGTATTTTGTATTGTTCTGTATTGTATACATATGCTTATTATTAGACATGAAATGGAACCACAGATTCATTAGACCAGAAGATATACCTGTTCAGTATGGCGGTCTGAGCAGGCCGGGTGAGTTGAAATCCGGTCCAGCTAAACCGGCTTCCGAGTTCAAGGTCAAAGGTGGAGAGAAGGTCAACATTCAAATCGAAGGCATTGAGGTTCGCTCCCTTACTACCTTCCCAATATTCTAAATAGCAATTCTCGTGAGATTTTTTGTTAGTTGTGTACTTTGCAGTGTTAATTTAGCAATGTTCATTAGGGTTTTGATTTAATTCAAAGGTGACCCTAATCCCAAAATTATCAGACTGGTTTTGGGTTTTCATTATTTTGTAGTTTTAGATGCTTTTGTTAGGGTTCTGATTTTGATCTGAGACGGTAATGCATTGGACAGTTTACATGTCAAAACAAACGTGATACCCTTTTTTGGTTCTCTATACATAATTTTCTGGTTTGATATTGTTTTTTTGTGATAAATTTGGTGCATTTGTATGGATGAAGACTGGAGCAACAATTACATGGGACATAGTAGTGGGAGGATGGGATTTGGACTACAGTGCAGAGTTTGTTCCAAGTGCACAAGACAGCTACACTCTCGCAATTGAGAAGCCGAGGAGAATGGCATCGGATGAGGAGGCAGTCCGTAACTCGTTCACTGCTAGAGAGCCCGGGAAGCTCGTGTTGTCGGTTGACAACACTGCATCGCGGACTCAGAAGGTTGCAGCCTACCGCTACGTTGTCAGAAAGTCATTGGCATCCTCGCCCCTAGTTTGAAAAACCTTCTCAAGTTTGTCAGCTTTTTTTTTTTATGGATCCCTCTTTTAACTAGTGATGGAATGGTGAGATGAGTGTGCTTGTATTTTGAGTTGTCTAACTAATGGTTTGTGGGCTATATATATAGAATATCATGGGCGTGTTAATTAGTTGAATATATAAAGTGTTGGGTGTCTCCTTGGTAATGCAGTAATGCTAATGCATAAGAGAAGGATTTTGATTTCATGCATTTGAGCATATCCATGAATCTTGTGATCTCACTTACCCCTCTGACTAAATGGAATGCTGTTGATTACTGATTTCATGAGCCAATTGAGATTGAAAGAAGTACTACAGTATAATTCTTTGATGGGAAAATATTGGGTCACTCAAATTTGGGCTTTGAGAAGCCCAAAATCAATCAATATTAGTATTTGTTATCAGCTTCATGCTCCATGTCATCATGTTCTTTGTGGTCATTGCTTATTTGCTTGCATTGCAATATTGCATCATTCCTTTTGCCTCTTGTGGCAGTATGTAAACAAATTCTCTGGCCTTGCAGGTTACCTCTCTGCTTTTTACGCTTTACAATTCCTTGACTTTTTTTTTTTTTTTTTATGTCACTAATTGTTCAGAGCACTTGATAAATGAACAATGCATTCAGTAATTGAAGAAGGCAGAAGCACTTACATTAGGATTAGAAACACTAGCCAATGATCCGAAATCATAAACTAACCAACAGAATTTTCATAAAGACAGTTGGTACAAAAGGTGGAGGTTGGGGAAACCATAACCACTTTTTCTGCTCACAAGTGTGAGGTGAAAATTGATTTGGTCCATCTCTTGCAAAATGATTTAAGTATGGGGCCATTTTTGTCTTGTTCCTTTCCTTGATTTAAGTCACGCGTACACTCCTATCAATTTAAAAACTTTGGTCGTTACTCGTTAGCTCTGGTGGACCTCTCTAAGGCCTCGTTCGGTAGTAGCGGGTTGCTGGAGCGGGAGCGGAAAGTTCCCAATTCCGCTACGCCAGAGTTGTGTTCGGCAAGCCCCCGCTTCGAAGATGAACGCCCATTCCGCTGGTGGATTCCGCTGTCCGCAGTCCCCTCCTACCCCCAAGGGGACAGCGGATCCGGTAGCGTTTTGGGCAATTTGGGTCCGCTACTCAACCCCTATTTTCCACACGATACCCCTCCTCGGCCTCAAACATTCAGATCTGCGAAGAAGCCCCCTGCGATTGGAGAAGAAGAAGGAGTTCGCCGTCGAAGAAGGTCGCCGTCGTAGAAGGTCGCGGAGCGCAGAAGGTCGCCGCCGGTGAAGGTTTTCGCCCTCCTCACACTACCCTTCGTTCTGATTTCATTCCAGTTTCGATTTTTTGGTTATAGGGTTTTCGATTTGGGGTAAAGCCACGCTGAAGATTTGGCTATTTGTTGTTGAAGGCTCCTTAGATCTGGAACTGGTTGTTGTTGAAGATTTGGCTATTTGTTTAGGCTATAAGATTCCTTCGTATGATTGCTTGCTGAGCTTGCGTTTTCGTCTGGCATTTTGCAGGAGTGGATTAGCTTTCTCTTGAAGAGGCAGGTAGGCATCACTACAGATGTTTCACTTGCCTATTTGTGCCGTTTATTTTCATTTTACTTGCTATATTGAAATGGAATACGTGCTGTTATTGTTGGTTGATTATCTGCCCTAGATCCTTGATGGATGAATATGTGTGTAAAAGTTTAGCCAATGCAACTCAACATTCTATAACCTGATTCCTCTCAACATTAGCTACTTGATTGCTAGCTTTGTGGTAAATGCTTAATGTGTCTGAATTGAAGAATTCTTTTTGAACCTAGTCAACATTGTGATGATCCATCTCAGAAGATTTATTCCCATGAAGAAGACAATTTCTTTTGTTAACATGTGTATGCTTGTCTAAACACAATGGTTCTTCAAAACACAATGGTTGTCTAAACACAATGCTTAATGTGTCTCTGCTAAACATTAGAACATAACAGACGCTCTTCTTCCATATGGAAGAAACTGTAGTTTGATTGAAGGAAAGTAAACAAAGTATAATCTATATAGTTATATGTTAGTTATGTGATAATTGATTGAAGATAGGTTAGATAATAGTAGGAATGCTTCCTAGCTGCTTCTATAGAAGCTCTAAAACAACCATCACATTACATAAGTAGCATAGACCTATGGTTGATTGAGGCCCCAGAAATCCTAAAAGTATATGTAAGTAGCTTATTAAAGCTAATTTAAATAAATCTTATGCTTAATTCTCTCCCCTGTTACTTATGATCGAAATTGATGCTCTTGCAGGAGATTGAGCACCAACTCATTGAGTGGAGAAATTACTCATATAACAAGCCTGGTTGAGATGGACTTCCATTTAAATTTTCTTTCTGGGCTCATCCCAAGTTCCATGGGAAACCTCAAATCTTTGCCTATCATGTTTGTCAATTCTGCCCACTCAAATACTACACAAAAATGTTGTACGTTTCATGTCATGATTCTGCCCACAGTCATAAGTGTGGTATCTTAACATTGCATAAATTTATGCAGTGGATGATCTGTAATGGACAAGTTAGCTTACTAATTTTAACACACCTTTTGTTTAAGTTTATTCTTCTTTTGTAAATGGATAGCTATTGGTTTACAAAAAGACATTGACATTTGACGAGTTGTTCTATATAAAAGAACATTTTTGGGGAATTTAGAAAAGCTTATGTGGTGAGGTAGGATTTTTAACCTGGGTAACCGAGAGGAGTCAAGACAGAGCGGATGTAAACACAATGGTTCTTCAAAACATCATTTGTGATGAATATTCATATGAGTTTTTCTGTTTTATCCTGCCTCACAATTTACTTTCTAGTCATATATTGCTCCAAGATCTGTCTTTTGTCTGGAAATGAGCTTTACTCTGTAAATTAACTGTTGTGACAAAGTAGCTTCCACTTTACTAAATAGTTTGGTCCATGTACTCACCTTCTGCAGGTTGCAAGATGAAGAACTAGCTCCCTGGAATTTTGATTTCATGAAAAAGGTGCTCAGAAGATATTTCAGCTCATCGTCGTTTTTGCAGGATAGATACAGAAGCATGTCAAGGCAGCCTCTATCTTTCTTAAAGTCATGTGACTCCCTTTCTGATGATGTGGAATCTATGCCACTAAGTCTGTTTTTACTCCCACTGAAGTGCAAAGATGATTCATCCAAAGATCTCTATGGAAGCTACGAAGCGACTGGCTGAAGAACACTGGCAAGATATGGGAGATGGTCAGGACTTCATCAACTGTAGTAGAGTATTTGTAAAATGCTTCAAAATTCAGGTTTGTTCAGGAGATAGTTTTGTCGTGTATGATTTACTCGTCCTTCGGCTTTGAAATTTCATCGGTAAAAAGCAGTAGGGATGGTAGAGATTTGTGGTGTTAGTCTGCAGAGTTCAGTCTTATAGCTATGGTAGTAGAAAATGTAACTCAAAAGCTAGTCTGTCAAAGATTGTTATGATGGACCTGCACTTTATATGGCGTAGGTTCTGGTCTACAATTGTGTATGAACCTTGGGCGTTTATGAGCTTAAGTATTTTAGTTCAGGCTCGAACACAAGGATGTTGTTGAACTTTAGCAGAACTCTTTATCACTCTCTTTCTTGACAACACAAGGTAGAACATAAAGTATCCAGGCTTCTATTGCAGTTACAGACATGATCTGGGTATTATGCACAGCACAACCACACTCACTCATCAAAAGTACACTCAACGAGAAAACCAACGGCTTCTTTTTCCCTTTCATTTGGGGTTAACAAAAGTGATAGCATCGAGATCGTCGTGATTGCCATGGACTTTGGGACAAAGATCGGAAAGAGATCGGCGTGGTTGGCATGGACTTGACTTGAAGAGTGAGCTTCAAGTGCAATAGACTTCAAGTGCATAATAAGAACTTACCTGAATTGCTACATCAAAGAGACATGTCTGTAACACTAACAATTCTGGATAGTAGGTAAAACTTGTAGGTGCACCCAAAGTATGAATGCATTCTCACACACACAAATTTGACTGATTGTTGAAAATAAATGAAACTTACCAGGGACATCAATTAATATGAAACCTTTCACCAAAATAATACAAGATCATCACTAACCAAATGTTCTACGGGCACAGACCGATTGAAACAAATCATTGTTCCAACTCATGTATCTTCCAATTATATGCTGCCGAAGCAATCAACACCAAACAATATGAATTCAACTACTTGTACAACACACAACACAACCTCATCGCCATCTCTTCATCTTGATTCTTAACCTTCGGATTGCTCAAATGTACCCGAATGAAGCTCCTTAGTTTGAAGGGAAGAAAACTAGAAAAACTGGTTTTATTTAGCTTGGGATGCATCCGCAGCCAACTTAGCTCGGAGCTCTTTCCTTTGGATTTTCCCAGAAGGCGACTTCGGGATTGCGTGAACGAAGTACACCTTGTGCAGCTTCTTGTAGTAAACCACCTGAGATTTCAACATTACCCACCTGCTTTGCGACGAGGGAGAGAACGAGAGGACGACTTACCAGGCGGCTTCGAGATGCAGTTTCCGGTGCCGGGCTCGCCTCCTCGCCACTCCTCGCTGTCGTCGATGGAGATGAGGGCGCAGATGTGGGTTGTCGTCGGTCCACCGAAATCAATTGAACGAGAATGAGGGTAAAGTGAGGGTATGAATTTTTTATTATTTGTTTTAAATGTGAGGGTATTTTGGTCTTTTTAGCATACACTTTTTGGGATTCAGCTAGGTATCTTACCGAACACCCATTTCAAGTTTTTCTCTATTCCGTTACTTAATTCAGTCTCAGTTACTTTTTGGATTCAGCTTTCAGTTACAGCTGTCAGCTTTCAGTTACAGCTTTCAGCTAATTTAACGAACGGAGCCTAAAATGTGTGGGCATCCTTCAGTTAAGCTAATCACCCTATACTGCCTAAATCCATTTGTTCTCTCCTAAAAATTACCCATAATGGTAATGACAGTAAAAATTGCTAATTTGTGCAATTGTGCTTATACTAAACTCAGGGAAAACAGTGACATTGATCAAAGAGCATATAAACACAAAAAAGACAATTGGATTTTTTCATAGTTGTCCTATCTACATATCTCCAAGGATAAATTTAAGGGCAAAAGGCTGAAACTCTCCACAAGAGATCCCCAACAATTTTAGGTCTCCCACTTCAACACCATAATTGAAACGGTAAAAGTAAAAACAAAATACAACACTTGAAAAAACAAGGAAAGTAGAGTAAACAAAAGTTTTATCTACAAACATATTACCTATATATTAACGACCATCCGATGAGGTGAAGGATTCAGCAAATCCAACAGGCCTTGATGGAATGCTGCTCTTGCTGTCCTCCAAATCCATGTAACTCACATCTTTGCCTTCAGCTTCTTGCCATCCCTTCACCATCTGGTTAAGGGGAAGGCTGTAGTCGATACCCGAAAACTCCTCTGATTCATCGTCAAGTGGTTTCCATTTCTGAATGAGCGAGCTAAGCACATTGACAGTGTAACTCATGTCGGGTCTCTGGCCCGGCTCTCTTGCCGTGCAGTGCCCGGCTAGTTCAGCAACGGTGGTGATGCTATCAAACGTGTCTTCTTTAACATCAAGGGCCGGGTCGATTGCAGCCATTAACTGCTCGTTGTCTGACTTGATTTTCCAGAACCAGGCTGCTAAGTATTGCTTTTCCTCTGCTCTGTCCTCATCAAGTGCCATTAGTCCAGTGAGTAGCTCCATGAGCACAACGCCGAAACTGAAGACGTCGACTTTTGTGGTGATCTTTCCTGTCACTGAAATCAATTTGGAAGAAATCATGAATCTGTTAGAGTCGGTGGGAGGAAAATGTTGGATTGTAAGAAGCTGACAGTCACCCAACAGCTAGACAAAAAGATGGCTTTATATATGAGAATTCCAAGTATCTAGAACTAATCATTATACTAACAGCTTACAGAATTAGTAATTAGATGAAGACATTTCTAGTTCTCATCCTGTATTATGTTTTCAGAGGCTGTGGTTTTGCATCAGAATCTCATACTTCTAGTATTCCAAATGAATATATTCGGTTGACAAGAAAAGCACTATCAGAAATATGTCTATACATGCTGGAAAAAAAATGTAGAGCTTACCAGCATACTCGGGTGCCAAGTATCCAAAAGTCCCGGCAAGGCGTGTGACAACGGATTTCTCACCATTAGGAGCAAGTTTTACAAGTCCAAAGTCTGAAACTTTGGCTCTGAAGTCGTCGTCGAGTAATATATTAGAGGATTTGAGGTCTCTGTGTATGAAACTTTGGTGGGCCAGGTTGTGAAGATACTCCATTGCTCTTGCAACATCCAATGCAATATTGAGCCGCCTCTTCCAAGTTAAAGGCTCCATTTTCAAGCTCTTCCGGTGGAAAAGATGGTGGCTAAGAGCCCCTTGAGGCATGTATTCATAAACAAGGATTCTCTCATTGCCTTCAATGGAGTACCCTAACAAAGATACCAAGTGGCGGTGGCGCACCTTGGAAAGGACAGCAATTTCAGACTGGAATTCATTCAAAGCTTTGTTGTTGATTGCTCCAGACTCCATTCTCTTCACAGCAATTTGAGTCCCATCATCTAGTCCTCCTTTGTACACAACTCCGAACCCACCGCGGCCTAGCTCATTTTCAGGGGCAAAGTTCTTGGTCACATTTCTAAGGACTTGCACTGAAATTACCAAATTGCCAGACTCGATCAAATGGGGCTCGCCCATTCTGCTACTACCTGCTGAGCCACCTCCTACTGATGTAACCCCGTTTGAGCCATTCGCTATAACTATTTTAACTGCATTGTCAGGATCAGATGGGTCTCTTGGTTGTACAAGCGCAGCTGGAGCAGGGTAAACATCTTTTTTCCTTTTGCAGAAATAAATAGACAAAGGAAGCACCAAAAATGCAATTAAAGTAGCAGCTGCAACAGGAGCTACAACCGCCACTATCTTAGGCCATTTGGAGGTTTGGATTTTTGATGTGGGAGGAGAAGAAGCTTTGCCCGTGGAATGTGTTGATGAAGAAGAAGAAGAAGATGGGTCGCTAGGCGAGGACTGAGGACTGGCTGTTGATGATGAGCTTGGTGATGTGGATTGGCTAGAGTTGGAAACTTGAGGACTTTGATGATCTATCTGAAGGTTTATGGATTTTCTGAATTGGGGAAATGGAGGGGAAAGGTTGTTGCCACTGAGATCCAACAATGTGAGTGACTTCAAGGTAGTCCAATTCGAGGGAATTGAACCAGTAATATTGTTGTCTCTTAGTATGATCTTCGAGAGCGAATCAAGGTTTGCAACAGAGGGGCTCAAAGTACCGTTAAGGTCGCCTTTAGGCAGGTTTATCACATCAACTTTCTGATCAGAATTGCAAGACAATCCTAACCATGCACCCCCACACGGGTCATTTCCAGACCAAGAACTCACAAGCCTGGAAGGGTAATTCAGTCCACCAAGGAATTCGATCAGTGCACTCACTTCAGGAGCACAAGGCACACCCACATCGGATTGACAAAACGAATTCTCTTCGAAAGTAACATTTTCAGCTTTGAATTTGGGGATTGGACCCATGAAGTGATTGTTGTTCAAATCCAGCTTAGTTAACTCCATATCAGCCAAGCTCTCAGGGATAAGACCAACCATACTATTACCGTTAAGATCAAGGTCCTTCAGAGAGACCAAATCACCAATATTGCTAGGAATCGCCCCACTAAAATGATTCCCATGAAGCCAAACACTGGTCAGAGATACCATAGTAGAGATCACATCTATAGCACCAGTCATCCCACCACCATCTTGCCCATTTAACCACAATATCTGAAGACTAGAGCCATTAAAACTCCCAGGGATTCCACCAGACAGTCTATTCAAAGAGAGCTTCAATGAGCTAAGAGATGCCATACTTCCTAGAAAACCAGGCAGTGGACCCACTAAATTACAAGACATCAATGAGAGGTTTGTCAATTGAGCAGAGCTAGCAAGGGTTTCAGGAATTGACCAACCAGTGGTAGCATTCAAGGGATTGTAGTCCAAGGCCATGACCTCTAAATCACTCAGCCCATCAAAGAAATCGGCAGGAATCGACTCGAAACCGTTGTTATCCAAGTAGACATACCTCAACTCAGACAGGCCACTCAAGGAAGGAAGCATACCAGAGAGCTTGTTGTTCTGGAGGCCCAAATTGGAGAGCTTTGAGAGCTTGTTGAAGGCGTTGGGCAAAGAGCCCTCAAGACCCAGATTCTTGGCTTGAATCTGAGTGACCCTGTTGCCTTGGCAGAAGACGTTCTTCCAAGTGGGTGGCCCACAGGGATCATCCCCATGACTTGGCCAATCCAGAAGCTCAGGATTCTTCAACCCTTTCCTGAACTCGTTGAGAATTGCAAGGTCACCTGGGTCTGTAATGCCAGACGCTGCTGAGATCAGAGACACGCATAGCACAAACACAATTGCAGGCTCCCTGATTACACTGTCAACCTTCATTGGAGGCCAAGAAAGAGAGGAGGGCTTCAACCTGGATTAGGGTAATTGAATTAAGGATGGTGGGTGAGGGGGACAAAAATCACAAGTAAAGCAGATTCACATGAACCCAGGAAACAAAAAGTGGAAAAAAAAAAAAGCAGAAAAGGAAACGAATCACAATAAAGACTATTCTTAGATCTAGCGAGAAGGCAATTTAGAGGGTTACACAAACAGTGTATCTAAGAACATATGGAAGAAGAAGAAAGAAAGATCAGATCTGGGTTATCTGATTGAAGATTGGAAATGGTGAAGCTTACATTGCCCAGATGAACAATCAAGAATGGTGAGCTGAGGAATTGAAGAAGGACCATGTACAACACTACACAAGAGTAGTACCACTCCACATGCCTTCATCTGTCAAACACACAACTTTGAGTAGTACTTTGAAGCAGAAGTTGACGGCAGAGAGAGGAAGGAATTGAAGCACACATGAACAGAAAAATCACAATGAGTATGAGAGTGGTGGAGGATGGATTGGCAGGTGTAAAGTAGGGAGAGTGGTGAGCTGGATTGTTTTGTTCCTTACTCCCTCTGTTTCATTAAACGTGTCTCTTTAGAAATTTGCACATATATTAAGGAAACTATCAAATGTACTATTTTATCCCTAATTATTACCTCACTTTTTTATTTTATTGAAAACCACTACTAATAAACTGCTAATGATTACAAGGGTAGATCTGTAAAGTAAATGCCAAAAATGTAAAAAGACATATATTTTGAAACAAAATTTTAAAGCTAAAAAGACACATTTTATGAAACTGAGGGAGTATAAAAAAATTGAATTCACCATTTGGGCCCATTTTCTTACTACATTATTACTTCGATTGTTCTATGCAACTGTCAAAAATTCCATTCTGCCCTTTCCCATAATGCACTGTGTAATTTTTATTACTAGTTTTGAGATGGGTTGATAATTTGGGTTTGGATGCATATGAGAAATGCAATGTATATGTATTCAGGTAATATATTCTTATATATTGTATCTGTTTCTTCTACAAGTTTAGTTCGGACATCAAACTCAACTGATTTTTTTAGTCCAAATGAAAATTCAACATATAAAAGCAATAAGTCAAACCGACACACACCGTCTCTACCCTATTATGATTTGTCGTTAGTCACACTAATTACTTTCTGTAACTCCTCCTCTTCATATTTCATTGCGAAGATGGCATTTTTATCTACTTAATAATTTTGTTTGTGGCTGTTTTTTACCGGTTTATCTTAGGCATCATAGTTTTTACTAATTTAGTTATAATATTCGATGACAACTCACAGAAGAAAAGGGCAAGAATTATTGTGCTAAAATACAAATATTTGGGGAATGGATAATTGGAAATGCATATTTGTTGCTTGGCTTATTGGAATTAATTATGTTAGTATTACAAATCAAGGAGGATTGATTTGAATTGAAGGTATATAAACTAATGGAAAGGATGAGAAAACCGAACAAGAATCTAAAAAGAATTTCTTTTCACTTTTGATTTTTTGGTAGTGGCTACAGCGACATGTTGGCCTACATAGATTTTGTGGAGATCAAAAAATTAATACGCGTGTCAATTTACTATTCATTACGGTTCTTCTTTTGTTGTACACTTGTGGAGATCAAAAAATTAATACGCGTGTCAATCTAGGTACATTTTCTTTTTTATTTGAATAAATTACGTCTGAACTTTCTTGTCTTTCCTCGACATTGAAGAGCAAAAAAAGTCATGGGTGCTCTTTTGTTGCGATAATGGCGGTGATAATGTTCACCTCATATATCGTATTTTGCTATACTTACTTTTTAACAAAATTTTGTGAACCTCTTATTTGCAATAGGTTTGAAAAAAAAAACTTGTTCTATTTTAATCTATACTGCCGAGGTTACTATATAGGACCCCGACTTTAGGAGTTGAGATTAAACTTGGAAATATATGTCTATCATCCAGTCATTTATTCTGATCAATCGTTTTAATTAAAAACATACATGTTGAGACTTTTATTTGTAATTATATTTTTTGCTATAAACCCGTATTATTCATGTGATGAATTATAAACTCGTAATCTGACTAATAAAGACTATGAACTAGGTAAATCTCTTTGAAATACTAACGGGTTTGATATAAATGAAGAGAAACAATGATGAACTATATACGTATTTCACGTATAATAAGAGGTGTAACGTACAGATAAAAAAAAATAAGAGGTGTAACGTCGAGTTAGAGCGAACGAGTAGTAACATGGGATGTAGAGGGTCCAAACTGTTGTAGTGATGGATGGATGTGAAAGCTGGAATATAATGTCACATGCTGGATCATGAGGCAGCCACATTGTAATTGTAATCTTATGAGTAATTGAAATGTATGATTTATAGAGTACTCGTATTTGTATAATTGAATCACATGATTCAATGCCAGGCACCTTCTTTCGCAGCCATGTAATGAACTACCCAGGTTCCGTTTGGCGGTATATTATGGAAAGCGGAATGAAAATTAATTCAGTGCATTTCAGTGTCATGATACATTAACAAGAAAAAATCTTTCAATCACTCCCTATTTATTCATAAGAAATTTGAGTTTCTTTCCCTCAATCATTCCTCTAATAGCTAGGAGGGATAACAAAATGGGAGAATCACTCATTTTCATCTCACATCTACAAGGGGTGAGATATATATATATATATATTTTTTTTTTGAAATGGTGAGAATTAGGCCCCGCCTTACGGCGGGATACCTAGAGCATCCTTTCGGATGAGAGTTATAAGCTCGTGATGGTTCCAGATAGATTCCCTTGAGAGACTATGGTCCAAAGAAGCAATTTTATCAGCCATAGAGTTGCACTGTCTACTCCCATAATGAAAACGGACTGACTCGAACCCCCGAAGGGACACGAGAATGTCGGCAACAAAACTTTCAATTTCCCATGGGCAACGAATTTGCCCCAACAATGGGCCTCTGCAGTACTCGGTCTGGACGTAGATTGACTCTGTCTAATCGAACCGGGCGAAAGATCAGGAAAAAAAAAAAGATATCTGAAAATCTTGTCACATTAATGTATCATGAAACTAAAGACTGTCTAGATTATTTTTCATTCCTTTCATGTTTTTATAGATGTGACCAAACGGGACCTTAATATATTCACACCGATCACTATGCATATATAACCAAGTGGGAGCAAATAGCACCGAAAGTTCGTATCATCAATTAGGCTAGATAGGCTGTTGTTATACGTACGGATAAACAAATGAGGAGAAAAAACTTATAAATACGTAACGTGTATGCACTATGTACCGGTCGAGGCAACGAGCATATATATGATGTGTGTCCTATTACTAACACATTATAAAAGAATTAATTTGTTAGATTTAAGATTCTGTTGTTTTCAATAGTAATTCATTAACTTTTGTATAGAGAATTAGTTTCCCAAAATACAACCATACCTTATCAAAGAAAAAAATAAAAAAGAGAGCAAAATGAGAAGACTTTGGTCACGAAAAGGGGTGCGCATTTAGGTTTCCAATGCAAGCGTAGACTAAGGTAACGTTACGCATATAAAGATGTTTTCATTAGCATTTAAAATGTAGGGAAAAACGTACAAAAAAAAATGTAGGGAAAGGGAGGAGTGTAGCGGAAGTGGGCGGAGATGGCGGAGGAGGGGTGACCTAGACCGAGACCCACGGAGCGGGAGGGAGGCATCACTTTCATGTGCGCATGCATGCCTTTTCAGTCTTTGACGACCTGTTTCCACATGCATCACTATGTACTAGTAGAATTTAGTATCATCAACATCATCATCTTATGTTGTGATTAATTAGTTAATTTGTGATTACTGGGGCCGCAATCACCGGTTAGCTCGGTCAGTCCTGATTTGTTTATTACTCATCTCATTTTAGCCCTAACCAAGATTCATGGTATTTTCAACGACCACCTCCATTAATTATTGGTCATAAATCCAAAGTTGCACGACGACTCTACATCCCAGGCTTCAATTTTTGTGCAAAGGTGATTGAAGAGTGCTCTTGTATGGGCCTAAAACAAAGCCGTTTAGCCCAAAAACAGTATGGGCCGAAAGAGGCTACTTTGACAGGCCCATTTATTTTAACTTTCCGATTAAAACAACTCTTCGACTCCGTCCGTCCTCCTCTTTACCTCGCCGAGAAGCGAGAACGTCTCAGCTCTCGCCTGCCATTCGTCTGAATTAGGGTTTACCGCCAAGCTCAGTCAACATGGTTCGCTATCTCTTTCTCTTCATGCTTCCTCTATCTCTGTTCTTCCCTTCAATCATTGATTTCATGTACTGTGATTTTGATGTGCTCTCCAATCAATCTCATGGCGGCGATTAACCTCTTAAGTTGCATTGCTTTGTTTGTTATGGCGATTTGTGATTTAACAGCCTCAGGGAGATTACATTGACGAGCATAGGAAGAGACATGGATATCGTCTCGACCATTTCGAGCGCAAGCGCAAGAAGGAGGCTCGTGAGGTTCATAAGCGCTCCCAATATGCCCAAAAGGTTCCTGTCTTTCTCCCTGATGTTGACTTCTCTCATTTTTCTAAATTTTGTTCACAATTCCTGATGTAAGCTGACTTACTATGATGTGTGAGTGCAGGCGCTGGGTATTAAGGGTAAGATGTTTGCCAAGAAGCGGTATGCTGAGAAGGCTCAGATGAAGAAAACGTGAGTCTTTTTCTCTGTAATTGTTCTGGTGCTGCTTTTGTTAATTGCTATCTAAATTGCATGTGATGCTCATATTCTTTCAAGAATAGGTATATAGTGTTTTTATGCTGATTATAGCTATGTAGTGTTGAACTGACCTGAGGAGTAACTCTTGCTTTCTTATTGGAAGTACTTTTGTCGCCTGGATGCGATTGTTCTTCCAAATTGAGGCAGTTAGTTACTGCCTATGAGTGAATGTGAGCTTGATATATGTGTATAAGATCAGCTGGATAATTTATTCTAGCATACACAATAGGAAATGTAAGTTGTGCTAAGGTATATAGTGGTAATATGCTCTTTTGAATATTAACTTAACATCTCTTGAACAGCTTGAAGATGCATGAAGAGTCAACAAGTAGGCGTAAGGTGGATGACGACGTGCAAGAAGGAGCTGTTCCAGCATATCTGCTTGATCGTGAACAGACAACCAGAGCGAAGGTGCTGTTTTAGTCCTATTACCATCACATGCCCTTGTTTTCACTTCTAAAGAGTATTTATTCAACAGCTTCCCATGCAGATTTCTAGTCAATATTTTGAATTGAAATTTATGAAGTACTGATATCTAAGTTTGGCATAATATATATGTAAAACACAAGGTGACCACATATAGGAGGGGAAGATGACATGTGCATATAATTTCTGAACATTAAAAATTATATTTGCATGCAAAAACATCATGATTTTGAGTGGGAGTGAATGCTAAAACAAATGTGAATCTGTACAAAGATGGTTATAGTCCTCCAGATGAAATTAGTTCACCTAATGATATCTTTCAACAGGTTTTGAGCAACACGATCAAACAAAAGAGGAAGGAGAAGGCTGGGAAATGGGATGTACCTCTTCCTAAGGTAGAATTTATCTCTCAAACCTTGCACGTGATTTTAGCTCTGAAGCTTTAGCCCGTTGTTTTCTCAAACTGAAGGCTACTTCATATTTCAGGTTCGGCCTGTAGCTGAAGATGAGATGTTTAGGGTGATCAGATCTGGAAAAAGGAAAAGTAAGTACTGTTAAACACTTCATCCCCTGCACTTGAAATGTTTCATTGAACTCAGAGTGTGAATCAAACCCTGTCTATACCATCTGATGATAGCTTCTTGCTAGTTTAGGCCTGTTGACAAGGGTAACTTCTTTTATCATTCCAGCTTCTGTACATCAATACCTTGGTTCTTGAGTCACAAAATCTAATGAAGAAGATCATTGATCTATTGATTAGTTTAATGGTCATTATTTGGCCTGAAAAGATGAGTCTTTGAGCACATAAGTGGTTGTCTACTTGTCTTGTTTAAGCTTATGTAAAATTCACCCATCAGTCATTTTTGATTTTTTTTATATGTTTAGATTGGCTCATCCTATGTAAAATATTTCTATTCACTCCATCTGATTTCGATCTTGTCTCCAGCCAAGCAGTGGAAGCGGATGGTCACAAAGGCAACCTTTGTTGGACCAGGCTTTACAAGGAAACCTCCAAAGTATGAGCGCTTCATCCGTCCTTCAGGATTGCGTTTCACCAAAGCCCATGTCACTCACCCTGAACTTAAATGCACATTCAACCTCGAGATAATTGGCGTGAAGAAGAATCCCAACGGTCCCATGTACACATCTCTTGGTGTCATAACCAAGGGTTCCATAATCGAGGTACTATACAACCCATTTTTTAAGCCTTGCAACAACTCATGTCAGTACATCTCCATAAACAACTGATATCTTTTCGGCTTGAACTTTTGCAGGTCAATGTTAGTGAACTAGGATTGGTGACACCGGCAGGAAAAGTTGTATGGGGTAAGTTTGATATGGAAGCTTGTAACTTAAAACTGTATATGTTGTGAGTTCTTCTGGCATCCATTAATTGAGTTGTGAATTTTGCAGGGAAGTATGCACAAGTGACAAATAACCCTGAGAATGATGGCTGTATCAATGCAGTTCTGCTTGTTTAATTATGTTAAGCTTCAAGCTTTAGCACTAGGCAATCGACCCTGCAAATGGAAGAGAATCTTTAGTTTATCTTATGTTGTTAATTGTTATCCAACGGAGCTTATAGAATGAGATGTAACAGACCACTTGTTCAATTTTGGCTTCTAAGTAAAACCTTTGATGTTTCCCCAGTGTGATATATTGGTATTCCGTATCCATCCTGAACTCTTATAAGCTTTATTTCGCTGAAAATTAAATGAATATTGGATAACTACTTTGAAGCTGAAAATCTGCTAGTGAGGTATGGTGCTAGCTCTTTTCATCCTATTTTCCATCTTCCTCCCCCTCATCCCAATCGTATGGCTCGTCAGCCGCCACGTAAGCTCCCGGGCAACGACAACACCAACCCCTCAATCCTACCCCATCATTGGAAACCTCATCGGAGTCCTCTGCAACTACCACCGCTTCTATGATTGGGCAGTCGATCTAGCCGCTGATGCCGGCCAACTGACCTTCAAAGTGAACCCCTTCCTGGGCCTCTCCACCATCATCTTCACCGTTGACCCCGCCAACCTCCAACACATCTTCAAGTCCCATTTCCACAACTACGCCAAGGGCTCTCGTTTCAGCGACTTCCTCCACGAGCTGCTCGGTGACGGCATCTTCAACGTCGATGGCCACCTCTGGTCCGTTCAGCGGAAGATCGCTAGCCACGAATTCAACACTCGGTCCCTCAAGTCCTTCATCTCCCAGACCGTCCATTGCGAGATCTCCGGCCGCCTCCTCCCGCTCCTGTCCGACGCCTCCGCCAGGGGCCAGATCCTCGATCTACAGTCCGTTTTCCAGAAGTTCGGATTCGATAATATCTGCAACTTGGCGTTCGATTTCGATCCCGCTTGCTTACCCGACTCGATTTCGAAGGCCACGGATTCCTCTTTTGCTAGGTGCTTTGATGAGGCCACTGATATCTGTATGTCCAGGTTGATGTCGCCGGTGCAGGCAATCTGGAAGCTCAAGAGGCTTCTCTGCATCGGATCTGAGAAGAGGTTGAGGGAGGCGATCAAAACAATCGATCAATTGGCCTTCGAAATCATTAGGTCCAAGGAGGTGAAATTGAGAGCTTCAGATCCGATGATGGTAAACAATAGCCAAGAGAAACAACTCGATCTCCTGTCCAGATTCATGCGCTCAAACGTGGAATTGGAATTCAATTCTCCGGAGGAGAGGCGGAAGTTCTTCAGAGACATAATCGTGAGCTTTATCTTAGCCGGAAAAGACTCAACATCGTCGGCGTTGACCTGGTTCTTCTGGCTACTCGCCGGCCATCCTAGCTGCGAACGCCGTATCTACGACGAGATATGTGCCTCCAGATCCAATGGCGACGAAAACGTCGATGGAAAGCTCAACTACGACGATCTAAAGAGCTTCAACTACCTGCACGCAGCTCTATCGGAATCGATGAGGTTGTTTCCGCCAGTTCCTGGAAACTCCAGGTTAGCGGTCAATGATGATATCCTTCCAAATGGGACTCGGATCCGGGGAGGCTGGCAAGTCGATTACGCGGCCTACGCCATGGGGAGAATGGAGAAAGTTTGGGGCTCCGATTGCCTGGAGTTCAGGCCGGAGAGGTGGTTGGATGGAGACGGGAACTTCCAACCGTGCGAGCAGTTCAAGTATCCGGTGTTCCATGGTGGCCCGAGGATGTGCCTTGGGAAGGATATGGCGTATGTGCAGATGAAGGCGGTGGTGGTAGCGGTGATTTACCACTTTGAGGTCGCGGCTGTTGACGGTGGAGCAACGCCGGAGAAGATGAGGGACCCGCCTTATCGGTTGGGATTGGTGTTGAAGAAGAAGGATGGCTTGTTGGTTAAGCTAAGGAGAAGAAATTGACTGTTAGTTTGTATGTGAGCAATAAGCTTTTAGGATGTAACATTATTTTGAAGAAGAAATTTTCTAGATCGAAACCTATATTTACTACATGATGAACCCATATAAGAAGAAGGATGTAACATTAATCCAACTTATAATACTTTTCTGGTCTATGTCTTATGAGTAATTTGATTTGATCGGACAATGCCGTTGTAAGATGGGACTGGGTACTACATGTTGGTGAGAATTCCTATACTTAATGCACATACAGGGTTTTTGTTTTTTTTGTTGAGGACAATGTCCATAAGAGTCGAACCCGTGACCTCTGAGTACTATCTTTAGAGGGTTGGCAATGCACATTCAGTGTAAAAGGAGGAATTGCAACAAGTAACTTTTGCCATGAGCTGGCACTTATCATATCACAAAGTGTTGGCCTTGGGACATTAACATGTCGAGTACTGTTTTGGTACTTTGGTAGGAAATACTTACATTATATTGAAGGGTTGATAACTTGATATAATACCTCTCAATTTGACCGAAGCCAAACAAAGGATGGGCTACCATGTTCTGCGTCGCAAGAATATACCTTCATATATTATATTCTTTGAGAAAAATCTGCCAAGCCCAAACCCCATCCCCTATTGCCAATCCACAAACCCAATGAAAATCTGCCATATCAGCAGATCAAGTTCTCCCCTCCCACGTCACCTCAAATTTCCACGGCACACAACTCGCATCCTTACGTGTCCATACACGTGTACTTTTCTAACCCCCGTGGACATAAACCGCTAAGCTACCGAGAAGACCCCGTCGTGATAAAAGTCAAAAAAAGGCTTTTATTTTTTATTTTATTTTTTATTCTCTCTCGTATTCTAAACACTTGTACCAAGGCGGTTCTCCCAGCAGAAAGGGCGAAAGCCATGAACAACTTCGTGCCCCAGCCGGCGTCGTCCCAGTCGCACTCGGCGTCGGTGTCTTGGGCGGCGGCGAATTCTCCGGCGAGTGCTTTCTCCTTCATCTCGAAGGGATGGCGGGAGGTGAAGGACTCGGCGGAAACCGACCTCCGATTGATGAAGGACAGGGCCAACTCCTTCAAGAATCTGGCCTCCTCCTTCGACCGAGAGCTCGAAAATTTCTTCAATTCGGCCCCGTCCTTCTCCGTCCCCACGATTAGGTCGTCGGAGGCGCCGGCGGAGATCGAATTCGTCAAGCGCCTGCAGCCGAAGCTCTCGGAGTTTCGTAGGGTTTACTCGTCGCCGGATTTCAGTCGCAAGGTTCTTGAGAAGTGGAGCCCTAGGGCGCGGATTCGGATAGATCTGTCGGCGATCAAGAATGCGATTGTGGAGGAGGCGGAGGTTGGGGAGAGAGAATGGAGGAGGTTCCGGAACGGGAGGAATAATCTGAGGTTTAAGGAAATGAGATGGGATTCGAAGGGGGAAGGGGATGCTGAAGAAGGTACTGGAGATTGGGAGCCAATTCGTGCGCTCAAGACTCGGTTCAAGGAGTTGGATGTAAAGAAGTCGCCGGAGGAGATATTTGAAGGCCTCAAGAGCAGTGAGTTTGTGGAGAAGCTGAAAT
The DNA here is from genome assembly GCA_963924305.1 of Polygonum maritimum. Taxonomy (NCBI): domain Eukaryota; kingdom Viridiplantae; phylum Streptophyta; class Magnoliopsida; order Caryophyllales; family Polygonaceae; genus Polygonum; species Polygonum maritimum. The sequence continues at coordinate 11,043,119 of OZ002733.1, read as the reverse complement.
CAAGCTTGGTATGCACTGTTTACTGCTCTTTTGAATTCCTTTCCTCAATGTTCAATTGTGAAGTGTGATTAAATCTTGAAAATTTCCTCTGGCTGGCATAATTCGTTTTGAAACGCAGGAATCCTTATTAGTTGTTATAACAATCGTTTTTAACATGGATCTTGAGTTACTCTAACACACTGGTTTTCTTTTCCTTTTGTCTTCATTTCACTTTGCATAGATTATATTTATACTTCTGATTAGCTGTCTTCTGCTTTTACTTTCTTTAAATGTAAAATTTGATTTTACTCTATAGCTCTTGCACTGTAACATGTAGGAATCTTGTATTGAATTACGCACTTACTTGAATCTACTCTACTCCACCATTGCAGAATGCATTTCGAAGGGATCCTCATGACTCTAAGGTTTGTTCTATATTCATGTAGTTGACTTACTTGCGTTATTTGTTGTGTTGAATGTCCTTGGTAGAGGAGCTGTTATCTAACACGATTTATTTATTTTCAACTTGTCTTATAGTGCTCAGGAAAGAATTGCCATTGTGTTTATCCTTTTGTGCTCTTAATGTAGGAAGTACCACCATTGGATGTTCCAGAGCTTTTAGCATATTGGGTTAGGCAGTCTGAGCCATTTCTGGATCAACTTGGTGTTAAGAGAGGTAAATATTTAAGTATGATAGCACAGTGCTAAAAGTCCGGAAATCATTTCCAAGTTCTAAATGTAGAGGTGATCTCAGTATTAACTTTATTGCAGTTGCATATAAAATGATACTCGTTTTTGCTTCTTCCCTTGTCCCTGGATAGTGATTGGTAAATGTTTATCTTGATGGTGTTTGTTTCACTCCATGGAGTTAAAGTTTGCAGAAAAGGACATTGCTTTGAATAACGCGAGATAAAAATACTGTTTTTGGGTGTGTGTTTATCAGTATATGTGTGCGAGAGGATGAAGACATGCGGCTTTTATTAGAACTTATGATTCTACTACCTCTTGCGTAAATATGTTGTCTCAACACTAATGGTTCTGGTGGCTCACTATTGTATAATGCAATATCATATTCACTTTAAATTAAATCTTATATATCTTTTGAGGTTGAAATATGTTATTATTGTATGCAGAAATCTGTGACAAGATAGTAGATGGTTTATGCAGCAAAAAGAAGGGTCAGCTTTTGCTGGAAGAGTCTTCAATCAGCGAAAGTGACGTGGTTGGCAATGAACTGGATTTAAGGGTAGCAAGTGTTCTTCAAAGCACAGGGCACTGCTATGAGGGTGGATTTTGGTCAGATTCAGCAAAGCATTATCTGCCCAACCTGAAAAGGCATGTTGCCATTGTCACTACTGCTAGCTTGCCTTGGATGACAGGAACAGCAGTGAATCCTTTGTTTCGAGCAGCATATTTGGCTAAATCAGCAAAGCAGAATGTCACTCTGTTGGTTCCCTGGCTAGCAATGTCTGACCAAGAACTGGTTTACCCCAACAATTTGACTTTTAGCTCACCGCAGGAGCAAGAGCTCTACATTCGCAATTGGCTGGAGGAAAGGATTGGGTTCAAGACTAATTTCAAGATCTCCTTCTATCCTGGAAAGGTAGGATCCTAAGTTGCAACTTGGTGTTATAATTTCAGCTTTTATGTTTGCACCTGAAAAAAGAAAAAAGAAAGCATTCCAGTGTACTTTATTATGTCCCTTTTTGGGCTTGCTGTTTGGCTCCATGTAATTGTGTTGATTTCAGTTCTCCAAGGAAAGGCGAAGCATAATACCTGCTGGTGATACTTCTCAGTTTATCTCTTCGAAAGAAGCTGATATTTGTATTCTAGAAGAACCTGAGCATTTGAATTGGTATCACCATGGGAAACGATGGACTGATAAATTCAACCATGTTGTTGGTATCGTTCACACAAACTACTTAGAATACATCAAGAGGGAAAAAAATGGCGCTATGCAAGCATTCCTTGTTAAACACATAAATAATTTGGTTGCCCGAGCACACTGTGACAAGGTATAGTTGAATACTCTGATTGCTCCTCTGCTTTACCAGTCAAACTATCCATAGTTACACTTTTATATCAGGTCTTTTGATGAATGCTCTGCTCTTAAATCTCTGGGTTTTTGAAACTGATTAAGCTTATATCGGATCCAGGTTATTCGCCTTTCTGCTGCCACTCAGGATCTTCCAAAATCTGTTATATGTAATGTTCACGGCGTGAACCCAAAATTCTTAGAGCTTGGAGAGAAACTGGCTTCTGAAAGGACCTCTGGGCAACAAGCCTTTTCTAAAGGAGCATATTTTCTAGGGAAGATGGTATGGGCTAAAGGATACAAGGAACTAATAGATTTGTTATCCAAGCACAAATCTGACATGGATGGCTTCAAGTTGGATGTTTATGGTAGTGGGGAGGATTCTCAAGAAGTCCAAAGTCTTGCCAGAAGTAGGAGTCTCGATCTCAACTTCCAGAAAGGAAGAGACCATGCTGATGATTCTCTTCACGGGTAGTTTTTTTTTTTTTTCTTACTGCATAGCTACCGAAACACTTTTTATGTACTCCCTCTCCTAGTCTCCTCTCTAAAGATTTGTTATTGTAGCCAATGAATATAGAGAATTTGCATAGAAAGAGTCAGTAGGTGCAATTAATTATGGCAAGCCTCACTGATAAAGAACTCTTAAAATGGCAAACTTTTCTTAGCAAGATTATAGGATTAGAATAACAATCTTTTATAAACAGAGGTAGTAGCTTGTAGACTACATTGATTTTGACCTGCTCTTCTTCTTGTAGGTACAAAGTCTTTATCAATCCCAGTGTGAGTGATGTGGTTTGTACAGCAACAGCTGAAGCACTTGCCATGGGAAAATTTGTAGTTTGTGCTGATCATCCATCAAACGAGTTTTTCAGGTCATTCCCTAACTGTTTGATTTACAAAACCTCAGAAGACTTTGTTGTAAAGGTTAAAGAAGCCCTGGCTAATGACCCTCAGCCCCTTACTCCTGAGCAAAGATACCAACTCTCGTGGGAAGCAGCTATCCAGAGGTTCATGGAACACTCTGATCTTGATAAAGTGCTGAAATTGGATGAAACTAAAGCAAATTTAGCAAAAACTGAAGGAAAATTGATCTCTAAGTCAGCTTCAATGCCAAATTTGTCAGAGATGATTGATGGAGGGCTGGCACTTGCTCACTATTGTTTCACTGGCAACGAGATCCTCAGGCTTGCAACTGGAGCAATACCCGGGACCCGTGTTTATGATAAACAGCACTGTGAAGACCTAAATCTCTTGCCTCCACAGGTAGAAAGTCCTGTTTATGGTTGGTAAGAGACAGATAACCGCCACATTAGAACTGCATGTATAGCACAATGCCACAATCGATAGTTTATAGATAATTTTTTTAATTTTAGTTATGGAAATTCGTTGTTCTAGTATGTAATAGCAGTTTGAGATGCTATGGTTAGCTCTGTTAGGATTACGTTGCCTTAACGTGGCGCGTATTGTCTTGTGTAGAGGTGCTAACTTTGTAAAATTTCTTTAAAATGCGATATTGTCCGGTAATTTGGTCATGGTCACAAATAAGCATGTAAAATGTATGGAAGTTTTCTACTTGTGTATTGCAATAATGCATATTAGAGTCATCTGTTTTGACAACCCCTTTGGAGTGCAAACTTGAGCTAGGAAGAACACTACGGGTCATCTTGTGAGAATCACAAGCTTGATCAATATTAGTAGTACCTTATTTTCGGCCTGCGCCCAACCAGTACTAGAAGCTTTGTAATACACATACACTTTCTCTAAAAGGTTTGGTGGTGACTTCAGGCTTACATAATAAAATTACATTTTAATCCTAAACTAAGTTAGCGCACAATAACCCCACAGAGAAGACTGACACAAGGGAAGGCCAAGCTTGGTTAAGTTTTACATAAATGTGCCAAACAACGCCATTCTTCTCTTTGCAACCTTGGACCTATAACACCACACTTCAAACGCCTCAGTGAGATCAGGATAATGTATATTCTCATCTCCCAACCATTCACTCAAAATGTCCGCCTGAGCTACAGATGGAAGCGCAGCTATCATCGACACAAAAGCAGTTTCTAATGATTGCCATAACTCAGTATCAACTTTCAGCAAAAGAGACTCCTCCTCACCGTTTCCACTACAAGCAGTGTCGATTTCAGGCTTTGTGACCCTCACAAAAGGAAGCCACACCTTCACCATATGAAGCCGATGCCCAGTATTCAAAATAACGTTGCCATAAGCAATTGTTTCTAAAATCTTTGTTGTCACCTCAATCACCTTCAACTTTGTCTCAAGAATTTCGGTTTCTGAGCTTGGTACGTCCAATATCCTTACCAGGGTGGTGGATATATCAACCCAAGTGGTGACCATATCCCTCATTATCTCAAACTTGATTGAAATTTGACAAGCCCATAAAAGATCCGATAAGAGTGACTGCAGTGAAAGAACATTTTTAAGTTCTGATGATAATGATTCCAAAAGACCAACGAATGTGGATAAAAGCCGTTTCATACTCTCCTTTATCTTGACCTTAATCTCATCAGAAGATGCAAGAAGTGGGGCGTCGTCATCTTCTGTGAGCAAATACTCAATCTGCTCTTGGACAGAAGATTTAAGATCATTCATACTCAGAGGTGGCGATGAGGTAGCAAATTGTAAAGCCGATAAGAATATCTTCACAATTGCTGATTGCTCAACAGGTTCAAGCCTGGCAAGAATTGGTCTCGCTTGGGATCCTATGCATGGAACAGTTTGCAAGATTTCCTCCTCCTCAGCCTCTTCCCAAGGCATAGCCTCCAAATACTCGACACAAGAGGCGACAATTTGTGGGCATTCTAGGTCATTGGCTACTCTTAGGATGCCAATGGCATTTTTGACTCCGTGCCAGGTTCCAGGAGTAGAGCTGTTGGACATGTTGTAGAGGAGGCGCAGGGCGGTTATGTGATAATTAAAGTCAGACTCTTCACAGTGAACCTCAACACAGTTGCGTGCATCAAGAATCATACATGTTGGCCAGTTTTCAGAGAGCCGATCAGCAAAGTACTTACTATTATTTACAAGTACAGATGAGTGGCAGTAAACCCGGTCATCACGACCATCTGGTGTTCTTATTCTCACAACAACATCACTGGTTGGCCGATCACCTATGCTGTACGGAGCCTCTACTCCGTGGCCCTGTATAAGAAAATGCTTAATGTTAATAGTCTGTCATCAGTACAGATGCAATGAGGCATCAAAACAACAATCACAAGGAAAAAGCCTCGGTAACTCAGCCAGAGTTGTATGCAGAAAAGAGGGAACTTGCAAATGAAACAAATGCAGGGCAAGAAAGAAAGAAAAAGAATTGATAAACTTGTGCTGCTGAGTCAAAATCAAAGAACAAATACTTACTGAATTCTCCATTGATAGAATCAGCAGCAGTAGGTATTAGCATTTAAAGATCCTGCCACCTGAATTGAATAAGAACAAAATGTGTGAAAATCTATAACGTGTCATACATATCATTTCTAGATTAAGCGTGTGCATCACTCATAATGGAGGTTTATTTTGTGGCATCCTTTTACTGTCAGTCAAATATAGAGCAACATCCTGAATTCTCACTACATATCAGACCAATTGCAGCAAGAATAACTTTGCATACCCTAGCAACGTCACCAAATTTAACAACTGCTGATAATAGAACAAGGCAAAAATTCCATACTCAAATCTAATTTTAGCAAATTTGAGACATTGACGAACCAAGGGTTTGTTAATCACACAAGCTACACAGTGGAATCAAATCTGAAGCCTCCAAAACATCAATTGAGTGAGCTATTGAGCGTATCAGCTAAGAAAATTAGGCAATAATTTCTGCTTACGAGGCATCTAGGGCATCCATAGCCAGAAACACCGAAAGCTGAGATCAAACCTCATCCGCCGACGATTCCTCCGCCTCCGCCGGAAATGGGATCGATTTTAGTATTGAGTGGATCGGCTGGTAAGTGGTAAGTGGATTTGGAAAAGCGGCTAAGCCGAGAGCCGAGCCGAGCCGAGGCGTGGCTGGCTCTGGCTTCCAAGCCTTGGAGCTTTGTTACAAGTTGGGACAGTTGTTGGATCCAGGGGAAGATAGGCAGGCTTCCCATATTCAAGGCTGATCCAGTTGGACAAGTGGTTTAGGGCTTTGTTTGACCGATGCAGTTGAGCCCGTAAACGTTACTCCGTAGTTTTAAGAGGCAATAATTTGATAGGTACGGTCATAAGAACAAACAACGACAACAATAATTATCCCGTGAATCCCGTGAGTGCAGGATCGGGAGTCAAGATGAGAGCATTTCAGAAGTTAAGATGAATACCTGATCGAACAAAGTTGATACAAAGGCTTTAGTCCAAGTTGATAGAAAGGCTTTCGTCCATGATAACTACAATCATCGATAAGATAATTTAATGTCATAGTCCAAGGTGCAGTGAATCATGACTGCATTAGTTGAACCAGTTCTAAAGATAATAAGATAAACCGCTGTCCTGGAGTCTCGAACTCGAGACCTCATGTTATTACCATGAGTGCGTGAGTTGATGCGTCAAACGCGTCAGAAGGAGGTGATATAACAAAACTCCGCTCATTTAACGTTTTTAAAGGGTAATACGAAAATCGAAATATACAAAATTTTGAATCGAGACCTTTGGCTAGATAGTTTGGAGTACTTTGATAAAGCCCTGTTCGTGTGTATTTATGCATCCTATAGTCTTGTTAAATTAATCAACCGTAGGGTTGAAAACTACTCCAAATATCGACTGCTCAATTGATCAAGACAATCTTCTTCTAAATAAATGAACATCAAAATTTCCCCATCTCTCTCATATTCTATCATCTTCTTCTTCTCCTAGTATCAATTACTGCTCAAGTGTCCCACCACAATCATAAAGTCTAGCCAATCGCAAACACGCCGCTCACCTATTCAGCCCACAACAATTGACCCATCCCTTTTCTTTAATTGCCATTTTGAAAGGAATGTCGACTTCAAAGTCACACATGTGACAATGTGTCATGGACCATGCATTAATAAATCTCATTCAAAAACATGGGCTACAATTAAACGGTATATTCATTCGTACCGATAGATACCCGCGCTCTCTCTCTTTCACTGAACAATTTAATTGTCTTTCTACATTATCTTTGAAATTGTCGTAAATTTGATCCTCTAGATGAAGGCCTTCAGGTTTCCATATAAGAATAGAAGTAGACTCTGGCATTCAATCCTACTCCTGAACTCTATTCTTGTATGACTAAATTTTAACGACCATATTAGATGTTTATTATACGTGACATGTATATTTTTGAATTATGAAACAAATATGCCTAGGCAAAACTTGAGTTTATTCGTTTCATAATACTCAGCGTTATTTGTTAGCTTATAGTTTGTAATACCTTCTTAAGTAGGAGTAGTTTTTTTGGTTGAACTTAAGTAGGAGTATTAGAGATATTGGAGGAAGGCTCAGGAAAAAAGCGCAAATTAGAGAGAAATGGAACAAGAGTCGTTAGATTTGCTTAAAGTGGTGGCCATTATTGAGGGCGTATAATTAGGAAAATGGATAAAATATCATACGGTAATATATTAATTATTATTATATTCACTAAAATGGAAGAAGTTCCTACAATTTAGGCAAGATTTAAGAGGCATTTTTTGAAATTGAACAGCGGACCATATTTTACGAAAAAAATCAAACACAGTCTCACATATGTCCATTGCTACTCATTGTAAATTCGATTATATTGCTTCGATATTCAAGTGTATAAACATTCGAATATGTTTAGTGTTTTTTAATATTATTTTAAGGTTGTCCGTGTTTGTCACGTTTTGAATATGCAATTCACTTTGTCGAATGTGTGTTATGTTTTGTCTTCTTGAAAGTAAAACTATGTATTGAATATAAATATATTGTTCTTTGAATATATAATTGTAATATATTGAATATGATACAATATTTGATTTACACCACATATTTAGTAATCAACTAACATCGTATAAGCATTCTGATGAAATGACGCTTCTTTAGTCTTAATCGTTGGCATTGATCCTTATCACAATTCATTCATTCTCTTTAGGCTTCTTTTTGTTCTTTAACCACCTCGATACCTTTGACCTTCAAGTGATGGAGGTCAAGAAGATAAAAGGAGACCTGCACTCAACTGACTTTGGCACCAAGATTGTCACTGCTGACAAGTTTCATTTCTACAGGAATTTCCTACATATTTGGGACTCCAAATAAGCCTCTAAAGCTCATAAGCCGATGATATTGTGAAGTCTCAATGTTGTTTCACTACTAGTAAAAAGAACTTGTAATACAGCATGAATTATAGGAGGGCATTTGTTGTGTTTTGTAATCTATGATTGTAAACTCAAACATAGTAACATATGCATGCACTAGACCAAGTAGGACCCAAGTGGCTCGATGATCCCCTTGATCGCTCTATCACACACAAGCTCACATGAGCCATACTTGGTGTTGGGCTCTGGCTCATGGCTCGAGTGTTGCTTGTTTTGGACAGTTATGTGTTGTTGAGGTAGATTATGGGCTCTACTTGATGTTATGTTTGCTTGGGCTTTTATTTGTGGTTGAAGGCAATGGTCCAAAATACCGACCTCGACCATTTCCCTTCTCCGACGTTCATTAAGTAAAGCGATGTCATTTGGGATACGAGGGTGTCATATAAAAGCATTGAGTTAAAACCCCAGCTCTCACTTTTGCTCATTTTTGCGCGGCTAAAATCTCCCTAGGGTTTGAAAGCTCTCGACCGTCCTCTGCCGATCTCTCAGTGGCTCATCAGAATTTGAGCTTAAGTTGATGACGACTTTAGGAGAAAGGGTGAGAAAGGGGGCCGCGAGTTATCTGTGAACTCGTATTTGCAGCCTTTAGTCCTTGTGGCTTCGTTCTTCTCCTAGAATATTGTCCTTGAGTGTAGGTCTTGCCGTCTCTATGCGTGCACGTGTGCTCTTATTTGTGCTTGCTCTTATTGCTAAGTGAACCCTAGTTGAGTCTTCCGATTGAGGATCTACAGAGTAGGGTTTCCCGAACTATGTTACCAATCCTTGTGTTCAATTCTTCGTTTTCTATTAGGGTAATAGAGGTGAATTTGAACCGAGTTTTACATAATCCATCTTGAGTAAGCAAACAAAAATCCTTCGATTTTTACTCACAATTCGTTCCGAACTAAATTCCACCATTCTCTTCCTTCAAAAATCCATGCCTCATACGATAGTGTTATAGGTTAGAAAGAGAGGAGAGAGGAGGGTAGAAAGTTAAACCAACCAGTAGCAACATTTGGTAGCCATAAGAATAACTAATCCCTCATCATATGGTATATGCATTTTACAATTGTAAGTAGTAGGGCATTTCATATTGATGCCCTAGCTAGCTTGAATGAATAACAACGTATGTACACTCTACAGGCCAATTCTATGTACTCAAAAACAATCTTAACCATAACTTTGTAGGTCGAAATCTTAACTATAACTAATGGCAACCTAACTAAGCAAAAGAGCGGTGAAGCTTAGTAGGCACACAAGGCGACCCTTTCCAAGCGTCGGCATGCAGCTTCAAAATCTCCTTAGCCCTCTCCTTTGTCTTCCCATCAACCTCCACTTGCAACACCAAAAACATCTTGGCCACCACCCCGACGTCCGCCATCTCCCTCACCACCGCCGCCTCCCCCGAATACTTAGACACCGCCCACAACGCCCTAACCGCTCTCTCCGTCACCAGCCTCGAAACCCTCAAGATCCTCTTCGACACCACCGCCAACCCTCCGCTATGCGCCACCAGCTCCGCCCTCCCTTCGGCACACCCGCACAATATCTCCACCACCACGACCGCCATCTCGGTCACCCTCCTCCCGCCGTCTCCGGCCAGTAGCATCTCCACGGCCGCCCCCATCGCCCCCGCCTCCACCGCCTTCACCCGGTTCCTCCCCCACGGCAGCACGTGGATCAGCACCTTCAGCGCCGCCCCCCTCGCCTTACTCGAAACCTGGTCCACGTCCTTCAGGGCCCGGATCAGGCCCGAGAACAGCTCGGGCCTGAGCCCCGCCAGCTGGATCGGCTGAGCCACCTCGAGCACGCTCTTCAGCAGCTCCATCGCCTCGTCGCCACCGCACCGGCTGATTATCCGCGTCAGCGAGTCTACCAAAACGCTGTCGCTTTGGAACGCGAGGAGCCCGGTCTCCGAGATGTGGAGCTGCGAGAGCACGCTCACGGCCAAGTCAACGGCCGCGTTGACCTCTTCGTCGTCGTGGCTTTTGTTGTTGTTTTTGATGATGATGGAGGAGAGGAAGCTTACGGCGCCCGCAGACTCGAGGGCGCGGCGGTTGGCTGCGCTCTCGAGCGCTAGGGACTTGAGCTCGCGGAGGGAGGGGACGAGGCGGCGGTGGGCCCGGGAGAAGAGCTTGGTCACGTGTGCCCGGCTGACGGGCGGTTTGGGGGTCGGGATCCGGTCCACCGCGTTTAGGGTGCACCATGACTGGATGAGGCGGCGGAGGGTGTGGTTCGGGGTGAGCTCCATGTCCGAGTCGGCGGAGAGAGGCTGCTTCGTGACGGGGCAGGTGGCGTTCTTCGACGAGTAGATCCATCGCTCGATGGAGTCGCGGTCGTAGGTGATCCCCGTCGGGACCGTCACGGGGTCCTTCATGATGTCTAAGGAGATAGGGCACACGAAGTACGATGGCACATCCATTTCTTGATCCATGTATATATAATTAATGATCGATTATATACGTTGTGTTGTTCGATTGAGAATTGGAAAGAATTAGGTTTTTTTGTAGGGAGATTGAAGTGTGTTGAATTTGTTTTGGATGGAGAGAAGGATGGCCGGGGTTTTATATATGTGGATGAATAAGATGGGTTTGAAGTCAAAACACGTTAAAAACAAAAGCATGCAGCGTAGGGACAGCTGAAGATGAGTGTGAGAGGGTTTGAATAATAGATACGTACACTTGCGAATACTTTTCAAAGGGGTTGAACTTGAATGAAAGTTGTGATTAAGCTGAAATGTTGATGTGGTAGTACGTAGTAAATTAATGGGCTAGCTTGGTAGTGCGATGTTGATTAGGTCTAGAAAGGAGGACACGACAATTTACTAGTCAAAACCTCGTGATTCTTGTGGTTCACCATCTTCAATTTTTATTCTTTTGGTTACCAGTATTATAAGTTCAGTTTAATTTATGTGTTATTCAGTTAAAAATTACCAGAAAAAAAATGATTGTATATAATAGCCGTGGGCGGGTAAAATTCTCCATTAGTTAGTTAGCATTTAATTCTCTATCTTATTTATTTTGCTATCCATATTTATTATGTTATATCCTTTATTAAGGTAGTTACTCTAGATAGGATATTATTTATGGAGGGGAATCTTATCTTCGCCTAAGATAGGATATTTGGTTGACTTGGGGAGCAAGATATCGCGAAACCCTAGCCCTATGGGCCGGCCACCTCGGGATGCGTGCCCCCTCGTCCCTCTCCTCTATAAATACACATGTATCCAAGACGCGAACAACGCCTTGCGGTTCGAACGCGTTGGTTCGAATGTGGCGAGTAGTTCGGGTCCACCTGTCGAGACTTAAGCCGACCTTGACTACTTATTCCAGCCCGAGTTGATGGCAATCAGGAGTTCGCGTGATTCCGTTCCCGGAAGAAGACGTGATCGCTCGTCCCTGCGGATCCAGGAACCTTCGACCGACCACGATAACTCGCTAGCTCACCGGAGCGGTGCACGCGGAACGAGTGAGAGGGTTGGGCTGAGGGATGTCGCGGGACCGAGCGATATGACAGGAAGGGATCGTGAGGAGGAAAGGCCTCATCTTCAGTCTCAACTTGAGGAGGCCAGGAAGGAGATCGCAGCGTTGAAGTTCTCCTTCGAAAATATGCAAGGAAAGCGCCCGATCGACGAAGATCGCCAACCGCAGCGTTTGGCTAGCGTCATCCAGATTCCCGATGACCGCCAAACCCCGGAACCTACGGGTGACGGAAGCGACGGTTCGGATAGCGACCGGAGGGCCCCAAAGGGCCGAAAGGATAGGCGTACCAGGGGTCGGGACCTAC